>CM042184.1:28844742-28927370 GCA_023539305.1 Ilex asprella | reverse complement strand
TATATATATATATATATATATATATATATATATATATATATATATATTTCTTGTGTTGCTTCTCTAATCTTAATCACATGTATATCAGTATACCTATACACATTTGAATGTATATATCAATGATACAATAAGAATCACTTAGCTCACTTTTTGAATTTTAATGCATTGTTTTAAAAAAATTTATTCGCTTATAATATCAATAATGAGGGATAGAGGGGCTCTTTTGTGCATGCAGCTGAACTGTTGGGACTACCTATGCTTCCAGCATACTCTGAAGCCTCCGGAGATCAAATGCTTCACGGTGTCAATTATGCCTCAGCCGCAGCAGGGATACTTGACATGACTGGCAGAAACTTTGTAAGTACATATCACCCTACTATATATAGCTACTATTTCATTAGTTAACCATTATTTTATGCACACCTATCATTTTCTCTATCCACAAAAAAATGGTTTCATTCATTGAAAATTTTGATACACAACATAGCTGAAGATATGGTCGACGGAGTATCAAAATATAATCAGACAAAAGATAATCGATGTAACAAACTAACTAGCATGGGCGGGTCATGTAGATCTCCCAAATTTAAAATTTTACTCCTAAGTTTATGAAATATTTAGTTGGTCCCCCATAAAGTTTTAAGTGTTTGAAAATTGGGGGGTTATCAGCAGCAGTAGAAAATTAATCTGATTCAGAAACTGACCTAGACATATGCCCACAAGGCTTATAATTAAATTAGTGATTCAATGTCATGTGTGCAATTACTACAAAATAAGGTTGAGTTACTATTCAATTCGCAATTTTACGATAAAATGAGTGATTTTAACATTTTACAATGGACATCAACTTTTTGCTTAATTATAAACCAAAATTTTGAGCTTTTATTTGATCTTAAAAGAGTTGTAACTAGCTATAATTATAAATTCCAATACGATGCCATGGCTAATTGTATCATCTTTCATGATCAGGTGGGTCGCATACCATTCAACCAACAGATACGGAACTTTGAGAACACTCTTGATCAGATGACAGACAATCTGGGTGCAGTAGATGTGGCACAGGCGCTGGCACGGTGCATATTCTTTGTGGGGATGGGCAGCAATGACTACCTAAACAATTACCTCATGCCCAATTACCCAACAAGAAATGAGTATAATGGTCAACAATATGCTGATCTCTTGATTCAACAGTACAACGGCCAATTGACTGTAAGATTTCCTCCCACTCATAGTCCTCAAAGACTATTTACATCGATCTATGGTACAAATACTAGTTCAATATAATTTGGTCCAAAATTTGGAGAATGAATTTTGGTCCTAATCAGTTGTAAGATTAGCTCTTGTGGCTAGAATTCAGTTGTATCATTGATGTGAATTTCGGGGATAAACCATGCTAATTTCAATATGAATGATGTGGCCGAATTATGACTGCACGATTCTCTTAAGTGTATTGGGGTTCAGTTTTAATTGAACCCGAATTCTAGTTCAACTATATTTTGATTCAACTTGAATTCTAGTTCAACTAGCTTAACCCAAGTTCAAAACCCTAAACATGATTAATACTTGAGTTGAAGGATTTGGGTTTGGGTTAAACACAGATTGACGGTTTTATAATAAATTGAGTTGAGTCCAGATTATCTTTCTAACTTGCCCAAGCCACCCTAGTTGTACCACTGTTAATGGCATATAAGGGTTAGAACTGATGTTGCACAAAATTGTTTTGTGCAAAATCAACAGTTGAGTATACGAATGGATGCAATTAATAAGCAATAAACAGACAATTAGTTACAAAAACAATGAGTGATGACAAACATGCAGATTTATAGTAGTTCGGTCCGGGTGACCTACTCTATTATTGGGAACGACAACGATGGCCGGAGATCTTTATTGATGAATAATATTACCGGGAAGTAACTCTAAGAGTATTACAGTGCTTTGAGAAAAAGAGCAATGTGTGTAGAGAGATATGTGAGATCTCAAAGTGTTGTCATTTATGTGGAGAGAGCTTACATTATATAGGTTTAGTGAGACGGTGACTTGAAAGAGATGTTTTCTACTAATTTGGTAAGTACAATTATGGTGGGATTAGATCTCCGTGCGTATCTTGATATTCTCTTCTTCGTGCTTCTATTCTGTCAGAGGAGAATACTGAGATGGATTAGATTTGAGTTGGAGTGATGAGGAGGGCAAAGGAGAGGCAGGAGGACCAGGGCAGCGCCTTCTTGGGGTGTCCCCTTGGGCGGTGCCCTCTTGGGGTGTCCTCCCTTTGCTCCTCCTTGATGACTTGGGCTCTTCTTTGATGACTTGGACCCTTTTTGGGTTTGTTGATGTGGGCCCTTCTTGATTCATTGGGCCTAACTCAATTAATTTTGGGCTTATAATTTCGGGCTCATCAAGAATCATAATAAACAACTTCTTGTGAAAAACTTCTTTTTCCTGAACTAGTAAAATGGCTTTTATTTATTTTTTTTAAAAATCTTAAGGAAAAAGAAAGGGAGAGTCAGCAAAAGTGCTAACTATCAGCATCTCTCAATCTGAGTGGATTTTGTAGAGACTTTACAATCTTGGAGCCAGAAAATTTGTAATAGCGGGTATCGGATTAATGGGCTGTATTCCAAGCATACTAGCCCAAAGTACAACTGGTCGTTGCTCAGAAGAAGTGAACCAACTGGTTCTGCCATTCAATGCTAACATGAAGACAATGATCAACAGTCTCAGCACCAATCTCCCTGGCTCGAAATTTGTTTTTATTGACATTCACAGTATGTTCCAAGACATCCTCACCAACTACAGATCTTATGGTATGTTTTTCTCCTCGTTTTGATTATTAACTGCTACTGCATCTTTTCAATTAGACATGGTTTGTCCCTCAACTATCACGTTTTTCTCTGACATTTCAGGTATAACTATATGTACTAGTTTCACATCGCTCTCTTACCTATCTTATTTTTTTTTTTACATTGCATCTCTAATTATGATTATTGGTTGTCTTATTGTCGCAATTATAGACATTGACAACACATTTTACTACTCAAATGGACATTTGTCATACAAAATGTGTAGGACTTGTTAGCTTTCGGGCATTCAAATAGTTGAGAGAATAATATGAAAAACTCAATAGTTGAGCGGACAAAAGTGAGATTATGGTTATGGTTTAGGGGGTCTAATTGTGATTATCCCTTAATTGTTTTCATTGTTTTATTTTATTTTCTGCTAAATGTACGTAGGTCCCTTCTTAGTAACGTCTCATCTCATGTTGATCCATTTTAAGAATAGTTTTTGCTGTGAACAATGAACATGAGTTAGTAAGCAACATTTGTACTTTAAACTTGAGTATTCTTAGATTCAAACTTAAGTTTCATCTTTGTTTCCAGAATATGACAAATGTCTCCAGAATATTTCAAGTACTGATTCATAAAGTTTTAGTATTAAAATTTGTTTCTTTATTATCACACTTTTCCTAAAGTTATTGTCTATGAACTAATCGAAACTATGTACCAAAAACAATATTTCGAAGTTGTGCTTTATAAATTGCATACAAAAATGAAGGCAAATAAATAGTGAATTTTCGTTTGTCCTCAACATTTTTCAGGATTTAGCGTGATAAACCGTGGGTGCTGTGGCATAGGGAGAAACAGCGGGCAGATCACATGCCTTCCGTTCCAAACGCCATGTGCAAACAGAGATCAGTATGTTTTCTGGGATGCCTTCCACCCAACAGAAGCAGTGAACGTTTTAATGGGGAGGAAGGCTTTCAGTGGAAACCAAGATGTCGTTTATCCGATGAATATCGAGCGGCTTGCCAATCTTTAATCTATATGCATGTATCTGCCTGCCTGATGGTTTCATAATTTGGAGAATGGTGTCGAACAGTAGGAAATCTGGGAAATGTGATGGTTGTAATGCTATCGTAGCCTTCACTGGATTGGTAGCGTTTTTGTCATTTTCTTTATAAGATTGTTTTTTCTTTAACTTTTTCCCTTCTGTTGGAATTGCTCCAATATTACTACAACAAAAAAGTCGCTTTGATACTATTTTGTTGGAATCAAGAAGACTAGAAATAAAATGGAAGGAAGTAGAGGAGGATATGAACACTCAAAGAAAAAATAATTGAATACAAGTTGATTACAATTACATACTAAACTTGGATTCTTCAATTTCTACTCAACTCTACTTGAAACTTTAGGTCATGTACCTTATTTATATAAGTCATACATATAATCTCTAATACTACGTTAAGGTACCATTATACACACTAACTCTAGTAACCTCTACAATATTAAGATAAAATTATTTGAGAATTAACATCCCACTAATACTCTTGTCTTCTACTACTTGCATATTCCATGCTCACTAACACACACCTAATTAACACACCTTAATATTATAATAAACTCTAAAACAAGTTTATTTCTCAACACCTCTTAAACTTGATTTTGCACCTCCAAGCCCTTATTTTGCAAATCTCTTAATGGTTAAGGGGGTTCATGGAATTATTGGAAACTTCTGGAACTTGAGTACTACCTTCTTCAATAGCAAGAATTGTCAAAATCATCTCTTTTGTAGTGTAGGACTTATGATTAATTTGCACATGGTCATACATTATCTTCAATTTGTTCATTGTCTTCTTCGCATTTCTACATTTTCATTCATTCTTCTTAAACTTCTCACATTTCTTGAACATTCCTTGGAGTGGCTCTCTTGTATCAAAAAATTCCTCCATATTTACCTAACCCGTGTCACTTAGAACATTCTCTACACCAAGTAGTAAGTAACAATTAGTAAATTTTTCAAGAAATACATTACCTTTCATGGTTCTCAACAAGATGACTTTCACTTTCATGCTTGATTTCAAAAGTATTTTCCTTTGTCATTACTACATAAGATCTCACTTTAACATTCATAATCACATAACGATCATTGATTTCTTCTTCTTGCTTTACAAATTTTTTTTCTTCCATTTCTTGAGTTGCTTCTTCAACATCATCATTTTCATCATCTTTTCTAGTCTCTTGAACTTCAACTTTAACTTTTTTAACTTCTTTCACTTCGTCAAGATGATGTTCTTCTTCATTCTCCATTAGTGTATCTTCAAAATTACTTTCTTCTTTTACATACTCATCTTCTTCAAAGCATTGTACCCAATACTCGGGTAAAAAATTAACTTCATGTTGGACACTACAATCTCAATCATTTTCCAAACATGATTTAGAGAACTTGAATTTCCTACAAGTTTTCTAATCTCTGGATGAATCACCTTCTTCAGAACTCCAAATGTATTTTTGTCTTTCTTCTCTCAGATTCTTCTAGGCAAGACACTTCTTGGCTTTTCTTCAATCACATGCCATAAGTCACATGCTTTGAGATAAGAAGGTAGAGTAATCTTTATTCTTTTATAATTAGAGAACATCATCTTTTCACACCAAAAATATATATTTGGGAAATCTTCCATAATCATCAATTGTGATGATCTATTAATTAGTAGTTAAAATTAGCATCTGACTATGTGTTTATAAGACTAATTATACTTTGAGAGAGTTTCAATGATGACATTTCAGGAAAAAGATTGTACAATGGCCTAAATTCGATAAACACCAAACTTTCACGCAACACCCACCTGTGCTAGAAGAAAATTGGAGAAGTTGGAAGCAAGGCATCAACGTTCGAAAGTCAATCCATGTTTGAACTACCATCTTGAAATAATTAAGGGCCCCTAGAAGAGTGCTAGGGTGATGGAATATGGCGTGTTGCAATTATTCTCATAGAAGAGCAAGAGCTACTTAAGTACAACGTTCGAACACTAATCCACGTTCGAACACCATCTTGAGTTATTTGAGGACCTCTGGAGGACTGCCGGGGTGATGAGACATGGGTTGTTAACTCCTATCTACTATGGGTGACAAGAGCTACTTAAGTACCTTGTTCAAACTCCAATTAGCGTTCGAACGTCCATCATAGAAGACATGAGTCAATGTTCGAACACCATCCCAAGTTTGATTGTATTCCCCAGACAGAATGTAGAGTAGTTGATTTTCCATTTGGATCTTAAGGCATTCACTTGAACTTTGAGGACTTTGAACTATTCTTTTACTCTTCCTTACTCCCTCCTCCTTGCCTCCAAATACCTTCTCTTTGGAGAGATATTAAGGCATGCAAATATATAGATAGATAGACATATATTGAGAGAGATAAAGGGAGATAGAGGGAGATAGATCATCTTTTGGTTGAGGAGGAAACCCTCCAAAAGTAACTAGCTTTCTTGTACTTTCATTGTTAGTTTCATTCACTTCCATTGTTAGGGCTTCTCCCTTCCCTCAGAGGAGTGAAACTCTTCAACTTTTCTAGCTTTACCAAAGCCATAAACGGTGGAAAGTGATTCACTTGTAACTTCCTCTACTTGGAGGGATGAGAATCACTCACTTTTCTAGCTTTCTCAAAGCTATGAAGAGTGAGTAGTTTCTCATTCACTTTTTAGTAAGAGGTGGTGGACATGTATAAATAATTTGGAAGTTATTTTTGTGCATTTGATTTATGTTTAATGTTTTATCTGTTGATTACTTATTGAATGATTGAATGCACCTAGCAAAACTAAGGCACTTTGTACAACCATGAGTCATTTCCAAGACAAAGATGAATCTTGGCATAGGAGAATTCATTGGTTCTTTCCAAGTACTCCTGGTAGATCTTCATGACTACATTTCAATTTTCACCATTATTGTGCTTCAACTAAGAATGAAATATTAACACAGTGGTTGGATGATTTATAGAATTAATTGCTTGATTGTAGACGGGTTGAGTCTCGGCATAGACAATTCTTGTAAATCTCTATAAAGACATCGAAACCATAATGTTAATTCTTACAATCCATCTTGATCCTCCAATTAACTTGTTGTTGACACAGGGGTTAATTGCTTTCTCAAGCACATATATAACAAACAAATGATTGACTACATGTTCAGATCCTCGAGCTAAATGGTGACTTTTATATTTGAAAGAATATTATATTTTGTCTAGAAAAACCCCTTGGAGAGAATATTATATTTTGTCTAGGAAATTCCATAAACTTTATAACTTCAAATCTCAAAGGTTTCGGTCACTTTGGTCTCTGTCACTATTTACCCCGAAACACCAACATTAGTTCCCTGTGGATTCAACTCCAAACTTAACAAAATTATAACTACAACTTGACTGCTTGTACTTGGGTGTACACATTTCAGATCAAGTCATCTATCAAGATTTCAAATATTGTACTAGCTCTGAATGAGAGCTATCTAAATTTCCAAGATTATAAACTTGACTCTGATGGAGAATTTTCTAGACTTCAATAATCAAAAATTGGCTCTGAATGAGATTTATCTTCTAGGATCGGTGCTGACTCTGATACCAATTTGTTGGAATTACTCCACTATTACTACAAGAAGAAAATCGCTTTGATACTACTTTGTTGGAGTCAAGAGGACGAGAAATAAAATGAAGGAAGTACAAGAGGATATGAACACTCAGAAAAAATAATTCCGTACAAGTTGATTACAATCACATACTTAATTTGGACTCTTAAATTTCTACTCAACTTTACTGACTTGAAACTCTGGGTCATGTATCCTATTTATATAGGTCATATATATAATCTCGAATATTACATTGAGGTACCATTATTCCCACTAAGTCTAGTAACCTCTACAATATTAAGACACCATTATTTGAGAATTAACACCCCACTAATATTCTTGTCTTCCATTACTTGCATATTCTTTGCCTATTAACACATACCTAATTAACACACCTTAATATTATAATAAACTCTAAAAAAGTTTATTTTTCAACATCCCTACCTTGAGTGCTAATTTACCAAATAATATATCATATTTTATTTTTTAGTGGTTTGAACTTATATCACATGATTTATCAAAACATCCCAACCAATTGACGCTTGTAATGGAAATCTGCGGATTCGGATTTTATAGCAGATTCAACCCAAAATTACAAATTCAAAAAATTGAATTCGTGAATTTCATATAAGTAATTCGCATACTAGTAATTTTTGGGGTCAATTCCATAATTTCCCAAAATTTGTATGAGTTAGACCTAAGTCCAACTAAAATTTTAAACTATTCCAATATACTAGGCTCCAATGTTGAGGCCTAATAACCAAATAGTATAGCACATTTTCTACTTATAGCTTGACATCCATTGAACATTGCCCTCAACTTCCAATGTGGGATTCGTCTAAATTATAGGTTGTTGCCATTCAACACATTGTTAAAGCTACAAATGTGAGAGAAATCATTTCCTTATTTCTTGAATTCTCTCTTTATTTCTTCACCACTAATAAATAATATTATTTCTTTCTTTTTGACACTCCAAGGGACGCTCCCGTTCTCAAATGTTTTTGAATATTTTCACTTTCGCGATCCCGCTTTCACTCTATGTGATCTAGGTTTGAACCAACATCACTATCTATATAATAAAGTACAAAGATTGAAGACGTAAAGAATTATTTTTGATTTTTGAGGTTGACTATGTTTAAAATTTTACCTTAAAATTAATCCAACGACTAATATGGTGGTGTATTTGGGATGACTTTTTAAAGTACTTTCATGATGTATGTCGTATGACGTCTCATTTAATAGTGTTTGGAATATTTTATTTTAATTACTTCCAAATAAATTAAAAGTAATTTTACCACTCATATAAGTAAGTAAAAGTAAAAAAAATAAAAATTTAACTTCTAGTTCTTTAAAATTACTTCTCTATAGACCACTTCACCACCATTACCATTGACGCCACCCCACCACTGCCCCACCACATCCACTACCACCCCCACCCCCACCGTGCCACCACCATCCTCTTCCACCACCTATTGCTATCACTATTGCCTATCACCATCTCGTACCACCATCATCATCTTACTCTTATATTTATTACAGCTATCACCTTCATCCCACCACCGCCATCGTTGCCCACCACCACCCACTACCATAACCCACCACTGGGTCTGGCTCCTTTGCAGTAACCCACTTACTGCATGATATGCGGTTAAGTGGAACGACACCATTTGGTGTACTTTTTGCAATTTTTTTTTAATCTTCCTTACCAAAAACGACATTGTTTTGGTCCTTGAAATCACCTTCAGTAATCTCCCTTTTCTTTCTCCCGCTTCTTCTTCGTCAAGCTCTCCCGCCTTCTTCACAGCTTAGTCTCCCTTTTCTCAACTCATTCTCCATCTTCTTCTTTGTCCAAGATAGTGAACTCCAAAAGCCAGGTAAGGGATCAACTTTAACAATCTCTATGTACTATTACAGTAACCTACCTGGCCAGATTCTTGGTTGATGCTTCCTCGAAACTTCTCTGGAACAATACCAATTTTCATATAGGGTGGCAATGGGAATCCCAAGAACTTAGTTGTCCCAGCCTTCAATGGAGGAATATACATTTTTTCTACATCAAAATCGACAGAAATTTACACCACTGTAGCCATTATCTATGTATAGCACTATTTTTGGTGTGTGAATGGGCGTTTGTTTATTGTGATCGGTATAAGAAGAAGTTAAGGTCAATGTTTGGGTTCTAAGCTTTGATTGAATTGAAGAAGATGAAAATAAAAGTGTTGGTTTCTTTTCGGGTACTCAATAGATAGTAGGATTGGACACATAATTTTTGCATCCCATCAGGTGGTTGACTTGCTTTTAATTCTATGAAAGAACAAAAGAAAATTTGTGGGTTATGAGGAAGTCGATGTGAATAGTTCTACTGACAGGTACCGTTTACATCAAATCTAAATATGAGAGAAGAGGGCCAACTAAGAGGCTAGGATTTGTCCATGTTCATCACTTTTATTAGTAAAAATTATTAAATCAACATTATTCAAATCCGAAAAGGGATCTTATATTCTAGAGAAAATAGGTGAGGATCTTAATATTGTATATTAACTGTTTGTTTGGCTACCAAAATTACTCAGTAGAAAAATGATCATATAGGAATTTTAATGGTAATATGTAATTTTTTTAGTGGTCATATGTAATGAAATTGATTGTTAGCAGCATATTTTTTGGTTTGAGACTACCAATATTTTTCACAAGCATTATATATTTTTTCGTACAACTCAAAGTTTTTTAAAATGGATGTTAGAAACCCCATAGAAATGCCCCAAAAACCTCAAATAGTTGTAGAAACAGGGCCAAATAGGACATGAGATGGAATTGTAGCATGTACAACTAAAAGCTTTTCATTGTGTAAGTTTTTAGACTGACAGGGGGCATAAAACTTGAAAGTCACATTTGCAAAGCTAGACAAAACTTTATACATATGGCATAAAATAAGCAACAATCAAGTTGTTATTTTTTCTCTAATATTAAACAACTAAAATGAGCTGAGAAATCAGAAAATTATCACTTATGATACCAGCAAGCATTAGGGTTATTCACAAACCTACTAGATTACATTAGCACAAAAACTAAAACCAGGAACATTAGTACACTTATAGTCATCCTTCGATCAGATCCTGTTGATTGATACAGCTGATCAAACACTTTCAACATACGAGAGAAGACCTAAGAGACGTGGCAATAGGGAGATGCGTGCATGATGCCCACCTAATAACTAATTTAGTCATCAAGAGATTGAGCTGCTCAAATTCACCATGTCCGATTATGCGTTTCCTTTTCTTTTGGATGCTTGACCTTACAGAACAACTAGTTCCTCCTGCCCTTTTTGTTTGAGCTACCTTATCCTCCATATCTCTTGACTCATTCCCAATGCATAAAGAAGAATCTGGTACGATAAATAGGTTCTGTGTGCTTTCCTCTGCATCACACATCACAACGAAGTAGTTTCATATGAAAAAAGTTCTTTACAAGCATAAAATGTTGAATGATAAAAAACTACATTACCTCTATATCCTGAATCTACGCTGGATATGTTGGTTGAGAGATCCAATGCACAATTTCTTTGTTCTTCCACAGTCCCTGGGCTGAAAAATGCAAAGCTTGTCATTGAGAGGAAAGGGGTAAAGAATCCCAGGTTGTCTGATCCACCACTGCTATGGAAAGAAAAGCAACCAGTATCATATATTGAATGCATTAGCATATGAACAAAAATAGAAGAAGAGCAATGAATAACACCATGATAATTTCTCCAGATTAAGCATAATGCATTGAAAAATTGATTTTCTGCCATTATTTTGTAATACCAAATTCTAAAGGTTGAGAAGTGCAAAATGAAAATTTTGATGCTTAAAAAATTCAACAAGAAGTCTAACCTTGAGATTCCAACTAGAGTAAAGTCTATATTTCTAGGATATTGGACCTCATTCACAAAATAAAGTTAGAACACTTTCTGCTTTAGTAAAACACAAGAAAGGGCTGACAAAAATTTTACCCATTTATCACTACTTGGAGGTTGCCACTGCCCACGAGGCCCATTTTGTCCTAAAATAAAATGTCTGGAAAGAGTTTCTGCCTTTGGACGTGGGATACTAAGTGATCTAACAAAAACATGAAAGTAAACAAAGGGTAATGTAATTCACAAGTCTCCAACAGTTCTTGTCCTCCATTGACAAATGCATTGGCCTTTTTAAATAAAATTTCAGATTCAGAAAATACACCAAATGACAGTTACCACAAGCCTCTGCTTACCCTATTGACAGAAATACATTCAAATGACAAATGGTAATGGAAACTCCACCTAATCCTTGAATTCTCGACTCAAAAATACAAGACAATATCAACTTCTAACAAATAATTCATTAACAACAATACCAAAATCAAACAAGCAACTACTAAATCCAAAGGGTTAATTGCACTAGAGGTCCCAAAAGTATGAGATTTGTCTCATTTTGGTCCCCAATGTTTCAATTGCATCATTTTAGTCATCAAATTATTGAATATGTTTCAATATGGTCCTTTAAGTAGACAACATCCAGATTGTTAACGATTTTTTATTATTAAATTATCATGTAATAACTAAATAGGAAAAATAATAATTTAATAACTCTTAAACAAAATTTGGGTAGCTCTTGACAAAAAAATGTGTAATATGGATAGCTTTTGACCAAAATTTGGATAGCTCATGATCAAAACTGTGTAATTTAGGTAGATATTTAATCAAAAAATTGAGTAAAAATTTGGTCAAGAGATATCTAAATTATTTTATTGTCCGCATTTAAGTATCATGTGACAAGTTTATGATAAAAAATCATTAGCAATCTGGACACTGTCTGCTTAAGGAACCATATAGAAACATATTCAATACTTCAGGGACTAAAATCATGCAATTGAAATATTAGGGATCAAAATGAGACAAATTTCATACTTTGGGGGACCTCCAGTGCAATTAACCCAAATCCAAATTATCAATCAAAACCCTAATCCCTAATTTTATGAATTGAAACAAAATACCTGAGAACCAGCAAGCTCCTCAAATTGCTTCACCAAATCCTCCATCATTAGTGAAAGATTTCGATACTGTTGCTTGAAATCGCTGGAAGAGGGGAGAATGAATTGGGTCTGACGAAGGAGGGAGATGGGTCTGATTGATGAAGAAGAAGCGACATATGGTTTTGTCTGATTTTGATATGCCTAGACCAAAAACAGAGCCTTTTTTTGTTGTAGGATTTTAAAAAAATAATAATCCAAAATGCCGTAAAATGGTGGCATTTTATTAAGCCACATTTGGTGCGGTTACCTCCATATTATAGAGGAGCCAGACCCCCCTCCACCACCTATCACTGTCGTCCACTATCACTCGCGCTCACCAAACCAACCACCACCAACCACTGCTACCCAGCATTGCCCACCACCGCTACCACCCACTATCACCCACTTCTACTACACCTACCACCACCACTGTCGTTCACCACCACCGTTGTCCACAAGCATTCATTGTCGCCCACTATGGCCATCGTTACCGTCCTGCAGCACAAACCACACCGCCACCACCAGCGTCGTCGCCCCACCACCACTACTACCAACTACTTGGTAAAAACCGTTGTATGTTTATTCCCTAGTCTCCGCACATCACCCTCAATATGTGTATATGGCTTATGTGTGAAGAGAGTGCCATTCTCCCTCGGAATGATGCGGGAAATGGAGCAACAGAATGGTGAAAATGAAATGGAGCAACAGAATGGTGGAAATGAAATGTATGAAATGGAGAATGTATGAACAAAAGTTCTCCCCAAGTGTAAGGAGTCTTTTGATTGTCGTGTTTTACTTGGAAAGTATTCCAAGGTTGTCTCCTCGGGGAAGGAAAGTTCAAGTTGTGTGAAGGTGATTTTGGTGAACAAAAGAGAAGAGTGTAAAATCTTTGAAGTTCGTGTTTTGGTGTTTGAAGTTTGGGAATGAAAATGCAATAAAAAAGTATTGGCTAATCCAAAGAGGTCAATCCAATGGGAATGTCAAACCAACTCAAACCCTTCCTCCAATGGTGCTTAAATGTATGATTGATTTGTGGAAAACTCGGGACTAAAATGGAGGTGAAGATCAAGCATACCTCGTGACAATGCCTATGGTGTATCTAGAACTCATAACCATGTCCTCACCCCAACCGAATCAAATTGAGCCATTGTACACTGAGAGGGGTAAATAAAATGAGTTAAAATGGAAAGCCCAAGAGGAGGTTTCCCTTGAATTAGCCAACTTAAATCTAGCTACTCATAATGAAAGACAAGACATATATAATGTAAAGAGACATAATGAAGAAATAAAGAATGAAACTTAACTCAATACAAGAAAACTTAAACTAAGAAGAAAAATATTCAATACCCATTTTAAAGCTTGAAATGAAGAAAACATAACATAACAATGGTAGAAACTAAGACATGTAACTAAAATTGGAATAAACTTAAAATAACTAGGATTAAAGTGCAAGGAATGAAGATTACAAGAGTATAAAAGCTTACTAGAACAGAAATGGAGAAGAAAATGCCAAATTATAAATTTCTATTGCACTATTCATCATCTTCTTCATTGGACTAATACTACTCTTAAGCTTAGGTAGCCACACTTTGAATGGCTTGTAAATGTTGAATATAATGGTGTGTGAGCCTTGCAGTTTTGTACATAGAGGTCCCCCATGGTGTGTGCAGGCCTCCCATCCGTAGGAGCCTGAGTTGATGGCCCTTGATAGGCTTGGAAGAGCGCAACTTGCACCCCACATGGCTGGCCCCTTCTCTCCCATCCACATTAATGTCATTTGTCTTTAAAGTCTTTAATTAGGGTGTATGAGGTATGTTCTTGTGTAAGGAATGTCAGGGAACAAGTGCGAGAAGTATTGGTGGAACCCCTAAGCTAGTGGAGGACGAATATAGGCGTTCTGGGCACTCAGCAGAGCATTCCGGTACACTAAACCTACAGGAGTTCAGGGTACCGGTACTGCATACTGGTACACGTTTCAGCTCTAGACCAGTTTTCCTTGAATTGTCAAAACTTTTGATCCAAGTGTCCGATTGAACTGAAATTTTGACACAATATAGAAGCCATCCAGATCTACAATTTGCATGCTCTGCGCTTTTATAGATTCAAAATGAATCATGGTCAAAATAGAGGAAAATCAAGACTCTTCAACCGGATGGTGTGGGTGCTGGTGCCTTTGTTACCAAACACCAATACCTCCTTGATTTCTTCACTTTTAAGCCTCCAAATCCTCATGTAATGTGTCCATGCCCTCACCACGCATCCATACTTAGTTGCAATGTTCTAAAATCTATCATTTAAACTATAATTACCTGCAACATCGAAAATTCAACATTATTCATAATTTCGGTTGACTCTAAGTACTTAGATGCAAAAGTTGAGTTAAAATACAAGTAATTAGGCCGTTAAATATGCAATATTATGTGTTCATCACCAACCACCATTACTATCGCCCACCACCTTTAAAACCTAGGAAAATTTAAATTTTTATAAAAAATAGCAAAATGGTAATTAGACACTACGGTACACGGTGAAAACCCAAAATTTTCTAGAATTCAAATGAAAAAATGAACATCACCATTGAATTTATCTCACAAAATCTAGTTACCTAGTCAATTTTCATTGAATTTTGAGATAGTCGTATTTTTCGCATTTTATAATGTGATAGGCGTCGCATGGGTAAAATAAACGCGATTGTGCTTTAATTGAGAAATATGAAAAATAATTTAAATTTATTTTAAACAAAATATTTCAAATATAACACACAATGAGATTTAATTGATTCGGGATAAAACCGGATTAGGAAAAGACATGAGGTGTGGTGCGTTGTAGGCCAGGTATCCTAGGGGTATAAAAATGAAAAAAAAAATAGATTTCCCTCATTTTGGATGTTGGGTTTTTTGAAAAAGAGAAATAAAGAGAAGAGAGAGAAAGAGGAGTTTTCTTTATGCATCTCTCTATGATCTGGAGCAAATCTTTCGTCGAATCGCTTTGGACTAAGAATAAAAGTTGTTCTATGTGACGAGAGCTACGCTTACATACCAAGAATCACGGATTTCTCCGATGCCTCAAAGAAGAAATTTTTAGAAATCAAGATTTAAAGCTATTTTTGGGTTCTTGGGAGTTTCTACCACTCGTATTACGCTACAAAAGATATGGTTCGTCTCATAGCTAGGTTTATTTTTAACCTAGGGTTTGCATATAAAATAGGTAGTATAATTAGAGATGAAATATATTATTTAAATATACTCATAGTATCACTAGAGTATGTGAAATGATATAAGAATGTTTAAAATTAATTTTGCATGAATTACGCATTGTCGAAATTGTTAGTTTGGTGATTTCATGAGAATGTGATAAATTGGGCATGATTATGTGTATATATGATTTTGTGCCTTTTGGGTGTTTGATAAAATGCCTATGATGATTTAGCATGTTATTTGAATGAAATTGATATAAGATGCTTTGTGATGATGTTGGAATGTAATTATATGCTTTATGATAAGTTATATTGAGGATTTGAAAATGTTTATATTGTGCTCATAACATGTTGAACATGATGTTGTAATTGTAATTGAAACTTAGTTCCATAATGATATGAAATGAAATGGTTCATTACATTTGCATATGCATGAAAAACATCACATCTGTGGGCATTTGACATGAGTGTGAGTGTGTGTGCATGGTTTTGATCATCACCATCCTTGGTGGGTAGATACGTGGGCTCAGAAAAGTTGGGCCAAGGCTCGACTGAATCACATGAGTTGCATTGAATATAGGTTTGGGGTTAGCAATAAGGGCTAGATTATCCCGCGGGAGCAAGACTCGCTGATTTGGATACGCACTCTATTGTTATTGAGTCCATAAAGTGTGTCGGCATATACGGTGCCATTGATGGAAGTGTATAAATGCCATGTCGATTGGGTGTCCGTTGGTAGAAGTTTATAAATACTCACCCCAAGAAAGACTAGAAATTTATAAATGGTTATTGGATGTGTAACATCAGTGGTGGGGCCTTAGAATGTTTGGATTCATACGATTGACATTGCATGTGTTATGAGAGTCGGTGGAGGGCTCAGGTTGTATTGCATGCGTGAGTCTCGTGTCATAACATGGCATGACATTGTGATATTCATTTCTTGAAGTTGTATGTTCTTAGATGAATGTTTGTTTGATTTTTGAATTGCATGTGAACAATTCATATGCATCTGGGTTGAGAGGTAGCCTCTTTAGGAGATACCCTACTGAGTGTGATTCATCATTTATGGGAACAATATTTTAGGCGCGGGACAAGCACTGGTGGACAACTTTCACTTGGGCACTTATTGATGAAGAAAGCTGAGGTGTGGCTTTAAATTATATTTTTGTAAAATAATTGTGTAATTAGTTTTGAACTTGTGATGTTGTATAAAGGATTATGTAATGAACTCACATGGACTATATTTTTTGTAAAATTTGATGCTTGTGAGTTGGGGTAAATGTTGTATGAGACTGGGTGAGTTAAAAATGAAAAATAATTGAATTGGGGGAAAACTATGCCTTGCTATCGGTAGCACAATTGCACTGGGTAGCTACTAGTAGCTCATGGGAAGTGGGCTCAGCTAGTGGTAGCTCTGTTCACAGCTTTTGGTAGCTCAATGGTAGAGGGCTCAGCTACTGGTATCTCCTCCGAAATTATTAAAAATTTAAAATAACTTTGCCAAGCTTTCGGACCTTGAGCCCTTTTTTTCAAAGGATGTAAATTGAGTAATATTAGGACAAATTAATGTATATTGGAAATTGAAATAGTCAAGTGATTAAAATGTATATAGGTTATGCGTTTGAGGGTGCTTGGTACATGGGAGACTCTGCCCAAACTATGTGTTGGTTACGATCCCGATGAAGGGAATGTTATGATGTGGTGTCAGGTTATTCGGCATTCATAGGTACTTCTGCGAGTTGATGGGTGATTAATGGCTTGACAAAGGAACCTCAGTTTTAAGAACATTACAACTTGGCATCAGAGACTAGGTTTTTGATTTACCTTGGGCTTGTGTGACATGGGTCTAAGCTATTGTAACCATTGTACGTTTCATGTTATGTGATCTAAATACTACGTGTTATATGTTATGAGTTATGTTAATACTATGCATATTAAATGCATATGGAAAGGAGACACTAGGGTTAGAGAAAAAAACTTTGGGGGTCAAAAACAGAAAGAACAAGAAAGTTCATGGTATAGATGTCTATCAGTGGGTGGCACACACTCTACTAGTGAGACAAGGAGAGAAATCTCAAGTTTTTAACCTTGATCCCTACCTTGGGATACTAAGTTAGTGTTGTATTTCTATTTGACATGTGTGTAGATGACAAATAGAGGAAGTGGGCATTGGAACGGTCGAAGAGGTGGATGGAACAACAACCAACCACCATTGGCCTTTGACCAACAAGCCTTCGTAGAAGCTATAGGCAAAATAACAGCTAACTTTGCACAAGCTAACTCCAATGTGGGCCAAGGGGCTTGAGAAACCTCCAAAAGTTTAAGGCACATAAGCCACCTACTTTCATGACAGGGACGGATCTGATGGTGGCCGACCATTAGTTCCAACAAGTGGATAAGATCCTAGAGGCTATGGAGATCACATCTAATGCCACTAAGATAAGGCTGGCTGCATTACATCTTGAGGGAGAGGCTCATTTATGGTGGGATTGGTCAAAGGCCTTGAAGAACCCAGTGGCAATGACATGGGGAGGGTTCTGTGAGCTCTTCATGGGCTAGTACTTTTCATCGGTTGTTCCACAAGTGAAAGCCTAGGAATTTTTAAATTTGAAGCAATGGACTATGACAATGATGGAATACATGGCTAAGTTGACCGAGTTAGCCCATTTTTTCCAATGATTATGTGGCCACCAACTTGGCCAAAGTAAGGAGGTTTGAGGATGATTTTAAGTTGCCCATTCGGGGAAAGATTATAGATCACCGCCTACAAGATTTGGACTCAATGGTCAAGACGATCATGGCCAGTGAGAGAGACGTGGAAAATGCAAAGGGTATCCTAGAGATGGGGACTAAAGACAAGAAGATGGAGGGTCAATTTGCTTTTTCTAGTTTAGGAAAAAATTAAAAGACTTCTACTACAAAAGGGCATCAAGGGCCGCTGCTATCAAGACCAAGGCCAAGGTTAATCCTCCTAAGGTAGGAGAAACTTTAAGACTTCTTATCAGGCAGGCCAGAGGACTTGTTTTATAAGCCACCGGCGGGGTCATATGAAGCGGGATTGTCCTCCGAGGCAGGGATCCTAGAGTTGTGGGGCATCTTACTCTCAATCATCGGTGGGGCATCCACAAACTTATTTCATTCCTCCCTACCCCACCAAGGGCAAGGAAAATTAATTTTAATTCTAGGGTGTTACGTAGGTTCCTACCACTTTCTGAGCTAGGACTCCACAATAAAGCCAGATGGGCCAAGGCTAAGGACAGGGCTTACAAACCTAGACTTTAGGGATCCTAGAGCGTGTCTACGCCATCACTACTCATACTGAGTCGGAAGACTAGTCGATGATTCAGAGAACATTCTTACACTTTTGCTTATGAGTAAGGGTATTGTTTGACTTTAATGTATCTCATTCATTCATTTCTGCATCGTGTGTAAAAGAATTGGGCTTAGAGGTTGAGACATTCGAAGAGCAATTGTATGTGAGTTTCCCTTAGGAGCTAGGGTATGCATTTATCAGATATATTAGGGGTGTGATCTAGAGATCTCTTGGCTTCTAGTCATTGTGGACCTTAGGGTCATGGACATGTCGGAGTTTGATGTCATCCTCAGGATTAATTGATTGGAGGCACACCGAGTCATCATTGATTATGATCATAAGAGGGTCACTACATATATACCAGAGGGTGTTTGTTTCAAGTTTCATGGGGAAAGGCACAAAATACTTTACCCTAAGTTGTATATGATTCCTATTGGCACGGGCAGTTAATAGGTTGGCTTGCGAGCCTTACACTTGGGGAAGAGGTGAGACAGGAGTTGGGTCTACCTCGGGTGGTTTATGAGTATGCAGATATTTTTTTTGGATGAGTTACTAGGATTACCACCATATCGGGATGTAGATTTCACTAGTGAGTTACAACCCAGTGCATTACCTATTTTTATGACTTCGCATAGAATGAGGCTTGTAGAGTTGCAAGAACTTAAGGTCCAATTGTAAGAATTATTGTACAAGGGTTTCATTTGATCGAGTACCTTACCTTTAGGTGCTCCGATGCTATTTTCTAAGAAGAAGGACAAAACCCTTCGGCTATATATAGACTACGAGTGGTTGAATCGGGTCACCATCAAGAATAGGTACCCTTTGCCATGAATTGATGACTTATTTGATCAACTAAGAGATGCATAACTATATTCCAAGATAGATTTGCGAATGGGATATCATCAGTTGAGGATTAGGAAGGCAGATATCCCTAAGACAATGTTTAGAACACTGTATCGACTTTTCGAGTTCACATTGGATTGACAAATGCCTCGATGACATTCATGAACCTCATGCATAGGTTGTTCCGACCCTATCTTCATCAGTTTGTGATGGTTTTTGTTGATGATATCCTGATTTACTCTAATTCTGAGGAAGAACATGAGAGTCACTTCAAGGTTGTTCTCTAGACCTTGAGATGCCATTGGTTATTGGCCAAGTTCAACAAGTGTGAATTTTGGCTGACAGAGGTGAAATTTATGGGACACATGGTGTCGACTTAGGGTGCGTCAGTTTCTTGGGATTGGTAGGGTATTACATGAGGTTCATTAAGGACTTTTCTCAACTAGCTACACCTATGACTAGATTGACTAAGAAGGAGGTCAAGTTTTAATGGGATGGCTCGAGTGAGAGGGCATTCCAAGAGTTGAAGAGGAGGCTTACTTTAGCTCCGATTTTGATAGTTCTAGAGAGGGGATAGAGGTACACAGTGTATTTTGATGCCTGCATGAACGAACTTGGGTGTGTGTTGATGCAGTTCGGGAGGGTGGTAGCTTATGGTTCACGTTAGCTAAAGAGTCATGAGGAGAACTACCCCATGCATGATATGGAGTTGGCGTCCGTTGTCTTTGCCTTGAAGGCATAGCGCCACTATTTGTATGAAGAGTTTTTTGAGGTGTTTTTAGACCACAAGAGTCTGAAGTGCATCTTCACTTAGCAAGACCTCAATATGAGACAAGGTAGGTGGATGAAGTATTTGGAGGACTATGACTTCACTTTGCATTACCATCTAGGTAAGACAAATGTGGTGGCTAATATATTCAGCCAGAAGTCACGGGGAGTCTTGGCTAGTGTGGTTTCTCTGGATTGGCAAATGCTCTAAACTATGGGATAGTTTAGACTGCAGTACAAAGGTCAGACTCATAGCACTTTGGGAAGTCTAGTGGCTACGCTTCCCCTAGTGAGCAGAGTGATCAAGTCCCAAGAGTAGGACATAGAGATATTTTTCATCAAGAATCTAGTACAGTCGAGTATAGGTGAAGAAGGCTGGGCCATTCACATAGACGGTAGTTTTCGGTTCGGGGGAGGTTTGTGGTTCCCTAGTTTGCAGATCAGAGAGATAAGATCCTTAAAGAGTTGTATTGTTCTCGTTTTACTTTGCATCTACATGGCACGAAGATGTATCATGATCTTCGCTGCCAGTACTATTGGAGTGGGATGAGAATGGGATGAAGAAATACGTTGGAGATTTTGTTACTAGATGTCTCACATGTTAGTAGGTCAAGGAAGAGCACTAGAGACCAATAGGGTTGCTCCAACTCTCGTAAGTGGTTGACTAGAAATGGGAACTCGTCACTATGGATTTTGTGACCCACTTGCCATGGATATCATAGTGGAATGATGATGTGTGGGTGACAGTGGACCAGCTTACGAATTCAGTACACTTTTTGGCAGTGCGGATGACCTTTACACTAGAAGAATTCTGCAGGTTTTACATTGATTAGCACAAAATATTGCATATTTTATGTACTTGTACATCCATTTTATACTTGCTTTTGCACTTAAAATGAACAGAATTCAATGTTTGCGCTATTAATGGAGTTTCGGTATGTTTGCAGATAAAAGGGGTTAAATGATGCAAGATAAGCCCTCTCATGGTGCTCAAGATGATAGGAGTTAAGAATGAGCTCATGAGGTGAAGGACCCAAGAAATCAGCAAAACAAGGGAAAACCTATCGGTTGGCAATACTAGTGGGTTTTGGCTACTGGACCTGCACCTACCGCAAAGATACCAATATTTTTTGCCTACTGGAGTAAAACCTACCGGTAGGTTTTTCGTAATCTACCAGTCGATTTTACTGGAATAGGATATATTCAGCATCTCAAGCTCTGCAACTTTGGGGGTCCGACCATTAGGTCTCCCGCTCGTCCCTGACACTTCTTACACACAAAACACCCCATTTTTACACTAGCTTGGACTTTTAGATGTCTGGACATAAATGAGGAGAGAGAGAGTGTGCAGGCTAGGCCTACACTAGCATGCTCAGCCATCCCTTTCATCCCTCTATTGATAGGGATCACATCACACCGGCTAAGGAGGCTCCATGGACGTTTTTGAAGTCTCCCAATTCAGCATTATGGGATATACTTTACAATATATATAGAGAAGCTCCAAAGGAAGAAGATAAATAGTGCTAGAGAGAGAAGTTGAGATTTTTGCATTTTCTTCCATCCTTTCACTTGTAGTTTATTGTAAGACTTGTTTAAGCTTTGTTTAATGTCTTTAAGATCATTTATTACAAATACATTTCAAGTTTAGTTGAGTGTCTTAGCTTTTACCATTAATGTATTTAAGTTTTTATCTCAAAGCTATTTGAATGGGTCATAAATGCACTTTCCTGTAGTTTTGTGTTTTCTTGCATTAGATAAGTTCCAAGCTCTATTTCTTACAATGTCTTTTCATTATTTTTACATTCTTGCTTTCATTATGACTAGCTAAGCTCCTAAGTTGGCTAATCCAAGGGAGACCTCCTTTTGGGTATGTCATTTCAACTCATTTTCTTTCCTCGTAGTGTATGTTGATTCGATTTGATTGGATTGAGTGTGGATGTGGTTGTGAGTTTTTGATATCCCATAGACTTGTCACGAGGTATGCTTAGATCCTCACCTCCATTCTAGTCCCTCACTTCTCACGAATCAATCGAACATCTAGACACCATTGGAGGAAGGTCTCGAGTTGAGTCAACATTCCCATTGGGATGAACCCTTCGGATTAGCAAACACTTGTCCTATTTCAATTCCATCAAGATATAATCACAAACCAAAATCAAACAACAAAAGATTTTTACACCTTACCCTTTTACACTAAAACCACCTTCAACAAGATTCACCTCTGAAAGTCTCCCTACGCTTAGGGAGCACTTTTGTTCACACACACACACATTTCTCTCATTCCATTCCACCATTATTCCGTTGCCCCATTTCTCACATCATTCTGAGGGAGAGTGACATTCCCTATTCCCTTTAAGCCATACACGCATTGAGGGATGATGTCTGGAGTTTAGGGAGTACAACGGAACAAATCAAGCATTTTTAGAACCATTGTCGGGGAAGGCAAAGCATTGAATCAAGAAGGTGATTTTTGGATGACAGAGGTATGTCCTATGAATTCTCTTTACGGGCTGAGGTGCGTCGCTCCTCGTATATACTTCTGTTTGTTTATATTTTCATTTGTAGATATTGTTTTGCATGGGGGGATGGGACGACCATAATAGATTGGTTATACAACCCTTGGACCCCAATATAAATATTGACCATGACCTACCCGAGGATGCTAGTGACAATTTTGAGGAGTTGGGTGCCGATGTGAATATCCCAAGGTGAGGTGGAGTGCAAGAACTTAGAGCTCCAAACCCGAGAATGCACTTCCCTCCTAGGAATGAAGGGAACAATATCCCCATTGATCCCCCGATGAGGCCAATGCGGGATTTCCTCCAACCCATACGTAGCACCACTCCCTCATTCACTCTCTTACTGGTCCAAGCTCATCTCTTCCTAGTTAAGTCGGGAATGTTACAACTACTTCCTACGTTCTATGGAATTGAAAAGGAGAATCCTTATTTACACATTAATGAATTTGAGAATATAGTTGCAACCTTCAATGCTAACTATGCTATTGAAGACAACTCATTTGAAATTGTTTCCCTTTTCCCTCAAGGACAAAGCCAAAACATGGTTGAATGCCTTGCGACCTCGATCCATTACTTCTTGGGCTCAAATGTTTTATGAGTTTTTGAATAAATTTTTCCTGGTCAATAGAACCACCACTTTAAAAAAGGAAATTTAAAACTTTTTAAAATAGCCCAATGAGCAATTCTATCACTGTTGGAATCACCACAAGGAATTGCTTCATTCCATACCACATTATGGCTTTGAATTGTGACAAATGGTAAGTTTCTTCTATGAAGGAATCACTCCGGGCAATAGACAATTCATTGACATGATGTGTAATGACAAGCTCTTAAACAAAGACCCTGATGACGCCCTCGACTACTTTAGTACATTGGCCCAAAATACACAATCTTGTGACATTACGGATCCCAATGACGTACTGAGGACATCTCTGGGTAGTAGTCAACCACAAGGGGGAGGGATGTATGTTTTGAGAGACCGAGAAGACTTATTTTTCAAAATTTATAAGTTGTCTAGGAAATTCGAGAGTCTTGAGGTCAATAGGAGACATGAGGTGTCTAATGTTTCAAAGACCGAGGAGTCATTATTGATTTGTGAGAGTGTAGAGAATCCATATCAGAGTGCCCCAACATTCCGGCACTTACGGAAGTGTATCACAAGCAAGTCCATGCCTTTAACCAAACAAGACAATCATTCTCTCCACACTCAAACACTTAAAACCCACGTTGGAGTAGTCACCCAAACTTAAGTTGGAGAAATGAGAACCCCACTCCTCATGGTTCTGATGCATATCCACCTCTTGTGCCTCCTAAGCAAGGTCATTACCAAGTTCAAGGGCAAGCTTTAGCTCCTAATACCCCTGGTCCAATCCGTAAGGGTATTCACCAAACCCACCTCCACAAAGTTTTTCCCAACAGGGACCATCAAACCAATCCATTTACCAACCTACTCACAAAAAAAAGTTTGGAGGATGTGGTTCATTCTTTCATTTAAAACTAGACCACTTTCAATTAAAGCCAAACTGCCTTTAACAACAATATTTTGGCTCAACTCACAAAAATTACCAATTACCTAGGGTTATCATAACAAGAAAAGGGGAAATTACACGCTAAACCCCAAGAGAACCCCAAGGGCCAACATGTGATTGAGTTGTCCGAACCCACAAAGGAGAGCAGTGAGTAACTCAAGGCGATCACCACCCTGCGAAGTGGAAAACAAATTGATAAGAACAATGTGCCAAAGGTCTCACCCAAGGCCATATTGCCAATAGAAAAAGAGATCGAGGGTGAAACCGAGGGGGTGAGGTGTGTGAGAAAGAATAATTGGTTAATGAAAGTGAACATGTTTTCTCTATTCTTGCTCCTTTTCCTAATCATTTCAAGCCACCGATCAGGGTGGCTAATTATGCTAATATACTTGAAATGTTTAAGTAGGTAAAGATCAACATTCCACTCCTTGATGCTATTAATTAAATCCCCTCTTGTGCTAAGATCTTGAAGGCTTTATGTACTGTGAAGCGGAGACTAAACATGCACAAGAAGACATTCTTCCCAAGCAAATGAGCTCAATCTCGGGGACTAACACCACACAAAAGTTCAAGGATCTCGAATGCGTTACCATTGCTATCACGATCGAGAATTATTAGATGGAGCAAGATCTCCTTGACTTGGGAGCAAGCATCAACTTCCTACCATACACGGTGTACCAACAACTCTAGCTTGAAGAGTTGAAGCCAACTCCAATCACCCTTTAGCCGGTGAATCGTAGTGTTAGAACATTGAGGAGAGTAGTAGAGGATGTTTTAGTCCAACTTGATAAATTTTATTTCCCCATTGATTTTATTGTGTTTGACACTCACCCGGTTGCAAATCTTAGCTCTTAAATCCCTGTTATACTTGGTAGAAATTTTTTTGCCATATCTAATGCTATGATTAATTGCAGGAACGGTCTTATAAAGCTAGCATTTGGGAACATGACTATGGACCTTAATGTTTTCAACTTGTCAAAACAACCAGGGGATGGTGAAGAGGCATATGAGATCAATCGGATCAACAATTTGGCGAAGGAACACTTGGAACTAATGAGCACCTTCAAGTTTGGAGAGAAAGAGAATGTTGATATAGAGGAGGGTGATCAGAAAGAGGACTTAGAGAAATGACTCCTACATTTGAGAAACTTCCATTTCATGACAAGAATATTTTCCCATCAAATGAGCAAAAATCCATCTTGGAGTTGAAGCCATTACCATCCTATCTCAAGTATGATTATCTTGGGATGACAAGACATTTTTAGTGGTAATTAGCTCAACATTTGAGGCAAAGCAAGAAGAAGAGCCCTTGGAAGTGTTAAAGAGGCATAGGGTAGCGGTTGGTTGGACAATTGCTAACATCAAGGGGATAAGCCCCATCATTTGCACACACCACATCTACCTTGAGGATGACTCCAAACCTTCCCAACAACCACAAAGAAGGTTGAATCCAATTATGAAGGATGTGGTGAGGGACGAGGTGCTAAAACTACTTGACGTGGGCATTTTTTTTTTGACTGTTGATAATAAGTGTGTTAGCCCCACGCAAGTAGTACCCAGAAGTTGAGATTCACCGTGGTGGAAAATGAGGATAATGAGCTTATTCCAATGAGGGTGATCACTAGATGGAGAGTGTGCATTGATTACCGTAAGCTTAACTTATACACTAGGAAAGACCACTCCCTCGACCAAGTGTTGGAACAAGTAGCGAGACATCTATTCTATTGCTTCTTAGATGGATACTCCAGTTATAATTAAATCGAGATTGCATTGGAAGATCAAGAGAAGACCACCTTCACTTGTCCCTATAGTACTTTTGCTTATCGTCGCATGCCTTTCGGGTTATGTAATGCCCCTGATACCTTTCGACGTTGCATGATGGGAATCTTTAGTGATATAGTAGAGAAGATTATAGAGGTGTTTATGGATGACTTCTTGGTATTTGGGGATTCTTTTAGTGGATGATTAGAGAATTTGGAGAGAGTTCTTGACAGATGTGAATAGAAGAGCTTAGTCTTTAATTGGGAGAAGTGTCATTTTATGGTGACGCAAGGAATTATTCTTGGGCATATCGTCTCGGTGAAGGGGATGGACGTGGAAAAATCAAATGTTGAGGTCATTTCCAACCTCCCTATGCCAAAGGTCATCAAGGATATTAGGTTATTTCTTGGCCATGCCGGCTTTTATCGTCGTTTTATTAAAGACTTCAGTGCATTGGCCCGACCTTTGACCAATTTACTGTCTTAGGATGTCCCATTTGAGTGGTCGGATAATTGTGAGTCATCTTTTACAAAACTCAAAAGCATGCTTACCACACCTCCGATTATGCAACCACCCAAGTGGGATTTACCTTTTGAGCTTATGTGCGATGCGAGTGATTACGCGATCGGCCCAATGCTCGATCAAAGAGAAGACAAGAGACCATATGTAATATACTACGCTAGTAAGACTCTTAATGAAGCACAAATGAATTACACCACTACTGAAAAAGAGTTACTAGCTGTAGTATTTGCATTAGATAAATTTTGGTCCTACACTTTTTGTTCACCTATAGTAGTCTATACCGATCACTCTACTTTAAAGTATTTTTTGTCTAAGTAGGATGTAAAACTGAGACTCCTTAGGTGGATACACCTCCTACAAGAATTCAATTTGACAATCAAAGACAAAAAAGGAGTTAAGAACATGGTGGCAGAGCATTTATCCCTACTGGTGGTGCAAAAAGCCGATGAGCACATTCCTATCCTTGTTTTCTTCCTTGATGAACGTTTACTTTCAATTCATTATATTTCTCCATGGTATGCTGACATATGTAACTATCTTGCAATATGACAAATATCACCACATTGGAGCCCAGAGGATCGAAGAAGATTTATGGGGGATGTGAAGTACTTTTACTTTTACAGCCCGTACATGTTCAAGTACAGCCTTGACCAAGTCATGCGGAGATGCGTACTAAAAAATGAACAGCGAGAAGTCCTTGCATTCTGCCATTCAAAGGCATGCGGTGGCCATTTCTCTACAAAGAAGACTTCAGTAAAAATTCTACAGTCAAATTTTTATTGGCCCTCTTTGATAAAGGACCGTATTTTATTTTGTAAAGAATGTGATAGATGCCAACACTTGGATAGTGTGACTCGAAAGAACATGATGTCCTTCTCCCTTATACTTGTATTAAAGATATTTAATTGTTGGGGCATCGACTTCATGGGTTCTTTCTCTATGTCATTTGATCTATATATTCTACTGGCAGTGAACTATGTGTCCAAATGGGTGGAGGCTATCCTAATCAAGACCAATGACCACCGGGTCGTGGTCAAATTCTTGAAAGAAAACATTTTTGGAGGTTTGGAATGCCTTGTCCAATGATAAGCGATGGTGGGTCGCATTTTGGTAAAAGACCATTTGCATCATTGATGCATAAATATGGTGTCACACATAAGGTGTCCACCACATACCACCCACAAACTAATGGCCAAGCCGAGTTGGCCAATAGGGAGATCAAAAATATCTTAGAGAAGACAGTAAATCCAAATAGGAAAGATTGGTAATTTAGATTGACCGATGCCCTTTGGACTTACCACACTGCCTACAAGACTATCTTAGGCATGTCTCCCTATCGGCTTGTCAATGGAAAGGCTTGCCATTTGCTAGTCGAAATGGAACAAGGCCTATTAGGCCATAAAGAGTTTGAACTTCAATTTGAGAATGCCTGGAGAGTATAGGAAGCCAGAATTGAATGAATTGGAAGAGATTAGAAGAGATGCATATGAGAACTTAAAAATTTTAAAAGAGAGGGGTAAAATCTTCATGACAAATTCATTATGAGGAAGTCATTTGAGCCCGGAAAAAAAGTGGTCTTATACAACTCTCGCCTCTCGATCTTTCAAGGGTAACTTCAATCCCGTCAGGATGGTCCCTCCCTTTTAAAGTGGCCTATCCCATTGAAGCTGTGGATGTCACAAACCCCAAGGATGGTAGGACATTTAAGGTTAATGGCTAAAAACCCAAGCCATTCTTTGAGGGTTTTGAAGGACAAGGAGTAGGAGGATTTGACAGATCCGGTATATCCAGAATTGGTGGAGTAACTGGTTTCTATGCTTTTTAGTGTACAATCACATTTATTTACTTACTTTACTTTTATTTGATGTTACTTACTTTCTTTGGTCATATAGCATTATTTTTCTTAGTTACAGATGTTGGTATTTTGTCAAAGCTCCAGTGCAAGGTGTTCTCTAATCTTACTCATCTTTTTACAATCCTTCATTGCATATCATATCTTTTTTGTTGTATTGAGGACAATGGGTAAATCAAGTTGGGGGATGAAGTGCACCATTTGCATGATACAACAATATTTGTGGAAATTTTTTGTGGATAATACCTTGGGTTGAAAATTCACCTTTCACATATCATACATATTTTTGTTTGCATTAGTGCAAATTATGTGAAAAATTTTGGTTTTTTTTTGTGAAAAATATCTAAATTTTGATAGGTATTCCCATATTAAGAGTGCTTGGGTTGATAATATTTTGATCTTTGTTTTGAACCTTGAGCACATGAGCATATTATAGAAGTTAATCCTATACGTGAGTATCGGATATGTATCTACTTTTGAACTTAACCGTTTGTGCTCCTTGAATGAGTAATTTTGGAAATTTATGGATTGGATTCATACTTTAGGCTTGACATGAATAGTGGAGATGAGTAAGGACCTATGAGAGCTTTAGTGCCAATCAATTTTGGAGAAAACTTACATTTACTCATAGAACAATTCTTCAAATTTCAAAAATTTTCAATAATCTCATCATGCTTGTTTTGGCTAGATACATCTATGTAGTTGATTGACTTGTCTTGAAATACATAATGTCCTCCATGCTTGTCTAGAGGTGATCTTTGGCTATTTTTGAATATTTTGAGCTTTGGACTTTTTCTTGTGAAAATATTATCTCTAATGCCGTTATTGAGCCTGAATTGAAATTCGTTCCATACCACACTTTTGACCAAACTAGTGCAAAATGATAAAAATCTACCTCACCTTGGTTGATCCTAGAGCTAAATATGAGTGATCATAAAAGAGATGAAGTATGGTGTGAAAACTCAAACAAAAGGGGAGAATGATGTTGAAACTCAAAGAGTTGAATGGGAAAAGAATGAAAATCCAAGAAAAAGAGAAAAGAGGTGAGAAGAAGAAAGAATGATCAAAAGAAAAAGAAAATGTTAAGGAAAAGTAGAAAAAGAAATACAGAGTGTGGTGATGGGTTTGGACTGAAAATCCCATGAAAAGGGAGATATTTTTGAAATAAGTCTTGCACTTTGAACAACCCTCTTTGTTATCCTATATCGTTTGTTTCTTTTGCCTAAATATCACCCTATTGGCCCCATTATAGCCCTTGAAGTCCTAAACGATCTAAGAAAGCATGAGAGATGTATACTTTTAAATAAAAAGAGGAGTTAGTTTTGCTACTTAATGCCATAGCATTCCATTCATGAGATTATGCCATGGTCACTTCATTTTCAGCATGAACTTTATTTTGGGATTATGTGTGAGCTTACTTTATTTTGTGCAAAAGATTCTATCTCACATGTACACATGGAGTAATGTCAGTACAACTAAAGTGTGATTTATTGTTAAGAGAGATCTTTGGTGAGTTTTGAATTCAAGTTGAATTTGGCTAGCCAATTGAATATGAATTTTGTTGTTTAAATGCTCAAATTACATGTCCAATTCACACACACACAAGTTTGAAAATGAATGTGCAGGTACATACTCTAGACTAATATTCGAATTTTTAAACGACATGTGTCGTAGCCCTATGCTTGAAGGATGGGAAAATATTGCTCAAGTTGATATTTTAATGAATTTGAAATGCCATTGTTTTTGCATATATGTCTTGCATTTTGGGTGTTCAACTTGATAGTTAAATGTAGAAATCCATGTCTTGTGTGTTGAATGCATCAAAATTTTAAATCGCATTGAAATTTAGGTAATGAATTGGGCATGATGGTTCAAATTATTGTGTATAAGTGTAGCACATGTTGTGGGTGGAGGAGAGATCATTTATAGGGTGTTAGAATGTGTAGGCATGGAAATGAAGTGGAAAGGGAGTGATTTGGACAGCAGAGAGGTATTTTTCAAATAAGGGAAAACCTACCGGTAGGTCACTGGTTCTGCACTAATCGCAAAACTACTGGTATTTTTTGCCTATTGGTGTAAAACCTACCGGTAGTTTTTACGCGATCTACTGGTATGTTTTGCCCAAAAATGCCAAAATTCAGGCTTTTAATCAAATTTTTTCATGGAAGCTCTTCATTGTTTTCCTGAATTAAAGACCCTAAGGCATTTCCCTCTCTCAAAACACTCCTAAGCTTAAGAATCCCGCATTCTATTGCATTCATCTTTCAAATCTCACTCCTAGGATTGTGATTTAGTGGATTTCAACCCTTAAACCCTAGTTTTTGCAAAAATTCCTCAAAGCCCTAATCTCCATTACCATTTTCAAAACCTACAAAATCTTTTCAATGGCTTGTCATAGGAAGATTCTCGGGGATGTTGTGGACCCAATTGAGGGGTTTTTGATGGCCCTTTTCTCTCTATTGCTATTTATGGCCCATACCAAATGAACCAGGCCGAGTTCTCCATGAACCTCGGATGTGAGTGCCCGTAAGTGGGGTGGTGAAGGGTCAAGTGGTGACCTTGGGGAGTGGCAAAAAAAAAGCGAGGAACGTTTCTAGGTATCAAAGCATCAAAGAAATAAATGTGACTTGTGAGAGATTCGTGGATAAGAGATCCTTGGGCATGACCAATGAGGTTATGAGGATTATTGAAGCCCGCGAGATTGGATTTTTGTTCAAGCCTGTGTGTGGATTCAATTTGTCTTTATGTTGAGAGTATTACCAAAGACTCAAGGTGGTAGAGGAGGACATACGGATTTTAAGGACAAACGTGAGGGGCAAGAATTTCGACGTGACCCCTACTATGATTGCCACTCTCATGGAGTATGAGAGGCCACCTCCCTCCACACCTGTGTACCCCCATAACATCATGAAGGTCAAGATCATTCTAGATTATGTGGCTTCAGTGTACGAGGACCCAACTCAATTTACGGGAACGGTCTAAGTCGGGGGCTTCAAACATGCATATGGAATAATGAACAAGAATTTGCATTATAAACTTTTTCCAAGGGTCACCAAGAAGACTCCTAACGTGAGAAGCTTTCCCTCTTGGATGCAGTGATAACATGGAAGGCCTTAGACATCGCACTCTTTATCTGGGAGGTGATGATGTAACATCCCAAAATACACCCTGGACGGCATTACATTCAATCACCATTCATACCATGAGAGCACTAAGATAAACCATCAATAAAAAGACTTTCAAACAGTAATCCATAACATTTACATCAATATCCCAAAAGAATATGCCATCTTTGGCCTTTACATTCCCAATGAAAATTTACTATTATAGCGCAGCGGAAATTACAAAAGAAATCTAGACTATACAGTATTTTCAAAGTAGTATTCTAGTCTAGAACAAAAGAAGCTACGGCTCTACATATCCACCTCAGGATCTGGGTTCCCCTCGAGTGGAGCCTCCCAAAGTCCCGGTTCGTCGATGCCGAGATCCTCCTCTAGCACCACATCTGAAAAATGTAATATGTAGGGGGTGAGCACGAAGCTCTGTAGCCACATTTCTCCCAAACTCAAACAAGGTTTTAAAAAAAACATAGAAAACGGTCGGTCTCATTTCACAAGTAACATATATAGCATTTGAAATAAAACATGGGCATTTTAAAAGAGATCTTAAGTTTGGACAATAGCAATAATTAAATAAACGAATAAAAATGAGTTTAGCAATAGTAAACAATATTCTAATTTAGGCTATTTACAAAAAGGGCTTCTCCCCCATGCATTGTCCCATACCAATGCATCGGCAAGAATGACCTAACTCATAATTCCATGTATTCTCGGTTCATCCCCGTACCATGTATGATGCTTGTTTCCCATGAATCTACCCAACGATTATACCTAGTTCACCAATCACAATCACAATCACAAGCACTTTAGAAAAGGGCGTCTACCATCCCAATGGCAGTGACGAGTCCCTTCCTAGGAAAAGTATACTATCCCTTGTTCGAACTCTAGTGAACAATAGTGGTTGCATTACCAAATGACAACCCACTACAAGTGTTAGGAAACCATCTCACCCCCATTGGGGTAGACTAACATCTAATCACAAGCACTTTAGGAAAGGGCGTCTACCATCCCAATGGTAGTGACGAGTCCCTTCCTAGGAAAAGTATACTATCCCTTGTTCGAACTCCAGTGAACGATAGTGGTTGCATTACCAAATGACAACCCACTACAAGTGTTAGGAAACCATCTCACCCCCATTGGGGTAGACTAACCTCTAACACTCTACGGCATCTCTTGAAGGTAATCTAAGTCCATCACAACACCCATACAATGAGGAAACCACGAATATGCTCAATTCACAATAATTTCACAAATATAGTAAAATCCCCAATTTTTCTCACATGTGTCATATAATCGAATAATCAGAGAAAATATGCAAGAGATCATAATTTATATTATTTTGTGGTCCAATATTCAACACTAAAGTTTTGAAATCAAGAATTAAGAACAATTTAAAGAAAAGTTCATCTCTCTTGGAATCTAGGGTTTTTAAGCAAGAAAAAGGATTCAAGGGTTAATCAAACAATAAAATTGTTTAAATCATGGTAGTAGTCACAAGGAATTAAAGAACAATGATTATATAGCATACATGTATAATTTAAAGTGAAAAGATTACATATATATAGGCCCTAGCCTCAATGTAAGTGAATGAGAGAAAATCCCCTACCTGTGTTCTTGGAAGCTAGGTTTAGATCTTGGATAACCCCTTTTGACTCTTGTTTTTCTCTCCCTTTCTTCCTCTCTTCTCTTCCTTTCTTCTCTCTTAGGGTTTCTAAGGTTTAGATTAGTGTATGGACGACTAAGGAGGCGGCCTAAAGTATTTATAGGCCCAAAAATGGGACCAGGTCGCGATATTAAACATTCATATTTTTATCGGGTGTACCGGTACCCGGTACCGGTACCAAAAACCTTCTGGAATCAAGGTACTGGTACTTGGTACCGGTACTAATCAGCAGACAGATTTTTCCTCCAAGCTTTCAATGCACCTCATATTACCTCTCCCAAGATTTTTTTTTCGACCTTCCGGATTCAATGGAAACATTATTTTGACCTAAAAATATTTAGAAACTTATCTAATAACTAATTCCAATCTCAAACGTCTTTGAAGCTTAAACTTCCCAAATCCATTTGTCTCCCAATTATTCATTTCTAATGTTTTAACCTATGTGATTCATTCTTACATCATTATACATATCCTCATTTCCACAATAATTATCTATCATATAACTATATACATTTTTAGAAGAAAATGCGGGGTGTTACAGATGAGGGACTTTGCCTAGGCTAGAAAGCCGAAGGCGAACCTCCCTTTTGGAAACTTGGTAACCCGTACTTGCGCTCATTTTAAAGTAAAGGTTATGCCTTTGATAAGATCACCCCTCCCAAGACTGGAGCAATAGGTAAGGCCATCAGCAACAAGAGGTCTGCTATGACTCGGAGTGAGCGTTCTAGGACTTAAAAGGGGCTATCTATTCTTGGGCCTTCCTCTTTGCATCAGAGCTCTCAATGTCTCAGCGCCTTGATGCATTTGAGGAGTCAGCTTACGGAATCTCGACAATGATGACCAGACTATTCCAGCAAGCATTCCCTATTGAGCCGATTCTTACTAGGCCACCACCTCAGGCTACTGGACCCTCTGCCCCCTTAGTTTCCACCATAGTTGAGGTGGGGGACATAGAGGAGGATGACGATGATGAAGAGGAAGAGGATTCTGGAGAGCAGGATGCTGAGGAGGGTGGTGATGAGGGTGGGGACGAAGATGATTAGTAGGATATAGTTGTTTTTGTCCTTTTTTGTTGTTTTGGGTTGTACATGATTAGTAGTGGAGTTATCGGCCTAGCAAAAGTTTCCTTAGGAATTAGAGGCTGTTTTCTTTTTCTTTTTCTTTTTCTTTTTCTTTTTGAATGCTAACTCCATGTACTCAAAAATTGAAAAGAATTAATGAAATACCACAATTTCTGTTCCATCTTGCCCTAGTTCATTTCGTTAAATTACATTGTGATTTTTTGCATTTTGAATATTGGATGAATTCCTTGTGTAAATGGATTGTTGTATTTTGATACTCTTGGTTTGAAAATAAACTTAGCTAGGGACTAGCAAAGCTCAAGTTAGGGGGTGTAATTAACACAAAATATTGCATATTCTATGTACTTTTACATCCTTTTTATACTTGCTTTTGTGGTTAAAATGAGTGAAATTGCAATGTTTGTGCTATTAATGGAGTTTTGGTATGCTTGTAGATAAAAGGGGTTAAATGATGCTAGATAAGCCCTCTTATGGTGCTCAAGATAATTGAAGTTGAGAATGAGGCTTGATGAGAGCTCAGGAGGTGAAGGACCCAAGAAATCAACAAAACAAGGGAAATCCTACCGGTAGGTTTTGGCTACTTGACTTGCACCAACCGCAAAGCTACTGGTATTTTTTGTGTATTGGAGTAAAACCTACTGGTAGATTTTTCGTGATCTACCAGTAAATTTTACTGAAATAGGATAGATTCAGGATCTCATGCTCTACAACTTTGGGGGTCCCACAATTGGGTCTCCCACTCGTCACTGACACTTCTTACACACAATACACCCCCTTTTTACCCTAGCTTGGAATTTTGGATGTTTGGACATAAATGAGGCAAGAGAGAAGAGGAAGCTTGGTGTGCAGGCTAGGCCGGCACTAGCCTGCTCAGCCCATCCTTTTCAACCCCTTATTGATAGGGATCACACCACCAGGCTAAGGAGGCTGCATAGACGTTTTTGAAGTCTCTCAATTCAGGATTATGGGATATAATACTAGAGAGAGAAATTGAGATTTTTACATTTTCTTCCATCCTTTCACTTGTAGTTTATTATAAGACTTGTTTAAGCTTTGTTTAATGTCTTTAAGGTCATTTATTACAAGTACATTTCTAGTTTAGTTGAGTATCTTAACTTTTACCATTAATGTATTTAAGTTTTCAACTCAAAGCTCTTCGAATGGTCTTAAATGCACTTTCCTGTAGTTTTGTGTTTTCTTGCAATAGTTAAGTTCCAAGCTTCATTTCTTACAATGTTTTTCATTATGTTTATGTTCTTGCTTTCATTTTAAGTAGCTAAGCTTCTAAGTCGGCTATTCCAAGGGAGACCTCCTTTCGCGTCTGCCATTTCAACTCATTTTCTTTCCTCCTCATAGTGTATATTGATTCAGTTTGACCGGGTTGAGTGCGGATGTGGTTGTGAGTCTTTGATATCCCGTAGACTTGTCACGAGGTATGCTTGGATCTTGACCTCCATTCTAGTCTCTTGCTTCCCACGAATCAATCGAACATCTAGACATCATTAGAGGAAGGTCTCAAGTTGACTTGACATTCCCATTGGAATGAACCCTTCAGATTAGCCAACATTTGTTCCATTTCAATTCCATCAAGATATAATCTCAAACCAAACTCAAACAACAACAGATTTACACACCTTACCCTTTTACACTAAAATACCTTCAACACGATTCACCTTTTTCTTTGAGGAGACGACCTTGGAATTTCAATTCCAAGTAAAATACGACATCCGAAAGTCTCTCTGCGCTTGGGGAGCACTTTTGTTCACACACACATGCACACACAAGTTTCATTCATTCCATTCTCCACTATTCTGTTTTCCTCTTTCTTTTATCATTCCGAGGGAGAGGGACACTCGCTTATCCCGATACACCACATACATATTGAGGGATGAGGTTCGAAGATTAGGGAATACAATAGAAACAACCAAGCATACATACGAGAGATAGTCCAGTTACTTGGGTGTTCGTATCTATAATATCAAATTGAGATCCCAGATTCATTGCCTATTTTTGGGAGAGTTTCTAGTTGACTATGAGAACACAGTTGATGATGAGCACACCTTTTCATCCTAAGATGGACGACCAGGCTGCAGTGGACCATCCAGAATTTAGAAGACATGCTAAAGGCATGCGTTCTTGAACTCAAGGGTAGCTAAGAAGAGCACTTACCCTTAGTGGAGGTCGCCTACTATAATAGCTATTAGACAAGCATATAGGTGATACTCTATGAGGCACTTTATGGGAGGTCGTGACATTCTCTGATTTGTTGGACGAAGGTTTGAAAGAGACCCTCCACGGGTCTAGATTTGGTTGGAGACACTTGTGAGAAGGTGGACTTGATATGAAAGCATCTTCTCACTAATCAGAGTTGGCATAACAGTTACGCTGATAGACGGTGGTGACCTCCAGAGTTCAAGGTCGAAGATATCATTTTCTTGGAAGTGATAACTAAGAGGGGAGTGGTCAGGTTCAAGAACCAAGGGAAGCTGTTGCCGAGGCATATTAGGACCTTCGAGGTACTCGAGAAGGTTAGTGCAGTTGCTTACTAGTTGGTGTTAGTATTCCATGTTTCCATGCTTCGAAAGTACACTTCATATCCTATAAATGTGGTGGATTGGGGTAAAATGGCTGTTGATGTGGATGGGACTTTCGAGGAGGGACTGGTGCGTATCTGCTTTATTATTTTGTTGTATTCCCTTAACCCCTAAATATCACTTTTTAGCATGTATAGTGTATGGATAAGGGGAGTGTCACTCTGCCTTGGGATAGTGTCAAAAGAAAGGACAAGGAAATGGGAAAAATGAAATGTACAAAATGGAAAATGTACGAACAAAAGTACTCCCCAAGCGCAAGAAGTCTTTTGAATATCGTGTTTTACTTGGAAAGTATTCCAAGGTCGTCTCCTCAGGGAAGGAAAGTTCAAGTGTATGAAGGTGATTTGGTGAATGAAAGAAAAAGGGAAAAGTGTAAAATCTTTTGTTTGTGTTTTGGTGTTTGAAGTTTGTAAATGAAAATACAATAAAAATAAGTGTTGGCTAATCCAAAAGGTTCACTCTAATGGGAATGCCCAATCAGCTGAAAGCCTTCCTCCGAGGGTTTATAGATGAATGATTGATTTATAGGAAGCAAGGGGACGAGATGGTGAGGATCCAAGCATAAACCGTGACCAGGCCTACAAAATATCAAAGACTCACCACCACATCCACTCTCAACCTAGTTAAACTGAACCATCGTACACCGAGAGAAGAATGATAATGAGTTGAAATGGAAAACCCAATAGGAGGTCTCCCTTGAATTAGCCAACTAGAAATCTAGCTACTCATACTTAATGAAAAGACATTCATAATGTAAAGAGATATAATGAAGAAATGAAGCTTAGAGCATAACTTAAAGCAAGAAAACTTAAACTATGAAGAAAGAAATACAACACCCATTTTAAAGCAAGAAATGAAGAAAACTTGGAAGTAACAATGGTAGATTCAAGAACATGTAACTAAACTTGAAATATACTTGAAATAGCTAAGATTAAAGTGGAAAGAATGAAGATTACAAGAGTATGAAAGCTTACTACAAGATAAATGGAGAAGAAAATTCAAAAATATAAATTTTGTTTACACTATTCATCATCTTCTTCATTGGATTTTCTAAGCTTAGGTAGCCACCCCCTTGAATAGCTTGTAAATGCTGAATATAATGGTGTGTGAGCGTTCCATTTTTGTTTAGGGTGGTCCCCCCAAGGTGTGTGTAGGCCTCCAAGCATGGGGAAGGTGAGTTGATGGCTTTTTACAAGCTAGGAATTGTTTATCCTGCAACGCACATGGCAACACCCTTCTTTCCCATCTCCATTAATGTCATTGTCTCATAAGTCTTCTAGTATGGTGTAGGAGGCATGTAATTATGTAAGGAAAGTCAGAGAACAAGTGGGATAAGTGTAGGTGGGACCCCCAAGCAAGTGGAGCTTGATTGCAAGCGATTTGGGTGGTTCACAGAGAGTACTGGTACTCTAAACCTTCTGGAGTTGGTCATGCCGATATTGTGTACTGGTACACTTTGTCTACTATGAACCAGTCTTTGTAGAATTGTAATAACTTTTGATCCAATAGTCTGATTGAGCTGAAATTTTGACGTAATACAAAAGACATCTAGATCTACAACTTTTATGTTTTTCACTTTTTCAGATTCGAAGTAGATAATGGTAAAAATGGAGGAAAATCGAGGCTCTTCCACTAGATGGTGTGGCGGGTGCCTTTGTTCCCAAGCACCAACACCTCATTGATTTCCTCACTTTTAAGCCTCTATATCATCATGTAATTTGTCCATGACCACACATCCATACATAGTTGTACGGTCCTAAAATACATGATTTATGCTATAATTACCTGCAACATAGAAAATTCAACATTATTCATAATTTCGGCTAACTCTAAGTACTTAGATGCAAAAGTTGAGTTAAAATGCAAGTAATGAGGCCTTCAAATATGCAATATTTTGTGCACAACAGTATCACGAATAGTTGAGAGTAGCTTTTGTGAGATAAGACCGTGAGCCTAATGAAAGTGATGTAGCAGCATCGTGGTGTCGGGGAGACGACATGGGAGCGTGAGGACACTATTTGTACCACTTATCCATTCTTGTTCAATGATGGAGGTACCTTTTTACAGTCATAAAGTAATATACGACTGTTGCATATGTATATGGTTGGATGTGCGTGCGTGTATAAATTTCGGGGATGAAATTTCTTTTAATTGGGAAAGAATGTAAAACCCAGAAAAATTTGAATTTTTATGAAAAATGAAAAAATGATAATTAGTCGTTACGATACAGGTTGAAAATCCAAAATTTTCCAGAACTTGTATTTCGAAACAGACCTAACCATTGGATTCCTATTTCGAAATCTAGTTATCTAGTCAATTTTCGTTGAATTCTGAGATAGTCGGATTTTTTGCGTTTTACGGTGCGATCAAGCATCGTGCAGCTAAAATAAACACGATCGATTTTTAATTACAAAATATGAAAAATAATTTAAAGTTAGTTCAATTAAAATATTTTGAACATAACACAGAATGAGATTTAATTGATTCGATAAAAAATCGGATCAAGAACAGACGAGACATATGGCGCATCGTGGGCTAAGTATCCTAGGGCTATAAAAAGGGGAAAATTAGAATTTTCCCCCATTTGGGCTGCTGGTTTTTCCGAAAAAGAGAAGAGAAGGGAAGGGAAGAGAGAAAGAGGAGCTTTCTTCTTGCTTCTCTCTATGATCTAAAGCAAACCTTTCGTCGAATCGCCTCGGGCGAAGAACAAAAGTTGTTCTATGCGATGAAATCTACGCCTATGTACCAAGAGTTGCGAAGTTCGCCAAAGTCTGAAAGACGGGAATTTCAATAAACAAGGTTTGAAGCTTGATTTGGGTTTGCATATGAAATGGGTAGTTTAATTAGAGATTAAATCTCTTGTTTAAATGTACTCATGGTGTAGTTAGAGTATGAAAAATGGTATAAGAATGTATAAAACCAATTTTGCATGAGTTGGGTATTGTTGAAATTGCTTGTTTTGTGATTTTATGAGAATATGATAAATTGAGGGTGATTATGTGTATATATGATTTTGTGTCTTTTAGGTGTTTGATAAAATGTCTATGCGTATTTCTATAATCATCTAATTCAACCGGGGTCCAATGTACTCCAATATATCTCAGTTTAAGTCTATTTGTACCACTGGAACTAAATAACTCAAAGTCCAAAAGCATAGCAAGAAGACTTTAAAATTTCAGAATTTTGGAAAACCGTATTGGTACGCGTACCGGTACGGTGAACTCTCTGGAGTTGAGCATACTGGTACGACAAACTCTTTGGATAGCAACGTTCCAGTACGCGTACTGGTACACTCTTCCGATAATTGCCTATTTCACCTGTTTTCCATTTTCAATCCATTCCAAAACTTATCAATTTCATTCCAAACATGTATAATGATGTTTTTTACATTATACAAGATTCATACAAGTCCTATTACAATTGTTCAAATACGATTTCAATATTTACATGCCAAAAACCATTTTAAATAAAAAGTTTTACAAACTTCAAGGTTAAATACCACATGTTGGTCTCTCTTCACCCTTGAGGCCCCGAGTGAGAACCATTCCCAGGCGTGTATCCTCCACCTGAAATGTGTTCCCGTATAGGGTGAACCACGCTCAGTAGAATAATTCCTACAGAGGCTACTCTTCGCCTAGATGCACATGGAATGCACACATTCAACATTCAAAATTTTCAACCATTCCACTCAAGTGTATGCAACCAAATGATGGAATTCATTTTGATATTCCATGCAATGAGGTGAGACTCATTCATGCACTCAATCCAAGCCCTTCCCGACTCCTTAACCCACGCAAGTGTTAATGTGTGTGGACTAGTCATCCATGTTGCACATCGAATGACATTTACTATTCAGGGTCTCTCATGGGGGTGGATATTCATGGACTCACACCAAGGGTCACCAACCCACACGGAATTTATGGACTTTCACCGAGAGTTCCGTGTACACCCACACACATTTATGGACCGAACCAAGGGAGTGCGTACCCCAACTATCGGACCTTTCACCCGAGGGATCTTCTAGTCCCTTCTTGCTACCCCAACCCAATTTCATGCAACATTGTGGCTTAGCTAGGAATTCGGCCCAAATTTTCCAAGCCTTCCGTCAATCACCAAGTGCGGTGTTGACGACAATCATGCACACACCCATGTAATGAGATGTTTCCGTGCATATGCAATGTGATGCACCATTGCACAACAACATAATGTTCAATATGTTATGAATGACATATGAACAATTCCAATATATTCATGGTAAATTGTATCATAAACATACAAATACCATCTTTGTCACAATGTCAGTACATCAAAACACATAGATATCAACAATTCTTCTAACCCAATATCCAAGCATGCTCTACATAAATCATTGCAAAACACACATAATTTCTCTTAGGCATCTTTTCAAACACCTTAAGGGCACCAAGTCATATATTCATATAACTTATGTACAAGTATAAATATGAAACACATAACATGCTTTAGGATTTACCAAGTTACAAGAATCTATTCAAGCAACTTCCATATTTCAAAACAAGTTAGAATTTGGCCTAAGCCCTTCTTCTCCTCTCATTTCCTCATTACCATAACCTTAGACAAGTATAGGGCTAAATTCAACAATTAATACCCATATCTAGGGAAAGAATAAACCAAGGTAGGAGGAACTCTGCCTCACTAGAAGTGTAGAAGACTTCTATAATCACCAAAATCACCAGAACAACTCAACACTCTTTAATTTTCAAATCTCCACTTTTGAATCTTCAGTTAAATCTCTTGCTTTTTGTACGTAGATGTAGCCCTCGTGACGGAGATCAATTTCCTCTCTTGCTCGACGGAATCTGAGCGACAGAACTCCGAAAAATTGAAGAAGAAAGGTGAAGAAACAAGTTTTCTCTCTTCTCTTTCTCTCTCTCCTTGGGCAGCTGAAATGGCTGAACAAGTGGGGTGAGAATATCTGATTTTTCAGATATTTACCCCTATTTTAATAATTTTTAATACTCGGGCCACGTCGCACCACGTGTCTTTCGCTTATTTAGGTCCATTTTTGTCCCGAAATGATTTATTACATTCCGTGTTTAGCACAATTTTATGTTATTGGTACTTTAATCCAATTATACTTAAATTTTAAGAAAATTTTTATTTGGATGCCTTTGTGGGGTCATCCGCAACCTAGTTGCCTCGAACGACGTGCACAAACATCCAACTATCTCAGAATTCGATGAAATTCGACAGGGTGACTAGATTTTGCGTTACGAGTCCAATGACGAACTCCATTTCCTTATTCGAGGTCTATAGAACTCGTATTTCAATTTTGTGTTATAGTAGAAAAATAATCATTTTGCCATTTCTGAAAAAATTTAAAATTTTTCGGGTTTTATAGAAAATGGATGAAAATGCAATAAATCAAGCAATTAATGAGTTTTTGTGAGATTGCAGGTGAAGAGTTGGAAATGGTAGAAGTAAAGCTCCCATTGTAGTGCTCAAAGTCAATGGCGATGAAAGGGAGGCTTAACGGGTAGCTTAGAAGGTGAAAAGTTCAAGAATGGAGCCAACTAAGTAAAAACCTACCAGTAGGTTTGCCCGTAAAACTACCTGTAGATTTTTTACACTGGACTTCAACCTACCACAAACCTTTCAGAAGGTTTTGCTCACTGGAGTAAAACCTACCGGTACGTTTGGCCATCAACCTACTAGTAGGTTTTGCTGAAAACGACAGTTTCTGTAACTCATCCTCCACTTTCTTGGGGGGGGGGCACCATTGTTTCTCCCACACATCCCATGAAATTTTCTACATAGAACCATTCCTACAAGACCCTAGCTTTGGACTTTAGAGGTTGGGGGATTGGAAATGAAGAGAGAGAAGATGGGTGGTATGGTGGGTGCAAGCTATACTTGTCCTAGCCTATCGAAGGCATCACCTAAGCACCCCCAATTGATGGGAGGCCTGCACACACAGACTATAGGGCCTCATGGACGAAAATGCAAGGCAGTTACACCATTGTAGACATTTTTTTCAGCATTGTAGTTAGAGAAGCTCAAAGAAAAAGACCTAGTCTAGAGAGAGAATGCTTGGATTTTTGTATTTTCTTACCCATTTCACTTATATTAAGTTGTAAACCCTTGTATTCTTCATTTATTGCACTTTAATGTCATTTATTTCAAGTGTATTACAAGTTTAATTATGTATCTTTGAATCTACCATTGTTATATTTGAGTTTTTTACTTCAAACTTTTCAAATGGATATTAAAGGAACTTTTTTGTAGTTTGACTTTTCTTGTATTAATACAAGATTCAATCTTCATCTCTTCACAATGTCTCTTCATATTATGTATGTCTTTGCATTTAATATGAGTAGCTAAGCTTTATGTATGCTAATCCAAGAGATATTTTCTCTTGGGTATGCTAAATCAACTCTCCGTCATTCCTCTTCGTTGTGTAAGATGGTTTGTTTTGACTAGGTTGAGTGCGGACATGGTTGTGAGCTCTTGATACACCGTCGACTTGTTACAGGGTATGCTTGAGCCTACACCTCTATTTTAGTCCCTCACTTCCTACGAATCAATCGAACACTGAGACACCATTGGAAGAATATTTTGAATTGATTTGGCATTTCCATTGGAATGACCTCTTTGGATTAGCCAACCTTGTTTCCATTGCATTATAATCAAAAACTTCACTCTCCAAAACACAAACCCACAAGATTTTATATTTTTTCATTTTCACAAAATCACCTTATCACAATTCGACCTTCCTTCACTGAGGAGACGACCATGGAATACTCAATTTCAAGTAAAACACAACACTCGAAAGTCTCTCTTTGCTTGGTGAGCATTTTTGCACACACACATTTTCATCCACATACACGTTTTTCCCATTTCTAGCATCGAACTCGGGGGAGAATGACATTACCTACTCATGTAAGCCATATACACATGACCGGGTGATGTTCAAAGATTAGGGTGAACGCAAACAAGAAATCACCATCCTTGGTGGGTCGATATGTGAGCTCGGGAAAATTAGGCTAAGGCTCGACTGAGTTGTCTGAATTTTATTGAAAATAGGGTCAAAGTTAGCAATAAGGACTAGATTATCCCTTTGGTGAAAGACCATATGATTTGTATAGGCACTCCTTTGGTATTAAGTCCATAAAATGTGTCGATGTATGTAGAGTCATTAGTGAATGTCCATAAATGCCCTGTCGGTTGGGTGCCTATTGGTGGAAGTTCATAAATACCCACCGCAAGAAAGACCCAAAATTTATAAATGGTTATTGGATGTGTAATATCAATGGGAGGCTTGGAATGCTCGGATGAATTCACATGGCATTGTTTGTGTTGTGGTAGCTGGTGGAAGGCTTGGGTTTTTTTGCATGTGTGAGTCTCATCTCATAAAATGGCATGGCATTGTGACATTCATTTCTTGAAGTTGTATGTTCTTGATTTTTGAATTACATGTGAACATTTCATATGCATCTGGGTTCAGAGGTAGCCTCTTTAGGAGACACCCTATTGAGCGGTACTCACCCTTTACTGAAACAATATTTCAGGTATGGGACAAGCACCAGCAGACGACTCTCACTTGAACCATTGTGGATGAAGTAAGTCGAGTTGTGTCTTGGTTTTGGACTTGTGATATAATATAAAGGATTGTACAATGAACTCACATGGAATATATTTTGTGTGAAATTTGATTCTATGTGAGTTTGGATAAATGTTGTATGAGATAGGGTGAGATGAAATTGAAAAAGAATTGAATTGAAGAAAAACCCAGCACTACTACAAGTAGCATGTTGATTAGCTACGGTAACACAATTACAATGGGTTGCTACTAGTAGCTCCTTTTGTAAGCTACTAGTAGCTCGTGCGCAGTGGGCATAGCTACAAGTAGCTCGGTTCACAACTACCAATAGCTCGCTGGCAGAGGGCTCAGCTACTGGTAGCAAGTACACGAGTTACCGGTAGCTCCTCCAAAATTTAAAATAACTTTGCCAAGCCTTTGGGTCTTAAGATCTTTTGTTCAAAGGATGTAAAAGAAATATATTAAGGACAAATTGATGTATATTGGACCTGAAAATGGTCAAGTGATTAAAATGTATATAGATTATGCATTAGGAAGTGTCCAGTACAAATGAGCCTCTGCCCAAACTCTATATTGGTTACGATACCGGTGAAGGGGATGTTATGGCGTGGTGTCAGATAATGCAACATTCATAGGTACTTTCGTGGATTGATAGGTGATCAACGAGTTGACAAAAGACCCCCAATTTTACGGGCGTCACACCACTACCCATACCTACCACCACCATCATCATCACCCATGGCTGTCAATACCACCATCATCACACAAAACTCACCACCACCCTCAACATTGCCACCCATGGCCACCACCATGGTCGTCATTGCCAACCACAACCATCACTATCTCCTACCACCACCACTACTGTCGCCCACCACCACTACCACCATTCTCCCCGACTACAATCGGTGTTTAAATTCTTTTCTCTCTCCTTTATTTCTATGATTTGATTTTGGACATGAATACATATATTTTTAGGACTGACATTTTTTTTAAATACTTCATGCCTTTAGGCACTAACAATAACTAGTCTTTCTCTATTTTAGAAACTTAGGTTCCCCATAGCCCAAGTTGTGCGCCCCTAAAACCGGAGGTCCTTTTTAAGCCGTTGACCAGCTGTCAACCCACAGAAATACCCGTGAAAGCCGCAAAATCTGACATCACGCTAATAGTACCCATTTTTCGGAATTATAACTCACACGTACTACCCGTGATTCCTTTAATCATTTAATTCAACCGAGGTCCTATGTGCCTCAATATACCTCATTTAATGTTCTTTTATATTATTTGAACTAAAAGAATCAAAGTACAAATGCATGACAAAATAATTTTAAAATTTCAGACGGAAGTGTATAAACAAGTGGCCGCCGGCTCCGCACACTGATACACTATTTTGGACTTGCACCGACGGAAGTGTATAAACAAGTGGCCGGGTCTTGCACCCGAGGGAGAGTCTATCCCTAATTACTACACCCGACACAAGTTTTTCTTTTTCATGCAATCGTGTGACTCTGTTGAACCTTCGTCCAACAATACCGAGCCCACCCATCATCCACCAATTATGGTGTTTGATTTAACCATGCCTACATAACCCACACTCTTGCCCAAATGCCCATGAATGCGATGTTTCCGTGTAAATGCAATGTAATGTCTAATTGCATTATCATCACCATGTTCAATATGTAATGGAAGCCATATGAACAAACTCATCATAAATCAACTTCCACGGTAATTTACATCAAAAGCATATAATTACCATAATTGATTTCAATGTCAATTTCTCTTGACAACATGTATATATTAACATTTCATTCAACCCAATTTCTAAGCATATTATCACATAATCATGCCATTAACATGCTAAACTCCTCAAGGCATATGGTAAACACACAACATGCCCATAATCAACATTTTTCTACCAAGAATTAACATTTCTACATTTCTCAAGAAACCACTATCAAGCAATTTATATATATCAAAACCAAGATAGAAATTTTTCTACCCAATTCCAAAACCCATTTCACCAAATCAACACAATAGGCAAGTGATACATATCTCTATCAACCTACCCATTCCATATAAACCTCCTAGGTTGGAAATAAGCCTAAATAGGAGGGAACCCTACCTCTTGTAGCGTGAGGAATGCCCTTGGGATGCTTCAAGAATCAACCCAAGCTCAAATCCCTCTCCTCCAAATTTTTGGTTTTCTCACCTTCTGCGAAAGCTCATGTTTTTGGTACGTAGGCGTAGCCATTGACAAGAAGAACGATTTTTCCTCTAGGCCTGAACGGATCCAAGCATCATAACTCCGTAGATCATAGAGAGAAGGTGAGCTTTTCTCTTTTTTCCCTCTCTTCTCTCTCCCTCTTTCTATCGGCTGAACAATGGTTGAACAATGGGGGAAAATTTGATTTTTCCTCCTATTTATATTTTTAGAATACTTGGCCCACGACGCGCCACACGACCCTATTTAATTCCAAGTCTGTTTTCATCCTGAAACAATTAAATTTCGCTTTGGTTCTAGTTCAAAATATTTTTATTTTGACTTGACTTCATTTCTTTTTAAAATCTCATAATTTTTCTAAAAATTTCGTATTTGGGTCTCCGAGGTCTGACTGCCTCGTAAAACACGAAAAATCCGACTATCTCGAAATTCGATGAAAATTGACGTGGTAATTAGATTTCGTGAGACGAATCCAACAGTTAGTTCCGTTTCATCATCCAAGTTCTAAAAAAACTCAAGTTTACAATCCGAACCGTTGGAATAATTTACCATTTTGCCCTTTATTTTAAAAAGTTTAAAATTTCCCGTGTTTATACATTCTCCCCCCTTTAAAAGAATTTCGTCCTCGAAATTCATGCACACATGCACACTTAACTACATGCACATGAAACAAGTAATCTTCTACCTAAACTTGAAGACATATACCTCCATCCTCGAATAAGAATGGATAGATCGCGCGAATGATGTCCTCACACTCCCATGTTACCTCCTCCACTCCCCAGTGCTACCACAGCACCTTCACTAGCCTCACAGTCTTGCTTTGAAAAACTTGCTCCCGGCTATCCATGATACACACCGGTTCCTCCTCGATGGCCCCATCCGCATCAACCATCAACTCACCCCAATCCACCACATGTGTCGGATCTGGAGTATACTTTTGGAGCATAAAGACATGAAACACTGCGTGAACACTCGATAAATTTGGCGGTAATGCGAACCTGTAAGTCACTGTACCCACCCTCTCGAGTATCTCGAAGGGCTCGATGAACCTTGGCAACAGCTTCCCTTGCTTGCCGAATTTGACCATTCCCCTCTTAGGCGTCACCTTTAAGAAGACGTGATCCCCTACCTCAAACTCCTAGGGTCGTCGCCGTCTGTCGGCGTAGCTATTTTGTCGGCTTTGAGCCGTGAGAAGACGCTTTCGTATCACATTCACCTTCTCCGAAGTGTCTCTAATCAAATTTGTACCGGTAGAGGGTCTCTCTCCAACCTCCATCCAACACACCAGAGAACGGCAAGGCCTCCCATATAGTGCCTCATCGGGTGCCATCTGTATGCTCGCCTGATAACTATTGTTGTAGGCGAACCCACTAAGGGTAAATGCTCTTCCTAGCTGCCCTTAAGGTCTAGGACGCATGCCCGCAGTATGTCCTCTAAAATTTGGATGGTCCTCTCCGACTAACAGTCGGTCTGGGGATAAAAGGTTGTACTCATCGTCAACTGCGTCCCCATGGTTCGTTGGAAACTTTCCAAAAAATGAGCTGTAAACCTGGGGTCTTGATCCGATACTATAGATATGGGCACCCCATGTAACCGGACTATCTCCCATATATATAGCTTGCAGAACTCCTCCAACCTGAAGGTCATTCGCACCGCCAAGAAATGTGCCGACTTGGTAAGTCGGTCCACTATCACCCACACTACATCATGTCCCTGTGATGTTTGTGGCAAGTCGGTCACAAAGTCCATCGTGACATGCTCCCACTTCCACTCTACCACCTCCAAAGGCTGGAGCAACCCTGTTGGTCTCTGGTGCTCGACCTTGACATGTTGACCCGTGAGACATCTACTGACAAAGTCTCAAACGTGCTTCTTCATCCCACTTCAATAATACTAGCGACGAAGATCATGGTACATCTTCGTGCCACCTGGATGAACTGCGAAACGGGAGCAATGGATTCCCTGAGAATCTCCTCTCTCAAATCGGTAAACTGGGGAACCATAATCCTTCCCTTACATCGAAGACTACCATTCGCGTGAATGGCCTAACCCTCGTCAGTTGAGCCTACCTATACCTGGTCTCTGATGGATAATAACTCTGTGTCCCTGCTCTTTGACTTAATCACCTTGCTCAGTAAGGAAGGCATCGCAACCAAGCTCCCCAAAGTACCCTGAGCCTGACCCCTATAATGTTGCCTGAACTGCCCCACAGTCTCGAGCATAAGCCACTCCCGGGAAGCCACACTAGCCAAGACTCACCGTGACTTCCAGCTGAGTGCATCCGCCACCATATTTGCCTTATCGGGATGGTAATGCAAAGTGAAAACATAATCTTCCAAGTACTCCATCCACCTATGTTGCCTCATGTTAAGGTCCCGTTGTGTAAAGATGTATTTCAGACTCTTATGGTCTGAAAACACCTCAAACTTCTCGCCATACAAATAGTGACGCCAGGCCTTTAAGGCAAAGACAACGTCCGCCAACTCCATATCGTGCGTAGGATAGTTCTGCTCGTGGTTCTTTAGCTATCGAGAAGCATAAGCCACCACCCTCCTGAACTGCATCAAAACATAATCGATTCCGTCTTTGGAGGCATCACAGTATACTGTATACATGTGTCCCCTCCCCGGGACTATCAAAATAGGAGCTAAAGTCAACCTCCTCTTTAACTCTAGGAATGCCTTCTCACAAGAATCATTCCACTCAAACTTGTCCTCCTTTTGGTTCAATCTCGTCATAGGTCCAGCCAGTCGAGAGAAGTCCTCAATGAACCTCTGATAGTATCCTGTCAATCCCAAGAAACTACGTATCTTGAAGACTGACTTTGGTCCCTCCTAATTCATAACTACCTCGACCTTTTCCAGGTCCACGGATACACTCGAAGCCGACACTACATGTCCCAAAAAATTTATCTCAGTTAGCCAGAATTCACACTTGCTGAACTTGGTGTACAACTGATGATCTCTCAAGGTCTGAAGAGCAATCCTCAAATGACCCTCATGCTCTTCCTCAAACTTGGAATAGATCAGGATGTTGTCAATAAACACCATGACGAACTGATCTAAATAGGGTTGGAACACCCTATGCATGAGATCCATGAATGCCGCTGAGGTATTCGTCAACCCGAATGGTATCACCGTGAATTTGAAATGCCCATACCGCGTTCTGAATGTCGTCTTAGGGACGTCCACCTCCTTAATCCTCAACTGATGGTAGTCCGTGCGGAGATCTATCTTGGAGTAGACCTGTGCTCCCTTTAGTTGATCAAACAAATCATCAATCCTTGGCAAAGGGTACCTATTCTTGATAGTTACCCGGTTTAACTATTGGTAGTCTATACATAGCCGAAGAGTCTTGTCTTTCTTCTTGGCAAACAATACTGGAGCGCCCCATGGCGAAGTGCTCGGCCTAATAAAACCTTTGTCCAATAATTCTTGTAACTAGACCTTGAGTTTTTGTAACTCTTCTGGTGCCATTCTATGCGGAGTCATAGAAATAGGCGAAGTGTCGGGGTGCAACTCAATGCTAAAATCCACATCCCTATGGGGAGGTAATCCCAGTAGTTCATTCGAAAAAACATCTGCATACTCACAAACAACCCAAGGTAGGCCCAACTCCTGTCACACCTCGTCCTCTAGAGTAAGGCTCGTAAGCTAACCCATCAATTGCCCGTACCATCGAGAGTCGTATACGGCTTGGGACAAAATGTCATGCTTTTCCCCTGACACTTGAAACAAACACCTTCAGGCGTATAAGCAGTGACTTTCTTCTGGTCACAATCAATGATGACTCGATGTACCGCCAACCAATCCATCCCAAGGATGACATCGAACTCGGACATGTCCATAACCCTAAGGTCCATAGTGAGTAGGACCCCTGAGATCTCTAACTCACACCCCTGACATATCTGATTAGGGGTGAACTTACATATAACGGCTCCTCTATGGTACCAACCTCTAAACCCAAATCTCTAACACATGGTGCAAAAATGAATGAATGTGATGCACCAGAGTTAAATAACACCCTATCCCATAAGCGAGCGAGTAAAAATGTACCCTGGAGGACTGACTTATCAACTAGCTTAGTCTGAGGTGTGATGGCGTAGACATACCCCTAGGTCCCCGAAGTCCAGACCTGGATGCCCTACCCTCGGCCTCAACCCATGCACTGGCCCATCTGGCCTGACTGCGGAGTCCCCACTCGAAAAGTGGTAAGGACCGGCGTAGTGCCCTGGACCTGGTGTTGACCTCCCTGGCCCGTGACGGGGTAAGAAGGAATGTAGTGTGTTTGTGGTCGTCCCACTGATGATTGGGATAGAGAAGTCCAATAACTTTGGGATCCTCGCCTTTGAGGACAATCCCTCTTCATGTGTCCTGGTTGAAGGCAATAGAAGCATGCCCGTGAGCCTGCCTGACTAGAAGCTCTGAAGAATCCCCCACCCTGGGAGGATTAACCTTAGCCTTGGCCTTGGTAGCCACGGCCCTGTACTTGATGTCCTTGTGGGGTAGAAGTCCTCTGCTTCTTCCCCGAACTATAAGAACATGACTTGCCCTCCTTCTTCTTGTCCATAGCACCCGCCTCCTGGATGCTTCGTGCGTCTTCTACCTCTCTCTCCTTAATCGTTGTTGTTTCGACCATTGTGTCCAAGTCTTGCAGGAAAAGGCCCACAATTTTCCCTCGGATGGATAATTTCAAACCATCCTCAAACTTTCTTACTTTGGCCATGTCAGTGGCCACGTAATCATCGACAAAGCGGGCTAGTTCGATGAACCTAGCCACGTCCTCCATCACCGTTATTGTCCCTTGTTTTAATTCTAGGAATTCCTGAGCCCTTGCATGTCAAGTGACCGTTGGGAAGTACTTACCAATAAAGAGCTCCTGGAACTATCCCCATGTCATGGTCTCCAAGTTCTTGGAAGTCGTTACCCAATCCCACCATACTTGGACTTCTCCTTCTAGTTGGAACGCAGCTAGTGTTATCTTAGTGGCATCTGAGGTGATCTACATAGCCCTTAAGATCTTATCTACTTGTCAGAACCAATAGTCGGCCACCATCGGATCTGCCCCTCCCTTAAAAACTGGAGGCTTGTGTGCCTTAAAGTGTTGGAGGTTACTCGTGCCTCCGTGACTTGCATTGACGCTAGCCTGTGCAACGGTAGCTGCCATCATGCCCATAGTTTCCTTCAATGCTTGTTAGTCAAAGGCCGGTGGTGGTTAATTATTGTTTCACCCACCGCCTCGGCGTCCCCTTCCTTTACTTGCCATCTACATCAGTTAGGTAGCAACAACACACTAACTTAGTATCCCGAACTAGGGATCAAGTGAAAATTTTAAGAATTTTCTCATTGTCCCGCTAGTAGAACATATGTTTTGTACTAGCAGACCTTTAAATCCCTGAACCATCCCGTTCACCTTTTTCCATTCCCAAGGTTTGGTTTTCTAACCCTAGTGTGTCCATCTCCACACATATTTTACCATGCATATAATTCACATGAAAAATACCACATAACATGTAGCAATTTAAGCCCAAAACATGCAAAGCACAATGAAATGCAATGGTCTAAACCCAATGCCCATCAAGCTTATGTATACCAATTACCTAGGGCTTATGCCTCTTTCTCTCTAGCAATGGAAAGATGATAGATTCATTTCCCACGAGAACCATATAAGATCCATGGCCTAGGCTTTGATACCAAGTGGTAATGCCCCTAAAACGGGGGGTCCATTTTAAACCGTTGACCAATTGTCAACCCGCGAAAATACCCGTGAATGCCGTAAAATCCGACATCAAGCTAATAGTACCCCTTTTTTCGAAATTATAACTCACACGTACTACCCGTGATTCCATTAATCATTTAATTCAACTGAGGTTCTATGTACCTCAATATACCTCATTTAATGTCCTTCTATATTATTTGAACTAAAAGAATCAAAGTCCAAATGCATGACAAAAGAATTTTAAAATTTTAGATTTTTGGGTCATCTTTTGGAAGGTTTTGATCGACCTTTCGGAAGGTTTTGCCTACTGGAAAAGAGTTTTACCTTAACCTTAAAGATCTTCTGGAAGGTTTGATCTACCTTCCGGAAGGTTTTGCCTACTGAAAAAGAATTTTACCTTAACCTTCAAGATCTTCCGGAAGGTTGTGATTGACCTTCCAGAAGGTTTTGCCTGTGTTTCCACAAAATCCTTCTTTTTTCATTTCAAATCAATTCCATAACCTTCCAAAACATGTTTATTAAGGTTTTTCCACCTAAAACATGATCCATATTAGTTCTATTGCATACAATTCCATATATTTACACATCAAAATGAAATTTTAATAAAAACATAACACAATGAACTATAAAAGCCACAAATCAGATTTCCTCATCCTTGAGGCTCGAAAAGGGTGTTGTCCACCGATGTAAAAACTGCACCTCAAAATATTTTCCCACGAAGGGTGAGCCACTCTCAATAGGGTATCTCCTAAAGAGGCTACTCTCCAACCTAAGTGCATATGAAATATGCACATGCAACTTTAACAAGCAATAATCATCCCAAGCAAGAATATGCAATTCAAGATTTGAATTTCACCATGGCCTGCTATGAAATGAGATGAGACTCAACCATACCCTTAAACCCGAGCCCTCACCGGCTGCCACCACACAACATATGTCAATGTATGATAAATCCGCCATTGATGTTGTACATCGTATGACAATTTTATAACAAAACTCCTGTGTCTTTATTGGGTAGCGGACTTTTGGTGTCGCACCGCCGGCTCCGCACACTGATACACTTTTTTGGGCTTGCACCGACAAAAGTGTATAAACAAGTGGCCGGGTTTTGCACCCGAGGGAGAGTCTATCCCTGCTTACTACACCCGACACAAGTTTTTCTTTTTCATGCAACCGTGTGACTCTGTTGAACCTTAGTCCAACGATTCCGAGCCCACCCATCATCCACCAATTATGATGTTTGATTTAACCATGCCTACACTGATTCGCACTTTTTGTGTGTCTGAATTATATTAAAATATTACACCCAAGTATAGGTGGTCGAATTGTAGTTTTCTCGGTTTTTAAGTCCAAGTATCGATCCCACGAAGAGTTAAGTAATGCTAAAGAAAAATAAAAATAAAAATAATAAAAAAAACTAAATACAGTTAAATGATTTGTTTGGAGTAGTTTGATATTTGATTGCTTGTGGTGTGAGCTTAGTCTAATTAACTGGTTTTAAAATAAAAGGCAGGCAGATGTAAAATACAGATATAGCAAAGTGCGTAAATAAAGCAGATTAATTGATAGAAATATAAAATATATCCTTCAGTTTAAAGATCCCATATGCTTTATATTGGTATTGTTACGGAATTGCTACCACACATCAATCAACTTCCATTTTACTGGAAAGTTAATCGGTAGGTCTGATGTACATATTCAGCACACAATAGCTTATTAGGCTATTGTGAAGGTAATATATATTATAACACAGCTGCTTATTAAGCTATGCTGGATTATCGATGTTCCAATTGACTAATTCAAGTAAAACCCACTGGTGGTATAGACGATCATCCAGCGACTTGTCAGGTCGGCCGGTGGTAGTTAATCCTAGTACAACAACTTGTCAGGTTAGCTGTATTTGGATGTGACACCTGGAAAGTCAAGCCACTCAAATGGAATACTTGAATTAGTCAATAGATCATTTTGGTATATATATATATTGACAGTAGAACTTCCTCAGCGTTCCAGTGTAGGACTAGCCATACCAATAGAATCACCGGGGTTATTCTAGCAGGCAATATTATTATATATAGTAATATCATGCGTCAGTGAAACTTCCTCAGCGTTCCAGTGGAAGCAAAGCCATACCGATAGGATCACCGGGGTTATTTCAGCTGGCATGTCTTATATATATAATAAACGTATAGATAAAACATCAGCAATTCCATAAACAAACCAGTATTGTACAAATGTTCCCCTCGAACTGGAGGATATAAGGAACTACTCACGCTCCATTGCTATAGACGAGCAAGGAGTATTGACAGTTATCATTACAACAAAATTAAAGTACGAAATGTAAAAGGCTTTCGGAGGGAATGATTGAAACACAACCACTTTTATTATCAGTTAAGATGAAAAAGTGGCGGCACTTCAACTATCCGAATGGAAAGCTATAACAGAAATGTAGAAATACAGTATTTGGAACTAAAAGTGCATCACGGACCGGATTGTGGTTTCACTTTCTTCTTTCTTTTTCTTCTTTTCTTTTCCTTTTTCTTTCTTTGGATTTTCACTTGGAAAGTCCACTGTTCCGGCCTGCTTTGCAAAGGAGCTGAAGGTGCCATTTTATAGACGAAGATGGAAGCAGGAGGTGGCGGTCTGCATGTGATGACTAAGGAGGACCGTCCAGACGGTGGCAGTGCCGTCCGGACGGTGGTGCAAGTGGATTTGCAAGTTGCATGGCTTCTGATTTTTCATGTTGGAATATTACACTTTGACCTCCTTGAGTTTCCATCTTCTTGACATTGCTCCCTTTTTCTTTGATTATTTCTGTATTTTGTCCTGCAATTGTAGATAAAAACTGTTAAAATGAATAATTCCCGCACTAACCCTAATTTACTTTAATTACGACTTTTTAGTGCGATAATTCTACTAATTCGACTTTTTTTTATACTTCTAATTTACATCTAATTGATGTCAATCATACACCACCCACACTCATGCCCAAATGCCCATGAATGCGATGTTTCCGTGTAAATGCAAAATAATGTATAATTGCATTATCATCACCATGTTCAATATGTAATGGAAGCCATATGAACAAACTCTTCTTAAATCAACATCCATGGTAATTTACATTAAAAGCATATAAATATCATAATTGATCTCAATGTCAATTTCTCTTAACAACATGTATATATTAACATTTCATTCAACCCAATTTTCAAGTATATCACATAATCATGCCATTAACATGCTAAACTCATCAAGGCATATGGTAAACACACAACATGCCCATAATCAACATTTTTCTACCAAGAATTACCATTTCTACATTTCTCAAGAAACCACTATCAAACAATTTCTATATATCAAAACCAAGATAGAAATTTTTCTACCCAATTCTAAAACCCATTTCACCAAATCAACACAATAGGCAAGTGATACATATCTCTATCAACCTACCCATTCCATATAAACCTCCTAGGTTAGAAATAAGCCTAAATAGGAGGGAACCCTGTCCCTTGTAGCGTGAGGAATGCCCTTGGAAAGCTTCAAGAATCAACCCAAGGTCAAATCCTTCTCCTCCAAATTTTTGTTTTCACACCTTCGGTAAAAGCTCTTGTTTTTGGTACATAGGCGTTGCCCTTGACGAGGAGAACGACTTTACCTTTTGGCCCGAACGGATCTGAGCACCGTAGCTCCGTAGATCATAGAGAGAAGGTGAGTTTTTCTCTCTTTCCCTCTCTTCTCTCTCCCTCTTTCTATCGGCTGAACAATGGCCAAACAATGGGAGAAAATATATTTTTTTTCCTTTATTTATATTTTTAGAATACTTGGCCCACAACGCGCCACATGACCTTTTTAATTTCGGGTCCGTTTTTGTCTCAAAACGATTAAATTTTGTTCTGGTTCAAGTTTAAAATATTTTTAGTTTGTCTTGACTTCATTAATTTTTAAAATCTCATAATTTTCCTAAAAATTTCGTGTTTGGGTCTCCCGAGGTCCGACCGCCTCGTAAAACGTGAAAAACTCGACTATCTCATAATTCGATACAAATTGACATGGTAACTAGATTTCGCGAGATGAATCCAATGGTGAGTTTCTTTTCATCATACGAGTTCTAAAAAAACTCAGGTTTATAACCCGAACCGTTAGGACAATTTACCGTTTTGCCCTTTATTTTAAAAAGTATAAATTTACCCGGGTTTTTACACAAGTAGTATATTTTGTTATGTTTTTAGAATTTTCTTTGAAGAAGAAAGATGGATCGTTAGTGAACACATTTTGGAAGAACATATGTGTTGAAACAAGACATCTTCCCAAAACCCTATGAAACTACCAGAATTCTTATCTTGAGGTTAATTTCTACTTTATGATTATTGAATTAATATTTATATCAGAGTGCGCCGAGAACCATTGGATTAGATTTAATATTAGTGAAATTAATCATTAGTTATGATTATAGTGGGGAATGTAAAGAGTATAAACTTAAAGAGTGATATTCAATCTCTTGGAAAAATTAGGGTATAGTTTGATGGTTATAATTGTTGGAAATCTTGTGGTGTCCTCCGAACCGCATAAATTAATAAGTGTCCATAGGATATTACGTTATTATTAGATTTTCAATATTGTGGGTTTCTCTAGTCTAGTGTGAAACAAAGTCATTAAGAATGATGGATCTATTTAAGGAATCGTTGTAGATCTTGTCATAATGACATTATTATGTTTTGGATTACACCGTAATTTGAGTATGGGAAAAATAGCTAATCCTATTAGTGAAATTGGATTTGATTGTTGTGAAATGCTTATGTATAAGTTATATGTAAGAGGCAAACATGAGATTTTTTTAAATGATAGGCAAATTCAAAATAGAAGTGATATATGATGAACATGCAATAAGCTGAAGATATGGTAGTTATGCATGATATGTAATTAGTTTTGACAATCACATGGAATTATTGAGCATAAAGAATAATCGAAAGTAGTGAATGAAGGTAAACTTGGGGACTTCACTAATTGCAGTAACGGTTTAAGTTAAAGGGATGGATTTAAAATTTAGGATATGATGTTCTATTTTAATCATGGATTTGATGCTTAAAGGATGAATGGAAGTGGAGACATTATGACCAAATGAGAATTAGATAGACTAACTAGACGATTAAGTTTCGAGGACAAAACTTTTTTTTAGGGGGTGGATTATAAGACCCCCATACTATAACTGAATAAGAATCATATCATATTAATATTTATCCTATGATGAACAAAAGGATTATAGAAACCTATCGTTGTTAACAAGTTGATCGTGGAGTTTAATTTTCGGAGTCGTTTAAGCTTGGAAAAGGTGGTTGGGCAAGTTTCTAAATATTTTTAGGTCAAAAAAAGGTTTTCATTGAACATAGAAGGTTGAGAGACAATGTGATAAGTAATATGGAGAGTATTAGAAGTTAAGAAGTATTCCAGAGTTAAAATGCAATTTAGAAAGAATTCTAGTAGAAAGAAATTTGACACTATCATAGTATTTTAGCCAAAACGTTTTATTCCTAACACCTATTGAGCTGAATTTTGGACAGTAGAAACTGCACTTCAAACTGTACAAAGGTGTGTTTCACAAAACTTTCTTGAATCGACTTCTACATAGATGAAAACTGCTCCCGAAGTTAGGACAGAAAGTTAGCACCGTTCGGATGCCCCAAGCACTATCCGAACGGTACTCCCTAACCTAAAACCTTATTTTTCATAAAAAAAGTGAATTTTCACCATCTAGATGCCCAAGCACCATTTGGATGCTACCCTAAAAATGGATCCAATCAGTTTTAGGGCCTTTCTCCGTTTTGTACCCTATAAATACCATATGGATGTCCTTCTAGCCATGTTCATCAGTTTTTAACCCTAGTAAACCCTAGAGAGAGAGAGAAGGAGAAAACACTAGATTCAAAGGGATTCTTGCGTTGAGATTGATTCAAACACGCTAGGGCTATCTTTAAACATCGAATTGAGGTAGGGGATTGTTCTTGAGTTCTTTCAATGAGACTTAGAGCATTATATATATATATATGTGTGTGTGTGTGTGTGTGTGTGTGTGTGTGTGTGTGTTTTCAATCTTCTTGATAGTTATATGATAAATACTTATGGGTTCATGGTTTCTTTATCATTGAAACATAGTTTTGAACAAAATACATGTTTGAGTTCAAGGAATACTTATTCTTGAATTTTTAAAACCCTAGTTTTCTAAAAACATGTAGGATTGTGCAAAATACATGGATTCTTGATTTCTAAATTCCTACTCTTCATTAATTCCTATACTTGTTCTTGCCCCTAGTTTCCAAAAACTTGTTTGACAATGTATGGACCCGTCTACCTAGATCTTAACTTCCTATGAAATAGGTGGAGCCTTAAATTATATAACCAAATTTTTTGAGATGGTACGAAGGACTTCAACAAAACATTTTTATCAAGGAAAATTTTCATTCTGAGCTGATATTTGTTGCATTTTCTTATGTTTCACCTCTCAATTCTTCTGATTCATTGATCTGAAGCTTGCAGGTTGCACTTGCTTTATCTATATCAAAATTCATTATTTTGATTGCCTAGTATACTTGATGTTCCAATTTCACAAGCAAGTGACATGGTTTCCCATAAATCAGCTAATAAGGAAACATTCCCAAAAATGATTCTATATGTAGTATGGTAAGCCCAAAGTGCATCAGTCAGTCTCAAAGAACAATCTTTGTGATATTGGTTAACTATTTTTTCCCAAATATATTTTATTTTTTATTATCTAATTCAAATTGTCCACTTGTTTGAGGATCATAAGAGGTAGATACTTTGTGTGAAATCAAATATTTTTTCATTAAATTTTCAAAAGATTTATTGCAAAAAAGTGCACGCCCATCACTTATAATAACTCAAGAAATTCTGAATCTAGACAATATATATATATATATATATATATATATTGGGTTAATTGTAGTGGAAGTCCCCAAAGTATGACATTTGTCTCATTTTGGTCCCTAAAGTTTCAATTGCATCATTTTAGTCCCTGAAGTATTGAATATGTTTATATATGATTCCTTAAGCAGACAGTGTCCAGATTGCTAATGATTTTTTATCATAAACTTGTCACATGATACTTAAATGCGGACAATAAAATAATTTGGATATCTCTTGACCAAATTTTTACTCAATTTTTTGATTAAATACCTACCTAAATTACACAGTTTTGATCATGAGCTATCCAAATTTTGGTCAAAAGTTATCCATATTACACATTTTTTTGTCAAGAGCTACCCAAAATTTGTTTAAGAGTTATTAAAATTATTTTTTGTCCTATTTAGTTATTACATGATAAGTTTATGATAAAAAATCGTTAACAATCTGGACGTTGTCTACTTAAAGGACCATATTGAAGCATATTCAATACTTTGGGGACTAAAATGATGCAACTGAAACATTGCGGACCAAAATGAGACAAATCTCATACTTTTGGGACCTCTAGTGCAATTAACCCATTTTTTTAAATTTGATCGTAGTGCGACGATCATTGTTTCGATAAGGAATTGCCTCAACCCATTTGAAAACACAATCAGCAACAACCAAAATTGATAGGTTTCCAAAGGAAGGGGAAAAATGGTCCCATAAAATCGATGCCCCAGTAATCAAAAAATTCAATAATCAAATTAGGGTTTAAAGGCATCATGTTTCTTTTTGAAATATTTTTCAACCTTTAACATCAGTCATAATTTAGACAAAAAATATGGACATCCTTAAAAAGAGTAGGCCAATAAAATCCACATTGCAAAAATTTAGCAGCGATTTTGATGAGTAGGCTTTATACCTACGAATTGAGTATTCTTGGCTTGATGAAATTGCGAGTTTTCAAGTATCTTATGTTCACTTTTATTCGTTTTGTATGTTTTAATTATTTTTTTTGTAGGGATCATGATTTAGAAGGAAACAAGGTCAGTTGGTAGCCTAAGTGTGGGGTTGCAGCGCGGGTTTCAGCTTGAGACGTGAATTCTGACTTGTTTTTGAGTAGAAATTAAACTCTAATGAGACATACATGTTAGGGTTTAAGTTGAGATATATATAGACTACTATAAAGGTCTGCTAACATATATAAGGAACTAAGGATTGAGAGTGAATTGAAGGCAAGGATCAAAGGAAACAACATGAAGAAGACCGGAATAGAAGGATAGAGAGAGATTGAAGATTGCAACTAAGTTTTTATTATTTTCTCTTACTTTTAGTTTTTGATTTTCTGAGATGTTGATTAATTTGCGAATGATTTTCTTCAATTACATTATGAAATAAGTTTTTATTAAGATTGCAATGGAACTTGATGTTTAGTTAAATTGATTTACTCTCGTTTTCAGTTGTGATTAATCATAGATAAGTTGTTTATCATATTTTGAGCGTATTATGTGATTGTGTGGCCAGCAATTAATTTGATTCCCTAGATGAAATTGGAAGATGAATTCTAGGGTTAGGATCTGAATATGATAACATGCATCTGGTTAATTCTTTTTAGCATTGAATAGCTAGGTTTGTGTATAGGATAGGAATATACCTATATGTCGTGTGTAACTTTTATGAGAGTTTGAGCTTAATGAATCTGTTCCAACTTATTTTTCATAGGAATATAGTAATTTAATTGGAAGAGTTATTTTTATGTAACCATTGGAAGAGGTTTATTAAATAATTTTGATTTCTTAATTAACAAATTATCTTGATCAATTAACTAGAAGAGAGTGGAAAGATTTATACGAAGCATTAGAGGAAGTTGTAATCTTAAGTTATTTTATCTGGTGAAATCAATCTTTGATTAGTAATTTTAGATGTAGTTTTAAGTTAGTAATTTCATAGTGTAATTTCAATTGTTTAAATAAAATTGAATTGATACAAAGTTAGTACTTGAAAGTTATTAGTAATAATTGTTTGTGGGAACGATACTTTATTTATCACTTTATTACTTGTTGATCATGTATACTTGCATGTTAATTTGCAAATATTGAATTCAGACAATAGGTTTTCTTTGTAGAAAAATGTCCACCACAAGCTTTATATTGGCGAAAAGAAATAACCTTACCTATTTTATGATTGGGTACACAACGCCTTATTATCTGATCTTTATAATATTTAAACACATAGAGATCTACCCAAAAGAAATTGTATACCTAGCTTAAAAATTGTTGTTATCAGTCAAACTATAATGAAAAAGAATGGTACCTATGGCAAATAATTAGTTATATCTGCTTAACATGGTACCTCTGTTATTGCGAATAATTGCTCATAAGAAAAGGTTTTCTTGATCGGTACAGACTCCTATTTTGTATCATAATTCGGTCTTGATAGATGATCAGCTACCACGTTTTTAACTCCTTTGTTATCTTTGGTAATGAGATCGAATTCTTGAAGAAACAATATCCATCATAGGAGACGTGGCTTATCATCTTTCTTCGTAAGAAGATATTTCAAGGTTACATGGCCAATGAGCACAAAAATTTGAGGATCCAACTAAATATGATCAAAATTTATCTAAAATAAATACTAAAGTAAGAATTTTTTTTTCTGCAGCATAATTATTTATCTGTACATCATTCAGAGTTTTGTTTGCATAGTAAATCACATAGGATCGCTTATCTCTTTTTTTACCTAAGATAGGTCCTGCAATATAATCACTAGCATCACACATTAATTCAAAAGGTAATGACCAATAAGGGAGTTACATAATTGGTGTAGAAGTAAGCATGTTTTTAAGTTTATCAAATGCTAATTGACATGCTTCATTTCAATCAAATGGTACATCTTGACATAGAAGATTACACATTGGTTTGGATATCAAACTAAAATCTTTAATGAATCTTCTATAGAATCCTCCATGACCTAGAAAGGACTGAATATCTTTTACAGTCTTAGGTAGAGGAAGATTAGATATTAAATTAAATTTTGACTTATCAACTTTAATTTCCTCTACATAAACAACAAGACCCAAAACACTGTCTTTTGTGACCATGAAATTGCATTTTTTCCAATTTAAAACAACGTTTATTTCCTCACACCGAGTAAGGACTCTTTTAAGATTCTCTAAACATAATTCAAATGAATCACCATATATCAAAAAATCATCCATGAAAAACATCCAAGAATCATTCTGTCATATCACTAAAAATGCTCAACATACAAAATTGAAAAGTAGATGAAGCATTACACAATCCAAATGACATTCTTTTATATGCAAAAGTGTCAAAGAGACATGTAAACGTGGTTTTCTCCTGGTCATCAATTGCTATCTCAATTTAATTGTAGCCAAAGTACCCATCCAAAAAACAGTAATATGTATGTCCAGCTATTATTTCCAAAACTTGGTCCAGAAAAGGTAAAGGAAAATGATCTTTTCTAGTAAGAGAATTTAGTTTTTGATAGTCAATACATAAACACCCACTAGTGACTGTATGAATAGAGCCTAATTTATTTTCTTGATTTCTCACTACCATGACAACAAAAAATTTGGGTACTATTTGTGTAGGGTTGACCCATTTACTATCAGTTATAGGATAGATAATATTAGCATCAAAAAGTTTAAGCACTTCTGCTTGGACAACTTCCTTTAATTGTGGATTCAATCAACGTTGTGGCTATTGGGATGATTTAGAGTCATCTTCCAAGTATATACAATAAGTACAAGGAAGATGACTTATTCCCTTAATGTCGGCTACTTTCGAACCAATTGCGCTTTGATGATTTTTAATGACTCCGACCAACTATTTTTCTTGAAATTCTTACAATTTGGAAGATATTACCACTTGATATGCTTCGTTTTCTCCTAAGAAGACATATTTCAAGTCAATTGGAAGAGGTTTCAATTATAGTTTAGGAACAACAACACTAGACTTGACATTCTCTGTTCCAGTAACAATTCTTCAACTTTTGGAACCCATATTTCAATAGTGGACAACATTTAAAATAAACTCAAAATTATTTACAGACTCTAAAAATGCATGCGACACTTTTGTGTACAAGCATTTTCAAATAGATTGTGAATTAATGATTCAATGCAATTTACTTCCGAAAATTCTTCCTCCTCTCTAGGTTGCTTAGAAATATTAAATAAATCCAATTCAAAGGTCCTATTTCCAAATGAGACTTTCATTATTGCATTCCTAGAATTAATCAATGCATTTGATGTAGCTAGGAATGGTCATCCCAAAATGACAAAAAATTGTGTAGAGACTGTTTAGTAGTTAAAATTAGCATATTACTATGCCCTTTTAATACTAATTATACTCTGGCGGAGTTTAAATAATGACATTTCAGGGCATAAATTGTACAAGGGACCAAAGGCGATGAATATCAGACTTTCATACAACACTAGCATATTTTGGAACAAAATTGGAAAAGCTTAGACCAAGGCAAGAACGTTCGAATATTACCCTAAATCATTTGAATACCAGACTGCTGAGACATGGCGTGTTGTAGCCAAGAAGAAATACTCTAAGGTACTTGAGTACCACATATGAAAGCCAATGAACATTCGAACATCCCCTGGAATTATTTGAAGACAAAACTGCTGCGTGGAGTGTGGAAATGAACTTCACAGAAACTACATGACACTTGAGTGGGAAGGTCAGACCCCATTAGCATGTTCGAACACCCATTAAGCAAAGACACAGACAATGTTTGAATGCCAGAGAACGTTTGAACGTTGTCCCTGGACTGGCGGCAGAGTAGTTGGTTTTCACTTGGACTTGGGCGGCATACTGTAAAACCCGGGTAAAATTTGATTTTTTTTTTGAAAAAGGGCAAAATGGTCATTTTGTCACTATAATGCAGAATTAAAATATGCATTCTCTAGAGCTCAGATGACACAACAGACTTCACCGTTGGATTCATATCGCAAAATCTAGTCTCCCAGACTAATTTCATTTAATTCTGAGATAGTCAGATTTTGCACATCGTTCGAGACATTTGAATGATAGATGACCTCACCAAGGTCCCCAAAAATAGAAATAATAAAATTTTTTTATAATTGAATAAAAGTTCAAATAAAATTAATATGAATTTAAACCGGGATGAAATAAATCGTTTCGGGGGCGAAGACGAACCCGAATAAATGAGGGGTGTGTGGCGCGACTCGGACCAAGTCTTTAAAATTATAAATAGGGGTAAATAATAGATATTTCAACAAAAATATCTTTGCATTTTCTGGCTTCACACGTTGGATAGAAAGAGAGGGAGATAAGAGAAAATCCAATCTTTGTTTCTTCGTTTCACGGTGTTCCGTCGGTCGGAATCCGTCGAACCAAGACTTAAAGTTCATCTACGCAATGAAGGTTATGTCTACGTACCAAAAAGAGTTGATTTCACCTAAGATCGAAAGATGAAATCTTGGATAAATCAAAGTTTTGGAGCTTGGGAGGTGTTCTTGAAGTTCTAGTCTTCATCTTACGCTCCAAGAGGTGGGGTTCCCTCTTACTTTGGTTTATTTCTAACCTAGGGTGTCCATATGGAATGGTTAGAGGTATAAAGTGATTTATAACTTGCCTATAGTCATGGAAATAAGGAAATGGGTATAAAAATGGTTTAGACTAAATTCCTTGCTTGGAATTGATGTGTGATAATTACTTGTGTAATTCCTTGAAAATTGGTTTATGTGGGTATGCTATGTGTTTATGTTGTACCCTTGTGAAAGAAATATGTTATGACAAGCTTGAGGATGTTATAGTTAGATTAATGAGTTGATATATGTTGTTAATATATTATCACCATGTGAAAATGTATTCATTAGGTATAAATTGCCATGACATATGTTAAAGTATGTGGTTAAAATGGGTCCATATGGAATTCATAGCATATTGGACATGATTGTTGTTTGTAATGGTTCATTACATTGCATATGCATGAAGACATTGCATGTTTAGGGCGTGAGTGCATTGGGACATCAAACACCACACTTTGTGGATGATGGGAGAACTCAGAATATGTGCATTGAAGATCTCATTGAGTCGCATGGTTACATGAAAAAAATTAGGTCGGGACAGCAAGAAAGGACTAGAAGATCCCTCCAGATAGTTGGGTACGCACACTCTTGGTTTTGTCCATAAAGTGTGTAGGTGTACGCGGAACCTTCGATAGAAGTCCATAAATTCCGTGTGGGTTGGTGACCCTATGAATACCCACCCCCAAGAAAGGCCCTAGAGTTGTAAAGGTCATTCGATGTGTGTAACATGGATGACAGATTCATACACATTGGCACTTGTATACGTTGAGGAGCTGGAAAGGGCTCTGGTTGAGTTGCATGAGTGAGCCTCATCTCATTTCATGGCATGATATGATAAATTCCAACATTAAATGCATATTCTAGCTTGGAGTGTTATGGATTATTAAATGTTGCATGTGAACACTTCATATGCATCTAGGTGAGGAGTAGCCTCTATAGTGGAAACTATATTGAGAGTGACTCACCCTATGTGGGAAAATATTTCAAGTGCAGGGTACACTCTAGTGGACGGCTCTCATCCGGGCCATCAAGGGTGAAAAAAACTAGAGATGTGGCTTCGCTTTTAGTTTTAGTAAAACATTTATGAAAACTTGGTTTTTGACATGTAGATTTATGTACAAGAATGTAATAGAACTTGTATGTATCAAGTTTTATATAGCAAATGATGTTAAACATTTATTGGATGAACGTGGAAGGGTTTGAAATGAGATTGAAATAAAAAATGGTTAAAACAACTAAAAATCGGCAGAGTGTATCAATACATTGATGTCCAGAGAGTTAACCGTACCAGTACGCCCAACTCCAGTGAACAAACAGTACTGGAACGCGCACTGGTATGGTTTTCAAAATTCTGAAATTTTAAAGGTGTTTTGCCATTCTTTTAGCCTAGGTTTCCTTTCCCTCCAATAATATAAACGGACATTAAATGAAGTATATTTAGGCACATTGAACCTCGATTGGATTAAATGATTAAAGGAACACGGGTTACACATGTGAGTTATAATCCTGATTACGGGGATACGATTGACGAGGTGTCGGGTTATGCGACATCACAGGTATTTCCGCATGTTGATTGGGTCTCAACAGTTGGTAAAGGACCCCCAGATTTTGGGGCGTCACACATACACTGTTCCTTCACCCCCTATTGTCCACTCATCCTTGCCTATAAGTACTCCCATTCATATGGTCGTAGAATTGTCTTATATTTACTTGTATCAAGTGAGATAGTTCTTCATTTGGTTTCGGAGGAAACCCTCCAAAAGTGAGTAGTTTTATCCTACTTTCTTTATTTCTTTCATTTCCATTGTTTGAGCTTCCTTCTTTCTTAGAGAATTGAAACTCTTCCACTTTTCAAGAGTTTTACCAAAGCCATGAAAGTTGGAATGTGATTTACTCATTCTTCATTGAAGATCGGCTCCTTGTTTAGTGTGTTTTACTTTGTAACTCCTCTACTTGGAGGGATGATCATTTTTCTAGCATTACTAATGTCTTAAAGAGTGAGTAGGTCCTCATTCACTTTTTAGTAAGAGGTGATGGTTATGTATAAATTATCCAAAAGTTATATTTGTGCATTTTTCTTATGCTTACTATTTTATATTCCCCTTGCTTATTGGATGATTGATTGCATCTAGCAAATCTAAGGTACTTTTTATAACCATGAGTTCTTTCTATGACACAGATGACTCTTGTATAGAAAGACTCATCGGTTCAAGGCAAAAACCCCCGACTAGATCTTCATGACTACCCTTCAATCTTTCCCATTATGGTGCTTCAATTAAAGAATGAAAATAAAATATTAATGTCATGGTTGGATGCCTTATAGAAACACTTGCTTGTTTATATACGAGTTAAGTCTTAGCATAGACAATTCTTGGAAACTTCTAGAAAGACGTCGGAATCATATTCTTAATTCTCACAATCCACCTTTATCTTCCGATTAACTTATTGTTGACATGGAAGTTAATTGAGTTATCAAACACAAATATAATAAACCGGATGATTAACTACTAGACAAGATCCTCCAACTAAAGTGTGACTTCTTTATATTTGAGCTTATCGTATATTTTGTCTAGAAAACCTTCTTGGAAAGAATCTTCTATTATGTTCAGGAAATTCCTGAACCTCACAACTTTAAATCTCAAAGGTTACAATCATTTGGTCTCCACCATTACTTACTTTCAAATACCAACAAGAGTTCCCTATGGATTCGACTCTGTACTCAAACTAAATTATTACTACAGCTTGACTGCCTGCACTTTGGTGTACACATTTCAAATCAAGTCAAGTTTTTGGCACCGTTGCCACGGAACTATAAAAGGTGTTTTAAGGTAAAAGGTAAAAAGACCTTTCTTTTTGTATATATTCTTTGGTTTATTGTGAATAATTTTGTTTTGTTTTATTTTCTTTTTTTTATGTCTGAGAACGCTCCTCACTATCAAAATTTGCCGACAGAATCTTTTGGGTTTGTAAATCAGCCTGAACCAAATTCACCCAGATTAGTATCAGACTCTTGTGAGAGTAATATGGCAAATAATGAGAGAAATATAGAAGTCCCTATGAGAAAGGGGAAGTGTGTAACATTCAAACTTTGCAGGATTACTTATATTTCACAAGAAATAGTGTTACCTCTTGTTCTGCCTTTCCGACAAATGCGCCCCTCTTTAATCTAAAGGCGGGGATAGTGCAACTACTTCCTTAATTTCATGGACTCGAATATGAAAATCCGTATCAGCACATAAATTTTTTTGAGGAAGTATGTGGAACATTTCAAGAAAACACCGAACTAGCCAACTTGAAACTTTTTCCTTTCTCTTTAAAGAACAAAGGTAAAGAATGGCTAAATTCTTTAAAAGCCCATTCAATATCTGACTAGCAGGCATTACAAAATGAATGTTTTAGAAAGTTTTTTCCTTACACCCCACCAATGCCCTAAAAAGGAAAATCATGAATTTTTCGGTAAAAGAAGGGAAAATATTTTATCAATGTTGGGAGAGATTCAAAGATCTTCACCAAGCCTGCCCACACCATGCTTTTGAGAATTGAACTTTGGTAGGATTTTTCTACGACTCCTTGCTCACTAGACTGCGACAATTGGTCGACATGATGGCCCAAAGAGCGTTTATGGGTAATATTCCCAAGGAGACATTCAATTTCTTTGACACTGTATCTAATAGTTCTCAGATTTAGGACTCAGCCTCGCCTACCACTGCTGAAGCTAAACTATTTACTTTCTTGAGAGATGATGATGACCTAAGAGTGATATTGTCCACCCTATCTAGAAATCTAGAAGCTTTAGAGATGAAAAAGGTACATCAAGTTGATGTTGACCCCTCCATAAAATAAGTGTTTGGAATCTGTGCGCTGACAGAACACCCTACTCGGGAGTGTCCTACCGTCCCAGCATTCAAGGAGGTCTTGTTGGAACAAACAAATGTGATTTCCAACTTCAACAAGCCTTAATCTAACCCATACTCTAAAACATATAATCCAGGGTGGCAGAACAACCTAAACCTAAGTTGGAGAAACACACAACCTACTCCCATGAACCAACAACGAGGTTCACACCCACCACCTCAAAAGAGGAGTCTTGAGGACACAGTGAATTAGTTCATGAAAATCCAAATAAACTACAACAATAGTTCCACTCAGGCTTTCACTAATTTCAAAACCTAGACCACTCAATCTTTCGAGGATCTTTAAGGCTACATCCAAAAGTTGACCCAATCCATGGCCACACATGAGAAGGGAAAGTTCCTTGCCCAACCAAAACAACCGCAAGAACAATTCCATGTGGGGAACCCATTTATCATGGAAAACCTACAAGACCAAGCCCAATGTGTCACTACACTGAGAAGTGGCAAGGTGATTGACAAGACTATCAGAGACATGCTCATTCTGAAGCAAAAACCTAAATCAATTCTAGTCAACTAATCATGTGAGCTTGAACTAGTTGAGCCAATATTTGTAATTGAAGAAAAACCTGAGCCTATGATCGAACAAGAATCAGAACCTTTATGTTCCACTCCTGCTCCTTTTCCTCATAGACTCAAAACCATACAGAAGTTGAATAATCAACTTGAAATTTACAAGATTTTTAAGCAAGTAAAGATCAACATCACATTTCTGGATGCAATTAAACAAGTTCCATTCTATGACAAGTTTCTAAAAGACTTGTCACAGTCAAGAGAAGCTAGAATGTCCAAAAAAGAGCCTTAATGATAGAACAAGCCAATGCCCTAATTCAACACAAAACCCCTCCAAAATACAAAGATCCTAGATGTCCAATGGTGTCGTGTGTCATTAGAAACTTTAGAATAGAACAAGCACAATTAGACCAGGTGTAAAAACGCGGGTAAATTTAAAATTTTAAGAATAAAGGGCAAAACGGTTAATTGTCATAACATTTTAGGTTGTAAATATGATTTTTTTTAGAGCTCGGATGATGAAACGGACTTCACCGTTGGATTCGTCTCACGAAATTTAGCGCCCCTGTCAAATTTCATCAAGTTCCGAGATAGTCAAATTTTTCGCGATTTACAAGGGGGTAGGGCCCCAAGAGACCCAAAAACAAAATTTTTTAAAAAAATTTGAGATTTTAAAATAAATGAAGTCAAGACAAATTAAAAATAATTTGAACTTGAACCGGAGTAAAATTTAATCGTTTCAGGATAAAAACGAACCCGAAATTAAAAGGGGTCGTGTGGCGCATTGTGGGCCAAGTATCCAAAAAAAATAAATAGGGGAAATATCAGATTTTCCCCCATTGATTAGCCTTTGTTTAGCCGATGGAGAGGAGAGGGAAGCTCCAAGAAATCTCTAAATTCTCTCTACGATCTACGGAGCTAGAGAGCTCGGATCCGTTCGGGCCAAAAGGAAAAGTCGATCTCCTCGACGAGGGTTACGCGTACACACCAAAAACAAAGGCTTTCATCGAAGGTAAGAAAACCAAAATATTGGGGAAACTTGAGAGTGGAGCTTGGATGGATTCTTGGAACTTCTACAGTCGTTTCTCACACTATAAGAGGTAGTGTTTTTCTCCTACTTAGGTGTATTCACAACCACTAATGTTATATTAAAATGGGTAGGTTGATAGATGTGTGTATCACTTGCCTATTGAAAGGAAATTCAATGAAATGGGTATGAAAATGATAATAGAAATAGATTACGATAAATTCCTAGCTTGGGATTAAAATGTGGCAATTTATTTTGTGAAATTCCATGGGAACTGGTGTTATGTGCTTAAATTATGCCTTGGTGAAATGGGAATGAAAACTAGGTAGAATATATTCTATCTTGAAGTGGGTATATAGAAATTCCTTAAAGTAATTTCTTGGAATTATTTGAATTGTGGGCATGTTATGTGTTTACATAATGTCTTTATTTTTGAAGTGTGTTATTGCTTGATATGAGATAACATGCTTGGACTTGAGTTTTGGATATAATGTTGATAAATGCACATATGTTTATTGACATTGTGAGTTATGAAAATTATATGCTTTTGATATAATTTGTCATGGATTGTATTAATCAAGTTTGAAATGGTTCATATGACATACATTGCATATTGAACATTATAATAGAGTTGCAATGAGGCATTACATTGCATATTCATGGGCACATTGCATTAAATAGGTTGGTGTGCATAAAAGGAGTCAACTCCACATGGGTGGATGACGAGTGGGCTCGAGGGAGCTAAGTCAATGACTTGGCCGAGTCGCACGGTTTACAAGGTGTTGAGGGTTGGGGGTGTAAGGCCCGGTGATTTGGATACACACCGCCGTTGGTATTAGTCCATAAAGTGTGTCGGTGTATGCTGGATCGTTGGTGGAAGTCCGTAAATCCCGTGTCGGTTGAATGGCGTTGGTGTAAATCCATAAGTACTCACCCCATACAAGACCCTGGATTGTAAATGTCATTTGATGTTTAACATGGATGACAAATTTACACACATGAAAAATTGCATGTGTTGGAGAGCCGGGAAGGGCTCGACATTATGGATGATGGGCATTTGTACAATTGCAAATTGCATGTGTCGAAGGGCCGGGAAGAGTCCGAGTTGGTTATTGAGAGTGAGTCTCATCATTCCATAGCATTGCATTATTAATTTCCAACATTGATAGCATATTCATGTTTGGAATGTATTAAAGGTGAATTGGTTGCATGTGAGCATTTCATGTGCATTTGGGTTGGAGAGTAGCCTATTTAGGGAATACTCTATTGAGCGTGACTCACCCTTTATTGAAAAATATTTAAGGCGGGGGGTTTATGCCAGTGAATGGCTCTCACTTTGAGCCTTCAGGATGAAGAAACTGGAATGTGGCTTTTATGTTGAGTAAATTGTAAAGACATTACAATGAATATTTAATTTGGCATGTAATCAAAGGAAGTCGTATGCAAACATTGTAAGAGATCTTGTATAAACCATTTGGGTTGCCCAAGTAATTGTTATGTAAGTGTTAGGTTGGTTTTAGAAAAGTTTGGAATGAATTGAAAACGAGAAACAGAAGAAAAGGTAAACATCTGGGTAGAATGTACGGTACTGTGTACCAGTATGGTGTACCGGTACGTTTTGGTCCAGAACATTCGACGTATCGGTACTGCTTCGTACCAGTACTGTTTGTAGATTTCTGAAATTTTTACACTGTTCTATGTTTTTGGGCTTGGTTTTCTTTGGTTCAAACAGTACAGATGGATCCTAAAAGAACTATTTTGAGGCATATTGTACCTTGGGGGAATTAAATGATAAAAATAACATGGGGTATATACGTGGGTTACAATCTCGATTAAGGAAATTTGTATGGACATAAGGCCTAGAATTGAGGCAAGAAAGGTTATTTCCGTGGGTTGACGGTTGGTGAACGGTCTAAAAAGGACCCTAAGTTTTAGTGGTGTCACAACTTGGTGTCAAAGCATAGGTATAAGAATTACCTAGGGCATGATAGGCATTGGGTCTAAACCATTGCATTCTATCCGCATTTCATGTTATATGTTATACTTGCTACATGATTATGTGCTATGTGTTATATGAATTATATGCATGGTGAAATGTGTATGGAAATGGACACACTAGGGTTAGAAAACATAACCATGGGAGTGAAAAAAGGGTGAACGGGATGGTTCATGGATTTAGATGTCTCCTAGTACAAAACATACGTTCTACTAGGGGGACAATGAAAAAATTCTCAAAGTTTGCACTTGATCCCTAGTTCGGGATACTAAGTTAGTGTACTGTTGCCATTTGACATGTGTGCAAATGGCAAGTAAAGGAAGGGGACGCCGAGGTGGTGAGTGGAACAATAATCAACCACCACCGGCCTTTGACCAACAAGCATTTAACGAAATTACGGGCATGATTGCAGCTACCGTCGCACAGGCTAGCGCCATTGCAAGTCACGGAGGTGCAAGTAACCTCCAATACTTCAAGGCACACAAGCCTCCAGTTTTTAAGGGAGGGGTGGGTCCGATGGTGGCCGACCATTGGTTCCAACAAGTCAATAAAATCTTATGGGCAATAGAAATTGCCTCGGATGCCACTAAGATAAGACTAGCTGCATTCTAGCTAGAAGGAGAAGCCCAATTATGGTGGGATTGGCTAACGGATTCCAAGAACCCAGAGACCAAGACATGGGGAAAGTTCTTGGAGCTCTTCATGGGTAAGTACTTCCCAACAGCCGCTCGACATGAAAAGGCCCAGGAATTCCTAGAATTGAAACAAGGGACAATGACGGTAATAGTGTACGTGGCCAAGTTCACCTAACTAGCCCATTTTGCCAATGATTACGTGGCCACTGACATGGCCAAAGTGAGGAAGTTTGAGTATGGTTTAAAGTTGTCAATCTGAGGAAAGATTGTGGGCCTCCGTCTGCAAGACTTGGATACAATGGTCGAAACAACTATGGCCATTGAGAGAGAGGTTGGAGACACACGAAGCATCTGGGAGGCAGGTGCTAAGGACATGAAGAAGGAGGGTCAGTCCTCTTCATCTAGCTCGGGGAAGAAGTAGAAGAATTCTAACCCACAAGGGTCTCAGGGACATGGCCGCGGTCATCATAGCCAAGGCCAAGGTCGATCCTCCCAAGGTGGGAGAAGCATCAAGACTACCTACCAGGCAGGCCAGAAGACTTGTTATTATTGCCATCAACTGGGTCACATGAAACAAGATTGCCCTCAGAGGTAGGGATCCCAGGGTTATGGGACATCTCAATCCCAATCTTCAGTGGGGGCAGCCACAGACACCCTATGTTCCTCCCTACCCACGTCATTGGCCAGGGAAATCAGTATCAGTTCCAGGGTACTACCCAGACCCCTACCACTTTTCGAGCAGGGACTCCGCAGTCAGGCCTGATGGGCCAAGGTATGGGTCGAGACCGAGGGCAGGGCTTGCAGGTCAAAACTTAGGGGACTTAGGGGCGTGTCAAACCATGCTGCCACAAACTGAGCCGACAAATCTATTGGTGATACAGGGTACATTTTTACTTTCTCGCTTATGGGCTAAAGTATTGTTTGATAGTGGGGCATCATATTCATTCATATCTGCATCATGTGTAAAAGATTTGGGCTTAGAGGTTGAAACCTTGGAAGAGTCGTTGCATGTAAGTTCTCCCCTAGGAGCTAGGGTGAGGGTTGACCAAAAATGTCAGAGCTGTGAGTTAGAGATCTCAGAAAATCTACTCTCCGTGGACCTTCGTGCCATGGACATGTCAGAGTTTGAGGTCATCCTTGGGTGGACTGGTTGATAGCACATTGTGTTGTCATTGATTGTGATCAGAAGAGGGTCACTGCTTAAGTTTCAAGGGGAGAAGCACAACACTTTGCCCCAAACCATGTATGACTCTCGATGGCACGGGTAATTGATGGGTTGGCTAGCAATCCTTACCTTGGAGGATGAGGTGAGGCAAGAGTTAGGTCTGCCTTGGGTTGTTTGCGAGTATGAGGACGTTTTTCTAGATGAGCTACAAGGATTACCTCCCCGTAGGGATGTGGACTTTAGCATTGAGTTCCATACGGGTACTTCGTATATTTCTATGACTCCACATAGGATGGCACTTGCTAAGTTACAAGAACTAAAGGTCCAATTGCAAGAATTATTGGACAAGGGTTTTATCAGACCGAGCACTTCACCTTGGGGTGCTCCGGTGTTGTTTGCCAAGAAGAAAGATAAGACACTACGGTTGGGCATAGACTATCGACAGTTGAACCAGGTCACTATCAAGAATAAGTATCCTTTGCCGAGGATTGATGAATTGTTTAATCAGCTGAGGGGAGCAAGGGAATACTCCAAGATAGTTCTCCGAACGGGCTACCGTCAGCTGAGGATTAGGGAGGCAGATATCCCTAAGACAACGTTCCAAACGCGGTATGGGCATTTCGAATTCACGGTGATGCCATTTGGGTTAACGAATGCCCCAGCGATATTTATGGATCTCATTCATAAGGTGTTCCAACCCTACCTAGATCAGTTGGTTGTGGTTTTCGTTGACGACATCTTAATCTACTCCAAGTCAGAGAAGGAGCATGAGGGTCACTTGAGGATTATTCTTCAGACCTTGAGAGACCATCAGTTGTACGCCAAGTTCAGCAAATGTGAATTTTGGCAGACTGAGGTGAAATTTTTGGGACATGTAGTGTCGGCTTTGGGTGTATCCGTGGACCTGAAGAAGGTTGAGGCAGTCACCAATTAGGAGAGGCCAAATTTAGTCTTTGAGATACGTAGTTTCTTGGAATTGTCAGGGTGCTATAGGCAGTTCATTGTGGATTTCTCTCGATTAGTTGCACCTATGATGAAGTTGACCCGATAGGAGGTCAAGTTTGAGTGGAATTATTCTTGTGAGAAAGCATTCGAGGAGTTAAAGACGAGGCTAACTTCAACTCCTATTTTGACAGTCCCGAAAAAGGGGAGATGTATACAATGTATTGTGATGCATCCAAAGACGAACTCGGTTGTGTTTTGATGTAGTACGAGAGGGTGGTGGCCTATGGTTCTCGACAGTTAAAGAACCACGAGCAGAACTACCCCACGCACGATATGGAATTGGCGGCCATTGTCTTTGCCTCGAAGGCTTGGCGCCACTATTTGTATGGCGAGAAGTTTAAAGTATTTTCGGACCACAAGAGTATGAAATACACCTTTACACAACGGGACCTCAATATGAGGCAACGTAGGTCGATGGAGTTTTTGGAAGACTATGACTTCACTTTGCATTACCATCCCGGTAAGGCAAATGTGGTAACGGAGGCCCTTAGTCGAAAGTCATGAGGAGTCTTGGCTAGTGTGGCTTCCCGGGATTGGCTTATACTCGAGACTGTGGGGCAGTTCATGCTACATCATATGGGTCAGGCTCAGGGTACTTTGGGGAGTTTGGTGGCTATTCCTTCCCTACTGAGCAGAGAGATTAAGTCCCAGAGTCAGGACACTAAGCTATTGTCCATCTGGGACCGGGTGTAGGCAGGTACAGGTGACGAGGGCTGGGCCATTCACTCGGATGGTAGTCTTCGGTATCGAAGAAAGTTTGTGCTTCCTCAATTGGCGAATCTGAGAGAGGAGATCCTTAGGGAGTTTCATTGCTCTCATTTTGTAGTTCATCCAGGTGGCACGAAGATGTACTATGATCTTCGTCGCCAGAATTATTGGAGTGGGATGAAGAAGCACGTTGGAGACTTTGTCAGTAGATGTCTCACGTGTTAGCAGGTCAAGGTCGAGCACCAGAGACCAACAGGGTTGCTCCAGCCTTTGGAGGTGGCAGAGTGAAAGTGGGTCACGATGGACTTTGGGACCCACTTGCCACGAACATCGCGGGGACATAACGCAATGTGGGTGATAGTAGACTGGCTTACCAAGTCGACACATTTTTTAGCTGTGCAGATGACCTTCACACTGGAGAAATTCTGCAAGTTGTATATACGAAAGATTATCTGGCTACATGGGGTACCCGTATCTATAGTATCGGATCGGGATCCCAAATTCATGGCTCATTTTTGGGAGAGTTTTCAGCGAGCCATGGGGTTACATGTGATGATGAGTACAACCTTTCATCCCTAGACGGAGGGTCAGTCGGAAAGGACCATCCAGATTTTAGAGGACATGCTGCGGGCATGCGTCTTAGACCTTAAGGGTAGCTGGGAAGAGCATTTATCCTTAGTGGAGTTCGCCTATAATAGTAGTTATCAAACGGGCATACATATGACATCCTATGAGGCATTATATGGGAGGCCTTGCCATTCTCCGATGTGTTGGACGGAGGTTGGAAAAAGACCCTCTACGGGTCTAGATTTGATTAGGGACACTTCAAAGAAGGTGGACCGAATAAGGAAGTGTCTTTTTACAGAACAAAGTCGGCAGAAGAGCTACGCCGACAGACGGCGACGAACTCTGGAATTTGAGGTGGGAGATCACGTCTTCTTAAAGGTGACACCTAAGAGAGGAGTGGTCAGATTCGGGAAGCAAGGGAAGCTGTCGTCGAGGTTTATCGGGCCCTTCGAGGTAATCGAGCAGGTGGGTACAGTGGCTTACAGGTTGGCATTAACGCCAAATTTATCAAGTGTTCACGCAGTGTTTCATGTCTCCATGCTCCGGAAGTATACACCTAATCCGACACATGTGGTGGATTGGGGCGAATTGATAGTTGACGCGGATGGGACCTTCGAGGAGATACCGGTGCGTATTATGGATAGCCGAGAAAAAATTTTGCGAGACAAGACTTTGGGGCTAGTGAAGGTGCTATGGCAGCACCGGGGAGTGGAGCAAGCAACATGGGAGCGTGAGGACACCATTCGGGCCTATTATCAGTTCTTGTTCGAGGATGGAGGTATGTGTTCATAGTTTTAAGTATAAGGTTACTCGTTTCATGTGCATGTAGTTATGTGTGCATGTGTGAATAAATTTCGCGAGGAAATACTTTTGAGCGGGGAAGAATGTAAAAACTCGGGTAAATTTAAACATTTAAGAACAAAGGGGAAAACGGTAAATTGTCACAGTAGTTCGAGTTGTAAACCTCAAATTTTCTAGAGCTCGGATGAAGAAACGGATCTCATCGTTGGATTTGTCTCTCGAAATCTTGCGACCATGTCAAATTTCATCTAGTTCCGAGATAGTCGTGTTTTTTTGCGGTTTACGAGGCGGTAGGGCCTCTCAAGACCCAAATACGAAATTTTTGAAATTTTTTTGAGATTTTAAAATAAATGAAGTCAAGATAAATTAAAAATAATTTGTACTTGAACCAGAGCGAAATTGAATCATTTTGGGATAAAAACGGACCCAGAATTAAAAGAGGTCGTGTGACGCATTGTGGGCCAAGTATCCAAAAAATATAAATAGGGGAAAAAACATATTTTTTCCCCTTTGATAAGCCTTTGTTCAGCCGACAGAGAGGATAGGGAAGCTCTAAGAAATGTCCAACTTCTCTCTACGATCTACGAAGCTAGAGAGCTCGGATCCATTCAGACCAAGAGGGAAAGTTGATCTCCTCGACGAGGGCTACGCGTACACACCAAAAACAAAGACTTTCACCGAAGGTAAGAAAGCCAAAATTTTGGAGAAGCTTGGGAGCGAAGCTTGGGTGGATTCTTGGAACTTCTATGGTCGTTCCTCACGCTACAAGAGGTAGGATTTTTCAGCTACTTAGGTGTATTCACAACAACAAATGCTATATTGAAATGGGTAGGTTGATAGATGTGTGTATCACTTGCCTATTGAAAGGAAATTCAATGAAATAGGTAAGAAAATGAGAATAGAAATAGATTACGATAAATTCCTAGCTTGGGATTGAAATGTGGTAATTTAATTTGAGAAATTCCCTGGGAATTGGTGTTATATGGGCATGTTGTGCTCTTAAATTATGCCTTGGTGAAATGGGTATGAAAACTAGGTAGAATATATTCTATCTTGAAGTGGGTATGTAGAATTTGCTTAATGTAATTTTTTTGAAATTATGTGATTTGTGGGCATGTTAAGTGTTTACATAATGTCTTGATTTTGGTAGTGTGTTGTTGCTTAATATGAGATAACATGCTTGGACTTGAGTTTTGGATATAATGTTGATAAATGCAAATTTGTTATTGACATTGTGAGTTATGAAAATTATATGCTTTTGATATAATATATCATGGATTGTATGAATCGGGTTTGAAATGGTTCATATGGCATACATTGCATATTGAATATTGTAATAGAGTTGCAATGAGGTATTACATTGCATATGCACGAGATCATTGCATTAAATGGGTGGGTGTGCATGAAAAGAGTCAACACCACATGGGTGGATGACGGGTGGGCTCGAGGGAGCTAAGTCAATGACTTGGCCGAGTCGCACGGTTTATAAGGTGTTGAGGGTCGGGGTTAGCAAGAAGGGCTAGAATATCCCTCGGGTATAAGGCCCGGTGATTTGGATACCCACTACCATTGGTATTAGTGTATAAAGTGTGTCGGTGTACGCTGGACCGTTGGTGGAAGTCTATAAATCCCATGTCGGTTGAATGTCGTTGGTGTAAGTCTATAAATACTCACCCCATACAAGACCCCGGATTGAAAATGTCATTTGATGTTTAACATGGATGACAAATTTATACACATGAGAAATTGCATGTGTTGGAGAGCCGGGAAGAGCTCGGGATTATAGATGACGGGCATTTTCACAATTGTAAATTGCATGTGTCGAAGGGCCGGGAAAGCTCCGAGTTGGTTATTGAGAGTGAGTCTCATCCCATTCCATAGCATTGCATTATAAATTTCCATCATTGATAGCATATTCATGTTTGGAATGTATGAATGGTGAATTGGTTGCATGCAAGGATTTCATTTGCATTTGGGTTGGGGAGTAGCCTATTTAGGGAATATTCTATTGAGCGTGGCTCACTCTTTATGGGAAAATATTTCAGGTGCGGGGTTATCGTGCCAGTGGATGGCTCTTACTTTGAGCCGCAAGGTTAAAGAAGCTGGAATGTGGATTTTATGTTGAGTAAATTGTAAAGACTTTACAATGAATATTTAATTTGGCATGTAATTAAAAGAACTCGTATGCAAACATTGTAAGAGATCTTGTATAAACCATGTGGGCTGCCCAAGTACATGTTATGTAAGTGTTGGGTTGGTTTTTGAAAGGTTTGGAATGAATTGAAAACGAGAAACCGAGGAAACACTAAAAATCTAGGTAGACTGTTCGATATTGTGTACCGGTACAGTTCAGTACCGGTACGTTTTGGACCAGAACGTTCGATGTACTGGTACTGCGTATCAATACTGTTTCGTACCGGTACTGTCTGTAGATTTCTAAAATTTTTACACTGTTCTCTTATATTTTTGGGCTTTGTTTTCTTTGGTTCAAAGGGTTCAAATGGATGCTAAAATTACTATTTTGAGGTATGCTGGGCCTCGGGGGAATTAAATGATAAAAAGAACACGGGGTGTATACGTGGGTTAAAATCCAGATTAAGGGAATTTGTATGGACATAAGGCCTGGAATTGAGGCAAGAAAGGTTATTTCTTCGGGTTGACGGTTGGTCAACGGTCAAAAAAGGGCCCCCAGTTTTAGGGGCGTCACAACTTGGTGTCAGAGCATAGGTATACGAATTACCTAGGGCTTGATGGGCATTGGGTCTAACCCATTGCATTCCATGTTCATTTCATGTTTTGTGTTTTACTTGCTACAAGATTATGTGTTATGTGTTATGTGAAATATATGCATGGTGAAATGTGTATGAAAATGGACACACTAGGGGTTAGAAAACATAACCTTAGGAGTGGAAAAAGGGTGAACGGGATTGTTCATGGATTTAGATGTCTCCTAGCACAAACCATACGTTCTACTAGGGGGACAATGAGAAAATTCTCAAAGTTTGCACTTGATTCCTAGTTCGGGATACTATGTTACTGTGCAGTTGCCATTTGACACGTGTGTAGATGGCAAGTAGAGGAAGGGGAAGTCGAGGCGATGGGTAGAACAAATATCAACCACCACCGGCCTTTGACCAACAAGAATTTAATGAAACTACAGGCATGATGGTAGCTACCGTTGTACAGGCTAGTGCGAACGCAAGTCATTGAGGTGCAAGTAACCTCTAACACTTCAAGGCACACAAGCCTCCTGTTTTTAAGGGAGGGGCAGATCCTATGGTGGCTGACCATTGGTTTTGACAATTCAATAAAATCTTAAGGGCAATGTAAATCACCTCGGTTGCCACTAAGATAAGACTTGTTGCGTTCCAGCTATAAGGATTGGGTAAAAGATTCCAAGAATCTGAAGACCATGACATGGGGAGAGTTCCAGAGCTCTTCATAGGTAAGTACTTTCCTATGGCCCCTCGACATGCAAAGGCCTGGGAATTCCTAGAATTGAAACAAGGGACAATGACGGCAATGGAGTACATGGCCAAGTTCACCGAACAAGCCTGTTTTGCCAATTATTACGTGGCCACTAACATGGCCAAAGTGAGGAAGTTAGAGGATGGTTTGAAGTTGTCTATTCGAGGAAAGATTGTGGGCCTCCGCCTGCAAGACTTGGATACAATGGTCAAAATAGCTATGGACATTGAGACAGAGGTTGAAGATGCACAAAGCATCCAGGAGGCGGGTGCTAAGGACAAGAAGAAGGAGGGTCAGTCCTCTTCTTCTAGCTTGGGGAAGAAGCAGAAGAATTCTAACCCACAAGGGTCTCAGGGACAGGGCCACAATCATCAGAGCCAAGGTCAAGGTCGATCCTTCTAAGGTGGGAGAAGCTTCAGGAATACCTACCAGGCAGGCCAGAAGACTTGTTATTATTGCAATTAGCCGAGTCACATCAAACGGGATTACCCTCTGAGGCGAGGATCCAAGGGTTATGGGACATCTCAGTCCCAATCTTCGGTGGGGCAACCACTGACACCTTATGTTCCTCCCTACCCCGTCACGGGCTAGGAAAATCAGTATCAGTTCTAGGGTGGTACCCAGGGCCCTACCACTTTCCAAGCAGGGACTCCGTAGTCAGGCCAGATGGGCTAGGGCATGGGTCGAGGCCGAGTGTAGGACTTGCTGGTCGGAACTTCGAGGACTCAAGAGTGTGTCAACGCCATGCTACCACAAACTGAGCCGGCAGATCAGTCGGTAATATAGGGTACATTTTTACTTTCTCGCTTATGGGCTAAAGTATTGTTTGATATGTTGGGGCTATGAGTTAGAGATCTCAAAGATTCTACTCGCCATGGACCTTCGGGTCACGGACATGTCAGAGTTTGAGGTCATCCTTGGGATGGACTGGTTGACAGCACATCGTGTAGTTATTAATTGTGATCGGAAGAGGGTCACTGCCTGTACGCCAGATGGTGCTTGTTTTAAGTTACAGGGGGAGAAGCATAATGCTTTGCCCCAAACTGTTTTTGACTCTTGATGGCACGGGCTATTGATGGGTTGGCTAGCAAGCCTTACCTTGGAGGACGAGGTGAGACAGGAGTTAGGTTTACCTAGGGTTGTTTGCGAGTATGAGGACGTTTTCAGATGAGCTACAGGGATTACCTTGCTATAGAGATGTGGACTTTAGCATTCAGTTGCATCCGGGTTCTTCTCCTATTTCTATGACTCCACATAGGATGAAACCTGCTAAGTTGCAAAAACTCAAGATCCAATTGCAAGAATTATTGGACAAGGGTTTTATCAGACTGAGCACTTCACCTTGGGGCGTGATGAGCACATAATATTGCACATTTCATGGCCTCATTACATTCATTATAACTCAACTTTTGCATTTAATTACTTAGTGTTAGCCTATTTTATGAATAATGTTGAATTCTCGATGTTGCATGTTTTGATAGATTAAATGTTGGATTTTAGGACTTTGCAACTATGTTGGATGTGTGGTAATGGCATGGACACAATACATGAAGAACTGGAGGCTTAAAAGTGAAGAAATCAATGAGGTATTGGTGTTTTGGAACAAAGGCACCAGCTGCCACATCACTGGGCAGCACTACCTCGGTTTTCCTCCATTTT
>CM042184.1:28820535-28834742 GCA_023539305.1 Ilex asprella | reverse complement strand
CCAAATCCATTTGTCTCCCAATTATTCATTTATAATGTTTTAACCTATGTGATTCATTCTTACATCATTATACGTATCCTCATTTCCACAATAATTACCTATCATATAACTATATACATTTTTAGAAGAAAATGCGGGATTTTACAAGTAGAGAATGGAGACAAGGTGTGGTGGATGTTGGAATTGTTGGAGAATGAATGAATAAATGAGAAAACATCCCCTGTTTATAGAGGGAGGAGGAGGTGAACGGCCTAGGGGCATTTAGGAATGTCTAGGGAGCCTTTGGGAAGGTTTAGGGAGCCTTTAGGATGGTCAAGGTGTCGCCTTCTCGATCCGCCAAGTGTCATTTTCTTATTAGTTCAAATGTCTTGCTTTGATTGGTCCATTTGTCTTGCTCTGAGTGTGCCAAGTGTTTTCTTGTCATTGGTCCATGTATCATGTTCTCATTGGTCCATGTGTCATGTTCTCATTGGTCCAAGTTTCCTTACCGCACTTTAGTCCTTCATAGTTTCAAGCTTTGCAAAATAGTCCGGTATTCCCTGATATTTCTGCATTTGACCCTATAACTTCAAACATAAACTATTAAAAACTTTAATTCACACCCAAAACATAATTCATAATATTTATTTATTTTATCTTACAAAATTGATTACTTAATCATTCGAATTTACATACTAATTACGGTTAATCAATCGTCGATAGGGTGATCAAGACTTATACAAGGGGGACCCACATCAATGTGGATGTGGATTACATCGTGGAAATACGGGTTGTACCAAGGGTACCAAGGCTTGCCTACCCTCTAAGGAAGAGTGTGGTGATAGATTTTGTAGGGCAGAGTTAACAGGATTGGGCAGATTCTTTTGGGCGAATCAGTTATTTTTTCGACAAGGTGAGTTGCATTATAAATATAAAATGTTGAATTTGATAGTTGTATTTGACCTTGCCCCGATCGAACATAAGAATGAGATACTTCTAGAGATGGCCCGGTTGCTATATGCAATTGGAAACGGCTATAGCATAGATCTCCCCCCATTAATCCTCACATAAATGAAGAAGTGGTGTGACATGAAAATAAATTCACTCCCCTTCAGCACCTTGGTGACGGAGATGTGCTTGACTCATGGGATCCAAGTCATGCCACAAATGGGGATGCAGAAGCTAATGGGAACACTAAACAAAGCCTCTTTCCAAAGGAGCCAAGGGCACAATGGAGGTCCAATAGCTGGACAGGAGAAGCCCCCTGCTAGAGGCACCGATGAGGTATAAGATGAGCTAGATGACAATGAGGAGAGGGAGCTAGAGGCCGAGAGAGCCCAGGAGCATGCAAAGGTGGATGGAGGCCCTAGCACCAGCATAAGTATTCACCAATCGTTGTAAGAGATTATGCTTGACATGGAGGCCAACCAGGACAATATTCTCCGATAGTAGGAGGAGATTCTCGGCTGCTTGAGGGGTGGAGCTGGTAGTGGTGGAGGAGAGTGAGGAGGAGATATTTTTGTACTTGATTGTGGGTTTGTGTTTTTGTTTCTTCATTGGTGGATATGTTTCTTCTTTGTGGGTTGTTGTGGGGATGAATTGAATCATTGGTGCTAATATTAAAAGATCATATTTTATGAAATGAATGGTTCAGTTTATCACTTTTATCTTTTAATGCATGTGTAGATTAAGCATTATATTTCTATTTGCTAACAAATGATGGAACAAATGTGGATTTTGAGACTGTTTGTTAAAGTGACTAATCACGTGATCAGTTTGACACATAACTTAGCAATCTAGACTTAAAACCACATATCCTTGAAAAATGGTATTTTTTTTATATGCTTAAAAAATCAAATGTACATGGATATTTGTTATTCTTAAGGTACAAGATGACCGAAATCGAAAATGGATTCGATATATAACTGACATTCCCTAGAAAACCTGACATAACCAGTGGAGATGACAAAAGATATCATGATAAAATTCGAACCTGGCAGTACTTGTGAGAGGATATCAACATTTACTCAAGTAAGGTTTTTCACTATCTATCCTAGAATAATCTCATTAAACTTGCTTTGATTGATGCAACCAAAAGCAATCTATTAACATATCCTACAAGGAATTTGTTCATACAACACATATATGTGCACATACTTGAGATTTTAGGCCTTGTTTGATTTAATTTTGAGCCTTAGGCATTTGTTTTGCAAAATTATCTCCCTAGTTAGCCATGCTTGAGGTTTCAGTGAATGATTTCTTTTTCAAGAAACCTATATGATAACCAAGCCGCCAGAAAATATACTTGACAAACCATGCTATCTAATTTTCTTACACCCCTCTTATCTATCAGCATGATACAGAAAAAACAAAGGGAAAGGGAAAAAGGCGATAATGGATATTGGTGAATGAAAGAAAAGTCAAGGAAAAACAATAGAAAGTGAAAAAGGACCAGATAAACATAATTTTTAAGAAAGTGAGAAATGGGAAAAATGAAAGAAGTACCATTTCTAGGCAAAATGTCAAAAAGCAAGAAAGAGGTGTGCTAAACTACATAAACAGAGTATAGCTTTTGAATACCATTGACGTCATTTTTTTAGCCACGGACCTCTAGCCACATTATTACCAATAAAAAACTCTAATTGATCTCAAGTTTGATGCATGTGTGTGTTGTCAACCAAAAGCTAGTGTATGTTAAATAGTATTTCTTTAAATTGCATCAATATTCCTCCATTAGATTATGCCAAAACATAATTAGTTGGTTTCATTACACTTTACTCCATTACTAATTATGCAGTGATTTTTTGATTGGCCATCTTTTGATCACATGCCACTTGAGAGACAAGTCACTATATTTGAAGCGAATTTTTGTTGAGAGCATTCCAAGAGAGGTTTGTGAAATTAAAGCTATTCATGGAGGGTGGTAAAGTGGAATGGTCGTTACACAAAAATTCTTGTTTCTAGAATAATCATTCCTACTACCCAAGGAATCACAAATGTCAATGTAACAGATGCTTATTTTTGCATAGAACAAATACCGATGGAAAAGAGATGTGCAGGATTTAAGTCGAACTCGAGAGTTGGGTATCCCAACGACCATTATGTTAATTTAGTTTAACCACAATCCCATAGGCACATCTATTCGACTGAAGTTTGTGGGTAACTTCACTGAAAACCCTCACGAGACAACACTCGTCCATTAGGGTAAATCTAGTGTTTCAACGACTTATTGCACAAGCAAAATGCAACCGAAAGACCTATGAAAATGGCATTAGAAATAAATTTTCATTCAAATTGTTGTATTACTAGAGACTAGAAATATTTAGGTTGGGGTGTGATTAGTAGTTAAAATTAGTATAGTACTATGCCCTTTTAATACTGTAAAACCCGAAAAAAATTAATTTTTTTTGAAAAAGGGCAAAATGGTCATTTTGCCACTATAATACAGAGTTAAAATATGTATTCTATGGAGCTTGTATGAGGCAATGGACTTTGCCGTTGGATTCTTATCACGAAATCTAGTCACGCAGGCTAATTTTGTCGAATTCTGAAATAGTTAGATTTTACACGTTGTTTGAGGCGTCTATGTGGCGGATGACCTCACAAAGGTCTCCAAAAATAGATATTATAAAATTTTCTTATAATTGAATTTTTTTTAAATAAAATTAATTTGAACTTAAACCGGGATGAAATAAATTATTTCAGGACGAAAACGAACCCGAAAGTGATAAACGTGTGGCGCGATGTGGACCGCGCATTTAAAAATTACAAATAGGGGCTAAATATCTGAAAAATCAGATATTCTCATACCATATTCAGCTGAGTTCACACGTTGGAAGAGAAGAGAATGGAGAGAAGAGAGAAAATAACTAAATGGAAGAGAAGAGAATGCACACACACACCCACACTCATGACTTTTCAAGCTTTCTCCTCTAATTTACGAAGTTTCGTCGATCGAAACCCGTTGAGCCAATAACTAAAGTCGATCATGTCGACGAGGGCAACGCAGTCATACCAAGAACGGAGAATTTAACCAAACATCCAAAAGGAAGATTTTGGGGGAAATCAAGTCTTGGAGGTTTGGGAGGAGTTCTTGAAGCTCTAGCCTTCATTCTACGCTTCAAAAAGTAGGGATTCTCCTACTTTGGTTTATTCCAACCCTATGATGTCTGTGGGTCAAGGGTTGGGTGTGTATCTATATGTATGTGGACCTGTGTATATATATACATAAATATGTATGGTTATGAAAATGAGGAAATAAGCCTAGAAAAGACTTAAACCAAATTCTAGCTTGATTTTTATATGTAGAAGTCACATTTGTGTTTGCTTGATGATATGGGGGAAAATTTATGTAATAACATGGTATGTTTGCCATGAATGATGATATTTGATGTTGTGTGGGCAATATTATGTGACAACATGATTGGTGTCTAGAAGGTGTTTGATTTAATGCCTTGAATAAGTGAAGTGGTTATTTTGATGTATTCAAAATAACATGTTGGGGCTTTGTTGATAATATGTGAACATATGCTTTATAATATGTTAGCATGATGATTGTTTATGGAAATTATATGCATAGGATATAAATTTCCATGGAGTATGATTTTATGTGTTTGATATTGCTCAATTGACATTCATTACATGTTGAGCATGATATTGACGCCATAAGTCATGAGTGTGGGTGTGTGTGTGCATGGTTAATCAAATGCCACTCTTCGTATTTGATAAATGGACTCGGGAGAAAGGTATTGAAGATCCCGTTGAGTAGCATGATTACATGAAAAGTTGATTCGAGGTAGCAAGAAGGGATTGAAGATCCCGATGTATTGTTCTAATGCTTAATTTTCATATCCCCTCGTTTATTGGATGATTGATTGCATCTAGCAAAGGTAAGGTACTTTGTATAATCGAAAGTCTTTCTATGACAAGGATGACTCTTGCATGGAAAGACTCCTCATTTCAAGGCAAGTACCCCGGCTATATCTTCATGACTACCCTTTAATCATTCTCATTATTGTGCTTCATTTAAATATTGGAATCACAATCCATCTTTATCTTCCGATTAACTTGCTGTTGACACGGGAGTTAATTGAGTTATTAAGCATAAATATAATAAACTGGATAATTGACTACATGTCTTGATCCTCGAACTAAAGAGTGACTTTTCTTTCATTTAAATTAATCTTATATTTTTTCTAGAAAACCTTTTTAAAAGAATTCAATATTCTATTAAGGAAACCACCCACATCTCATAAACTTTAAATCTTAAAGGTTACAATCAATTGGCCTCCACCACTACTTGCTTTGAAACACCAACACAACAAGTTCCCTATGAATTCGACTCCAGACTTAAACCGGATTATTACTACAAGTTGACCGCCTGCACTTGGGTGTACACATTTCGGATCAAGTCAAGTTTTTGGCGCCGTTGCCGTGGAACTTTAGTAAAAGTGTTTTAAAGTAAAAGGTAAAAAGGCCTTTTTTTAGTATATACTCTTTAGTTTACTGTAAATAATTTATTTTGTTTCCATTTATTTTATGTCTGAGAACGATCCTCACTATAAAAAATTTACTGGCAGAATCTTCTGGGCCTGTGAGCCAATCTGAACCAAATTCACCTAGATCACTAGCAGATTCTTATGAGAGTATTATGACAAATAATAATAGAAATGGAGAAGTCCCTACGAGGGAAGATGAAGTGCCTAACATTCTAACTTTGAGGGATTACTTAAATCCCACAAGAAATAGTGTCCCCTCATGTTTTGTATTTCCTCCAGATGCACCCCTTTACTGTAAAGCCGAGAACTACACAGTTGTTACCTGTTTTCCATTGGTTGGATACGAAGAACCCGTATCAGCATATGAAAGATTTTGAGGAAGTGTGTGGAACATTTCAAGACAATTCAGAACTTGCCAAGATGAAACTTTTTCCTTTCTCTCTAAAGGACAAAGCTAAACAGTGGCCTAATTCTTTAAAATCTCTTTCCATGCCTACCTGGCAGATCTTTCAAAATGAATTTTTCAGAAAAAAATTTCCCCTACATTGGACCAACACACTCAAAAGGCAAATCATGAATTTTTCGGGGAAAGAAGGAGAAACATTTTACCAAAGTCGGAAAGTATTCAAAGAACTACTCCAAGCTTGCCCACACCAGGCTTTTGAAAATTGGACTCTAGTAGGATTCTTCTATGATTCCTTGCCCACTAGACTGCGTCAGTTTGTCGAAATGATGGCCCAAGGAGAGTTTATGGGTAAAAGTCTAGAGGAGGCATTCTATTTCTTTGACACCATATCTGACAGTTCTTAGATGTGGGACTCAACCTCCCCTACCACAGTTGAAGCCAGACCATCCACTTCCCAAGGGGAAAGTATGTCTTGAGAGAAGATGATGACCTGAGAGCAAAAAAGTCTACTTTATCTCGAAACCTTGAAGCTTTAGAGATGAAAAAAAATTATCAAGTCGAAATGGGCCCTTCCACAGAACAAGTGTGTGGAATCTGTGCATTGACAAGACATCCTAGTAGAGAATGTCCTACCTTCCCTGCATTCAAAGAAGTCTTGTTGGAACAAACAAATGCAATCTCCAATTTCAACAAGCCTTACTCCAACCTATACTCTGAAACATACAATCTAGGGTGGCGAAAGCTTGAACTTCAGTTGGAGGAACACACAACCAACTCCCATGAACCAACTACAAAATTCACAACAATCATCTCAAGGACCTCCTGCATATCAACCATACCAACCACCACATAGAGGAACCTTGAGGATACACTGGAACAGTTTATGCAAACTCAAATGAACTTCAATACAAAATTTACCAAATCTTTCATTGAGTTCAAAGCACAAACCACCCACTCCTTTGAAGATCTTAAAAGCCACATTCAAAGGTTGACCCAATCCATGAGTACACAAGAAAAAGGCAAGTTTCATGCCCAACCAAAACCACCACAAGATCAAGCTCAAGTTGTCACTATACTTAGAAGTGGAAAGGTGATTGACAAAACCGTCAGAGATATGCTATTTCCAAAGTCAAAACCTTAGGTCATCCCAGTCAACTCATCAGTTGAGCCTGAACTTGTAATCTAAAAAGAGCCTAAACCTATGATAGAACAAGAGCCATAACCTTCCAAGTAAAGAGACCTTCATGTTCAATTCTCGCTCCTTTCCCGCATAGACTCAAAGCTACACAAAAACTGAACCATCAGCCTGAAATTTATGAGCTTTTCAAGCAAGTAAAAATTAACATCCCACTTTTGGATGCAATCCAACAAGAACTATCTTATGTCAAGTTTCTAAAAGACTTGTGCACAGTCAAGAGAAGTCAGAATGTTCAAAAAAGGGCCTTCCTAACAGAACAAACCAGTGCCTCGCTACAATGCAAAACCCTCCAAAATACAAGGACCCTGGATGTCCAACTATCTCATTTGTCATTGGAGATTTCAAGATAGAACAAGCATTGTTAGACTTAGAGCTAGTGTTAATCTTCTACCTTACTCCATCTACCAACGGTTGGGTCTAGGTGAACTCAAACCCACTTGTATCACACTCTAGTTAGCAGACAGGTTAATCAAAATCCCTGGGGGCATTGTTGAAGATGTGTTTGTCCACGTGGATAATTTTTTCTTCCCTGTTGACTTCATTGTTCTAGATACTCAACCAGCATTACATTCGAAGAACCAAATTCCTGTCATTCTAGGTCGACTCTTCCTAGCAATTTTCAATGCACTAATCAGTTGCAGGAATGGAGTCATGAAATTAACTGTTGAGAATATGACTCTTGAGTTGAATATTTTCAATATTGCTAAACACCCAGGAGAAGATGAGGACGACAGGGAAGTAAACTCCATTGAATCTTTGATACAAGAACATTCGAGTGGCAAGTTCTGTGAACATCTGACTGAATCATCTCTGCTAGAGTCCATCTCATCTGATGACCAAAAAATAAAAAGTTACCCTGCTCATGCTGTTGTGAAATGGACCCCAAAATTTGAAGAAATTTCACCAAATGGCACAAAGCCATTCTCATTAAGTGATAGACCGCCAAAGCCTGAATTGAAGTCTCTCTCTTCTGACCTCAAGTATGCATTTTTAGGGAAAAATGAGTCATACCAAGTGGTAATTTCCTCTAAGCTCATAGACTTGTAAGAGTCTAAACTGATTGAAGTTCTTAAAAGTCATAAAAGTATCATTGGGTGGACCATCACTGACTTAAAAGGTATAAGTCTGTTGATCTGCAATCATGCAATATATCTTGAAGAGGACTCAAAACCCTCTCGTCAAATGTAGAGACGACTGAATCCTCACATGAAAGAAGTTATAAGGACTGAGGTACTCAAACTCTTAGTTGTAGGAATAATCGTTCCTATATCCGATAGCAAATGGGTTAGTCCAACCCAAGTTGTACCCAAAAAGTCTGGGGTCACAGTGGTAAAAAATGATGCTAATGAACTAGTACCAACTCGAGTCGTCAGAGGATGGCAATTGTACATTGATTACCGAAAACTGAATATGTAACTAGGAAAGACCATTTCCGCCTCCCATTTCTTGACCAAATTCTAGAAAGAATTGCATGCCATGAATTTTACTATTTCTTGGATGGATATTCGAGGTATAATCAAATTGGGATTGCCTTAGATGATTTGGAGAAAACCACATTCACATGTCCCTTTGGCACCTTTGCATTCAAACGTATGCCTTTTGGACTTTGTAACGCTCCTGTAATATTCCAAAGGTGCATGCTAAGCTTGTTTAGTGACATGGTTGAAATTTTTTTAAAAATATTCATGGATGATTTCTCTGTCTATGGTGACCCATTTGATTTGTGTTTGACAAACTTAGAGAAAGTGTTAGTAAGGTGTAAAGAAGCCAATTTGGTGCTTAATTTGAAAAAATGTCTTTTCATGGTAACACAAGGCATTGTCCTAGGTCACATTATGTAGTTTGAGGGCATGAAAGTTGATAAAGCAAAAATTGATCTATTAAGAAATCTGCCAGCACCCAAGACTGTAAAGGATGTCTGATTATTTCTGGGACATGCAGGTTTTTACAGAAGATTCATAAAAGACTTCAGTACCATAGCCAAACCTATTTGTCATCTCCCGAGTCAAGACGTAATCTTTGATTGGAATGAAGCATGTCAAAAAGCTTTTGACAAATTGAAAGGCATGTTAATTTCCGCTCCAATAATGCAACCCCCTGACTAGACTCTACCATTTGAACGAATGTGTAATGCAAGTGATTATGATGTAGGTGATGTATTGGGACAAAGAAAAGATAAGAAACCTCTTGTAATTTACTATACAAGCAAAATTTTGAATGATGCCCAAATGAATTATTCAACAATTGAAAAAGAATTGCTTGTTGTAGTTTTCGCTTTGGAAAAATTTCGTTCTTATCTTGTTGGTTCTTCTTATACTGTATTCACTGACCATGCAACCCTAAAATTCTTACTCACAAAGAAAGATGTCAAACCGAGGCTCTTATGCTGGATACTCTTACTCCAAGAGTTTGATCTTGTCATTAAAGACAAGAAAGGTGTTGAAAATGGTGTGGCAGACCATCTGTCCAGATTAACTTATGAATTTCATGAGGATGGACTTCCAATCAATGAGAAATTCCCTGATGAATAACTGTTCATAATTAATGAAACCCCACGGTACGCAGACGTTGCTAATTTCCCAGCTATTGGGACACTCCCTCCATCATTCACTCCCATGGATAAAATAAAATTTCTAAGGGAGGTTCATAACTTATTTTGAGAAGATCCGTATGTATTCAAATACTGTAAGGATCAGATCATAAGACGATGTATCCCTGCTCATGAAAGTAAACATGTAATATCATTTTGTCACTCTAAAGCATGTGGTGGCCACTTTTCATAAAAATTTGCAGTGTGGATTTTACCATGGATTTTACACTTTTTAAAACATCCATGCCTTTTGTTTAACGTGTGATAGATGCCAAAAATTGAGAAATATTTCAAAAAAAAAACATGATGCCCTTAAAACCCATTCTGATAATTGAAATTTTTGACTACTGGGGCATCAATTTTATGGGACCATTTTTCCCTTCCTTGTGCTATCTATACATTTTAGTGGCAGTAGACTATGTAACAAATTGGTTGAGGCAATTTCATGCCGAAATAATGAAAAATTTTTAAAAGAAAATATTTTGTCCCGATTTGGAGTTCCTAAAGCAATCATAAGTGATGGGGTTCTCATTTTTGTAATCGTCCTTTCTAAAATTTGATGAAAAAATATCTGATTTTTCACAAAATTGTAACCCTTTATCACTCATAAACTAGTGGACAGACCGAATTAGCTAATCTGGAGATCAAATTAATTTTAGAAAAAATGGTAAACCAAGATCGCAAAGATTGGTCGTCAAGACTGACTAATGCACTCTGGGCATATCGTATTATTTTTAAAATAATTTTGGGCATGTCTTCCTATCGATTAGTCTATGAAAAACCATGTCACCTTCCTGTGGAATTGGAACATAGGGCATATTGAGCCATTAAAGCAATGAATTTGGACCTGGCCAAGGCTGGACTATCAAAAAAACTTCAGATAAATGAATTGAAAGAATTGAGAAATGAAGCTTATAAGAATACCAAGATTGCTAAAAACAGGAAGAAAAATTTTTCATGACAAGAACATTGTGTGGAAATCCTTTGAAGCTTCTTAGAAGGCCCTGTTGTTCAATTCAACACTTCGTCTTTTCCCTGGTAAGTAAAAGTTAAGATGGACTGGGCCTTACATTGTCAAAAAAGTGTTTGATCATGGAGCAATAGAAGTGGAGAACCCATCAAACGATAATACCTTTACTGTTAATGGCCAGAGGTTGAAACCATTTTTAAAGGATTTTGTTAAAAATGTGGAAATCATTATTTTAATGGAACCAGAATATCCCTCCAAGAATCACACCTGCCGACACTCAAAAAGGTCGGATCAAGTAAAAACTCGACCCGAGAAGACACCATCATGAGACTGATTGATTGGGAATACCTACCCTCACTAACCCCTAATTACTATCCCTCAATTGATGCAATGTATGGATGGGGGAGAATAATTTCTTCCCCTAGGGCTAGTGTCAAAAGAAAGGACAATGAGGAAAGGGAAATGGGAATGTGTAAATATGGGATGTGTATGCACAAAAATGATCCCTAATCGCAAGGAGACCTTCGTGTGTTGTGAGTTACTTGGAAGAGTATTCCAAGGTCGTATCCACAGGGAAGGAAGCGAATCAAGATTGAAGTGATTTGGTGAAAAATGAAAAATCAAAATATTTTGTCTTGAGAGTTGGTTTGTGAAGTGTGTGCTATTGAGAAAACAAGAGTTGGCATTTCCAAGAGGTCATTCTACTAGGTATACAAACTCAACTCAAACACATCCTCCGATCAAGCATAAATGAACAAATGATTTCCGAAAAGCCGAGGATGAGGCCGGTGAATATCTAAGCATAAACCGTGACTAGGCCTACGGTTTATCAAAGATTCACCTAATCATCCGCCTTCAACTCGGTTAAATTGAACCATTGGTCTTTGATGGGAGGAATAGAAATGAGTTGAAGTCATATGCCTAAGTAAAGGTTCCCCTTGGTAATGCCAACTAATAAATTAGCTAGTCATATTTGAAATCTAAACAATGACGAAATGAAGGTGCACTGCAATGAAATGGAATTTTAGAATAACAAAATACAATAACTTACAAGCTAGGAATGGAAGAGATGATAAACTAATTCTTATCTATGGAAAATGAAGAACTTAAAGCATTAATGGAAAAACATTAAATGAGCATTCAACTGACCAAACATGAAGGGAAAACAACATTAATGGCATTCAATGAACTACAAAGATTCTTACTCAAGATTACAAGGCAAATGCAGTAGAAGAAATGCTAAAATCTGAACTTTCTCTCTCTAGAATACACTATTCATCATCTCTACGCTTGGAGCTTCTCTCTCTATATTCCATACAAAAATTATCTATATATCCAAAGTGATACAAAATGATACATATAGTCCAGCCCATCTTCTCCGCAAAAACGTGCCCCCAGAGACAAGGGCTAACCTGGAGATGTGATCTCCATCAATAGGTAGCAGGTGATGGCTTGAACAGGGCATGGCAGGGCACTCCTCAAGACCCAGCAGCTACATCCTCTCACTCCTCTCATTAATGCACTCTTGCAATCAATGTCCAAAAGAGGTGTGAACACAATGAATAGTATTGTGGGCTTGCAGGAAGCAGGTGGGAGAAGACATGGTGGGGTCCACAAAGCAACTGGAGAGTGTATGCTGAATTTGGGGAAAATCAGTATTGACTACCGGCAGCTCGGGTGTGACTACCGGTAGCCATCAGGTATCAGCAGCAGCAGAGGCCATCAACTACCGGTAGTCGTGCGGTAGCAGAAACTCCAGTAGCCAGCGACTACCGGTATTCGAGCAGTAGCAGCAGAGGCCAGCAGAATCCAAATTCCTCATTCTTCAAGAACTCCTCATGACTACTGACAAAATTTGTATTGTTTATCTACATAAAATCAAATATTATCAATATACGCTTAATCAAAACAAAACTCTTCATTTTAATCTCCAAACTCAAATAACTATGATGATTAGCACAACAAAAAATACAAAGATTTGTGCGAATCACACCCCCCAACTTGAATTTTGCTAGTCCCTAGCAAATTTTCAACTCACAACATAAAAAAAAACAAGAATCCAATCACACAATCAGTTCATTTATCAAACAAAACACAAGAAATCACAATGCATTTTAAAAGAAATGGACAGGGGCAAAACTGAATTCAACTGTGGTTTACTTTCAGAAATTAAAATCAAACTTGGAGTACATGGAGCTAGGTTTCAAAAAGAGGCAAAACAACCTAGCATTCCTAAGTGCTTCTTCTACCAATCTATTGACTCCATCGAAAAAGAGGGAACCTAAAGGTCCCTAAACCTCATCTCCATCATCACCAAAGACATTCCCAGCCTCTTCATCAGTATCATCCTCCTCATACTCACTCTCATCACCCTCGTCATCACCACCAACATCCTCCTCATCGTTTCCTCCTTTAACCACTGTGGAAGAGGAGGGCACAAATCTAACAGGAGTATCAACAGCCGATGGAGGCCCTCTCAGTATAGGCCTCCCAGGAAAAGTATGCACATACAGGTCCTTCAACATTTCTGCCATCCCCTGCATAACAGTCTCCATTCCAAGCACAGTACCCTCCAGTGAATCCAAATGACGAGCAATGAGGCTTTCAGGCAAAGCAGCGGGTGGCCTAAACTCGGATGGGTCCCCTAAAGACGGTCCAACACTAGATGGCCCAGGACTTGTAAGTTTAACCCGCTCAGTCCGAGTCATAGAAGACCTCTTGCTGCTACTAGCTTGGCCAATGGCTCTGTCCTCCGGAGGGGTGAGTTTATCTGAGAGATTTTCTTTTACTCTGAAATGATCACACATGCGAGTCAATAAATTCCGATAAGGGAGATTCGCCCTCGAAAAGTCAGTCTTGGCGAAATCCTTCATTACCTCCCAGATGAAAAGTGCAATATCCAACTTCTTCCCTGTCATCACCGCATTCAACAGGCCCAACTTCTCCACATTTGGTGTCTTTTTCGCTCTCTTTGGAAACAAATTGTAATGGAGGATTTTATTCATCAAGCCAACCTCATGCTTAAGGCCCCCAGCATGAACCGTTCCCTTAAACTGTGTTGGGTCATCATACATTGAGTTCACATAGTCCTGAATAGGTGTGATCTTTTCCACATTGTACGGATAAATTGAAGTGGATAGAGGTAGCCGCTGATACTCCAAAAGAGTAGGAATCACAGCGGGAGTCACCTCGAAATTCTTCCCTCTCACACTTGTTCTCAAAATTTTCCTATCCCTATTCACCACATTGAGTTTTTGGTAAAACTCTCAGCATTTAGACAAATTGAAACCACATACCTCTTTGAACCAAAATCCCATTCCAAGAGCTTCAATGATCTTCACCACCACATGGGTCACACCCAACGATCTCCTATCAACAGACCTCTCGCAGGTCACATTTTTATCCTCAATGAATTGATACCTAGCCTCATTCCTTGCTTTTTTTCTTTGCTCATCCCTTTGGGAACTTGAACCTTCACGACTTCTCTAGCGATTTGGTGCCTCTAAGGGTGGTGGAGTGCTTGATCTTGCACGTTTAGAATGAACCATTGGAATGGTTTTATGAAT
>CM042184.1:28722338-28782965 GCA_023539305.1 Ilex asprella | reverse complement strand
ACCCTTTGTCATCCTTAGAATATGATTGTGAGCTGCACAAGGCTTGAGGCGCCGTCAAAGCCAAATTTTTGGAGTCTTTTCCCAATTCCATGGTGGTCAGTTTGGCGGCAAAATCATTCAAGTTGTCTCTTGTTCAGCTTACATTCAGAGTCAACACCTGTTCAGATGACTTTCTTTATGGTTTTTATGAGTTTTTGACTTTCCACTATCAGCCCACTATAAATAGATCGCTGGAGATGATGGAAAGTGCATTGTTTTAATTGAAGTCCTCTTTGGGTCTTTTGCAGAAGCAAAGGTAAGGCAAGTGCTTAGCTTGGTCCGCTTAAGAATGAGTAGTCGTGAGCTTTAATTGAAATAGAGGCGGAGCTCTTCATAGAGTTAGAAAGCATCAGTTCTCATAGTGAGGCTCAGGCCAACGAGGCTTGGGCTAGGCCCTCAAATTCTCAACCCCAACCTACACAAGTGGTTTTAAAACCCCCATTTCAAAAATTTCTGTTAGGTTCTTAGTAGCAATCGGTGACCTTTTCTTCTTTTACTTCATATAGTTTTTTGTCTCCTTGATAGCTGGAAGTTCTTCAAAAGTATGAAAAGCTGGAGGACTTTGTACCATGCATTCCGGTGTGTTTGGATTCTGTTTAACAGCCCAAGGACTTGGAGCACATCTTTGTTCTTTCTGTTGCTTGAAGTGATTGCTACGACCACGAAGAAACAAAAAATCTCAACTACGGATATATAAGAGCTAGAACTGCTAAGGGCATTCCATCCAGCGTAAGCATCTGGGAAAACTGAAATGCGACATGGCATACCCGAAATCCCTAAGAAATGCATGGGAAAGAAGCTCAGATTCACCTTGAAAAAAGTGATCCAAAAATAGATTTGACCTAAAGTTTTAGGGTATGTCCAACCAAAGATTTTACCTACCCAACAGTGAAATCCTGCAAATAAAGCAAAAACAACTCCCATAGAAAGTACTTAATAGAAATGTGCAACCACATAATAAGTATCATGCAGAGCAATGTCTAGCCTAGTATTTTCCAGAACTATTCCAGCGAGTCCTCCTATAGTAAACAAAAAGATGAACCATACAACAAATAACATGGGTGGTTTGCATTGTATCGAATCCCCCCACATGGTAGCAATCCAACTAAAGATTTTGATTCCAGTGGGAGACAGTTATGATCATAGTAGCTGCGATGAAGTAGGCACGGGTATCAACATCTAAGCCCACAGTAATCAAATGATAAGCCCAAACAAGAGATCCAAGAACACCTATACTGATCATGGCATAAACCATGCCTTGATACTGAAGACCGGTTTTCCCAAAAAAGTGGAAACAATATGACTTATGATACCGGATCCAGGTAGAATGAGAATATAAACTTCAATGTGCTTCTCTCTTCTAATAATATAAGCGGATGAATAGAAGAAAGGTGGGCTATATCATCAACTTATTACATTTGTCTAGGAAAACTAGCCATGCTTTATGGTGAATACTGTTAGGTTTAAATGCTTTGAGATCGTATTGATTGTAATATTCCTCAATAAGGAAGAATCGTCGTGATTTATGGCTTTGAAAAGTACTTGATTTAAAGTAATCTGACATCATGATAATATCTTTTCAGCTTTGTACAATCCATTTATAGTAACCATCTTGACTATTATCAAAGTAGATATTTCCTCCAAATACCACATTATAAGACCCTACTTCTTGTAGAAGTTTATTGGTTACTCGAATACTTAGTTGAGGTAGTTGATGCTTTATATTGAAACAAATGGTACCATCAACATCAAAGAATCCTGCAAACCAATTTGATTGAGCATCTAGTGTAATAGGTAGAATTACAGGGATATCATGTACTTGACAAACACGATGTAGTTGAAGTAGTTGTGCTGAATGTCGAACATGACCGTTAATACAATTCATTAGTTTAATCAAACCAAGTTTATTATGTAGTCTATAACGATAAGCTTTAGCACCTGATCACATTTTAATACTTCCACCAAGCATATGTTGGATATATCATAGTAGTGGTAGATCTTCAAGTCCCATAGTAATTTCAAGAGAAGCATATCCTTGTTTACTGATTTGAATATTTCCATCACCATCGATAATTCTAGCTAGCCACTCACAAAAGGATTTAGGATAAGTTGTTGTGCGTGTAGTCTCTGAGGTTCCTACTAGACTGCTTTTATGTCGTTGGTTATCTGCTGATTTTGTCTTAGATACTCCATTTTTACTAGATTGGGATTTTACTTGAAAACCACTTATGAACATAGTAGGAGTACCATTAAGCAGACAGTCCCAGCATATAACGCAATGTGAATTCAGATTTGAATTTGAAAAGGGCCATTTAAAATAGAAGAACCGAATGAGATGTTGGTATAATATGAGGTCTCCCCCTCCAGCGGGATCAGAAAAGGTTGTATTAAAGTTTCGATAGGTTAATAACATGGTAATTGCCCCTGCCAGTTCCAGAAATGATAATAAAAGTGGGAACGTTGTCACTAGAATGGACCACACAAATAGGGGTGATCTATGCATAGTCATTCCAGGTCCACGTATATTGGAGATAGTTGTTATAAAATTGATAGAACCTAAAATGGATGAAACCCCAGATAGATGAAGACTAGAAATTACTGAATCCACTACTCCTCCAGAATTGCTAGCAATACCACTTAAGGGCAGATAAACCGTCCACCTAGTGTCGCTACCCACTTCTACTAAGGTTGGGCTTAATAGGAGCAAGAGACTTGGTGGCAGCAACTAGAATGAAATATTATTTAATCGTGGAAATGCCATGTCATGCGCACCTATTAGAATCGGAACAGACCAATTATCAGATCCACCTATCATCGTTGACATAACCATAAAAAGATCATTAAAAAAGCGTGAGCTGTTATTAAAACATTACAAAGTTGATGATTCCCACCAAGAATTTGATCGCTGGGTCGTGCTAATTCCATACGAATTAGTACTGATGTTACCTCAAATAAAGCTCTGAATGTGGGCTCAGGTAATGAGGTTAGGACGGGAGGTCAGTCGAAAGCAGCAGAGCTTAGAAGGAAATAACTTGATGACAGTGAGTACCACCGAAGCAATAGCCAAGCTGAATCCAAGGCGCTAAACTCTCAACTAACCAAGATCTTCACTTAAAACTAAAGAGAATCCTACGGAGGGAAGACAAAGGTTTCGGGATAACTCCCACAGCTCTAGCCCTTACGTAAGGGATCTATGGGGAGAGGGAGGAAACAAATCCCATGATTAAAGGAAATTAACCAGGATTAGAGGTAAGCATGAGGCTATATATGTAGGATGAATCCCCAACCAAAAAAGGAGAACAATAGGCACAACCCTAGAGGCAAGAGAGAGAGAGGGAGAGAGATATCACATAGCTTGTAACCCTTAAGAGAGATCAATAAAAAAAGAGAGCAAGAGCCTCCATTAACGAGTGGACTAGTCGAGTTCCTTGGGCCGGTGAACCACTATATTTTTACTGTGTAACCCCCCTTTATCCCTTGAGTTCTTCCCACGACCATTCCCACGAGCCTTGTAGCTTTGTTCCATATGAAATAGCATCACCCATGTCTTCTGCTCACCCACGAGATTTTACACCATCATTTTGGCGCCGTCTGTAGGAATGACTGTTCATGTAACAAATAAGCTAATCTTTTAGTGACTGATGGTCTCAACCCACAACATGAGTAGAAGTCAAGCAAACCCTTATCCACAAGTGCAGGATCAACCAGATGCTATCAACGGTAGGCAAGTAGAAGACATCCCAGAAGCTAATATACCCTTGGGGAATCCCCTAGCAAACAACGAATTGGAGGCCTTACGCTTGGAAAATCAACGTTTGCTACAACAAAACGAGGAGCTTGTGAAGCTCTTGGGGTGCCCACAAGAACAACCCCTGGCCAAAAGAAGGCCAGAATGATCCCCAGTATAAAGAGATGCGATATCTCGAGCCTCTTAAAGAGGCTAATGTGGAAGGAGAAAGTAGCCAAACCATGAGGCAAGCACGCCGCATACCTCCCAGAAAATGCCCACAATGAAGAAACATAGAGCCAGAACAAGTGGGTAAAGAGAAGTGATTTCTTTCCTTACCAGTCGAAGAGGAGAGAGTAGCATTGGGAACAGTGCTTTAAGGACATCCAGCAAGAGCTCAGCCACATGAAAGTGGCGATAAAAGGCAAGGCACAGGTTACAATGGACGCCCTGGTACAACAGACTAAATGCCCATTCACCACCGGGATACTGCACTTTCCTCTCCCACCGAAGTTTAGAATGTCGTAAATAGATCCCTTTGATGGAACAAAAAACCCCATAGACCATCTTAATACCTACAAGAATCAAATGGAGTTGCATGGGTATCAGGACCCTGTGTGCTGCTGAGCCTTTGCCATCACGTTAAAGAACTCTGCTCTGGGGTGATTTAATAGACTCCCACCAGCCTCAATCTCGACCTTTAAAGAACTTTCAGTGTCTTTTGTGTCCCATTTTATAGGGGCTCGGATCTACAGGAAGCCAAGCTACCATCTGTTGAGTGTAAAACAGGGGCCCGAAGAGAACCTAAGGACTTATGTTCAAAGGTTCAACTTGGAGTCATTGAAGGTGGATGCCCCAGATGAAAAGTTTTCCATCATTGCTTTCATAGCCGATTTGGGAGTGCAATCCAAAAATTTGATGTTTTCTATCTCTTAGAACCCTCATGCAAGCATGACAGAGGTGTTTGCCAAAGTAGAGAAGTACATAAATGGTGAGGAAGCTCTTCTCTCTAAGGTGGGGAGCTCCTCTACCCAGAAGGATAAAGGGAAAGAAGAAAATAAGAGGGATCGAAGTCCTAAAAGGGAGAGGGAAAGAAGATAGGATAGATCTCTAAGGAGAAATAGAGACCCCTCCCCCAAGAGAAGGGGTGACATTAGAGATCACCTAGGACCTTAGAATCTTGGGCTACAACCGAGGTACGCACCTCAGGAGCTCCCTCCCCTCACTACAGCAATATCGCAGATCCTTTATGAGGTGCAACACGAAAACTTCTTAAAGTGGCCACCTCGATTGAAGGTGGACACAGCAAAGAGAGACCCTACAAATTTCTATGATTACCACTGGGATCATGGTCATCACACCGATGATTGACTTCAGTTGAAAAAAGAGATCGAGTTCTTAATCCAACGAGGGCAACTACGTCGCTTTGTAGCCCATGAAAACCAAAACTAAGCTCTTCTGCATCTGCCACCTCAGCAGCAAGCCCAAGCATAGCATCAGCATCAGCATCCTTTGGGGGAGACCAGGGTCATATCAGAAGGGTTTGCGAGAGGAGGAAAATCTAGCATAGCAAAAAAAGCCCACCTTAGAAGAATAAGATCCAGAGAAGCTCTAGAGGTCAACATTGTATCCAAGGTTCCATGACTCAACACGACCATCACTTTTTCGTATTCACATTTAGAAGTTTTTCGGCATCTCCATGATGATCCTTTAGTGGTAAGGGTTGTGGTGGCAAACAGAACCGTCCATCGAGTTCTGTTTGATAACAGAAGTTCAGCAGACCTCATTTTCGCACCTGCATTCGATAACATGGACATAGGAAGGGAGAAACTCGAGCTAGTGAGTGCTCAATTGCTAGGGTTTGCAAGGAAAAAAGTGTTTGCCCTTGGAGCAATCCTGCTTGTACTCACCTTAGGTGACCCGCCTTGCCATGTGACAACGACCATCAAGTTTCTAGTGGTTGATGCACCCTCTGCCAATAGCATGCTACTAGGTTGACCCTCACTCAATTATATAAGGGCAATCCCTACTGTTTATCACCTTGTAGTGAATTTCTCAACTGAGAATGGGATTGGAGTGGTCTGTGGAGACCAGCGTATAGCACGAGAGTGCTATATGGCGTCAGTAAAGAAGAAAGAGGTGGAGAACATCCAATTAGATGAGCTTGACATGAGGGACAAGTTGGATACCAGACCAGCGCCATCAGAGGAACTGGAGCCCGTACAACTAGACGAAGAGTCGAAGCACCTCGTTTACGTGGGATCTAAACTAAGTGACAGAATTAAAGATGTCATCTAGTTCCTCAAGAAAAACGTGGAGGTCTTCGCTTGGAAGCAAGAAGACATGACAGGCACTGATCCCGCAGTCATCACACATAAGCTCAGCATAAATCCAACCTGCAAGCCGATCATGCAGAAGAGGAGGAGCTTTGCCCCTAAAAGACAAAAGGCTATCAATGAGGAGGTCAGTAAACTCCTCCATGCAAAAGCCATCATGGAGGTAGACTATCCTATCTGGTTAGCCAATGTGGTCCTCGTCAAGAAGACCAATGGCAAATGACGGCTTTGTATTGACTTCACTGACCTCAGTCGAGCATGCCCCACGGATAGCTTTCTTTTACCTCGGATCGACCTCATAGTAGATGCCACAGCTAGACATGAACTACTCAGCTTCATGAATGCCTTCTCAGGCAACAATCAGATCAGGATGGACCCAAATGACCAGGAGAAGACCTCTTTTGTGACTGAACAGGGGACATACTACTACCAGGTCATGCCTATTGGGTTGAAAAATGCGGGAACCACTTACCAGCGGTTGGTGAACAGAATGTTCCAAAGGTAGATTGGGACGTCCATGGAAGTTTACATTGATGACATGTTAGTCAAGTCGCTCAAAACGGAGCTTCACATAGAGATCCTAGCTGAATCGTTCCAGATTTTGAAGGAATACAAGATGAAACTTAACCCCGCCAAGTGTGCCTTTGGAGTCTCTGCAAGAATGTTTTTGGGATTCATAATTAACAGCAGAGGAATAGAGGTTAATCCAGAAAAGGTACGAGTAGTGTTGGATATGCAACCCCCCTCAAGTGCGAAGGAAATCCAGCGTTCGACTGGAAGAATAGCTGCCTTGAGTCACTTTGAATCCAGATCGAGTGATAAGTGCCAGCCTTTTTTCCAAGTTTTGAAGAAAGCATTCCAGTGGGATGCTAAGTGTGAAGAAGCATTCGTAGCTTTGAAGGTATACCTGAGCTTCCCTCCCGTACTGGTGAGCCCCTTGGAGGGGGAGTTGCTTACCCTTTACCTAGTCGTCTCAGATTTCTCAACTAGTGTGACACTAGTTAGGGAACGAGACAAAACTCAATAACCAGTCTACTACAGCTACAGAGCTCTAGGGGGCAGATGAGAGATATCCAAAAATAGAGAAGCTTGTTTTAGCTTTGATAACGACAGTCAGGTGACTCAGACCGTACTTCCAAGCTCATACTATAGAAGTCCCAACATAACAACCAATGAATAGACGTAGAATACAGAGTCTTCAGTGAGACTTGTAAGCAAATTCGATATCAGGTACAAGCCATGGACAGCCATCAAAGGGCAGATTTTGACAGATTTTATCGTAAAATTCACGACAGCAACACCCATGGAGGCCACGCAGCTAGTACCTGACCTTCCTATTTGGAAACTTTTAGTAGACGGAGCTGCTAATGCTCAAGGGAGCGGTGCAGGTTTAATTCTGACCTTTTCAGATGGAATAGACGAAGAATACGCCGTTAGATTTGGGTTTAAGGCTTCGAACAATGAGACCGAATATAAGGTTGTTATTACTGGGCTCAATATTGCTCACTCTATGGAGGCGGAACAGTTGGAGATCTGTAGTGAATCTCAACTGATGGTGAAGCAAATGGAGGAGTCCTATGAGGCGAGATGTGAGAAAATGATCCTATATCTTAGAAAAGTACAAGAATTAATCAAGAAGTTTGTGTAGGTTAAGATCAAACATGACCCCAGGTTAGAAAACTCACGAGCATATGCTTTCGCAAGGCTGGCAACCGCCTCGCAAGAAAACTTGGATATGCTGATACCAGTAGAGCACTTAGCAAAGCCTACGGTCACAATCGAGGGAGGAGAAGTGTTCCCAATCTTAACTCAGCCAAGATGGATGGATCCCATCATGGGATACCTATAGGACGGAGCCTTGGCAGAAGATCCCAAGGAAGAAGCAAAACTAAGAACCAGGTCGACTATATTTTCTATTTTACAGGAGAAATTGTACAAACGTGGATTTCCATCACATCTCCTTAAATGTGTGGGAGATGAAGATGCTAACTATATACTCAGAGAGGTTCATGAGGGAATCTGCGGTAATCACATCAGAGCTCGGACCTTGGCGAGAAAGGCAATAAGGCAGGGATACTATTGACCCACCATACTCAAGGATGCCATAGACATGGTTAAAAAATGCAAGATCTACCAAGAACATGCCAATATCTCTCACAGACCACCTGAGTTGTTAACCTCGGTGGTGAGCCCTTGGCTATTCCAACAATGGGGTTTGGATATACTTGGGCCCCTCCCCATGGGTGTGGGATAGTGCAAGTTTGCCATAGTTGGGGTGGATTACTTCACCAAATGGGCAGAGGACGAACCATTGGCAACGATCACCTGAGGAAAAGGTACAGAACTTTGTTTAGAGGTCAATAGCTTGCAGGTTTAGAGTTCCAAGAGCTATTGTATCTGATAACGGAAAACAGTTTAATAACCCGAAGTTTAAAAACTTTTGTGCCGAGCTCGGGTAAAGAACTATTTCTCAGATTTGGCTCATCCTCAGTCCAATGGACAGGCAGAAGTCACCATCAGGACCATAAAAACAGCTCTGAGAACCAAGCTGAAAGACTTGAAGGGCAAATGGGTGGAATATCTCCATGAGGTTCTATGGGCCTACAAGACCACAACTAGGTCTGCAACCCAGGAAGTCCCGTTTGCTCTGGCCTTCGGTACTGAAGCAGTAGCTCCATTCGAGGTGGGGCTCTTGTCACCCAGAATTTGGTTTGCAGATGCGGAACACAACGACGAATCACTTCTTGTGAATCTGGATCTCTTGGACGAAAAAATGGACGAGGCTTTGCACCGCATCCGGGATTACTAGAGAAAAATAGCAAGGTATTATAACAAAAGAGTTAGACATAGAAGCTTTAAGGCTGGAGACCTAGTGCTCAAGAAACTTCTACTTACAAGGAAGGACCCAACTAATGGGAATTTAGGACCTAAGTGGGTAGGACCCTATATTATATCAAGGGTGGTCAGACCTGGGAATTACGAGTTGTAAACGGAGGAAGGAAAAATCTTGCCTCACTCTTGGAATGCAGAGCATCTTAAAAGGTTTTTCCCATAAGCCTCTTTTGAAAAGAAACAATTTATCAATAAAATGTTTAGTTTTTGATTTAACCTTAAACAAACTGTCAAGAAGAGCTCTATAGCTCACGATGAACTATTTGGTTCATAAAGAATAAAGAAGAGCTCCATAGCTCACGAAGAAATATTCAGTTCATAAAAATAAAGAAGAGCTTCATAGCTTACAATGGACTATTCAGTTCATAAAGAATAAAGAAGAGCTTCATAGCTCATGATGAACTATTCAGTTCATAAAAACAAAGAAGAGCTCTGTAGCTCATGATGAACTACTCAGTTCATAACTCAGAGTAGAGCTCTGTAGCTCACGATGAACTACTCAGTTCATAAAAATATAGAAGAGCTCTATAGCTCACGATGAATTATTCAGTTTATAACAACAAAAAATGAGCTCTATAGCTCACGATGAACTATTTAGTTCATAAAAATAAAGAAGAGCACAATAGCTCACGATGAGCTATTCAGCTCATTAAATAAAAGAAAAAAGAGCTCTGCAGCTAACCATGATTTATATAGTACGGGGAAGGATCTTAGCGAATTAGGATGGACTATTCAGTTCTTAAAGATAAGGTAAATTATGCAGATCTCGATGAGCTCTATAAGGTGAGAAGGAGCTCACCAGGCCTTGAGGATCCAGATTAGCTATTCAGACCCCAAGATTCAAAGAAACGGTACAGGATGAACAAATAATATGCCATGAAGGGTCCAAAACATAGCAAATAGGCAACAGAAAGCAAAATGTTCACATTCCACCAAAAGAAAAGTGTAAAACGTCCCATAAAGAAGAAGTTACAAAAATGCCACTAGCTCTCCCCTAGTCGTTTCTTGAGAAGGGCCACCTCCTTCCTCAACTGGACATTCTCCTCTTTCAGCGTATCCCTCTCTTTCTCTGCCTCCGAAAGCAAGTTAAGGAGTTTGGTTCCAGCAGAGAAAAATAGAATGACACCAAGAGAGGAGTCGGAAGACGAGGAGGATTCACACGTCATACGCCTTTTCGAGGACGGCCCAACATCCCCATCCTCCTCATCCTCCGAAGGAGAAAAATCTGCAGAGCATGGACAGAAGTGGTAATTGAGTGAGGCTACCACAGCGCCGAACATGAATAGGTTGACAGGCGTCACTATCTCTGAAAAAGACTGGGGAGAATTGCAGCATCAGTTAAACTTTTATTATCTCGGGCAAATCTAGATCAGGTGCAGCTGCACAAACAAGAAAAAGTCAGAGTACAGTATCAAACTATGAAATGACCAAGAAAGCTCCCAGCACACTGACCTATGTGTAAAAAAGCTATTCCAAGAACGAGGGACCCTATTCTCCCTACGACGATCCTCAGTAGATCTCCAGGACTCACCAGAAGTAAAGAAAAAGTGACGGTGCCACCCCTCAGAGGGAGTAGGAATATCAAGCGCCATTTGACACTCCGAGAAGTGCCTCCATCAAAAGCAACTAAAGTAGGGGATTTCATCATCTTCAAGAACGTGAAAATATAAAAAATCAGCAGTCGTAGGGAACTCAGCGTTACCCTGGAGGTGCCAGAATAGGAAGAAGCTGATCAGCCCATCCTTAGGGAGATAAGCGAGATGGAGGCAAACTGAAGTAAGACAAGACACATCCAATGGCAGGGTGGATAGAAAGGTGGAGACCCATCTCCAGGGCACCTTCGAAGAAGCAAACTTCACCCCGGGGAAGATAGTTAGGAGGTTCGTCTAGAGTGGGAAACCGGATAGGCAAGTCCAGCTCCCAAAAGAATCGTCTCTTGATCCCTTCTAGGTCAGAGGAAGTAAGTGAAGAAGGAACCAAGAAGCGAGACTGGAATTTCTAGTCTACCCCGAAAGAGGAGCGATCTTGAAAGAGAGAAGAAGGAGGAACAACCATTAGAATTTTAGAGCAAAAAAATGGAAGGATAATCTAGAAGAGAAGCCAAAGGGGAGCTCAGAAATAAGAATCTTCAAGAATTATAGCAAAGAGAACGAAGCCCAAGAAGGTTTGAGAGCATAAAAATGCAACTGCAAGATTCAAAGAACCGAAAACCGAAGGAAAGACAGAGTCGGCTGTTCCTTGGGTTCCCTAATTAATGATTGCAGTTATGGTTTTGGAAAGCAGTTGAATAAATGTGGATAAGAGGCAACCTTTAGCATTCTACCAAACATGCGAAATTCAATAATTTTGCTTTGAGAATAACTAAGGTACTCCTCAAAGCAAAGAGGGGTAGGAAAAGTGCCATACAACATACAAAGTCGCATCCATTTTCACATGATAAGTTAAAGTTAAGGGTCACATTGTCAAATCTTGAAGTTAGGAATACATTGAATACGAGCACCGAAGTAGAAAATCTAAAAAAGGAAAAACGCTAAGTCTCCGAAGTGGGAGTCTGAGATTAAACAGATAGAATCTCAATAGCAGAAACAGAATCCTGTCGATCAGGAGGCAATGTCTCGGGAGCTGGAAGAACAAAATTTTCAGGAATGTTGACTCTAGGAACCTGCGCTATATCTATGGGTTATTTTTTAGCAAGGGCCTTGATCACGAGGTCAGTGGAGAAGGAAGTAGTGAGGCGAATAGCTGGAGGAACATGCACTTCTTGGTTTAAGCCTTTAGGTGGAAAAGCCAAGGTGTCCTCCTTTCTATCAGAATCAGATCCCTCTATTTCCTCCTCAGTTGGGATAGCCAAGTCAAAGTTGAGATCCGGATAAGTTTTCTTTGCCTTGCGCTGAAAAAGCGAGCCACCCAGTGACCCACTAGGTGGCAACATCATTTTTGAGCTCGGCAATAAGGTCAACTTTTTCCTCGATAGTGGCTTTCTGATCCTCAAGCTCACAAGAAAGTTCACCATTCGCTTTAGTAACGACAAGATAATCTTGCTACAAGCTCTCCAGCGAACTTTGAGCAGCAAAAGATTCTTGGCTGGCCTTAGCCCAGGCCTCGATTTTAAGCTTGAGCTCCTTTTTAGTCATTCTGAGCTCGTCCCTAGTTCTCTTCTCTTGCTTCCTGGCCTCATGCAGCTCATCCCTGGCCTTCTTCACCCCTTCCTCAGCTCTATCTCTAGCAATCTGCATATCCTTTGAGGTAGAAGCTTGCCTCTCCATCTGCTCCTAAAGACTCCGCACTTGAGCCCGGAGACCATCATTATCAAAAGCCAAGTCTTCCACCTTGACCTGGTATGCCTTCAGGACCTTGGTAGAGTTCTCTACGGATTCGGCCCTTCCCACCAGACTCTTTACATGGATGGTCAGCTGGAGAAAGGAAAAAAGCAAAGAGAGATTAGCACGAGATCCTAAAAATGGAGGGGGGAATGTGACCATATAAACGCTCACAGTAGTTGCTCCTTGAAGAGCCAAGCTGAGGGATTCCTTAGAGGTGGAGAAGAGGCCCTCACGACATTAGAATCAGGAAGGACGGAGGAAATAGCCCCCGCGGCAAGAACAGTGTCTTTAAAGAAAGAGCCATCGCCCTTTTCTACCTTGGGTAGTTCCCGTTTCTCAACTTTAGGTTTCCCCAAGGACAACTTCAGTGTCTTTTTGGTGGCACTATAGCAAATAGTCTCAGAGTGAAGGTGGGAAACCAACCCCAGAGCTTCCTTAACTTCAAACGAGGAAGGAAAAGCAGTGCCCGGCTCATGGGCCCATTCAGAGGCGATCTGAACCCTTGGGGGAGAAGAGGAGGCCAACACCCAAGGGACGCTCGACGATGGAGCAGGGGTGATGGTAGTCATAGCAGGGGAAGAAAGCACCCTCGACTTCAAGGCCTTAGCTCGGGTAGTGGGGCTGCTTCCAAAGCCAGCCTCAGCTTTCATTTACTGTTCTTCTATCCTTTCTTCACTTGCTCGAGCTTAACCTGGATTTCCTAGGGAGTGAGCTTCATTGAGGAAGAACTTGAAAAGTACAAGGAAAAAGGGGGTTAGTAAAGGGGAGGGAAAAGTGACAGCCGACAAAAGATAGGAATACTACCTGTCACCTCGTTAACCATAAAAATAGAAAGAGGAAGAGGAGTTTCGACAGGCAGAGGAATGGGGGCTTTAGCAGAAAGGGGAGTAGGAAATTCAGTTGACGATCCCGGTAAACTGAACCCCTCCCTGATGAGCACACTTTGCTGGATGAAGTCGGAGTATTTTCAAGGTTTACACTTCTTCAATTCCAGTAGAACACGTTCGTCCTCAGCACTGAGCCCAAGTCGAGAGCCTGAAACATGAAATAAGCAAGGTGAAGTCAGAAGAACAACCCAGCAAGCCTGATCTTAGCTAGCTCAACTCAGAAACTCACCCAGATTATCGAGAACAGACCAATCCCTCGGAATGGGGAGTGTATTTGACTAATTGTTAGAATCATACTCCCATCCCTGACCACCCATATAAAAGAAGTGTTTTTTCCAGCCCTTGTGAGAGCTCAGGAGGTCAGATATGACTACTTGGGCCTTGGTTCGCTTGGAAATATACCAAAAACCCTTAGAAGCAGTAAGTTTAACATTGAAGAGTTCCATGAGAATGGGAATTGTGGGAACTCCAAGCTTGTTTTTCTTGAAAAGAACTAGGAGGCCCACCACAACGCCCCAAAAGTTAGGAAAGAGTTGAGTGGGGCAAACAATGAAATGTTGAAGGACCCATTTTATGAGGGGTGGATGGGAAAACAAAGACCATTCTGGAAGGCCGCGAGGAAGAAGCAGACCATCTTATGCACCTAGGAAACGTACAGAGTACTCATATCCCGATCCTAAAATTGAATCCCAAGAGGGAACCTGAAACGGGCACCAAGGGCCCTTAGCTCGACAACACTGAGGACGCTAAAACCCACACGTCTTGCAGTCCCAAGAGCAGCTCCCACACCACCAGCATTGTCTGAGATGCCTACACCAATAACCTTGGTTTTGCCTTTGGCAGGCTTTGGAGGCACATGAGATAGGGTTGAGGGGGGCTCATCAACATTTACCTCAGGACTGGCAGAATCGATATATGGGAAGTTATCAATATCCTCCCCCACCTCCTGTAAGTCGACGTCGTCCTCGGTGGACTTATCTCCTAGAAGGGAAATAGACGATGGAGTGGCTCCAGAGGAAGTAGACATGACTAGACAAGAAAAGGGGAGGTCGAAAGAATGATAAAGAGGAGGGACTCTGATTAAACATTCCCTAATAACCTGAGGGTCAGCACAATAGCTCCCTACACCAAGAATGCGAACGATGGAACCCCAAGTCACAAAGAGGGGAAGAGGAGACAAGTAGCCGTAACGATTCCAGAAGTAAAAGAAATGATAAAGCCAGAGTAGCAACAATCACCTCGAATTTGAGGGATCTAGAACGAGAAAAGTTGCAAGGAAACGTACCTAGCAAGGAAGGAGTAGCGAATAACAATCCAAGAGCCACACTGAAGAAAGGGGGCACTGCAAATCCGTGAATCAGACACAAAGAACTCAGTTCAGAGTGAAGAAATAGAAAAATTCAAACCAGGAAATTTAAAATCGCAAGGGAAGAGGAACTGAGGAACAAGAAAGAACGCGAACAGTAGGAAGCCAATTTCGTAGCTATTTAAGCATTTAATTCCTAAATGACGTGGGTTAAAATGTACACGGGAAACGAGGAAATTATGATTACTAAAGAAACCGTCAAGAGTGACCTCCCACGTGCATATAAAGCTCAATCACATGCCAGTCATGCTTGACTTGAAAACAGCTCAGCCCTTGTCCAAGCCCACTTGAACCAAGAGCTGAGGGGCAACTGATGATACCTTAAATAAAGCTCTGAATGTGGGCTCAAGTAATGAGGTCAGGACGGGAGGTCAGTCGAAAGTAGTAGAGCTTAGAAGGCATATTCAGAGCTCCCGACCAGCAGAGAGACAGCAGAATTAGAAAGGAAACAACTTGATGATAGTGAGTACCGCCGAAGCAATAGCCAAGCTGAATCCAAGGCACTAAACTCTCAACCGATCAAGATCATCTCCTAAAACTAAGGAGAATCCTACGGAGGGAAGACAAAGGTTTCGGAATAACTCCCACAGTGCTAGCCCTTACGTAAGGGATCCAAGGGGAGAGGGAGGAAACAAATCCCATGATTAAAGGAAATTAACCCGGATTAGAGGTAAGCATGAGGCTATATAAGCAGGATGAATTCCCAACCAAAAAAGGAGAACAATATGCACAACCGTAGAGACAAGAGAGAGAGAGAGAGGAAGAGAGATAACACATAGCTTGTAACCCTCAAGAGAGATCAATAAAAAAAAGAGCAAGAGCCTCTATTAACGAGTGGACTAACCGAGTTCCTTGGGCTGGTGAACCACTATATTTTTACTGTATAACCCCCCTTTATCCCTTGAGTTCTTCCCACGACCATTCCCACGAGCCTTGTAGCTCAGTTCCATATGAAATATCATCACCCATGTCTTTTGTTTTCTTATGACCATAGTGGGCTTTTGGAGTCCGGATAGACCCCCTTCCCGTTTGAAGGCGAGAGTTTACCAGTTTACTCGAGGCCCTTTATTCCCTGCTTTCAGTTACTACTTATCATGGCCAGTATTCACCCTAACGCACCATGCTTTAGTGTGGGTAGCGGCTTATAAAGTGTATCTAGGGTAAAGATTCGAGGATTATGCCATCCTCGACGATGATATAGTTATCGCCGATAAGAAGGTGGCCCTTGAGTATCAGAAGATCATGGAGGAAACACAGGGGATTATTTCAAAAGAGAAATCCCTTGTGTCCTCTAAGGGGGCCTGCGAATTCACAAAGCGCTTTATTATTAATAACCACAGGGCAGATAGGATAGATTGTTGTCCTGTTTCCCTATCGTGTATTAAAATATGTTCTGGTTTCATAAGTTTCTTTGTCTTTTTGCAGTTGGGAGTTCATTTGCTTAATCCCTTCCGATTGAGGGCCTTATAGTTCATGGGTTACCATGTCTTCTCCAAGGTGAGGGTGGAAGTGAATTGTTCATTTTTTGATTCACTTTCCCCCTGCTGGAAAAGACATTGGTTAACTTTGTACTCAGGGTCTGGCATATGCCCACTCCCTTTTAAGTTATGGTTTGCGTTTCCCAAAAGGGGAATTCTAACTTATTATGAAAAAGGTGAAGTTCGCGCTTTTATCCTAGAACGGGTTGCTCCTCGAGATTGGGACGAAGAGTCCTTTTCCTAGTTGCGCCTATTTTGGATAAATGATGTTGGAGAGACTTTTACAGTCTTATCTCAAACTCCATCTTGAATATCTTCATTGGTATGCCAAGGTAATCCTTGACTTTTCTATTTCTTTGGAAGATCTAATGAAGCCCTCCATTTCACCCCGGCGCATCAACCGAGCATTCGATGAGTCCACCCTGAAAAGGTATGGGCTCACGTTAAAAGCATGGGATTTTGTTCGTAATCTAAAACCACTCTTGGCTTTGATGCGGGCCCCACTAGAGGTTTTATACTCTTGTGAGGTTTGGATTCTTTAAAGCAAGTTTGACTACTTGAAGGGACCTTAAGCAAGTACTTAAAGCTACAAAAACATAAGGACTATATAGAAATATGAAAGTGGAATGAAAGTAGTCTACACTACGGCTTCAAAGGGGCCATGGCGCATTTATTCACCCTATGGATTCCAGGAACCACTAATGTTTCGTTTGTTTTTTTTTTTTTGACTAGACCCAATCAATTGAGAGCTAGCATTAGGGAAAACAATAGAGAATTAAAGACTTCGCACTGAGAGCTAGGGGCAGGCTATGCAGAATCCTCTTTCTCTTGAATTTACAGAAAGCAAAAAGGCCTTTTTGAGACAAAAGAGGCTTACATATCTTCTTCCCTTATAAAAACTCTTTGACCGTTTGCCATAGTTTCAAAGATTCCAGATTCGTGGGAATACATATAAATCATTTCTTTGTGGACAGAAAGGAAAGATTACGTCTCTTTCTGATAGATAACCAAAGAGCAAACAAGAGCAAGCTAGAGACCTATTCCATATGAGCTAGCTAGCCAATGAGATGACCTACCCATTGAGGGAGCTTAAATTGATGTTTCTATGTGCCAGCCGTTACCTTGCGTACTATACTTATGGAATTTCAGTTTCAATAAACGACCTATCCTAGTAGCATTTGAAGAGACCTATTGCGACCTTAAAGACCCAAAAAACTCGTGATTTAACAAATAAAAAGGGCTATAAAGAACGTTTTCATTAAACCGAGATAAGAGATAAACGGGATGAGTTAAGCTAAATAGAAAATTGATTTGCTAAACAGAGGATCCCTACTTGATACGAAACAAAAAAGGAACTTCACTCATACTGAATTCAGTTGATGCAGCAAGAGCGTTATACCTACTTATGGAAGCCCCTTTCTTGCTCCTGCAACTCTTAAACTAGAGGAAGGAAAGTGTTATACCTACTTATGGAAGAAGTGAGGACGGGAATCTTGTACTGATTAAGCAGAAAGACCGATATAACCGCTAGGGGATTATAGACTCTTGTCGTCTATAATGAAAGAGAGAGATTGGGTCATTTTGTCATCAGTGGAGGAGCATGTTAGATACATATACCCCTCTATGCGAATGTTCTAGCTTTCAAAGGGCGAGTAAGGAAAAGGGAGGGGGAGGGGACAAAACCTCTGGATTTGAAAGTTTAGCCCTACCTATAGTGGAGTATCTTTTCCTTATCTAAGTTATATCAACATAGCCAACTAGAAAACTCATCCACTTGTCAGTTCTTGGTGTAATACTCGCTGGTAAATGAATGGTGTCAGAATTTTTCATTAATCAGGTGTGATCAGTCTCATTCGTGTAAGAATTAGGAATTCCTCTTCCAACTCGTCCTGGAATGGGCATTATGGTAGCTACGGGCTTGCTCCGAGATGAATTGGTAGTCCATTTGGTCTTTAAACAAGGGATTGTTATCCTCTAATGATACACTAATTAAGGAAAGAAATAGGATCTACTACTAGCTATCTACTAGTAGTTTTTCCCGTGTTGTGGTATTTTATGAGTAAGACCTTCTTTTGGATTTGAGAACACTATAAATAAGTGACGAACGCAGCAGGGATTGTACTTAATACCATTTATCAGAAACGAGCCTTCGATTAGATTTTTACACAACTTGTTTCAAAACTAAAAGGGGCAAGCATCTTTTTCATTAGCAAAAGCAACCATATACTATGTTTCAGCTGGGTTGTTTGTAGTGATCAAGGCAATGAGAGAACGCTCCAATTGTCGCCAGATAACACAAGAGCCCTCCTTTCATTCAGGGCAGGTCCCAGCTGAATCATAGTTCTTTGCATTGTGAGTATAGGATACTGTTGAATCAAGCCAACATGGGTGAGATGAGTATACAGAGAGAACGAGCCGACACTAAGGTGACCCGGTCCTATAAGCCATGAAATCAAGCTCTGACGCAGCTAGCCAAGGATAATCAATTTCGACTGGAGTATAGAGCCTTGTCTTCCCTCATGTTGAGATGAGTCATTCCCTTGGCGGGGTGAAGGACGAGAATGTAAAACCCTCGGGTTGAGGCCAATGAGGGTCTTCAAAAACCTACCTAGGAGGATGTTCAGGAACACTGACTTCAAAAATGGTAGTAGTCTTCTTATAGGAACACGGCTTGTCGGGAAAAGGATACGGAACTAGTCGAACTACAGTAGGCAGCGGGCCTCTAGTAATAATCGATTCTAGACTATTTTGTGAGTATAGAGTATAGAACTGAGTGAGGGACAGACAACTAAAAAATTCTCTAGAGCGCAGAGCTTCAAGATCTGACAGGCTAGCGCGCTAGCCTTTTTTCGCAGGTTGTTCTGCTAGTTGTAGCGCTCTAGTGCCCTTATAGAGTAAGAAGACTCTATTATAATTTTTTGAATCTATAAATTTCTTTACAGAGTGAGACTCTATCCAGATCTAAAGATTTTGCCAAAGTGCCTTCTTCTAACTAGGAGAGTCAGCAAGCTACCAGAAGCAAAGCTTCTGGCTCCCCCTTTTTTGAATTTCCAATTCCTTCTTTTCGTTCTACTTAGTTGGAGTAATCCGATCTCGATAGAGTATAAAAAATGACCTTAGGCCTATGTAGACACCTCAACCAACTCATGTGGACACTCCTCAGCCCGTGGGCAATCTCTCAAATACACATGTTGATGTTGACCCATTTTTCTTTTCTTTATTGATTCCTCTCAATTAAATTTTCCATGTTATACTAAGTTACTTACGGATGTATGCTTGTGGTTCAGGAACACTTTGGGGAAAACACCCATCCAAACAAGTAAGGCCAATAGTTCAGCATTTAGGCCGTAACATTTAGCAACAAAAAAATCTTTAAGCCAACAAGTGCACTATGAACCAAGCTAGATAGTCTTCTGTCACTAGGCTCACCAACCAACCTGGACTTCGATTCTTATTATTCCTACTGGATATCAAAACCATAAGGATTGTTTCCATCCATGAGTTCCCCTATGACATAAGCGCTCTTGGGTGGGGTGGGCCATCATTCGCTAAGTCTTTGAGTGCCCATCGTACCACGGGGTTGGTGCACTAGGCTGATCGAGACTCAACTTTTCAAATCTGGAACCTGCACTCGGTCTGCCAGCTCTTGGTGGCTATACGTCCGGTCGTGCGTAGTATGTTCCTGATTCGAACAAATGGAACGTATCGTGTACTATAACCTTCCTTTTTTTGAGTTGGGCCATTTCCTCAAAGATTTGAGAAGGGCCCAATCTTATAATTGATGGTCGGCGTGGCGATAGGCTTCGCTTCTACGACTGCTTTCCCAACCGTTGCAAACACTGAGCGAGAATGGTAAGGGGCGCACAAACAATATCATTGCGTAGGGATGTGATTCACCAAGCTGGGGAAAACAAAGTCGTCCGGCCCTACCGAATTAGGAATGCAAAGGCCTTTCGTTCGAACGGAGACCGAGGAAAGAAAGAGCTATGCTATTGCCATATTGGAAGGGCCTTTTTTTCTCATTTTATTTGAAGTGGGCCAAATAGAGAATGAAATGCAGAAATAGGGGAAGGGTTCTAAACCTTTTTTTTTTGTTTAAGGGCTGCTTGCCCTACCGAAGTTCCAAAGGCTTTCGAGGCTTACACCTCCCTATTACACGACCTAAAAAAAGGATTTCAGTAGCGCCCTTAGAATCTAAGCCTTTTAAAGCTCTAGTAGTTGTAGTTGTGGGTAAGGCTATCGTTCTTCTCGCTCCGGGTTCTGATCTATATGACCTCTGAGCGGTACAAAAGGCTTTACCAAAGTATATGCCTTATTCCGTATTCAAGGACGCTACTGAATAAGGAATAAGTGAAACTATGGATAGCCCCCTTGATTGTTTAGTCTACCTTTTTTTTGAATATCCAATCCCGAGGAAGTCCAAGGCATCCTAGCACGAGCACTGTCTATCCTTTCTTTCCATGAAAAATGTACACAAGGTTGGTCGCCGGTTCGTAGGCTAAAAACTTGGAACACGTATTTATTGAACTCTTTTGTTTTCTTATCACACTCAAAGAAAAGGTGCTACTAAGGGGAACAACTCAAGGGACACTTCGGTTATATCGAAAAGAAATATATATTTTTTCTTTTCTAGCGAGGATCGATCTATCTCACTAGTTGAGCTTAGCTAAAGCGACATTCCCCAAATCATCGCTCTGTTTTTATTATATTATATTACGAGAGCAAATTCAGTCATTCATCATATACGATCAAAGATCAACCTCAACATGTTGCCAAACAATTAAGCCTCGCATATATTAACAACCATTAGAAAGTGATTCACTTTTACGCTCGTATAATGAGTGAGAATTTGAAAATGTATGAAGGGGAGTGTCACTCTCCCTTGGGATAGTGTCAAAGAAAGGACAAGGATATGGTGGAAATGAAATGTACAAAATAGAAAATGTGTGAACAAAAGTACTCCCCAAGAGCAAGGAGTCTTTTGAGTATCGTGTTTTACTTAGAAAGTATTTCAAGGTTGTCTCCACAGTGAAGGAAGGTTGAGTTGTGTAAAGATAATTTTGTGAACAAAAGAAAAAGAAAAAAAAATCTTTTGTTTGTGTTTTGGCGAGTGAAGTTGTTGCCGAAAATGTAATGAAAACAAGTGTTGGCTAATCCAAATAGGTCATTCCAATGGGAATCCCAACTCAACTTGAAATCTTCCTCTGAGGGTTTATAGATGAACGATTGATTCGTGGGAAGCTAGGGACAAGATGGTGAGGATCCAAGCATAAACCGTGACTAGGCCTACAGAATATCAAAGAATCACAACCACATCCACACTCAACCCAGTTAAACTGAACCATCATACATCGAGAGATGAAAGAAAATGAGTTGAAATGAAAAACCCAAGACAAGGTCTCCCTTGGATTAGCCAACTTAAAGTCTAGCTACTCATGAAAGCAAGAAAGAAAAGCATAATGTAAAGAGACATAATGAAGACATGAAGCTTAGAACATAACTTAAAGCAATCAAACTTAAATTAAGAAGAAAAATATTTAATACCCATTTTAAGCTGGGAAATGAAGAAAACTTGGAAGCAACAATGGTGAAATCTAAAATTTAAGGCTAAACTTGAAATGAACTAGAAATAAATAACATTAAGGTGCAAGAATTGAAGATTACAAGAAGTTTAAGGTTAACTACAACTGAAATGGAAAGACAAATGCAAGAATATAAACACTATTCATCACCTTCTTCCCTAAAACTACTCCTAGCTTATGTAGCCACCCTTTGTAATCTTGTAAATGTTGAAAATAATGGTGTATGAGCCTTGCATTTTTGGGCATGGTGCTCCCCCAAGGTGTGTGCAGGCCTCTAAGTATGGGAAAGGTGAGTTAATGGCCCTTGAAAGGCTAGGAAGAGCATAGCCTTCGCCCCACATGGCTACCCCCTTCTCTCCCATCCTCATTAATGTGTTTGCCTTCAAAGTCATCAAGCATGGTGTAGGAGGCATATAGATGTGCATAAAATGTAGGGGCAAGTGGGAGAAGTGTAGGTGGGACCCCCAAGCAAGTGGAGCATGAAAAACAGTCATTCTAGGCATTTCAGGCATGGCATACTGGTATGCGTACCGGTATGGTTTGGCAACTGGAGTTCGGCGTACCGGTACACTTTGTCAGCTCCAGACCACTTTTCGTAGAATCCTTATAACTTTTGATCCAACCATCCGATTGAGATGACATTTGAACACAATATAGAATACATCCAGATCTACAACTTTTATGTTTTGCACTTTTCCAGATTTGAAGTAGATCTTGGTAAAAATAGAGGAAATAGAGGTACTTTAACCAAATGGTGTGGGTGCTAGTGCCTTTGTTCCTAGACACCAATACCTCCTTGATTTCTTCACTTATAAGCCTCCAAAATTCTCATGTAATGTGTCCATGCCTTCACCACACATCCAACATAGTTGCAAGGTCCTAAAATCTAGCATTCAAGCTATAAATACCTGCAACATTGAATATACAACATTATTCATAAAATCGGCTAACTCTAAGTACTTAGATGCAAAAGTTGAGTTAAAATACATGTAATGAGGCCTTCAAATATGCAATATTTTGTGCCTAGCGGGTCTTTTTAGTTCATGCTTTCATTCAATGGATCAGAACCAATCATTGAAGAAGCAACAGCCGAGAATACCAATAATTGATTCGGGGGCCTAGAAATGCAAATGATTCAAGAAGTCTCTTCAATGCTCATATGCTATTCTTCCACACTCACCGCTCTACTTGTCGCGTTAAGCTTGCTACTTTGCCGTGCTGTAAGAAGGAAGATGACCCAGCAAGCAACTAGTTGCGTAGGCTGAATAGAGTAGCTTGTTGAATTCCCAAAAACTGCAAGACTATCAATCTTTGAGACCATGGGCCTCAATGTTCACTTCAATCACAAATCTTGAAGACTGCTTGCATGTTTAACACATGCAAGGAAGGTTAAGGCAAATCTCAACTTAAGAATAACTGCCTATAGGAATGGTGTCAAAGCTTGAACTGCTAAAGCTGGCACGTAGAGTACGACAGAGCGAACCGAATGATTTTACCGTATGGATGGAACAAGTGGTGCTAAAGCACTATAGCGAAATGTTACGTAGCGTTGGGAATATGCGCTTTAGCGCTCTGCTATTGTGAGCGGATATCCATTTTTTTTTATTGAAAGAGAAAAAGGCAATGTTAATTGATTATATTTAAAGCCCTTTGTTATATATTATATGAATTTTTTTTCGAAAAGCATATGTAGATCCGCCCTGCATCAATCCTTACGATTGTTCTATGACTCTCTCTATTCAAAGGTTTGATTGCAATTCTTTTTGTGCCATCGCTGGAAGAGATCTTGTTGTGTCGGGTTCCAATGTCGATTGAGAGATAGAAGAGTCAGTTCATGAACTGTTCATCAAGCGAGAGCCCGCAGATAGGAAATGAAATGAAATATTGTCAATCACCGCGTAACGTAAGTAGTAGAGGTACGACGGGCATGCTTCCTTCAAAGATTGGCAGATTGATCAAAAATCAAGAATCATCTTGTGTCTACTCTCTAAAGTTTAAACCACCACGACAGACTGTTCCCCATTAATTGAGTAGATCGTGTCACGCCACTCGTTCTTTTGATAAGATGTATTTCTTCTACCTACGGGTATCACCGACATACGCTAAGGCCGGGTGTTCGGGAAGGATGTATGTGAGGCTAACTACTTCTTATACATCAGAGACGAGTGTGGCTTTCCAATATGATGAGAAGGATGTCCGACTGGTACAAAAAAAGTAATTATGAATTCAGACATATTCTTTGCCATGTTTTCATGCGCGTTAGAAAGCTATTCTCATATAAGAAAAGAAAGAGCTACTCACCACAGAGTAGGCCTACTAAGATAAGAGAAAATCTTGAACCCAAAAGAATAGATATGATTCAGGGTAAGCCAAAGAGCTTGGCCAGATCTTACTCTATAAGGCGATGGATCACGACATTGAAGATATTATTATGCCCATTCGGACAAAGGCAGCGAGCCAATGTATATTGTGTTGAGAGATTCCACTAGGAGATGCGAGACGAGTATTTTGGGGGATATGACAAGAGGAGTATAGTATAGTAGGCAGGCGAGTAGAAAGATAGCTAAAAGAATGGAATAAAAAATCACCCAGGCATTCTTGATCAAGTGTCAAGGCTGGGAGAATAGACTTCAAACAAAGGCATACACTAGACTGAAAGGGCCCAGCGGTGTGGCTCATTCTATCTACTTGCAGATTTATGGTCTAGCGACGGGACCCGAAATGTTAGAGAAAGGAATCGAAAAGCTAGCATTCTCAATTAAAGCTTCTGTCGATGGTATATTAGACCATTCAAATGCTTGAAGAAGATGTCTTTTTGTTATATTTTGGACTTTCTTCATTTGGATTATTTTCATAGTCTTTGGCTCAGCAACACAATCTTCGATTTCCTTTCTTGACTTGGTTTTCACTCGCTCATTCCTTCTCAACCTAGGCAACATATCGTCTGCCTGTTAGTAGTAACCACCAACAGCATAATAGGAAACTGGAATTCTTTTGGCCCTAGTCCGTTCCGCTCATTAGAAACTCACTTTTTCGATTGATGAATTGGTTCTTAATGAGCTCTTGTCTTTCAAGGTTCCTATTAATATAATTTTTCTCTTTTGTCGACTCTTATGAATGGTACTAAGCCCCACCTCGACCTCCGTTCGTTCAAAATGTATTCCCTTCTCTCTAGTGTTTTATGTATCCCATCCCAACTAGATTAACTGGATGCTAGATGATTATGCCTGGCTTCCCCATACATTCATTAATACAGACATATGGTTCAGTCATCGAGTCGTGATGGTCACAACTCCCATTCGAATCGAGAAAAGAAAGAGACATCAAGTTCGGATAGTCGGAGAACCCTATCATCCTTTCTCCCTATAATCCTTTTCGAATCCCGATATGGCTACAATTGACAATTGGCTCCATCCGATCAAGTGAATCCATATGCTTGCTTTCTAAGGCTCAGACTGAAGTCTGAGCTCCTGCAAGAAGGACGCCTCATGTTCCTTCCTCTCTTCACTCTCTGGATTCTGATCTACATTCTTCTAGTACAAAGGCCTATCCTTTCACTTTCAAATTGAGTGAAGCCAGCGCTTAGGGGCTAAGGGGAGAACAAATGAATTGTATAAGCCTCTATACTCTTCCTTAAGGATGTCACCCTTCAAGAGCTAGGCTAATCACTAAAATAAGGGGTAGCCTGTCGCATTCGACTTATGATATACTTTCCTTTTTGAGTAGCTAATTCATACTTGTATCACAGACGACAATCAATTCTCTTCCCTTTAGCAGTCTAAGGTAAGCGGTAGCATTCCCTTAATCGGTCTAGTCACTACAATTATCTTTTTACGATTCTATTTCCTTTAACATTGTACTTGTTGTGTAATAGGATCTTTACGAAGGTGGAGTTAAGGCAGCAAGCATAAGGGCTTCAATTTTTGGTAGTAAGTAATCAGGTATGTGTAAAGCAAATCCATCCTGGTAGGTGCTAGAGATCAAGCAAAGCATGACGATCTTCAGTCTAGCATTCTTGTAGTTAAAGAGAGATTAAGGAAGTGCAAGCCTAGCCGACAGCTGTCTGATGATTTCATCACTCTCAATGGCCATTTTGTCTTTAAGTTTCAGGCCAGTTAAAAAGAGTTGATAGGTGGATGGAAGCAAGAAAATCACCCTGAAAAGCAGAGAGCTTGGAGCTTGACGAAACTGGAGTAGAAATGGGCTTGGCCGTAAGCATGTGGGCACGCTGGAGTAGATCGAAAGTAAACGTGGTTTGACTCAAAACTAAGCGATCAGGTGAACGCAACACCTCCATACCCAGGATATAATGAAGGACCTTGGTGACCTTCATCTCAAAGCATCATGATAGAGAATTAATAAGCGAGTAGATACCAACTAAATCGCTTCCATTAATGATTAGGTCATCGACATAAAGCAGAAGAACAATAATGCCCGAAGTAGTGGTGCTAACAAAATATTTGTGTTAGCCTTGCTACAGAGAAAGCCATGTTGTAAGAGCTGTGAAGAAAACCGATAGAACCTGGCACGGGGGGCCTGTTTCAGGCCATAAATTGCTCCGTGGAGTTTGCAGACATAAAAGGGACGAGCAGGATCTATAAAACATGAAGGTTACTTCATATAAACCTTTTTGTCAAGAAAGCTATGAAGAAATGCATTTTTTTACGTCTAGCTAACGTATGGGCCACTCTTTAGAAGTCGTCAGAGCAAGAACAGTCTAAATAATCATGGACTAGACAACAGGGCTGATTCTTTCTTCGTAGTCGATCCCATACTGTTGAGTAAAGCCCTTGACAAGGAGTCGGGCCTTATGTCGCTCAGTAGACCCATTCGCACAATGCTTAAGCTTAAACACCCACATTGATCTAACTACATTCATAGACGGATGGTAGGGATATAAGAGACCAAGTGGATTTGCGAAGTAGAGCATTAAACTCATCTTGCATGGCTGCACGCCATTCTGGTTGTACCTGAGAGAAGCAGGTCAATTCACGAAAAGAAACATCGGGCTGAAGAGCAAGAAAGCATGTCGAAACAGGGTAGCGAGTGGCGGAGAAGACCTTTGGTTTCCTGGTGCCATCCCTTGACCAACTAATCATATGATGACATGACATGATGGTAGGGGATAAAGGTGGCGGTGTAGTCATGTCAGTTATAGTACACCTAGAACCAAGATCCAAGGCCAATAGAGGACTATCAGAGCAAGAAGGAGCAACCTCAATCGTAGTAATAGCAGGTGATGAATCAGGGAGTGGCGCTGCAACAAAAGCGAAGAGGGTGACAAGATGTCACAAGATAAAGGCTCAGACGAGCAAGGAATAATGCGGCTGCATTGGAGAACTGGTAGCTGATAGAGATGGCTGAGATGAAGTAGGCATAGTGCCAGTCGGTGGTGAGGAGAGAGACATGACAGACCTAGAATACATGGACACATCAACCAAATCTGGTGAGGTACGAGTGGATGAACCATCGAGAGAGAGTAGTTGGGTACATAGGAGGTGGTGAGTGAGGGTGGACACCTGTAAAAGGGAAGAGAGTCCCGTCAAAAACAACATGACAAGAGGTATAAACTAGAGCTGTGGAGGGATCCAAGCAACGGTAGTCTGGGTGTTAAGGTATTTTATAATAGAACTTAGAGAAGTAGAATATCACTTAGATAAAGAAGAGTAAGAGTGGTGCTATCTTGATTCAAGTGGGATCTAGAATATAAACCATCATCCAAAGGTGCTTTTTTGAAAGCCAGTCACCGATGGCCTACATTCCTTGATTACTTATGAAGAAAGACAAAACTCTGGTTCCAAATCAATAGGGGAGAATAAGTGCTTTTATAATTTTCTTATTTTCTTTCTTGCTTATCCGCTTATTCCGGACAGGAAGAACTCTCTGAGTAATAGGCTGAGAGAGGAGAGACTATAATTGGTCTTGATCTAACTCCTGATCTTCTTGCCAATCTGATATCAAAAGCTCTAATAGTTAATGAGAGTGATCCGACTTATATCCAGTACCTACTCACACAAAAAGCAAGAATGGCTTGTGAAGAGCTCAAGTCAGACTTGGTCTCTATCTCTTCCATAGGAGAAGAATTTAAGAAAGCAAAGATTGACTTTCCGACAACAAGAAACCTTTTCTCCCTTGCGGAAGTCATTGACCACATTATTCATAATATTATAAGCGAAAAGGAAAAAAAGGCCTTCCTTCCAAATGCCACCGAAAAAGATTTTTAGTCTTACAAACACTGGTTAAACGAGACCAACTGAAAGCAGATCTACGAGCTGCAACTAGAACAAGGGTACAAGCTGCCCCATACACTTTAAAGAAGCAACAAGCTACATTAACAGATCGACCAGAATTCGTTCAAAAGGAGTAACCTAAAACTGAGGCTAACTCAGAGCATTGTTCGTGCACCGTTCATGTTAACTTAGCTACTGGAAGCTTGTTCAAAAAGTGTTGTCTTTTTTCTTTAGTTAGCATTGATTGCTAATCAATTAAGGCTTTACTCAAATAGGGGTTGGGGAAGGAGTATTGGCAATTAGTCTAAGTCTCGCTACTTATGAATCTGTAATATCAGTAAGAAGAGAGGAAGGAGCAATTGTACATCAAATCAAAAGGGAAGAAAAGGATAGACTACCGAATGCTTGCCGTATTATTCGAATATGTTACTGTGGTTACCTAAAGGATGTTTATGAATCTTAGCTTACCTCATCCCGTTTTCGCGAGGAAGTCCTATGGTGAGTAGCAAGACTGGCCCCTCTCCTTATAGGTCTATGATCCCCGATGGTCAAGGGCACAAGAAAAAAGAGATAACTAATCACCGCGAGTGACTAAGCTTTCAGTGCTATCACACCCGCCTTCAGCTTAAGGGGGGCTTTTGAGAAAAGTGTATTTTTACATTTTTTTCATCACTAAGCACATGAAAAAGATATATGCTTTAGTCATTCTTGATTAGAAATTGAAAATCATACTAGGGGATATCACCGACTCATGGTTTACTAGTATATAATCTTTTCATCAATGAGAGAAATGCTTTTTCGATCTTCTGTTAGAAACCCGCTTTGTCGATAACAGAAGAGAAGAGGGGCGAAGCGAAAGAACCTAAGCTGTGGATGTTCTACTTTGATGGAGCCATGAACCAGGCAGGAAGAGGAATTGGGGCAGTCTTGGTATCACCAGATGATGCCAAAATGTCGGTAACATTCAAGCTCAAGTTAAAGTGTAGTAATAATGCTGCTGAATATGAGACTTGCATAGCCGGACTATGAGCCGCACGACAACTTGGGATCAAGGAGTTGGAAGTGTATGGAGACTCACTCTTAATCATCAGCCAAGTATGAAAGAATTGGAAGGTCAGGGACCAAAAACTATTACCTTTCCATACGTGCTTAACAAAGCTGGTGGAAAAAATTGATCGTGTGACTTTGACTCACTTGTTTTGCGATTGCAACAATTTCTCCCCTGGCTTCTTTGATCGAAATACCTGACGGCTCGGTGGTCAGACCCATAAATGTTGGACAAAAGAGTGAACCAGCCTACTGCCACAACATCTAGATTGAGGCCCAAATGCCAGAGGGTAAACCTTGGTTCTATGACATCAAGAGATATCTCGAGGATCGTGCGCTCCCACCTGAAGCATCACAAAAAGAGAAGCAAATGATCCAACGGCTAGCCTTTCTGTATATCATCGATGATAAAAGGCTAGAATAATCTGTGGATACCCAGATCGGGTTAAGGACACTGGCACGGGGAGAAACCTAGGTTCCCTTTCACCTCCTCCGTATGCCACCTGTAAGCCCCCTATCTCTCTACTTTTCTATGGGACATTTACTTAGTATCTAGTAGCTCGTTTCTTAGTTGTTATCATTCCTCGACTAGGTAGTAGGAAGCCTAGTCCTATCTTGTTCCCTAAATAATTGTGTAACTTACTGGTAGTTCCTTTTCTAGAAGGAAGGGGGCTCCCCCCTATAGACGGTGTCATATGACCCTAACTAATCGAGAGAAAAACCTGAGGTAAGTAGCTAACTAAATGAAGTCTTCAATCTGACCTCTAGTAGGATTGCCTCTTGACTTGCTAAGGTCATGAATATAGTAATAGATTTAGGTCTTTCTCTTCGCTGAGAGCGCTACTAGCCCGGCAAGTTGCTTCCCCGCTCATGCTTTCTTCCTATATAGAGGACTGGGTTAAGATAGGAGATGCAACACACTTAACGTCGGACCCTCTACATGGGTGTGCTATAAAACTAGGAGAAGAGCAGAACTAAACATATCAATTCTTTTGACCGGTTGTTTCGACCATCCAGTTCTTCTGGATTGCTAACGTGTTTTGATGATGTCAATGGAAGGAACCACAGGAAACTCATCCAACTTCGATCCCCTAAAGGCAAGTGTGTAGGCTATAGAATCCCAAATAGAGCTATGATTTGCACTTTTTAGGGTGTCTGATTTATATTATATTATACACTCAACTATAAGTGGTTGAATTGTAATTTTCTCGGTTTTAAGTCCAAGTATCGATCCCCCAAAAAGTTTTTAGTAATTTAGATTGTAAAATAAAATAAAATAAAACTAAAAGTAGTAAAGTTGTTGTTTGAAGTTGTGTGATATTTGATAGCTTGTGATGTGAGCTTAGATTGATAACTTGTTTATTTAAATAAAAGAAATGTGGAAATAAAGTGCAGAGATAATAAAGTGCAAGCAAATCAGATTAATGACAAGAATATAAAAGATACCCTTCAGTTTAGGGATCCATATGTTTCATATTGTTTAATTTCTAGAAATGCTTCCTCACAACAATTAACCTCCATTTTACTAGAAAGTCAATCGGTAGGTCTGATGTATATAAATCATAACACAACCCCTTCTTAGGCTAGTTGGTGGTAATACATCATAACTCAGCAACTTTTTAGGAAAACTGGTTATATCAACGTGAATTGATTAACCCAAGGCAACCAGAAGGATAAGCTATTCATGAGGAATACTTGAGTTATTCCGATGATGTTATGATTGTAAGTGCATATATAATAAACCATAACACAACCGCTTCTTTGGCTAACTAGTGGTAATATAGTATAACACAACAATTTCTTAGGAAAGCTGGTTATAGATGTGTCAAGTGACTAATTCAAGTGAACAAGAAGGCAGAGTCAATTCATAAGGAATACTTGAATTAACCAATAGGTCATCTGTGATATATAGATATGCCAATTAAACATCCTCAGCATTCCAGTGGAGGACTAGCCATAGCGGTGGGAACACCTTAGATCTTTAACTAACGGGTCGTATGACACATTGGTGACATAATTGTAGGCACAACACCGAAATTACATACATCACTGTAGCAGGCATTAAGTGTATACTACATATATAAATAAACATATAAACAAAACATCAGCATTTTCAGAACTTAACCAAAATTATACGTATGTTTACCCTAGTTTAAAAAGTATAAAAGACTACTCACACTCCATTGCTATAGACAAGTAACTGAAATTAAACGGTAAATTGTTTCACAAGGAACAATTGAAACACAATCACTTTTATTATCATTCAAGACACAAAAGTGGCGGTAGTTCAACTCTCTGAATAGAAAGATAAAAAAGAAATGTAGAAATATAGAAACGGTATCCCACCCACCAACTATTTCTTTCTCTTTTCTCTCTTTTTTTCTTTTCTTTTCTCTCTTTGCTCTTGTGTGGCCAGCTAGTTTTGGAGAGTAAGACCTAGTATTTGGAAAGTATATGTTGGTTTGGAGAGAATGTAGGAAGGCTTGGGGTGGTGTATGTAGAGAATGGAGACAAGGTGTGGTGTTGGTGAATGCTTTGAGAAAGGAGAAATCAACCCCTATTTATAGAGGGGGGACGTGCACGGCCAAGGAGGCTTTAGGAAGGTCAAGGAAGGTTTAGGAAGGCTAAGGAGGGTTTAGGAAGGCTACCATCACCTTCTGGAAGGTGGTGGCTTGCAGTGGTGCTAGGTGTCGCTTCCTTGGTCCGCCAGGTGTCGTCGTCCAAGTGTTTTTGCCTGATTGGTCCAAGTGTCATGCTCTGAGTGTGCCAAATGGTGTCTCCTCATTTTTTCATGTGTCGTGTTTGCATTGGTCCATGTGTCACCTCCTGATTGGTCTAAGTTTCTTTATCGCACTTTAGTCCTTTGTAGTTCAAGCTTTGCGAAATAGTCTTGTATTCTCTGATATTTTTGCATTTGACCCTATACATTCAAACATAAAATATTAAAAATTTTAATTCACACCCAAAACATAATTCATAATATTTATTTATTTTATCTTACAAAAGTGATTACTTAATCATTCTAATTTACACACTAATTAGGGTTAATCACACCCCCCCCAAATTAAACTTTACTAGTCCCTAGTAAACATAAACTATAAAAATTATAACAATAAAACATAAACAAGAGTAAAATTATTTTCATAGATTTTTTCACAATTGTATTTCGCATATGCAATAAGCCGTTGAACCTCTAGGTGATCCCTAGTGGATGAGTTTTGTCTCGTGAAGGTTTTCAATGAAGTTACCTGCTAACTTCAGTGGTTAGGAGTTTGTAACTTATACAATTTACAAGTAAAATTAAATCAGTATTCCTGTGTATTGTTATAATACTTACTTTTTCTGATCACTATAAGAGTAACACATGTTAATTATAACATTATCTATATATTTTCATAAAAACTTGTGTGTGTGATGATTTCTTTTGTTTCAAAAATGACTTAAGAAATATTACCATATTTCATTGTAGTCTTGATGTCAATCCTTTCTTAAAATACACTTAGCAAAGAATACATATTCGTTATAATTACTACTCCCTCAGTAATTACATGTGATTGGAATATTGTAAAGCAAATAATATCACATGTAATATATCTAAATTAACGGATATTTGAATAAAATTTGGAACTTGACATAATCTCATGACTGGATATCAACACTATACTAACTATATTATTAACATTCTCCTTTTATAGATAGATAGGATAAATATAGATGCATAATTTCTAAAATCAAAAAGGACTTTATTTAGGTTGTAATGTGGCCATTGGGTTTAGGGTTTAAGAAATGACGTCTATCAGATTCAAGAGCTACCCTTTATATTGTGGCACACCTTTTTCTATTTGTATGTTTATTCCTTCTATTTTTCACTTTCTTGACTTTTTTTCTATTTTTTCTTTTTCCAACCTTGTCATTGGTTTTTCTTTTCTTTGAACGGCCAATACTCTTTTCTTTTTGACCTTCTTTTGTTTATATGTATCCTCCTGATATAAAAGAGTGTGCAAGAAAATTATGTAGCAAATGTAGGTTTGATATATTTTTGTATGGCTTGGGTATTTTTCATTTTTCATGAAAAGAATATATATTTTTTTCAGGCTCAATCATGGCTGACTAAGGATAACTTTGTAAAAGAAATTGTCAAGGCTCAAAGATAATGAAAAATGGCCTACGATCATTTTTTCAGAAATCATATATCGGTATAATTCCTATAAAAGAATTTCAAGGATAATGTTAACAATATAATCTAACAAGTGTTAATCAAAACAAAATTCATGAGATTATTCAAAGAAAGTTTACCGTAGAAGTGAAGATGCTTACTCGAGTAGATGTAGATTGTCTCTCCAAGAAAGATTGGCTCAAATTCTTCAATTGGTTTTACATCTACACTATATATGAAAAGAGTGTAATATTTTACAAGGTTTTTGAAATAAAAGAAATCTATTTATGCTTATAAGAGTAAGTTTCAACAAAAATATAAAGATTATATATAACTACAATATGAAAATCTCACGTGATCAGATTAAGGTTATTTTCATAAAGCATAGGAATATTAACCTAATTCAACTGTAAATTATATGAAATAACTCTCCTAATTTAAAATATATGTTTTTTTTCCAACTCAAATAAATTAAAACATATAACATGTTTAAAAACATAAAGTAAATTTTACATGCATAAACTAAAAGCGCATAATGTAAAGGCTGAGTGAAAGATATTAATTTTTTTAATAAAATATCCAGTCTTTTTAGGAAGTGGAAGATCCTCAACTATACATTTCATTGATGATATTTAATCACTATCAGAACTATCTGGATTAATAACACTAGTGACATGGTTAACTTAATTTCTCGAGTATCTTGTTAACCTTGGGGTAGAATAGGATGGCGTCTCAGGATACTCCTTACTCTGCCCATCCCTAATCCACCATAAACGATCTAAAACTCGTCCTGAAATTGGTTTCCCACACTGATTATATTGTCTAAGATTTCTATACGACCACATCTTGCACAAGCACAAAGATGGTTTGCTCATATATGTTTGACATATGTACTTTTACCACACAAAGGTCATGCTTGACTTTCAAAAGTTTTGAAGTTTCGAATATATCTAGCTTTATACATGATCAACGTATGCATATCTTTTGGTAAACGACGTAATAAAATTAAACTTAACCAAAATAATATTTCGTCCATTTTCAACTTTTTTTTAATATAGAACACACAAAATATAAATATAAGTAAATTCACACCCATACTTCCCCATCTTAAATTAAACATTATCTTGAATGTATAAGATGGTGAAAATAAATAAAGCCAAATTGCTAATTAGACCTGGAGATGAGACAGATCCATAGTACAAAACCAAATATAAAAATAAATAAAGAAACTATACAAAAGAAATGAAATAGAAAAGAAAGAAAAACTCTAACTACTATATATAAGAAGTGCACAAGGGGTAGATCAATCGGGCTTAAGTTCCCCAATAGAATTTCTTACATTCCCTAATACTTTCTACGTAGAATTTAAGAAATCAGCATAAAATTGCACATCAGGATTTTCACTATCAATAATAGAATTATCCAAACAAACTTGTAGAGGGTTAGAATTAAAGGAGGTGTTAACTTTCTCTTCTACAGTATTATCAATTTCATCTACTTCACAAACTTCTTCCTCCTCACCTGGGTGTTTTATCACATTAAAGATGTTCAATTCACTAGTCATATTTCTAGATGAAACTTTCATGACTTCATTCCTTCAATTTATCAATGCATTTGATGTAGCTAGGAATGGTCAACCTAAAATAGGAGGTATGTATGTGGAAGCATTCAAAACTGGCTGAGTGTCCAAGACAATGAAATCTACTAGAAAATAGAATTGATGAACTTGGACAAGAACATCCTCCACAATTCCTTGTGGAGTTTTTATAGATCGGTCTGCTAATGGGAGTGTAACATTGGTAAGTTTTTACTCACTTAATCCTAGCTATGTATATACCGAATATGACATTAAATTAACACTGGCTCCAAGATCTAGTAGAGTTGTTCAATTTGAAAATTTCCAATGATACATGAGACTGTAGGCTTACCCGGATCTTTATACTTAAGAAGTGTGTCTTTTTTTTATGATACCATTAACTTGTTCAGTTGAAAATGCTTTCTTAGGTACATTAGTTTTTTTTTAATTGTGCACAATTCTTTTTAAAAATTAGCATAAACTGAAACTCTTTTTATTGCATCCAATAAAAGAATATTAATTTTAACTTGTTTGAATAGTTCGTGAATGTCAGATTGATCCTTTTCAGTTTGAAGTTGCTAGACCCTTGGAGGAAAAGGTAAATGAATAGGACATGGAGGATCTTTTTCACTTTGTATTCCTGGTTGTTTTTTGATTAAAGGTTCAGATTCAAGTGATTCGTTTACAGGAATTGACTCGCGTATCTTCTTTGGAATATTAGGTTTTATGGTTTTATCAAATTTCTTACCACTTCTTAGTGTTGTAATTGCTTGTACTTGACTTGGAGAAGCTTCAGTTAACACATAATTAGCTTTGTTATGACTTTGTGGAGGTTTAGGTTGAGATGAAAACTTTCCTTTTTCTGAAATACTCAAGGATTGAGTCAACTTAGCAAGATGACTTTTGATATCTTTAATACTCTGTGAAGTTTGAGATTTAAATTCATTGAATGCTTGATTTGTTTGAGTATTGAAATTCATTTTGACTTTGAATAAATTAATTCATAGTGTCTTTCAGAGTTCTCTTTTGAGGAGGTATATACAGTTGATATTGTTGTTGATTTTGTTGTTGTGGGGGCCCTTGTGTTTGATTTGTAGGTTCTATATTACTCCAACTAAAATTTGGATGATTTCTCCATCCTGGATTGTAAGTTTCAGAATATGGATTTGAATATGGTTTAGTAAAAGTTGGAACAACATTTGATTGTTCAATTAATACTTCTTTAAATGTAGGTATAGTTGAACAATCACCAGTTGGATGCCATGACAACGCACAAATTTCACACACTTGATCAGTAGACGAAACAACATTCACCTGCTTAATTTTTTTCATTTCTAAGGCTTCTAATTTATTAGATAAACTAGCCATTTTAGCTCTTAAATCATCATCGTCTTTTAAAATATATTTTCCTCCATAATATTTAAAGAAGTCGAGTCCCACATCTGAGAACTCTCAGAAATAGTATCAAAAAATTGAAATGCTTCTTCAGGATTTTTATTCATAAATTCTCCTTGGGCCATCATTCCAACAAATTATCGCGTTGTAGAAGGAAGAGCATCATAAAAGAAACCGACTAAAGTTCAGTTTTTGAATGCATGATGTGTACAAGCTTAGAGAAGATCTTTAAATCTTTCCCAACATTGATAAAAAGTTTCTTTTTCTTTTGCAGTAAAATTCATTATTTGATGTCTTAACGCATAAGTATGATGCACAGGAAAAAACTTTTTAAAGAACTCAGTTTGTAAAGCTTGCCAACTGTTGATAGAATTTGCTCGTAAGGCATTAAGCTATAGTTTCACTTTTTCTTTTAAAGAAAATTGAAAAAGTTTTAATTTGATTATTTCGGAGTTATCTTGAAATGTTCCATAGACTTCTTTAAATTGCTTTATATGAACATATGGGTTTACATCTTCTAAACCATGGAATTGTGGTAATAATTGTATTGTTTCTGGTTTAATATTAATATTTGGAGTGTCTGTGGAAAAAACAAAACATGATGGGACATTATTTCTTGTAGGATGTAGATATTCTTTTATTGGTCGAGTATTTTGAACTACTTCATGTTCTCTAACTTCTTCCTCCCTAGGTATGTTTTGAGCCATACTTAAGTCGAAGGATTCTTTTGTAGATTTTGATGATGAAGATGATGAAGACGAAGGAGTTGACTAATTTACAGAACCTACTGATGAATGAACCGACATAGACTAAACCAACAAACAAACTATAAACATAAACAAACAAACAAACAAACAAGCAAATTTTTTATTAAATTTTTTTAAATTTTTTTTCAATTACTTTAAATCCTCAATAACGGCGCCAAAAACTTGATTCGCACTTTTTAGTGTGTCTGATTTATATTATGTTATACACTCAAGTATAAGTGGTCGGATTGTAGTTTTCTCGATTTTAAGTCCAAGGATTGATCCCACAAAGAGTTTTCAGTAATTTAGATTGTAATAAATAAATAAATAAAATAAAAATAAAAATAGTAAAGTTGTTGTTTGAAGTAGTGTGATGTTTGATAGCTTGTGATGTGAGCTTAGATTGATAACTTGTTTCTTTAAATAAAGAAATGCGAAAATAAAGTGTGAAGATAATAAAGTGCATAAGTAAATCAGATTAATGACACGAATATAAAAGATACCCTTCAGTTTAGGGATCCATATGCTTCATATTGTTTAATTTCTGGAAAACCTACCTCACAACAATTAACCTCCATATTACTGAAAAGCCAATCGGTAGGTCTGATATATATAATCATAACACAACCGCTTCTTAGGCTAGCTGGTGGTAATAAATCATAACTCCGCAACTTCTTCAGAAAACTGGTTATATCCACGTCAATTGATTAACCCAAGCAAACTAGAAGGACAAGCCATTCATGAGGAATACTTGAGTTATTCCCCTGATGTTATGATTATAAGTGCTTATATAATAAACCATAACACAACCGCTGCTTAGGCTAACTAATGGTAATATAGTATAACACAATAACTTCTTAGGAAAGCTGGTTATAGATGTGTTAAGTGACTAATTCAAGTGAACAAGAAGGCATAGCCAATTCATGAGGAATACTTGAATTACCCATTAGGTCATATGTGATATATAGATATGTCAGTTAAACATCTTCAACATTCCAGTGGAGGGCAAGCCATACCGGTAGGAACGCCGTGGTTGATAGATTGTTGATATAGTTATAAATAAATTAAACAACTCTAAATACCTATATGGATCATTTAGGTTTTGTACCACACATCAGTAGAAAAACCTCAGCGTCCTGATGGAGGACAAGCCATACTAGTAGGAACACTATATATCTTTAACTAACGGGTCTTATGATACACTGATGACATAATTCCAGGCACAACGCCGAAATTACATACATCACCGTATCACGCATTAAGCATATACTATATATATAAATAAACATATAAATAAAACATCAGCAATTCCAGAACTTAACCAATATTATACATATGTTTACTCTAGTTTGAATGGTATAAAAGACTACTCACATTCCATTGCTATAGACAAGCAAGAAGTGCGGGTAGTATTCTTTACAACTTAAATTTAATGGTAAATTCTTTCACAAGGAACAATTGAAACACAACCACATTTATTATCATTCAAGACACAAAAGCGGTGGCAGTTCAACTATCCGAATAGAAAGATACAAAAGAAATGTAGAAATACAAAAACGGTATCCCACCCACCGGCTATTTCTTTCTCTTTTCTCTCTTTCTTTCTTTTCTCTCTTTGCTCTTGTGTGGCTGGCTGGTTTTGGAAAGTAAGGCCTGGTTGACTTGATCCGAAATGTGTACACCCAAGTGCAGGCGGTCAAGTTGTAGTAATAATCCAGTTTGAGTCCAGAGTCGAATCCACAGGGAACCAGTAGTTTTGGAGTTTTAAAGTAATCGGTGAAGCAAAACCAATTGATTGTAACTTTTGAGTTTTTAAGGTTGTGAGATGCGGGTGAATTCCTTGAATAGAATATTAAATTCTTTTCAAAGAGTTTTCTAGACAAAATATGTGATTGATTCAAATGGCAGAGAAATCACTCTTTAGTTCGAGGATTGAGACATGTGGTCAATTATCCGAAATATGATATTTTTGCTTGATGACTCAATTAACTCCCGTGTCAACAGCGAGTCAATCGGAAGATAGAAATGGCCTATTAAGGTCATGATTCCAAGGTCTCACTAGAAGTTTACAAGAATTATCTGTACCGAGAGTTATCGCGTGTACAAACAAACAAGTAATTCTTCATGACATTCAACCATGGCTTTAATAGTTCATCCTTTTAATGAAGCTTGATAAAGGGGGATGATTAAAGGGTAGTCATGAAGATCTAGCCGGGGTACTTGCCTTGAAACGAAGAGTCTTTCTATGCAGGAGTCATCCGTGTCATAGGAAGGCTATCGACTATACAAAGTACTTTAGCTTTGCTAGATGCAATCAATCATCCAAAAGCAAGGGAATATGAACATTAAGCATTAGAACAAAGCATCATATGATATCAGGTAATCACCACATGTCCTTTACCTCTTACTAAAGAGTGAATGAGAACCTACTCACTCTTCATAGCTTCGGTAAAGCTAGAAAAGTAAGTGATGCTCATCCCTCTAAGTAGATGGCTTCACGACGTAAAAGTATAATTAACAAAGAGCTAATCTTCAACGAAGAATGAGTGAATCACGTTCCACCCTTCACGGCTTTGGTAAAGCTCTAGAAAAGCGGAAGAGTTTCACTCTTCTAAGCAAGAAGGGAGCTCAAATAATGAAAGTGCAAGACATAAGTAAAAGCATGTATGTAAGAGCATAAATGTAAAGCCTAAAAGGAAATAAAGGCATAAATGTAAAGACTAAATGTAAATCAAGAACATAAATGTAAAGACTTAAAGTAAATAAAGGAATTACAACTCTTAAGTAAATGTAAATGTGAACATTAATGTAAAGGAAATGAGTGAGAATCTAAACTCCCCACTTCTTCTAGTAAAGAAAAAGACTAAGACAAGAATTGAAATGGATGTGATGAAATGCTAAATGGTGAATCTCTCAAATGGTTCCACCAATGTGTGTCTCTTCTACACAAAACTAAGTGTATTTATAGGCAAGGAGAAGGCAGGGAGGGGGTAAAAGAATAGAGCTGGGCGTCAAAGTCAAAGTGAAATGCCAACCACTCTACAGGCAGTCTGTCCACACCGTTCGAATGGTTTGGGCATTCGAACGGTTCCTTTGTCTTTACTCTCTGCCGTTCAAACGTCAGAAGGATGCAGTCCATGTCAGTTATGTCAGTCCACAAGTGGTTTTTGTCCCAAAATCTTCCTCCAAGTCTTCATGTAGATCTACCCTCCAGGTCCTTGCAGAATCTTAACTGATCTGTCCAATAATTCCTGGGGCGTTCGAATGGTGGCCACCGTTTGAACGTGGCACTCAAGTGTCTGGGCCTTCTGACTGCAACTCTGCAAGTCTGCAACATGCCATGTCTTCATTCAGTCTGATCTTTCCTTGCTTCAGTAGACGTTCGAACATTAAGTACCGTTCGAACGTAGTTCTTGAATCTCCAAGGTCTTGGGTTTTTCCTGCAACACAGATAGCAGTTTCTGGCCTGGTTTATCATGACCGTTCGAACGGTGTTTGACGTTCGAACGTTCCTTCTTTATTCCAAGCTTCTGCAACTAGTTCCTTAAAATGTTGTGATTGCCACCAAGGGATGTTTTTTGGTGCCTTTGAACCCTTGTTCACTTTAAGACCTGAAACATCATTCTTTAAGCTCCACCAAAGCATAATTAGTTCAAAACATGGCATAAGAGTACGCTATTTTGAGTGTTAATCACTGGTCTTTGGAAAGTATATGTTGGTGTGGAGAGAATGTAGGAAGACTTGGGGTGGTGTGTGTAGAGAATGGATACAAGGTGTGGTGTTGGTGTGGAATGTTGGTGAATGGTTTAAGAAAGGAGAAATCAACCCCTATTTATAGAGGGGGAGTAGGTGCACGACCAAGGAGGCTTTAGGAAGGTCAACGAAGGTTTAGGAAGGCTAAAGAGGGTTTAGGAAGGCTACCATCACCTTCCGGAAGGTGGCGGCTTGTAGTGGTGCAAAGTGTTGCTTCCTTGGTCTGCTAGGTGTCGTCCTCCAAGTGTGCCAAGTGTTATTGCCTGATTGGTCCAAGTGTCATGCTCTGAGTGTGCCAAATGTTGTCTCCTCATGATCCATGTGTCGTGTTTTCATTGATCCATTTGTTACCTCCTGATTGGTCCAAGTTTCTTTATCGCACTTTAGTCCTTCGTAGTTTCAAGCTTTACAAAATAGTCCTGTATTCTCTAATGTTTCTGCATTTGACCCTATACTTTCTAACATAAAATATTTAAAGCTTTAATTCACACCCAAAACATAATTCATAATATTTATTTATTTTATCTTTAAAAAAGTGATTACTTAATCATTATAATTTACACACTAATTAGGGTTAATCGAGCGCCTTCGGCTCTAAAGAGCTACTGTGCTTATTTGGTATATCCGCTACTCTGCCAGCTACTGACCTAATTGGGAGATTTTAAGTCAAGGTCATCAAATTTAGAGGTCCTTTCTTTCACAAGGGTCTAGAACATTCCATTAGGGAAAAAGAAAAAGTGATCCATATATAGATGAATAGTACCAATAGTGCTTCAATGGAAGGGCGGTGCTAATGCTCTCACTTATGGAAAAAGAGGCTCCCACATCAGAAAAAAGAGTGGCACCTCAACCAGCCACAGCCGCATTAACAGTTCACATGAAATCAGACTAAACCATGGTCTTAGGTAACAATGAGGCCTTAGGTAATAATTGAGATGCTTCAATTCAGACAAGAGATGACGCACGCTTCACAAGGAGGCTTAGAAATGGTGTACTTATTGCACCTAGGACTGAGAACTCGAGGGCCGCTGCTGCTACAAGGGAGATTTTTGAAAAGACAGGAAGTGCTATTTGACTTGGACCTTTGTCAGTTAATAGCATTTGCCTTACCCGATTCCAAAAGGGATTGATTTCCAAGAAGGCAAATGCTACCTTGACATAAGACTTGACTAAACTTCCATAAACTTGAATGAAAAAATAGAGATTTTGATATATCATTAAGGAAAGAACTATTCCTTCACTGATTGGAAGGATATTATTGAAATTATATGCGTATTATTACTTGCACCTACCAGAAGGAGGAGAGATCCTTAATTACTAATATCGAGAAAGCAAGGACGCTGTGAGTGCTCGCTAATGTCAGCCCTTTGACTGCTTACTTCTCTATCCAAGTGAGATGAGACTTTGTGATAGTTTCCAGATGAGCAAGAAGGGCTGGAGGACGTATTACCAAAAGAGAAGCATTTATTTAAAAAAATGGAAAGAACGAAAGTGACATACGTACTGGATTGACTAGCGTGTGCCAACTATTCTACTTCCCTATTTCTTGCTTTTTCACCTCCCCTTATTGGTGCACTCTTTCCCCCAATTCACAGATAGAGAAGAAAGAGATAAGCAATGACCAGACTAGACCAATGAAAGCGGACCAAGGTTTTTATTCGTTAGCCAAGCGCGTCTATTACAATGCCTCTATTATAGAAGTGAAAGCAATGTGCCCTATTGACCAACTGAAGATCATCCTTATAAATGAATGGGAAGCAGGCCTAGTCTATATTGCTAGAGTTATGCTTATTTCACCCCCATGTACTCCTCTATTCTTATATTTGAATTTCGTCTCTAAGCTTCCCCCTTAGTGCCTGTTGAGACTTATTTCGTCTTGACTATAGTTGAATGGAAGTTTCATTTCCTAAGTCTCGAATAATGTCTTTTATTGAGTCCCCATAGTGCATTCCATTGCATAATTTGTAGATTCATTTTTCACTAAGAAGGATTGCAATATAAAAAAGAGAATTCCAGATTGAACTTGACCCATATAGGATCCAATTCTACATCTTAGCGCTGAACTAATGAATAGAGATTAAGCTTCAATTCGCAAGTCAAGAATGGCATCATTTATTAAAAAGTTCTAGCGTTGACAAGAGATGAGCTAAAGAGGTGGTAGGGCAGTTGACCAGGCCCTACCATATAATTATATGTTGGCCAGCAAGCAAGAGCGACGTCGACTTATCTGGAAAAGAATATAGATTCTTGCCACCTTAAATGCTGCTACCTCTTTGCTAAGCACATGAATGCTTGATCGGGAAAAGCAAGCAAAGAAGCAGCAGGATACAGAATATAAAGGAGCTGGGGGTAGAGCCAATGACCAATTGAAGAGTTAAAGACTACAGTTTACTATAGATTATATATACTCTCGTCGATTAAGGAGAATTCTGTCCTTATTGCCGGAATTGCTTAAGGAAGGAAACATTAAAAGTGCCCCTATGACTCTTGTTCTAGTGAAAGCGATGAAAATATAGTTCTACTCCAGTTTTTTGGGTAAACGTTCTATACGGTGAAGAGCTTACTTATGAGCAAGGCAACCTTATTAAAGAGAACATTCGGGACATCAATGCCAATGCGATGGTAATATCGTCTTTAGTTGCCGAAGATAATGAAGGTTTCAATCCAATAGATTAACCTTAATTGGAAGGTAAAATGAGGCCTCGACGGAGATGATGGATGGGAACTACCACTCTAACTTTAATTGCGGTCTCTAAGTGGGATTTTCAGTCATCTATCCTTTTTCTTTCCCTAGCGACTGAAGTGCCTCATAAGCTATAAGGGCGAGCTATATGTAACAATTTCGTGAGCAACGATTGAACTGAACATTCCAAGTGCATCGAACAGGAATCAAACCTACGAATTTGCCTAGTTGGATGCTTTAACCATTCAACCATGGATGCAAAGAGACTTAGCGAGTGAACTAGGTTTTGGTATTCGTTCTTGAGCTTCTATTTCTTCTGTTAAAGAAGATTCGAGAAAAGATGGAATAGGAAGACGTGTTCCAGAACGAGCGAGATACGGGTTGAGAAAGGGGAGTTTGCAAAGTTAGATGAGATTGGAATAGGCATAGGAACATGTATTGATGTACCAGATCGGCTAATGCTCCTAGGTTGATGCGATGTATTCCACTAGTTGACTGAAGACATGATTATTGGTATATCGTTCGGTCCAACATGGATTGAAATAGAAGCCAGTTCGACAGAAAACTTTTGAAAATGCAGTGCACCCAGATAAATAAGGAACGAGATTAATATAGAGGTTAAACGCGCATCCCACACCCGAAAGGTGCCACACATAGGTCTTCCATGAAACCCCCCAACAACTAAGGTAAACAACGTAGAAAAAGCACCCATTTCTGTACCAGTTCCGGAAGAGCGAAGAAAAAGGGGATGTTTTGTTAATATGAACAAGAAAGTGTTTATAGCCGTAGCGATATAAACAAGAATACTCATCCAAGCCGTAGGAACATGTACATAGAGAATACGAGAATTTTCACCTTGTTGAAGATCTGGTGGTGCTACCCGAAGACTTAAATGAATAACCATCACTGTTAAGAACAACTGAGATCCAATGAGAATTTTCACGTAGCTTCTAGTCTTTGACATCAAAAAAGAAGGTTGTAATAATGAAACATACATGTGATAATTTGGTCCTAACTAGTGGAACAAAAAAGACATGGATCTATATTCATTACGCAATCAAAGGATTCCCCCCCCCCAAAAAAAAATCGAAGAATTCCCCTTGCTTTGTTTTTGCTCCGCTCGTGCGTGGATTTCCTTGCTCACGGAGCGACATACCGAAAAAAGAAAGGTTTTGGAAGAAAAAAAAAAGAGATTCTCTTTTGTGACCAAGAGCCCATCCTTGATCCAAGCCAAGTTTTGCATTCCTTAGCTTGGTGCAAAAGGCTTCTCGCCTTTGAGTCCTTTTTCAAGCCCATCTCGAATACGATGCAGTAGGGTACTCGCAACCCTACTAGTGGCCGCCACTGCCTCACACTTAAATGTTGCCAGCTCTGTCCTCCTACTTAAGGCATCCGCGACTTGGTTGGTCCGTCCAAGCTTATCCTTTAGCACCATATAAATCAAACTTGGCAAGTTTGTCTTGCTTACCATCGTCCCTGTTTTCCCGTGAGTTTCTTCTGGGTCTGGGAGTCACTCGTTCCCACATTATTTGTCTTGACCACGAATCTCGACCCACCCCCACGTTCTCAAGTAGTGTACTATTGATTCCATCTCCTTCTCTTGGACTGCGCCTCTAGGTCTCATTGAGCTTTCAGCTCTAATATGCGATAGGGTTACCTTATTGTACTAGCACACCACCTATGGCATAATCTGATGCATCCGTGTGTACTTCAAATGGCTTAGTGTAATATGGCAACTGCAAGGGTCATCAATCACTGCCTGTTTTAGGTCCTCAAAAGCTCTTTGATACTCTTCCGAAAAGTGCAATGCTATGCATTTTAGAGTGTTGTATATCCTTCTTTAGGATAATTTTTAGTTGAGCAGCCCTCTTCGAGTAACTTACAATGAATCTTCGGTAATAGTTCACGAGCCCCTAAAATTATCTTAGCTCACTCACCTTGGTAGGCGTTTGCCATTCCTCGATGGCTCTAATACCCATCCAATGCTCTAGGAATAGGATCTCCGTCTGTCCAAAGGAACATTTCTCTTTCTTTACATAGAGGTGATTTTTCCTTAAAAACTTAAAGTCGGGAGTTGGCTAACGTAGTCGTTTAACGAATGACTATAGCCCACATCAAAGTCTACCACCAGTCGCCTAACTGCGGGTGGAATAGCTCATTGTGGAGGGCCCACATCAAAGGCCCCTTTATTAGTAAGGTAGCTTACTTGTCACACAAATCATCTTGGGCTCATCTCCTTATGTGATATGTACCTGATAGTAGCCCGACTGTAGATCCAACATCGAGAAGTATCTCGCGCTTATTGATTAGGGTGAAGAAGTCTGCAATCAAAGTGGATACTTGTTCTTGATGGTTAGGTTACCTTGTTGAGCACTAGATAATCAATGCACAAGGCTCCCGCTATTTTTTGGAATAAAATAGGGGCTCGCCAACCTTTTCCCCAACAAGATAGGGAAAAACTACCTTAGAGGCTGGAATAGAAATAAACCTCAATGAGTTCCTGAAATTCTTTCATAAGCTCAACCAAACCCCTTAACTAATAGAAGCTACTTAGGGGACCATTTGCTAAACCCAACCCCAATCTAAGTAAGTTAAGGGGCTTTGGCTCCAGTCTTCAACTCGATCATGGGGTAGACTGCCCTCCTAGGGGGACTTGGAAACTGACTCGTGGGGCACGATATCCCTAAATTCCTCAAGTACTTGCTGCACTTCCTGAGAAAGAAGCTGTCTTGGTATTAGATCTTCTCTTCTGTTAGCATGAACATAAATTAGATTCTATTCGTCTTCTTTATTCTTAAGAGAAACTCCCCACCTGAACCATTCTTAAGACCACAAAGCCCTCTCGAATGAGTTCTACAATATAAGCTTTCAACGTACACCCGAGGACAAATCTTTCACTCATTAAGAAATGAAAACCTGTGACTAGATCATCATAAAGACGGATGTGACGGGAAAAAGTGGCATTTGGAAGTGTTGCTGAATTAACATATAGGTTTTGACATAACAAAGCTTGCACTGTCTTTTCGCACTTAGGCTCATTGTGTGCCATTGGTAATGATTCTATTACGGTGCCACAAATTTGCAAGCTAATCCTAAGTAATCGTTGTTGTTCATTGGATTCCAGAGGAACTACTTCATTAGGATTGGGGAATTGTTGCAATTCTTCCTCAATAGCCTGGATTCTTTCGTCAAGAGTCACTTTGAAAGTCTTACCTAAACTCTTCCTACTGAATATGATAAAGCCTCCAAAACAACGAGCTACTATCATTTCTACATTATAGATTGAGATTTTCTTCGAACTTGATGCCCAAATATATGGACTAGCAGCAAATAGCATCTTTATAGCTTGCATATTTGTGGAACTCAATCTCATTTAGAAAGCCTTATCTCTATCTTTCAACAACCGAATGGGAAGTGGTTTAGGAAAGGACTTTAGAATCGGATGCGCTCGCCCTACGAGAAAGGCCCTAACCCTGCCAACCAAGTCAAAATAAAAAAGAAAGAAGAGAACAAAAGGAAAAGAGAACTTGAATTTTTGGTAACTTTCTAGGAGTAATGTTTAACCTTGAATAATATTAATAAATTCTACAAAAATAGTCCCTCTGACTCGGAAAGTAATAACGACAATGGCTAACCCAATAGTGGATTTCGCAGCTGCCACCGTTGGAACCAATGAAGCAAATGATTGACCCTTCATATCATCCGAAGAAACAGAAAAAACTAAAAAGTTCGAATTCACAGCTAATAACATTGATTCAATTAGCAATGACATAATAGGAATATTTTGGGTATTAAGAAGGATTCGCCGAATACCAGAAATAAAGATGATCATAGAAAATGTGAAATATTTGATAGGATCTGTTTCGGGAACGTAGAATGTAAGAGAAATTCAAATGTTATAACTTGAGTACGATAACGAAAAATCCCCCCCCCGGTTCAGTATCCCTTTTTATTGAAAACCCAGCGAAGCAGCTCTTGCAGCCTTTTCTTATCGAATTTATGGGTCTGCCCTCTGCCCGACATTCCTGATGTGAGGAAGTAATAAGAAAAGGGCCTACCTTAACCATGTAGCTAGTTTTGACTTCCTATCCGACTTGCGTACTATTATTGTATCTCATTTTTTGTATACCATAATAGTACGCTATCTCCCTCCCTAGATGGAAGGACTGAGTTAGGATAGTCAGGATAGGAGTTCTATTTCTGGCTTCGAGACATAGCTTACCTCATATAGTCATGTAATTGGTAGCTAGCCTTTCCTATCCTATTAGCTAGCTTGACTTCCTCTAGTAGCAGCGTCCTATTTTCTCTTTCTGTAATTTATGTCTCATAATAGTTCGGCCTTCCTGTTTATCGGGATGTATCTTGTTTTCCTTCTTGTGATTATAGTGGCATAAGGACGAGTTTTTTTCAGGTAGCTCTATGTTACTATGGTTGGTTCTAGGAGAAAGGACTTTCCCCTGAGGCAACTTGCTACTTTAGGGTTAGCTCAAGCTAGAAGAAATAAGAAAAAATGAGATCTAACCAACTGGTTGTTCCAGGAAACTAAGATGGCTACTATCGACGAGCTGAGGAGAGAGCAAGAGATGTTACCTATTCTCCGAAAGGGTGAATTTGTAAGATGCCCTCTTTTTATTTTCCTGCCTCTTTCTTACTAGGACTCCTAATTAGCATCCAACAGATCAATTCAATTTGAGGAGAATCTGTTGCAGTTGTTGTTCTTGGATGTGGGATAGCGCGCAATGGGGGCTTTGAGGGCTCTCCCCTCTATCTCTTTCCCTTGTCTTGTTGTTCTTGTAAGTAAATGAAGAAATCTAACTCCTATTCCAGCTATAAGAGATAGAGTAAGGCTTTCTAATGGTTATCTCCTCTTTTCATGAAGAAGATAATCTTATGAAGACGATAAAGACAATCATAACATTGTCTTCTGCCCCCTGCTCCATGCTCATAGCATACACCATCTAAGTGCTCATGGAGCTCCTCTAAGAAGGTATTATGCCCCTCACTATCAATGTCAATCCCCATTATCGATTTTAGGGGGAGTTTCTCAACCATTTTCTCATTCCGACCTTTACGGTCATAGCCAATTTTCAGGAGTATCCGCAATTCATGCTCTACCTGCTCCCTTTTCATTAGAAGGACTTGTTCTTCTTCCGTCAAAAGTGGTGCAGAAGGGGCAGGCTCCAGCGAAGGAGTTGGGGGAAGGTTGAGATCGGGAAGCGGTCGGCTCGAAAAGTGAGAAGGAGCTGGTAGCAAAGGGGAAAGGGAAACCGATAATGTAGAAGAAGGCTGAATCGGGAGATTTTCTTCTTCTACATCATTCTCTGTTTCAGCTGTGGCAATATTGGCTGAAGCAGTTGGCAGATTTAGAGAGTAATAAGCTTAGTGATCTGGCAAAGGCTGTGTTTCAGTGGGGTATTCTAAGACTCATATACCAATTCTCCTTTAGCAATCCGGTCCTGAAAAAGAGAGAGTCAAGCATGACATAATTCCCAACTTGCTATGGTTTATTGACTAAACTCATTCTTTTTATACTAAAAAAGTCACTGTCTCTAAGACTGACAATAAATTCCTTTCGTCATCATACATCATAATCAGAATCAGGTCACATTAAGGTCCCATTCACTATCATAATGTTGAACCATTTTTCTGTATTAAATACATTCAAATAAAACTTCCTTCTCTGAGGTCTATTCTTTCTATGATTATTACCTCCTCGAGGCGGTGTCTATTTTAGTACCCCTTAGGCTGTTGGAAATCAAATATTTTTTTCGGCTGGTCGATGTTGTACTTCTTTCTTTAACAACCTCTTTGAATTTTGTAACTCTTTCGAACAGCTTCAAAAATTTGGTGATTCCAATCGGGACCAATGCACACTGCATATCATACTGCAGTCCTCAAACTAAAATGGAGACTCGCTTTTTGATTAGAGCACTTCTCCTTCTTGTTATCAAAAAGTCCTTGTACCTCACTTCAAATGTAGACTCCCGTATTAATAAATGAATCATATACAGAAAGTCAACAACACGCTTACTGTATTGCTCCATGTCTCTTTCAAGAGGGTTCTCCCTGCCCCCTGCCAATATATATAGCAGAGGTTTCACGCTTTAGTCCTTTTTCTATTCACTTTTTTGAGTTCGGGCCGTAGGTTTAGGGAAGCAACTTCCGTTTTCTCTATCTTACTAATAATAAGAAGGGGTGGGGAAGAGTGAACTTTAAATCCATACAAAGGAGTGCGTGAGAGCCTACACTAAGGAAACGGATTGAATGCGCGTACCTCTGCAAGTGGCATCTCCTAGGCCTATGCTACGATCCGGGGATCTAAGCAAGGTGGCCTGATATGTACTTCTTTTTTGCCAATTCATCAAATTGTACTCGCCCCCTCATTTGAGTTAGGGGCTTAATAGGCTGAGTAAGGGCCCATTCTGCCCTTTAGAGATAGGGGCGACCCTGCTGGTGGCATTTTTCTTTGAGGCAGAAAGTCCTATATATACCGACGACTCCTTTTCTCAATACCGAAAGTGGAGCGGAAGGAAAATCGAGTGTCTTGTTTTTTGTACTTTGTTAAAACATTTTTTCAAGGGTGTGATGTCTCACTCCGAGCCCCGAATAAACATAATGTCTTTAGTAGAGGTGCATCTTAATCTATTATGACACTATACCTTCCTATACCATATAATGCCAAGTGAGTATAATTCAATAGATTAATTCGAGGTTTTTTGGGTGGCCTTGGTTGACCATGGAGGAATTGAACTTCCCATTCTTTCCTTTTCTCGCCTTGTTCTTACCCATCTAGATGTTCCAGATGAAGAGCCCGATGGAAACATTGAAGTAGCACAAGCAATTATATATCTTCTGGCAGTAGTTCATTGAGCAGGTTATTTTATTGTTTTATATCGAGATCCTATCTCATAGCTAGCTATCAGCACCTTTGACTAACAACACCTAAAGCAAAAGCAACTATGAAAGAGGTTGGTCGAATAAAAGCACTAGTTTCGGTAGACCCCTACTAGTAAAGGGCAAGCCAACATTTTGCCCGGATTGGGAAGCAGAGGTGGGGGGTTGTCAAGTTTGTTTTGGTTTGAAGTAGGATAAATTTGCAGAACCTTTACTTCCGCCCTATTTGAGACTAAGGCAGGTTTGGAGCCTTGTCATATCCCCTTTATCAAATCCCTAGCTCTTTTCCTTAGTGCAACTGTCCTATTCCTACCATGAGAATTTCTATATTTATTTGTTATTTCATATCTATAGTTTTGGATATCAATCGTATATGAAGAAAGAGATTGCTGACCTTAGTAGACTATCTATTCATTGGTATGGCATTTTCTCTTGTGACCACATTTCATACTAAAAAGGTAACCCAACCAAATTCGGGTTTTTTCTAGACTAGACCTTTGGGGTTTTTTTTAGGGTTTATACAAGCAGTGACCTAGTCGAAGAACCTCCTTCGGCGCCACTACTCTGCCTAGCGTATCCTCCTGTCCGCCTAGTGTTCTCTCTACTCTATTTCACAATCAATCCTAGATCCATCTATTTGAGGGAGGTCAAATTCCGTGCTCTTATAATTGCTTAGAAGGGTTCAAGAACCCCTTTACATATAGGGCACATCGAAACCCTATTTTGTAGTTTCAAGAATAGGGCTATCAAATGGTCGACTGCAAAACCCATTAGGGTTAGAAATTCGTATACTTTAACCCTCTATCGGCGATCGTCAACGGACTACTTTTGCGATGCCTGTCATATGAAGAAGCTCAATGAGCCTTATAAGAAGTACATGCTTTCCTAATAATAGGGGCATGGTAATAGTGGTTTGTTGGGTTGGTTTTGCTCTCTACCTTCTCACAGGGGATGGAAACAAGAGAGATCAACTGGAGTGGAAGTCAAACGACGGGGCCGAGAATCTGTGATCGATCTGAAGAACCACTACCAGATACGATTCTATTCCCCCTTCGTACTACCAAAAAATAAAATTCTTGCCCGATTTTCTTTCGACTTAAGAAGGTTGCGGTGAGAGTGAGGATCACTTCAGAACTCTAGCAGAATGGGCGTTTTAGGACGGGATCTAAAAGCTCTCCAACATGTTGTGGGGCCTTTGGCCGTGAGAAGAGAGGGTCTTTTGGCTTCCTCAGGGCCGTGTGAAGCTTAGGTTGTAGCCACGTAATTTAATGATTGTTGTTCGTGGTAGGCGTAGGAGCTGGGTGAAGCGGTAGCACAGCTGAGGCGGTAATGCAAGTGCGGGATGAGCATAGTAGGCCCCTCGGGCATGCTTCTTGTACAACCAAGCGAAGAGCTAGTGAGGGCCAGAATGGAATATTGTATGTAGTGTAGAATTAGATCTAAAGCTCTTTACTAGGGTTGGAACAAGCGAGAAACGAGTGACCACAAGCTCCGCTTAAGCACTCGACATGCAGTTAGCTTAAAACATGTTCATCATGTGGCCAAGCGAAGCGCACCTGTGTGAAACAGCCTAGCATTAGATTAGATAGGAGCAAAATGGATGACTTATAACTGAAAGTTAAGCCTCCGGGTCTATATATCATATGACGTAATGGAGATCATGATCTAGATCCGTTGGTTTGCAGAATTCGGGAACTAACGATGTTCGGTTCGTCACATGAATTGAACGGGAGCGGACGATTCCTCGTTTCCCCCTTTTCGGGGAATGGCTGCAATCACAAGCAAGTGATTGAATGAGTGGGGCCCCCCAAAAGCACATGTAGGATAAGCAGGTGTTTCAGGAGACGATCTAAAAATGGGTCCGGTCCAGAAAGAGAACTCTTAACAAAACTAAGATGAAGCTAATCAAGATCAATAGGAAGAGGAGTTAGCTAGGAATCTATTGACAAAGTTCATGCCACAAAGATCTATATGGAAGGGCAGTTTTGTTGATGTATTCCTGTTAAGAAAGTTTTTTTTTGGAATTCTCCAACTGCGGATGAGTTTGAGGTCTGTGGCACCTTGCCTTTTTTGAAGACTTTTTTTTTTGTTGCGCCCCTCTCTCTAACGGGCGAGGGTGGTGGCTTTCTTGCGGTAGTAATTACAAACTCATTCCATTTTTAAAGGATTTGTTCCGTGTTTCTACAGCTGAGAAGCCTCAAGGTCCGCCCCCTTACTCACCTCTGAATCTATTAAAAAGCCCTTTCCCCTTAATAATAAGGTAAGCTCCAGATTATTATGAAAAATGAATTCCTAACACTATCTTTCCTTGAAGCCTATCCATAAGGGCTGGAGTGGGAGAAACTTCTATAATAAATTTAGATTAAACTCGATCACTTGGCAGCGGAGTTAGGATGTCTTTTTGAGCGCACGTTTCTCTTATCGAAAAACGGGTTGTGTCTTCTTTTTTGGAAAGCCAATCATACTATTACACTTTAGCTAATGATGAAATAGAATATGGATTTGTCTGCAGTTGATGATGTTGATGTCCACTCCTTGCTCGATGTGCTGAACGAAAAGAAACTCTCTAGTTTGAGAAAGAATTTCCTTCGTAATTAAGCAACGTTCTTTAAGTAAGTTGGGGGGGGCTTTGTATAGTAGAGGCGCGCCGAACCGCCGACGAATAATAGCTACCCCCACCCTAGGAAAAATTAGTAAGCCGTGAAATAGGTGACCATTTCGTGTCGTTCGGGGGGGCACTTGAGTCAGCTGCCGGTGCCTGACAGCATCTTGACCCTTATCCAATATTTGGGCCAATTCCCCCTTTATACTACCAAAAAATGAGATTCTTGCCACATCTGAGTTTGCTGCTCCAACCATTACCAAACTAATACCTATTTTGTTTAGTAGTTCAGGTGCTTTTGTTGCATATAATGTAAATCCCATAGCAGATCAATTCCAATGAGCCTTTCAAACTAGTACTTTTTTTAATCGACTCTATATCTTCTTCAATAAACTCTAGTTTTTCGATCAAGTTTTGAATGACTTCTAGTCAGATCGTTCCTGTGTTTCAGATATGAAGTTTCATTCGAAGCTTTAGACCAAGGTGTTATTGAGATATTGGGCCCTTATGGTATCTCGTACACATTCAGAGGATTGGCTGGGTGAATAAGTCAACTTCAAAGTGGATTTGTTGTGCGAAGAGTGCATTTTGACATGTGGACGCCTGCCTAGTGGGGGCGGCTCTTCTGTTGTGGGTAAACGGGAAATCCGACTCCATGAACCCGAGGAAAGGCTGCACAGCATTAGTAGAGGCATTAAGACCGGAGCTTTTGTAGTGCAAGTAGGAATGCAAGTGAATGAATCCCATCCCCTAGCGAGTGAAGTGCTTACTCCCCTTCAGAGAGAGGGGCGAGCAAAAGAGCTCGTTCTTCCATTTTTCGATCTTTAGATTCGTAAGATCATGATAGAGTCCCTTTACTTTTGATTTATTAGATTAGTAAAGCGCTAGCGTCCTACAACTAGTAGAGTATAGCATAGCAGCCAGCTTCAAAGCTTACCTTATTATTAGAGAAAGGAGCGCTAGCGCTTTACTACTAGAAAGGTTTGGGGTCTGAGAAGTTGTTTCTTGCTGCTTGTTGTCTACTTTCCGAGCCTTCACAGCCTCGTTCTGTAACTTCCTTTCTTTCGTCCGTCCACGAGGCCGTAAAAGAAGAGAAAGGGGTGGCTATCTAACGAGAGTTATTTCGGTTGTATGCCACGAGGTCCCTAAGGACAAGAGGACAAGTGAATCATCGCTTTTTGGCGCAGGTAGCCCTCTACTATCTATCCCATTGCATTCCATCATCTCGTATTATACTATACCATATCAGACCAGATAGATCTACTGAGTGAGAGAAAGGGATCAAACTCTAATTCTAAATTTTTCATTTGGATATTGATAGGGATCCCCATTCATTCCTAGATTCCTATAACTATGGATTGATTGTCCCTACCTAACTACATGGTAGTGGTCTAGGGAGCGCAATTGCTAGAGCACGGGAGAATAAAGAGTAATGATTTCAGCAAGAGCAGCCGGACGATGTAGCAGCCTTTCCGAGCGAGCCTGCGGGATCTCCTGTAAACCCCTATGATGTGGTAAATGAAGGATATTAGGGGAAGCAGTGAGTGGAGATTCCCTTGTAGAGAGCCCGATGAGGGGAGACCTTCACGTCTGGATCGGAGGGCGGGGATACCCCAACCCTACTATCATTATGCCTTTGCAATGTTACTTGGTTCAACTCTATTTGTGACCTTTTCTCGTATGTGGGACTCTCTATCTTCTTGAGTAGATAATCGATCGTCTTTCATTTGGATAGTGAATTGTTTTTATAATAATAAGTCAAGTCAAGAATAATAATCGAACTGAAGGAGCTTGCAAGGATAGCTTGGTAAGCAAGCAAGCAGTTATGTAGGTGCCAACTCCCAGTTCTTTCTCTTCTTTCTTTTTTAGTTTAGTGACAGTTCATCAAAAGAATTGTCCAAGATTGCTAGATCGAGCACGCGATGAGCATAGTCTTAAGTCCAAGAGCGGGTTGTATCCTCTTCAACATTTCTACTACTTCTTTGCCTCCCCCTTCTCAGAGATCTCCTTATTCTCTTCCCAGATTTGACTCCATACATTTGCCTCCTTCTTCATCATCTTGTTCCATCCTTTAGGGTTGTTCGGTAGGTGTCTGGGCCTTCTAAAAAATCCTTCCGACAAGAATGCTGCTTGAACATTATAAGCCATGGAACCATCTTGTTCTTTTGAACACTGATCATAAGTGGCAAAAGTCGTCGTAATGCTCATTTCTTGTCTATAAGCTCTCCTCACTATAATTATCCATGAAAGTCGCCCCTACAACCCCTTGACTCTTGTGGGCTATGTTCGAACTAAACGAGAGTAAGGCTTTCCCCCTGATAAAACGTACTGACTATTAGGAGGGGGAAGGACCCTCGCCTAGCTAACGGAGTTCATGAAGAACTGACTTCAGTTAGTGAAGCGAGGCCTCAAACCTCAAACCATATCTTACTGAATAATCTGACTGAACCGAGTGAGGTATAGACAGATTATATCACAATTAGCGTTGTGGCGAGACAAAGGGACAGAAGGAGCCGGTTCCCTTGCTTGCTTAACAGACAAGAAGGATTAGACTTTAGACCACTAATGGACTATAACGAGCTGAGTAGTGTAGTACTAAAGCCCTGAGTGACTCTTGGCGGCCTTCAGTGATAGACGCAATTACTTTGACTACTTTATTCCTACGAAACGAGCCAATCAAGAGTGGGTGAAGGGATGGATTTGAGACTACCGATGTCTCTAGCGCTGATTCATAGAGCAGCCGGGTAGTGGATTTTTTAGAAAAATTGTTTCCTCCTTTTATTAGAGTATAGGTCTTTCCCTTTTTTTTTCGTGTGTATTGAATGATGGAATGAATAGAGCCGCATAGCGTATAGCATAGCGAATGTTGAAAGCTCTGCATAGCGTTCCTATTCTTAATGAATAGTAATAGTCAATTATAGAAGTGGAATAAGCAGTTCCTCGCTGTTTTGACCTAGAGCAGTGGCTTGTGTAGCAATCTAGAAGGAGCTCTTTCAATACGCTGCCTCTGCTTGATTATTCAATGAATGAATGCAATGAATGCGTTGTTGATAAATAGCTTAGTGGACAGGGGCTTCCTGATCTGCTTTCGACGTTCCCCATATATTCTCACACACGAATTCTGCCACTTAACATCTTTTTAGCCAACATCTGGATTCCTTCTACTTTCATACGTGTCGATGCTTTCAGCCTTACTCAAATAGGGGGTGGCGTTCTATTCCAAACTGAATCATGGCATGGCTCACTTACTTTCTTTCAATAGAAAAGGGTTCGATCATAAGCTTATGTGATCGGATCCAGCATCTCAAGGAGCCATAAGCCATCATAAGCTTCTTTGAAGGTAATCCCTACATGCACCGCTGTGATAAGATCGCATAAGCTTCTCCTAGACTATAGGGATTGAAGCTTCTCTTTTTGCCTCTGATTGTCGTTCCTCTGCTGCTGCGCTTGCTATTGTTGCGGGGGGCACCTTTCAATGCCATAAATATGGGACCACAACATTCACTTCATTGTGCTACTTATTGCCCCTTTAATGGATTGTCACCTATTTTGTTCTTTCCCTTAGGTTAGGGCGCCAGCCAGAATTTGAGTTGGACTTTCCTCTTATAATGTTTGAAGGGTACTCAACAAATTATTTGTTCGGGGGTGATTCGTTATGGTTATTATTACGCTTAAGATGGCGGAAAGCTTGATCACGGTTCAAACTATTACAAAAAAAATGAACGATTCGATAGTTCTATTTAGAGGGAGTACATAATAGTTGTGGTATGATGGCTCCCATAGAACGACTTGCGAATGAGACAATCCAGCAACTTAAGATGTCAAGATCCTATGAATTGGAATGGTACAATACCCCCTATTTGAGTAAGGCTGAAATGTCGAGATTCTATTTTCGGCACCTGGCTAGGCCCCACTTGTAATGGATCTTGGACCGCTTCCATTTTGATACATAATTGGCCCTCGAGCTGGTCCACCTGTTATCTATCTCTGGCCCAGGCGGACTCAAAGTCATTTAGCCCTTCTTGCTAACCACACATACTATTCATTGTGTTTGTTGGCATTCTCTCCCAATCCCCCGGGTTTAACTGATTAGGCAATTTCTTCAATCTAAACGGAATGATGGTCGTCGCCTTCCTCCTCCTCTTGGAACTTATGCACATTTCTATGCACTTATTGAGCCTATGATTTTCCACCAATAACTTTTATTCTCGTTGAAGCATCCGATCAATCTGGATTCGTGGTCCGACCAACGTTGTCAGCTTCCCCCATGATCATCTATCCACTACATTCCAACAACTCATCTTGGTTTTGAGGTTGCTCTGACACTCACGCTATATCCCACACGTGAGACCTAGGAACTTACAAAGGGCTCTGATGTGTTACTTGCTGCCTAATCTTGATCCCTCGACCCTCGAGTCACTTGCGTCCCTCTATCATCCGCTCATTCCCTATCAAACTTCCACCTTTATAAGTTAGCCTCACTCGATCATAAAATGTCTGCCCACCCCAACTAGCAATCCATAGTATATCTTGTGATAATACATGCATAGAGACTGAGGCTCAACTATGGCAACAAACATTAGCTAAGGTGTAATGAACTTGTTATTCATGATGTGTTATTGGTGACAAAAGAATCTTTCTTTTGCCATGCTTCCAACTCTACTAAAAAACGTAAGGGCGCTAAAAATCTTACATTTTTCAGCAGGCTAGCGCGCCCCTGCAATCAAACTAAAGCGCTAACACCTTATCTATAGTATAGTATGGGGCCTTTTTCATTTAATAAGGCTCGCGTAGGAGCGCTCACGTTTTTTAGCTCCCTTCGCTCCACTGGCCTTGATTGGCAGATGGAAGTACCAAGGTGCGTATGGTGGTATCGTATATAAGATCACGACTGCATTTAGGAGTGATCTTTCCCTCTTCTTAAAGCAGATGGTGATCTCACTTTCAAAAGAGAGTCTCAACGTGGCACAATACATCTAGCTCCATATCGGAGCTAGTCACTGGCTACAGGGCGACCGACCCATCGGATCGGAGGCGACTGGGAATTTGATGTAAAAAGGACCAACGACGATGAAAAATGAGAAGGAGTAGGAGCTAATTTTGAATGATTACGAGATAGATTTGGATCTATTTGAATGAGACAAAGCCAAGAAGGGAGATCACTTAAATAATTCACTTTGAGTGCAGGGAAGTCTGTTGGTAGGAATTCCTCAGGGCGTATTTCTATTTTTCACCGAGGGGGTGGACCGAAGCGATTGCAGCAAAGAATTGATCTGAAATGAAGCACTTCATCTCTGGGCATTGTAAAAAGGATAGAATATGACTCTAATCGTTCTTCTCGAATCACTCTAGTACGATGGATCGAGGGGGTGGAGCTAGGCCGCCAAAGGAAATACAACACGATAGAAGAGTTCACTCCGCCACGTAAGATCCTCGAACCTACCACGACAGCCATCCACGGTCCATTTTCGTTCTCTTCCCTGCACGGGAAGGTGGATCAAAGAAAGGTAGCTTGCTTCTCTCCTGGATTGTTGGGGGCTTATTTAATGGTCGGCCTTCCTACTACAAGCCTCCTTGGTCGAAGAGCCCCAAAACTAGTAAGGGCGTAGGAAGTCAAAAAACTTGCGTGAAGGACATTTTCTTCTCTTCCCTCTCCTCTCCAAAGGCCAAGGGAGAGACTGCATCCCTTTCCTTTGGTAGTACTTTTTCTTTCCAAAGAATAGCGATAGCTGGAGCAAAGCCCGCTTATTTTGCTCGGCGAATGAGAGAGAAAGTCAGAGGAAAAAACACGTTATCTCTTTGCGAGATTCAAAAGTGGAGAATGCATAGTATTCTTTGGGAACATAGGATCAAACGTAAAGCAACGCTTTCTTGGTAGAGTTTTAGGTGGTAAGAAACTTTAGGGCTTGTTAGAGCTACCGAGCATAACGAATCGAAGTCGAAGATGAAACAAGGGAGCTTGCCTGCCAAGCTGATAGGCGAAGGGCCAAAGGATGGAACATGCAAAGTCGATCGTATACTTGTCGTGTGACCCGTTGATCCTAAGAAATGTCTTGTGCAAAGCGACCCACCTAGAAAGAGCTCTCCTTTATGTTAGGGGGCACTCAAATGGAACTTCGATCGGATGCGGGTATCAAATCCTACCGTTGAGATGTCCAGCGGATTCTTGGGCCTTGACGAATTGTCGGCCACTTTTTGCCATTAGAAGAGAAAAAGGCTTGGGGCGCAGTAGGATGAACCAAAGTGAATGAGAGGCCCAAACAAGATTGGTGTTGACCAAATTATGCGCTATCGTGGTAGCAATAGAGGCTAGGTGATGACAATTGAGAGGTTGTCACTGAGCATCTCAGGTGAAAGATGTACATAATGCCAGATTGACATCAATTAGTTGTAAATTAGAGGTATAAATAAAGTCAAATTAGTAGAATAACCGCACTAAAAAGTAGTAATTAAAGTAAATTAGGGATAGTACGGGAATTATTAGTTTTAACAGTTTTTATCTAAAATTGCAGGATAAATGCAGAAATAACCAAAGATGAAGGGTGCAATGTCAAGAAAAAGTAAAGCTAGGAGGCTAAAGTATAATAAATCAAGTCAGAAGCCTTGCAAGTTGCAAATCCACTTGCACCACCGTCCGGACGGTCCTCCACTGACAGCCATGCAAATCTCTTCCTCTCCTGCTTCCATTTCTGCCTATAAATAGGGGACCCTTTCTTCACAGCAAGGAGGTCGGTTCAGCAAGAGAAACTCTCTTCAGAAATTCTTCCACTCCAAGATACTGTGAGCTCCCAAGATACAATATAAAGAGAGAAAAAGAGATACCAAGTGAAAACACGTTCCGGTCAGTGTTATAGTGTAGTCCAAAACCAGTACTTTTATTTTTGTAATGACAACTGCTATCACTCCTTGCTCGTCTATAGCAATGGAGCGTGAGTAGTTCCGTATATCCTCCGGTGCGAGGGGAACATATGTACAATATTGGTTTGTTTATGGAATTGTTGATGTTTTATCTATACGTTTATTATATATATAAGACATGCCAGCTGGAATAACCCCGGTGATCCTATCGGTATGGCTTTGCTTTCGCCGGAACGCTGAGGAAGTTCCACTGACGCATGATATTACTATATATAATAATATTTTCTATTAGAATAACCCCGGTGATCCTATCGGTATGGCTAGTCCTCCACTGGAACGCTGAGGAAGTTCTACTGTCTATATATATATTCCAAGATGATCTATTGAATAATTCAAGTATTCCGTTTGAGTGGCTTGACTTTCCGGGTGACATATCTAAATATAGCTAACCTGACAAGTTGTTGTATTATGATTAACTACCACCAGCTGACCTGACAAGTTGCTGGAAGATCGTCTATACCACCAGCGGGTTTTACTCGAATTAGTCAATTGGAACATCTATAATCCAACGTAGCCTAATAAGCAGCTGTGTTATAATATATTACCTTCACAATATCCTAATAAGCTACTGTGTGCTGAATTATGTACATCAGACCTACCGATTGACTTTCAAGTAAAATGGAAGTTGATTGTTGTGTGGTGGCAATTCCGTAACAATACCAATATAAAATATATGGGATCCTTAAACTGAAGGATATATTTTATATTTCTGTCAATTAATCTGCTTTATTTACGCACTTTATTATAATTTCACCTTAATTTCGTCTGTTGAATAAATTAAAACCAGTTAATTAGACTAAGCTCACACCACAAACAATCAAACATCAAACTACTCCAAATAAACTACTTTACTGTTTTTGATAGTTTATTTTTATTTATTTATTATTTTTTTTAAGAATTACTTAACTCTTCGTGGGATCGATACTTGGACTTAAAAATCGAGAAAACTACAATTCAACCACCTATACTTGGGTGTAATATTATAATATAATTCAGA
>CM042184.1:28654806-28687338 GCA_023539305.1 Ilex asprella | reverse complement strand
TAAAGTCACTCTTTAGTTCGAGGATCAGAATATGTAATGAATTATCCGGTGTATTACACTTGTGCTTTATAACTCAACTAACTCCTATGGTAACAGTAAGTTAATCGGAAGATAAGAGTGGACTGGGTTAAAGCTCCATCTTTTTTATGAAATGCAATGGTGGTGGCCATTGAATAGTTAGTCATGAAGTTCTATCCCGGAGTATTTGTCTCACACAACGGATCTTTCTAGAAGGAGTCATCCATTTACCATAGAAAAGATCCCTTGGTTATACATAATACTAGCCGGAGTTCTTTGCTTTGAATCAACGAATCCTTCTAGAAGGAGTTATCCATTTACCATAGAAAAGACCCATTGATTCCACAAAGAACATTACCTAGCTAGGGTACTTGCTTTGAACCAACGGATCTTTCTATGTAGGAGTTATCCGGATCATAGAAACATCCTTTGGTTGTGCAAATTACCCTAACTTTGCTTAACACATTCAACCTCCCACTAAGCAAGTAAATAAAGCATTGAAGTATGAAAGAAATGCACAAGTATAACATCCGGATAGTTATTACGTATTCATCACCTCTCCCTAAAGAGTGAATGAGGACTACTCACTCTTCATGGCTTGGGTAAAGCTAGAAAAGTGAATAGTACTCATTCCTCCAAGTAGAGGAACTCCGAAGTTGATCTTCAACGAAGAATGAGTGAATCACGTTCCACCCTTCTTGGCTTTGGTAAAGCCCTAGAAAAGTGGAAGAGTTTCACTCCTCTAAGAAGAAAATGCTCAAGCAATGGAAGTGAAAGAAAGTAAAAGAAAGCTAGATCTTTAACAAAGAATGAGTGAATCACGTTCCACCCTTCTTGGCTTTGGTAAAGCCCTAGAAAAGTGGAAGAGATTCACTCTTCTAAGAAGAAGATGAGCTCAAATGATTAAGGTGCAAGACATAATTAGAAGCAAGAAAGTAAAAGCATTAATGAAAAGACAAGAAGTAAATTAAGAACATAAAGAACACAAAAGTAGGGAATTTATCTTCCCAACTCTATAAAAATGAAGACAAGTAGGGAATTAACTTCCCAACTATAATAAAGATGAAGACAAGTAGGGAATTAAACTTCCCAACTATAATAAAGACTTGAAGTAATTAAAAGGGGCAAGAATGTAAAAGACATGAATTAAAGAACTAGAATGTAAAACTTGAATTAAAATGAATACATAAAAAGACTAGGTATTCTTTAAGAGGGAAGCTCTTGATCTCTCCCCACAAGTGTGTCCTCAAAGGCTCCCAAAAGGGGAGTATATATAGGCAGGGAAGAGCAAGGGAGGGGTGAAAGAGCAGTGCTGGATGCCTAAGTCAAGGTGAGAATCAAAGGCTCAGTCAAAGAATCAGAAAATCTGCAGTCTATCCGTGGGAACCGTTCGAACGGTCCCTTCTGTTCGAACGTGAAGGCTGTTTTGCTTGTATGTCTGTGTTTATTTTCAGGCTTCACGTAGGTTGCAGTCTTTTGTCAGGTCATTCATTCACCCACTCTCTGCAGCACTTAGGGTCTTCAAACACTCCAGATTCAGTCGATCACGGCACCCATATGCCTGAGGGTCTTTCTTCTGGCTTGGGAGTCTGCACACGCGAAGTCTTCCAGTCAGCATGATCGTGTCAGTGTTTCCAGTGTCGTTCGAACGTAGGATAGTCGTTCGAACGTGATGATGCGTTCGAACGAGTCTTGATGTTCGAACGTTAGGCTTTAGCCTCCAGGGTCTATCTACAACACGCCTGGTCTTCGTTAAATTCAGGGGAACGTTCGAACGGTCCCTTCCGTTCAAACGTGAAGGTTGTCCTCCAAGCTTTTCCATTGTTTGTCCTTAAAGCACTGCAGTTACACTTAATTGTTGTATTTGTTATGCTTGACCCTTTTTTCTCACTTTAGTACCTGAAACATCACCATTTGAACTCCATCAAAGTATAATTAGTTCAAAGGAGGCACAATAAAATGTTATAATTGGGTATCAATCCTTTAGCTCGGTACTCCGATGAATAGCTGAAACACTGCCACTCTTATTACCAGCTAGGGCACAAAAGTGGGAAAGGTTCAACATTCCAAGTAGAAAGGAAAACCCAAAAATATAGAAGTACAGAAAATTCTGGCTGAGAAATGATTCTGGCAGGGCTTCGCTAGTCCTTTCTTTCCCACATTTCTTCTCTCTTGCACTGAACTAAACTCCGATGGATTCCCTTGTGAAAGGGTTGTAGTAGGCTATTATAGGCGTCAGAAGGATGCTTTAAGGCAGAACACACCCGTACCATCCAATCAGGGTGTTTTATTACATATTTGCCAATGGGAGAAGAGGAAGGGAAAGGCGATTTAGCCATCGTCTGGATGTCACCACCACCATTGAGACAGTAGCAAACCTCTGGTTTCATTCTTGCCAGTCATCTTTGTTTGACCTTGTTGACTTAGTAATTGCACTTGCCTCCCCTTATTCTTTTAGCCATTCACTTTGATCCTCTTATTTTATGTATTTTTGCTTGAAACCCTACGAAATGTACAAATTACACATTAACCCTAATACTTTATAAATTAATCATTTTTACCTAATTTATACCCATAGCTAACCCTAAATCCAAATTCAATTATGCATTTTTTTAGGGTTAATCACACCCCCCAACCAGACATTACTAGTCCCTAGTAACAAAGAAAAATTACTTTCATAGATTCCACAATTGCATTTAGCATATGCAACAAGCCGTTAAACCCCTAGACGATTCCAAGTGGACGAGTCTTGTCTCGTGAATAGTTTTAGTGAAAATACCTACAAACTTTAACGGTTTACATAATTCATATTTTTCACAAATGAACTTAAATTACCATTCTGTTCTATTAACAGAATACCTCCCTTCCTCGATTACTATAAGACTAACACACATTAACTGTAACATTATTCTATATATTTTCAGAAAAATTCGTGTGTGAGTGTGTGTGTGCAGGGATTCCCTTATTTCAAAAGCACTTAAGAAATATCACCACCCTTCATTCTGCAATACAAGAATTAGTCTTGATGTCAATCCTTTGTTGAAAATCACTCAGCAAAGAATACACTCAAGTTTTAGTGACTATCACTCAAAAATTACATGTGAGGATAATATTGTTATCAAGGCAAAGTAATAACTCATGTAATATCCCAAACGAAGGTTATTTGAACAAAAATGGAATTTTGCATTATCTCATTGTTTACCCAGTATGCTCAATGTTCCAATTCCACAGACAAGTGATATGGTTTACCATAAACTAGTCAATAAAGAGATATTCCCAAAATATTTTTGTATGCAGTTTGATAGGCCCAAAGCGTATAAGTCTATCTCAAAGACTAATCCTTGTGGTCTGGATTTACTATTTTTTCCATAATATATTTTATCTCTCTATTGGCTAATTCAGCTTGTCCACTTATCTGGGGATGATATGGGCAGATATTTTGTGAGAAATCAAATATTTTTCATTAGTTTTTCAAAAATTTTATTACAAAAATGTGTTTCCCCATCACTTATAATGACTCAAGGAATTCCAAATCTAGGAAAAATATTTTCTTTTAAAAATTTGATGACTATATGGTGATCATTGTTTCGACAAGGAATAGCCTCTATCCATTTGAAAATATAATCAACAACAACCAAAATGTACATAATCCAAAGGATGGGAAAACGGTCTCTTAAAATCGAAGCCCCAACAATAAAAAATTTCAATGACCAATATATGGTTCAAAGGCATCATGTTTCTTTTTGAATTATTCCCCCATTCTTTGACATCTGTCACAATTTAGACAAAAGACATGTACATCTTTAAAAAGAGTAGGCCATTAAAATTCACACTGCAAAATTTTAGCAACGCTTTTCTTTGAAGAAAAATGCCCCTCCACATGCTTCAGAATGACAGAATGAAATGACCTGACCGATTTCATGATTGGGTACACGATGCCTTATTATTTGATCTTTACAGTATTTAAACATATAGGGGTCTTCCCAAAAGAAAGTGTGTACCTCTCCCAAAATTTTCTTTTTGTTGGTCCAGTTATAATGAAAATGAATATTATCTGTGGCTAAATAATTGGTTATATCAGCATACCATGTCACTTCTATTACTGCAAATAGATGCTCATCTAGAATGGTCTCTTTGATTGGTTTTGATTCTTTCTTATATCATAATTCAGCCTTAATAAATGATCAGTTACCACATTTTCAACTTCTTTCTTGTCTTTTATGATAAGATTGAATTCATGAAACAATAATATCCACCTTAGGAGACTTGATTTTGCATCTTTCTTGGTAAGCAAATATTTCAAGGCTGCATGGTCAATAAACACAACAATCGAGGATTCAACTAAATATGATCGAAATTTATCTAAAACAAATACTACAACATGCAATTCTTTTTCTATGCTAGAATATTTTATCTAAGCATTATTCAGAATTTTAATTGCAGGCAAATCACGTAGGGTCTTTTATCCTTCCTTTGACCTAAAATAACTCCTACTACGTAGTCACTAGCATCACACATTAATTCAAAAGGTAAAGACTAGTTAGGAGGTTGCATAATTGGTGAAGAAATAAACATGCTTTTAAGTCTACTAAATGCTACTTGACATGTATCATTCCAATCAAATGGCACATCATGACATAAAAGATTACGCATAGGTGTGGATATCAAACTAAAATCTTTAATGATTGTTCTATAGAATTTTGCATGACCTAGAAATGACCGAACATTTTTTATAGTCTTCGTTGGAGGGAGATTGGCTGTTAAATTGATTTTGGACTTGTCAACTTCATTTCTCTTTACATAAATTACATGTCCTAAAACTCAAATGAATCTCCATATACAAAAAAGTCATCCATAAAAAATTTCAAAAATTGCTCCACCATATCACTAAAAAAGATTAGCAGACAACGTTGAAAAGTGACTGGAGTATTGCACAATCTAAAAGGCATTCTTTTATAGGAAAAAATGACAATAAGACATGTAAAAGTGGTTTTTTCTTGATCATAAATTGCTATTTCAATCTGGTTATAGCCTAAATACCCATCCAAAAAATAATAATATGCATGATCGACTATTCTTTCTAAAAATTGATCCAAGAATGGTAAGGGAAAATGATATTTTCTAATGAGAGATTCTTCTTCCAATGGTCAATACACATACGCCAACCAGTTACTGTACACATAGAGACTAATTCATTTTCTTGGTTTTTCATGACCGTGACACTAGTCTTTTTAGGCACTATCTGTGTAGGGCTGACTCATTTACTATCAGATATAAGATATATAATATCAGCGTCCAATAGTTTAAGTACTTCAGCCTGGACTATTTCTTTCAAATATGGATTCAACCTTCTTTGGGGTTGTTGGGATGGTTTAGAGTCTTCTTCCAAATATATATATTGAGTACAGAGAAGAGGACTAATACCTTTTATATCTGCTATCGTCTAACCGATTGCACTTTGATGATTTTTTATAACTATTATCAATTGATTTTCTTGGATTTTTGAAAATTTTGAAGATATTATCATTGGATGAGTTTCATCCAAAGATTTTGAGTTAAGGACTAAATGCAATTTACTGCATGTCATTCTTCTTCCTCTATGAGTTGTTTTACAATGTCAAATACATTCAATTCCAAAGTCAAATTTCCAAATGAAAGTGTTAATATTTCATTCCTGTAATTAATTAATGCATTTGATATAGAAAGGAATGGTCGAGCTAAAAGGACAAGATTTGTGTAGTGTGATGCCCCAAAAATTGGGGGTCATTTGTCAACTTGTTGATCACTCATCAACCTGTAGAATAGCCGTGGATACCGTGTAACTCGATATCACGCCATTATGACCCATTTATTGGGATCCAAAATTTAACAAAATTCAGGCAGTCTCCTTTGTACAGGGAGCTTTACCTAAAACACAACTTATGCAATCACACAACATTGACCACACCAGGTCCATTTAGCCAGGCTTGTGATGCCCCTAAAATCGGGGGTCCTGTGTCAATCTATGCAGTGTGACATTGGTTTATAACAATTTGAATTTTGTTAGTAGCAGTGGGGCATTGGCTGGTATCAGTGTAACATAGGCTGGCATTAGTGTGACATTGGCTTATATATATTACTGTAACATTGTCTTGTTGCATTGTGACTTTGTCGTGTACCACTGTGCCAATGTGACATGTATCACTGTGCCAATACGACATGTACCATAACTACTTATAAACACCTCCAATTTATGCATCAAACATAGTAATTACAAGTTCAATTATAATTTTTTACATACATTACATGCCCAAAAACTAACTTAGCTAATGTTTTACAAAAGATGGTTTAAAAGCCACAAGTCGGCTTTTCTTCAAAAAGGCTACTCCCCAACCTGAGTGCATGTGAAATTTGACATGCAATTTCAACAAACCACAAAATATTTCAATCAAGAGTATGCAACTCAATGTTGGAATTCATTATGTCATGCGATGAAATAAGATGAGACTCACTTATGTAACTAAACCCGAGCCCTCTCCGGCTCCCACAACACAATGTAATGTCAATGTGTAAAAATCCACCTTTGATGATATACGTTAAACAATCTTTTTAAAATAAACAGTGTGATATTGTTATAAAACAAAACCATGTGTCTTTGTTGGATGTTACACATCGAATGACTATTTTATAAAGCAAAATCATTTGTCTTTGTTGGGTATCGAATTTTAGAATCACACCTTTTTGGAATTGTACCACTGGAAAATGGATGAACCAAGTAATTAGGTCTTGCATCTAAGGGAGAATCTAGTCCTGCTTGCTATACCTGACACAAGTTTTTCATGCAACCATGCAACTCAGCCAAACTTGGGTCCAACCTTTCCGAGTCCATTTATCAACCACCAAGAATGGCGCTTGACCAACCATGCACACACACCCACACTCATGCCTCATGCCAATTATTTTGACTTGTTTTATATCATACACCCAAATATAAGTGGTCGAATTGCCGTTTCTTAGTTTAAGTCCAAGATCGATCCCACGAAGAGTTTTAATAATTCGATTTTAAAATAAAAATCGTAAATTTATTATTAAAGCAGTAGAACACAAGATAGCTTGTGATGTAAGCTTAGATTGATAACTAGTTTAAATAAATTAAGTGCGTAGGTGAACTGTTAATAGATAATAATATAAAAGGAACCCTTCAATTTAAAGATTTCATATGCTTTATTTTGGTTGAGTACTTGAAATGCCATTGTACAACAATTAACTTCCAGGCCACTAGAAAGTCAACCGGTAGGTCTGATGTGTACAACCTATAACACAACAACTTCTTAGGTTAGCTGGTGGTATATATATGTTAAACCATAACACAACAACTTCTTATATTAATTGGTGGTATATTTATATTAAGCCATAACACAACAACTTTCTAGGTTAGGTGGTGGTATTTGTGACAATTGACTAATCCAAGTAAACCACAAGGTCAAGTCATTCATGAGGATCACTTGAATTACTTAATTGGTAATATTATTATGTATCAATTAAACGACCCTAGTGAACCAGAAGGACAAGCCATTCAGAAGGATCACTTAGATCATTAGTCTGACAGCTTTATATACCAGTTAAAAGAACCCTAGTGAACCTGAAGGACAAGCCATTCAGGAGGATCACTTAGATCATTAATCTTATTGTTTTTGTGATGCCCTAAAATCCGGGAGTCCTTTACTAACCGTTGACCAACTGTCAACCCATAGAAATAACCTTGTTTGTCGCAATTACAGACCTCATGTCAAATGAATCCCCTTAATCGGGATATTAACTCACGCATGTAACCCGTGTTCCTTTAATTATTTAATTCATCTAAGGTCCTACATGCCTCAATATAACTCATTTAGGGTCCATTTGTATCCTTTGAACCAAAAAAACCAAAGTCCAAAAGCATATGAAAACAGTGTTAAAATTTAAAAAATTTGGAGATAGTACCGGTACGTCGAACCTTATGAACCAAATCGTACTGGTACTGAACCGTACCGGTACGCAGTACGGGTACTGAACCGTGCCGGTACGTAGTACTGATACTCTTTGCCCAGTTTTTGCTCATTTCACCTATTTTTCATCTCCAATCCATCCCAAACCGTTCCACAATTACCCAATACACGTTTAATAAGGTTTTCCATGCAATACATGACTTTTACAAGTTCCATTACATTCGATACCATGAATTTACAGATCAAAATAGAATTTACACAAAAGTTTTACAAGATAAACCACAAAAGCCACAAGTCGGCTTTATTCATCCTTGGGGCTCGAAATGGGTGCCATCCGTCAGTGTAAATCCCGCACCTGAAATGTTTTACCCATAAAGGGTGAGCCACGCTCAGTAGAATATTTCCTACAAAGGCTACTCACCAACCTAAATGCATATGAAATGTTTACTTGTAACATTCAACAGCTCATAGCATTCCAAGCAAGATTATGCATCCAATGTTGGAATTTTTCATGTCATGCCATAAAATGAGATGAGACTCACCCATGCAATTCTACTCGAGCCCTTCCCGGCTTCCTAACACATGCAATTGTCAATGTGTATGAAATCGTCATTTATGTTACACATCAAATGACATCATCTATTCTGGGTCTTTTTTGGGGTGGGTAGTTTTGGACTTACACCAACGGCACCCAACCGACACAAAATTTATGGATTTCCACCAACGGTTCCTCGTACACCACACACTTTATAGACTTGCACCAATGGAAGTACGTATCCAAATCACCGGGCCTCGTGCCCGAGGGATCTTCTAACCCTTATTGCTAATCCCAATCCTCTATACCTTGCAAATCGTATGACTCAGCCAAGTCATCGACTTATCTTACTCGAGCCGACCCATCATCCACCCATGTGGTGTTAACTATATCCATGCACAACCACCCAATTAATGCAATGTTCATGTGCATATGCAATGTAATGCCTCATTGCAACTCTACTACCATAGTCAATATGCTATGTATGACATATGAACTATATCCAACACATTTCGTACAACCCATGACAAATTATATCGAAGCATATAATTTTCGTAATTCTCGCAATGTCAATATGTAAACATGTATATATCAACATTTCAACTCAAATCCAAACATAAGCATGCTATCACGTATCAAGCAATAACACACTTAATTTCTCAAGGCATTATATAAACACAGAGCATGCCCACAATTCACATAAGTTAAGAAATTACATTAGTCAATTTTTACATATTCAATTCAAGATAGAATTTATTCTTCTCGATTTCAATACCCATTTCATTAAAATCTCATCAATGGGCAAGTGATATACACATCTATCAACCTACCCATTTCAATAAAGCATCTTAGATTGTAAATAAACCTAAGTAGGAGAAATCCTACCTCTTTAAGCGTAAAATGAGTTGTAGAAGCCCCAAGAAATTAACCCAAACTCAATCCCAAGCTCCCTCCAAAAATTTGATTTTCAACCTTCAGTGAAAGCCCTCGTTTTTTTTATGTATGTGTAGCCTTTATCGAGGAGACCGACTTTTATTCTTGGTCCGAGTGGATCCGTGCTCCGTAATGGCATAGATCGTAGAGAGAAGTTAGAGAAAACCTTAAGTTTCCCTCTCCTCTCTATCGGTTGTGTATCGGCTGAACAAGTGGGGCAAAAATTTGATTTTCTCTCCTATTTATATTTTCTAATTGCTTGGTACACAACGTGCCACACGTCCCTTTTAATTTTGGGTCCTATTTCATCATGAAACGATTAAATTTCGCTCTGGTTCAAGTTCAAAATATTTTTATTTTAACTTACCTTCATTTAATTTCCAAAATTCCTAATTTCATTAAAAAATTTCTCTCTGCATCACTCGGGGCCCTACTACCTCGTAAAACGCAAAAAATTCGACTATCTCAGAATTTTAACGACATTTGACAGGGTAACTAGATTTTGCGAGACAAATCTAACGGTGAGGCCCGTTTCATCATCCGAGCTCTAGAAAATTTTAGGTTTACAACCCGAACCATGATGGCAATTTACTATTTTTCCCTTTATTCTCAAAAGTTTAAATTTACCCGAGTTTTTACAGTTTTATATACCAAGCAACAGTAAAACATCCCCAGTGAACCTGGAGGTCAAGCCATTCTGTTGGAACATCGTAGATATTCAACCGGTAGGTTGATGATTCACAGATAACGTAATTCCAGACTACATAGTAACATCCAATTGCGTACATTATTGTATCATGCATGAAGTACATAATAGTATATAATATATAATATTAAGTATCGCTTGGTGTTCATAAATGTGGGCGTATTATAATAAAACATCATCATTTCCATAACTTAACCAATATTACACATATGTTCACCTTTCACTAAAAGGTATACGTAACCTACTCACACTCCATTGCTACAAACAAGCAAGAAGTGCGGGTAATTTTTATTACAAAAGTAAATAAAATATAGACACCGGCATTTTTCTCACAAAGAACAGTTGAAATACAACCACCCTTAATATCGATCAAGACACAAAGGTGGCGGCAATTCAACTCTCCAAGTAGAAAGATATAACAAAAATATAGAAATACAGAGTTTTGGCTGAAGAGTAGGACATACTGAATCTTGAATATTTATGTGACTTTTTCTCTTTTTCTTTTGAATTCTCTCATTTCCTCCCTCCTTCCCACTCTTGGATGCTCCTGGTTTTTAGAAGGTTTTTTTTTTTTAAACCACTCAATGTGGGTGGGGGGTTTGGCTGGACCCTTACCTGTACATATAACTAAAAGAAAAAATGTACAAGGGAGAAGGGCATAGAGCCAAGCCTCCAAAAGTGGAAGAAAATCAAAGCAAAATCAAGGTGGTGACTCACCACCAAAAGCATGAAAAATAAATAAATAGAAAAGCAAAGTGGGGAATCCCCACAGAACAAAATAACCGAACACATCACTTAAAATAAAAACTCAACGATGAACGTGAGAAGTCTGTCGAGCATCCAAGACGAGGATGCTAGTAATCCCAGAAGGAAGGGATGACGAACTAGAATATCGCTGATTGACTTCCTGAGAGCAAGCCCAATTAGCTCCCGGTTGAAGAAAGTTGCATGGGATATTTATTGGCAAAATAGGAAGCATGAGGTGAAAGATTAACACGAGCCGCCAAGAGCCACCGTCCAGACGCCATCACCACCGTCCGAATGGTGGTGTTTTTCTGGAGGATTGATGTTGATACTTTTGTTGTGTTGGTCATTGCTTGGTTATTTTACATTTTCCTCCCTTGTTATTTCCCACTTTGACAATTTGTTTCTTATACTTTCACGTAATTTCGCACAAAACCCTAAAATTTCAAACAATAGACACATAAAACCCTAATTTACGCACAAACCCTAATTGATAGTTTTTAATTGTTTTATCTTACTAAATTGACTTATTTAATTATTCTAATTTACATACTAATTAGGTTTAATCACACTCCCAAACTTAAACTTTGCTAGTCCCTAGTAAATATATAAAAAAAACTATTAACAAAATAAAATGCAGAGGTAAAATCATTTTTGTAGATTTTTGACGATTGTATTTAGCATATGCAACAAGCATTTAAACCCCTAGGTGATTCCTAGTGAATGAGTTTTTGTCTCGTGAACGTTTTCAGTGAAGCTACCTATAAACTTCAGTGGAAATCATAATTCATATTTTTCACAAATAAAAATAATTCAATCTTCCTGTGCATTGCAAGAATACGTCCTTTTTCTGATCACTATAAGAGCAACACACATTAGTTATAACACTATCCATGTACTTTTCTAAAAACTTGTGTGTGTGTAATGATTTCTTTTATTTTGAAAATCACTCAAGAAATATTACCATCTTTCATGGTAGTCTTGATGTCAATCTTTCCTGAAATACACTCAACAAGGAATATACATGTGTTATAGTGACTATTCCCTCAATAATTGCATGTGATTGGAATATTGTTAGCAAAGCAAATAATATCACATGTAATATATCAGAAGAACGGTTATTCAAACAAAATAGAATTTGACATAATCTCATGAACGAATATTGACACTATATCGGACATATTATCAACATTCTCCTTTGTTAGATTAATAGGATTAATACATATGCAAGATCTCTGGAATAAAAAAGGACTTTCTTTGGGTTGTAATATGGCCATCAGTTTAGGGTTTAAGAAATGACATCAGTAGGATTCAAAAGTTATCTTTTCTTTATATTGTGGCACACCTCTCCCTTTCTAATATTTTGCATGTTCATTCTTTCCATTTTTCAATTTCATTGCTCCTTTTTTCTGTTTTTCTATTTTTATTTTCTTTCACAAATTTTTCTTTTCTTTGAATAGTAATCACCATTTTCTTTTCTTTGCTCCTTTCTACCTTTCTTCTATCTTCTGCTTTTTTGTATCATACTCATTTAAAAGAGGGTGCAATAAAATTATGTAGCAAAGGTAGGTTTAATATACTTTTATATGGGTCGAGTATTTTTCGGGTTTCATGAAAAGAATTTATACTCTTTCAGGCTCAATAACAGCTGACTAAAGTTATAATTTTGTAAAAGAAATGGTTAAGGCTCAAAATTTTTAAAAAATAGCCTAAGATCTTTTTCCAAAAACCATATACATGTATCATTCCTAAGTAACATAATTTAAAGGATAATGCTAACAATATAGTCTAATGAGTATTAATCAAAACAAACTTTATGAAATTATTCAAAGAAAATTTACCGTTGAATCGACAATTCGTATTTGAGTAGATGTAGAATATCTCTCCAAGAAAGATTGGCTCAAATTCTTCAATTGGTTTTTACATCTCCACTATATATGCAAAGAATGTAATATTTCATGAGGTTTCTAAAATAAAGAAATCTCTTTGCGGTAATAAGATTAAGTTTAAACAAAAATATTAAGATAATATACAATTAAAATATAAAAATCTTGTGTGATTAGATTAAGGTTATTTTGGCTAAGCATGGGAATATTAACCTAATTCATCCAAGAATCATATGAACTAATCATTCCAACTCAAAAGAATTTGTCACATATTAACTAACCAAAGAAAATAAATTTAAACATAAACAAGTTCAAAACCAAAGCAAGCTCAAAACATAAAGTAAATTAAAGTGCACAATTAAAAAGTTAAGTGAAAGATAACAATATTTTTGTAGAATCTCCAGTCTTTAAGAAGTAGATGGTCCTCCACCGAAATGCTATCTCAGTAGCCTTAAAATTTCAGCTTGATTTTGCTCATAGTTATCCATACGTTGATTGATCTGCGTGATAGTGGTCTCTAATCCTAGCAAGATCTATCTATTGGTCCTGTCATCCACTGGTACATATGGCTGATCTTTTTGTGGTGGAGGTTATTCTTGTGGAAAGAATTCTTCGGGTACTTGGAATGGATCATTTTGTTGTGGAAGTCGTGCTTCAGGCTATTCCTCAAGTTTTACTCCATGACTCTTATTTAAAGAAGTTTTATCTAATGGTCCAAAATTTTCCACCATTTTCCATGAAAGATCAACAATCATTCCCTTGTTTCTGCATAATAAAGAAACTAACATAGCATAGGGAAGTGATGGTTTATTTTTATCCACCGTAAGTAACATTGAATCCATGATTAAGTTAGGAAGATCAATGGTGTGTCCCATCCCAATAGCATATACAAAGTAGACCTGCTCAGTATAAATCTGATTTTTATGAGCTCGGGGGTAAAAAACTATTTACTGTAATCATATTTAGAATTCGATATATGTCTGTCAGCTCTCATTGCTTTATGTATTTATTTGGTTTAACCCAAATAAACTTTGGATTACCCATCAATTCTCTCCCGACGTCAATCAAAACAGGTAATTCAGTTTAAGGATATTACGGGTTAGGTGGTCTTTGCATGGGCTAAAAAATTTGGCTATAGTAGCCGATATAACTTGGAAAATAATACCTCGAACAAATACACACAATTGTCATTCTCCAATTAGTTCTGCATTACAAAAAAAACTCATGGACCAAGCAATCATAAGCAACAGTTATAAAGCTAACTTAATTCAACCATCCTCTTTCAACAAGAATTGTCTAACTCCTATGTTTTCAAAATCCTCCAAAATAACTGGCCTATTAGAAATGATAGTTTTAGACATAAAATTAGCATCGTACCAGGCCTATTGTTCAAAATTCTCAAAAAAAACCTCATTGTAGATATTTCTTAGTCCAGGTTGTTGTGGAGGTGCTTGAGGTTGCAAAGGTTGATCCCTTTATGCACGACTTGATGATCCTCTCGTTCGACGCCTTGAATCCATGTTTTTCCTGATTTCTTTTCAAATACTTGGTTTTGACTAATTTCAATCGATTGAAACCTTCAAAATGTAATGGGTAAGTGAATACTCAGAGAAGATTTGAAGAAAAGTTGTTAAGTGTAGTAGTTTTGGGAGGAATTCTTTGGAGAAAATCGGCTATTTTTTGAATTTCAGGTAGCGAGGGAGTGAACTAATTGATTTCTGCATGTAGGAGGTATTTGTATGTGTACTACTGTCCGGACGCTAGCTCCACCGTCCGGACGACACTAGCTTACTAGTTTTTGCTTTGTGTTCTACAGGCTACTGCTTCTGATTTTCTGTAATTCTGTTTTCTTTATTTCATTATCCTGCAGTTACAAAGTTAAATTCAAAGTTACACATTCTATAAACTTTGCTAACCACTCTTTTTTAAAATTAAAAAAAATGATTTTATTATTTATTTATTTGTTATACATATTATTTATCTTTTTTTTATTTTTATTTTTTTTCAATTCATCTATAGTTTCTTACATTTACGTACTATTCCAAAATTATACATCATTTGATCATATTTTTATTCAGACTCAGAGTCTTCAATAATATCAGTGACACGGTTAACTTCACTTCTCACGTATCTCGATAACATAAGAGTAGAATTTGATGGCGTCTCAAGGTATTCCATACCTACTCATACCTAATCCACTGGAGACGATCTAACACTCGACTTGAAATTGGTTCGGCACACTGATTAGAGTTTAAGTCTTTGACTGTTTACTTTGAAAATATTTTCGATTAATGGATTTTCAATTTCAATTGCCCATAGTCAAAAACTTGTTTGATAATTTAAGGACTTATCCATCTAGATCTTAAATTTCCAGGAAATAGATGAAGTTTTGCATTATCTAACAAAACTTTTTCAGAAGGTTCAAAAGATTCTTGCATGATATTTTTATTATGAATTTTTTTTGTTCTGGAATTAGCAATATTTGCATTTTCATAAGCTTCATTTCTTGATTCTTCTAATTCACTAATATGTTGCTTATGAGTTATTTCTGCTTTATCCGTATCTAAATTCATCATTTTGATTGTCCAATATGCTCGATATTCTAATTCAACAAGCAAGTGACATGGTTTACAAAAAACTAACCAATAAGAAGACATTCCTAAGATAGTTTTATATGCAACACGATAAGCCAAAGCGCATCAGTCAATCTTAAAGACCTATCCTTATGATCTGGATTTACTATTTTTTCTAAAATGTGTTTTATCTCCCTATTAGCTAATTTGGTTTGCCCACTTATCAGTGGATGATACAGAGTGGATATTTTATGAGAACTCAAGTATTTTTTCATAAGATTTTCAAAAATATATTACAAAAATACAATCCACCATCACTAATAATGGTTCGAGGAATTCCAAATCTGGATAAAATATTTTCTTTAAAAACTTGACCACTATTCTGTGATCATTATTTTTACATGGAATTGCTTCTACCCATTTAGAAACATAGTCAACTACAACCAAAATGTAAAGATAACCAAAAGATAGGGGAAATGGTTCCATAAAATCTATGCTCCAACAATCAAAAATTTCAACAATTAAGATAGGGTTTAAAGGCATCATTTTTTTTTTTGAAATATTTCTCATTATTTGACATCTAGCACAATTTAAACAAAAGATATGAACGTCTTTAAAGATAGTGGGCCAACAAAATCCACACTACAAAATTTTAACAACGATTTAATTTGAAACAAAATGACCTCCACAAGCTTCAGAGTGACAAAACTGAACTACTTGACCACCTTCATGATTAGGTACACAATATCTTATTATCTGATCTATAAAACTCGGATAAATTTAAACTTTATCTGAATAAGGGCAAAATAGTAATTTACCACTGTAATGTGGATTTAAAATACATATTTCTCTAGAGCTCGAATGACGCAACAGACTTCACTGTTGGATTTGTATCGTAAAATCGATTTCCCAATAAAAATTTGACGAATATGAGATAATCAGATTTTTACGTTTTACGAGACAATTGGGTGTCGGGTGACCTCACGAACGTCCTAACAAATAAAATTTATAAAATTTTCTTATAATTGATGGAAAGTTCAAATAAAAATAATTTGAACTTAAACCGGGATAAAATTAATCGTTTTAGAGCAAAAACGAACCTGGACAAGGGGGCGTGTGGCGCGAAGTTCACCAAATATAAAGGGTTATAAAAATTCATAAAAATATGATTTTCTAGCAGAATATTTTGCTGAAACTAGTATGTCAATGTTGGAGAGAGGAGGGGAGGAAAAAAGAGAATTTCAAGACTTGGTTCTCAGATCTACGGAGTTCTGCCGGTCGGAATTCTTCAGGCCAAGAACCAAAGTCGATCTCCTCGACAAGGGCTACATGACCATACTAAGAAAGAAGGATTTCACCAAAGATTAAAAGAAGAGATTTTGTGAAATCAAAATTTTAGAGTTGTGGTTGGTGTTCTTGAAGGTTCTACCCTTCATTTTACGCTTCAAGAGGTAGGGTTTCCTCCTACTTTAGTTTATTTCTAACCTATGTGTCCACATGGAATGGTTAGGTGTATAGAACTTGCCAATTGTTATTGAAATAAGGAAATGGGTATAGAAATGGCTAGAATTAATTTCTAGCTTAAATTTGAGGTGTGGAAGTTACTTTTGTAATTTATAGGAATTTAGTATTACATGGGCATGCTATGTGTTTATATTGTGCCTTAGTGAATGAAATGTGTTAGTGACATAGATTATGCAATAACATGCTTGTGATATTGTTGTTGACATATGCTTAGTGATATATTAACGATGCGATAATTTTAGTGATTATATGCATATGATGTAAGTCGCCATGGAATATGATGATATGCAATTATATTGCTCATTTGGCATTCATTACATAGTGAGCATGATGTTGGCATCATATTCCTAGGCATTGGGCATGAGTGTAGGTGTGTGAATGGTTGATCAAACACCATACTTGGTGGTTGATAAGTGGACTTGAGAAGGTTAGATTGAATATCCCATTAAGTCACATGGTTGCATGAAAAAACTTGTGTTAGATATAGCAAGAAGGGATAGATTCTCCCTCGGGTGAAAAACCTGGCCACTTGGTTCATACATTCCCATGTGGTGAAATTTCAAAAAAGTGTAATGACATACGGAGCCAGTGATGTGATTCAAAAATATGATACCCAATAAAGACCCATGATTTTGTTTTATAAAGTACTCATTCAATGGGTAACATACAACAATGATTTGGTTTTATAAACACATGAATTTTATTTCAAGAAATCATTAGATGTATTTCATCAATTACAAAAATATTACACACATGCATTACATTGTGTTGTGAGAGTCAGTGAGGACTCGGGTTAAAGTGCATGAGTGAGTATCATCTCATACCATGACATGACATGGTAGAATACCCATCTTGAATTACATGTTCTTGTTTGGAATGGATAATGGTTGTTGATTGTTTTCTATGCACATTTCATATGCATCTAGGTTGGGGAGTAGCCTCTGTAGGAGATGCTCTATTGAGCGTAGCTCACCCTATATGAAAAAATATTTTAGGTGGGGGATACACGTCATTGGACGGTGCTTATTCGGGGCCCCAATGATGAAGAAAGGTCGACTTCTGGCTTTTAGTCCATTTTTGTAATACTTTTGCGAAGTTAGTTTTTGGGCATATAATGTATGTAAAAGAATTATAATTTTGAACTTGTATTAACGATGTTTAATGCATAAATTCCTGATGTGGGAGTATGAATGGATGTATATTGGACCTTGGATGGGTCATGTGATTAAATGTTGTTATATGAGTACAGATAAATAGACCCGGTGTGGTCAATACTGTATATTAGACCTCCGATGGGTCATGTGACTGTATATGGCACAGGTTGAGTTTTTGGTGGACCTCGCCGTACAAAGGAGACTCTGCCTGAATTTTGTTAATTAAGGATCTCCAATTATTGGAGCATCACAGCTTGGTATCAGAGCTTAGGTATACGATTTACCTATGGCTTGATGGGCATGGGTCTAGACCATTGCATTCATTGTGCATTTCATGTTATGTGCTTAAATTACTACATATTATGTGTTATGTGTTATGTGAAATATATGCAAGGTGAAATGTATATGGAAATGAGATACTAGGGTTAGAGAATATAACCTTGGGGGTTGGAAAGAGAATGAACGGGATAGTTCAAGGTGTAAATGTTTACTAGTGGTGGCATATGCTCTGCTAGTGAGATAATGAGAGAAATCTCAAATGTTCAACTTTGATCTCTACTTTTGGATACTAATTTAGTGTTCTATTATTATTTGACTTGTGTGAAAGATTCGAGCTTGGAGGTCAAAACCTTGGAAGAGCCATTGCATGTGAGTTATCCCCTAGGAGCTAGGGTGAATATTATTCAGATATGTCGGGGTAGTGAGTTAGAAATCTCAGGGATTCTACTCACCGTGGACCTTAGGGTCATGGACATGTCGAAGTTTGATGTTATCCTTTGGATGGATTGGTTTGCGGCACACCGAGTCGTAAAAGGGTAACTACCTACAAACCGAAGGGTGTTTGTTTTATGTTCTAGGGGAAAAGCATGAGCTTTACCCCAAGTAGTGTATAACTCCCGTTGGCATGGGCAGTTGATGGGTTGGCTAGCAAGCCTTACCCTGGAAGATGAGACAAGATAGGGGTTGGGTCTAACTTGGGTGGTTTTCAAGTATGATGATATTTTTCTTGATGAACTACCAGGATTACCACCACATAGGGATATAGACTTCACCATTGAGTTGCACCCTGGTACATCGCCCATTTCTATCACTCTACGTAGGATGGTGCCTACTGAGTTATGAGAACTCAAGGTCCAATTGCAGGAATTGTTGGAAAGAGGATTTATTAGACTGAGCACTTCACCTTAAGGCGCTCCGGCGTTGTATTCCAAGAAGAAGGATAAGACCCTTCGACTATGCATAAATTACCGGTAGTTAAATAAGGTTACTATCAAAAATAGGTACCCTTTGCAGAGGATTGATGATTTGTTTGATCAGCTGAGAGGGGCGTGGGTCTACTCAGATAGATCTCTGCACCGGTTACCATCAGTTAAGGGCTAGGGAGACGGATATCCCTAAGATGACATTTAGGACACGATATGGACATTTTGAGTTCATAGTGATGCCATTCAAGTTGACCAATGTCCTCGCGGCATTCATGGATCGCATGCATAGGGTGTTCCAACCCTACCTAGACCAGTTTGTCGTGGTCTTTGTTGACGACATCTTGATCTACTCCAAGTCTGAGGAGGAACATGAGGGTCACTTGAGAGTTATTCTCCAGACCTTGAGAGACCATCAGTTATGCGTCAAATTCAGCAAGTGTGAATTTTGGCTTACAGAGGTGAAATTTTTAGGACACATGGTGAAGGCTTTAGGTGTATCTGTGGACCCGGAGAAGGTTGAGGTAGTTATAAATTGGGAAAGGCCGAAGTTAGTTTTTGGGATACATAGTTTCTTGTGATTAGCAGGGTACTACTGGAGGTTCATTGAGGACTTCTCTCGATTAGCTGCACTTAAGACCAAGTTGACCCAAAAAAATGTCAAATTTGAGTGGAATAATTCGTGTGAGAAGTTATTCTATGATTTGAAGAGGGGGTTTACTTCTGCCCTATTTTTATAGTCCCAAAAAGGGGACAAGGTACACAGTGTATTGTGATGCCTCAGAGGATGGACTTGGTTGTGTTTTGATGTAATCAGGAAAGGTGGTGGCTTATGGTTCTCGATAATTAAAGAATCACGAGCAGAACTATCCTACACATGACATGGAGTTGGCCGCCATTGTCTTTGCCTTGAAGGCTTGGCCATAGTCTTCCGATCACAATCAATGACAACTCGTTCTGTCGTCAACCAGTCCATCCCAAGGATGACATCAAACTCTGTCATGTCCATGACCCTGAAGTCAACTGTGAGTAGAATCCCTGAGATCTCTCACTTATACCCCAATATACCTGATCAATGCATACCTAAGCTCCAAGGGGCAAACTCACATGTAATGACTTTTCTAATAGCAATAGAGCACTAATTTAGTATCCCAAGTTAGGGATCAAAGTTCAAACTGATATTTCTCTCCTCGTCTCACTAGTAAAGCATGTGCCACCACTAGTAGGCATCTACACCCCAAACCATCCTGATCCTTTGTTTTTCGACCCCCAAGGTTATGTTATCTAATCCTAGTGTCACTTTTCCATATACATTCAGTCATGGATATTGTTCACATAACATATAACACATAACATGTTGGATTTAAAACAGATAACATGTAATGCACAATGAATGCAATGGTCTAGACCCATGCCCTAGGTAAATCGTTTACCTAAACTTTGAAACCAAGCTATGACGCCTCAAAAATTGGGGGTCCTTTGTCAACCTGTTGATCACCCATCAACCCGCAAAACCAGTGGATACCGTGTAACTCGATATCACATTGTTATGCCCTATTTACCGGGATCCATAATTTAACAAAATTCATGCAGCGTCTCCTTTGTATGAGGATCTCTACCAAAAATATAACTTATGCAATCATACAACATTGACCACACTGGGTCCATTTATCCATGCTTGTGACGTCCCTAAAATTAGGGGTCCTATATCAATGTATGCAGTATGACATTGACTTATAGTAGTGTGACATTGGTTTATAATAGTGTGAATTTGGTTTGTAGCAGTGTGGCATTGGCTGGTATTAGTATGACATAGAATGGTATTAGTGTGACATTAGCTGATATTAGTGTGACATCGTCTTGTAGCGCTGTGACATTTTTGTGTACTACTGTGCCGATGTGACATGTACCGTTGTGCCAATGCGGCATATACCACTGTGCCAATGCGACATGTACCACATCTACTTAAAAACACAACGAATTTATGCATCAAACATAGTTAATGTCTTGATCCGAAATGTGTAGACCCAAGTGCAAGCGATCAAGCTGTAGTAATAATCCGGTTTGAGTCCGGAATCGAATTCACAAGGAACTTGTGGTGTTGGTGTTTCAAAGTAAGCAGTGGTATTGTAACCTTTGAGAGTGTAGTTGTGAGATTGGGAAGTTTTTCCTTGATTAAATATGAAATTCTTTCTAAGAAGGTTTTCTAGACAAAATATAAGATAATTTTAAATGAAAGAAAAGTCACTCTTTAGTTTGAGGATCAGGAAATATAGTCAATTATCCGGTTTATTATATTTATACTTGATAACTCAATTAACTCTCGTGTCAGCAAGTCAATCGTAAAATAAAGATGGACTATGAGAATTAAGACCATGGTTTCGATATCTTTCTAGAAGTTTACAAGAATTACTTGTACCAAGACTTAACCCATCTACAGACAAGCAAATGTTTCTACAAGACATCCAACCATGACTGTAATATTTCATTCTTTAAATGAAGTACAGTAATGGAGATAATTAAAGGGTAGTCATGAAGATCTAGCTGGGGTACTTGTCTTGAAACGAGGAATCTTTCCATGGAAGAGTCATCCGTGTCATAGAAAGACTCTCAATTATACAAAATACATTGACTTTGCTAGATGCAATCAATCATCCAATAAACAAGGGGATAAACATTAAGCATTAAAATAGTGCATAAATATAACTTCCGGATAATTTATACATGTCCTTCACCTGTTACTAAAGAGTGAATGAGAAACTACTCACTCTTCATGGCTTTGGTAAAGCTAGAAAAGTTAGTAATCCTCATCTCTCTAAATAGAGGACTTTACAAAATAAAAGCACAATAACAAGGAGCCAATCTTCCACAAAGAATGAGTGAATCACATTCCATCCTTCACGGCTTTGGCAATGCTCTAGAAAAGTGGAAGAGTTTCACTCCTCTAAGAAAGAAGGAAGCTCAAGCAATAAAAGATATGAACAAAAGAATGTACGTAATAGCATGTATATAAAGACTAAAAGTAAATAGAGAAACTAGAACTCTTAATACAAGTAAATATAAACATGAATGTAAAGATTAAAAGTAAATAGAGAAACTAACTCTTAATACAAGAAAATGTAAACTTGAATGTAAAGGAATGAGTGAGAGTCTAAGCCTCCCAAATCTCTACCAAAGAGGAAAACTAAGACAATTAAGAAGTAGAAGTTATGCCCCTTTCTTTCTCAAAATGAGAGTATTTATAGGGAAGGAGAAGACAAGGGGGTGAATAAATAGTGCTTGCTGCCTAAGTCAAAGTGAAAAGCCAACCACTCTGTAGATAGTTTGTCGAGGACGTTCAAACGTGAGTTGGCGTTCAAATGTTTATTGTTGTTTCAACGTTATGCACGTTCGAACGGTTGATAGCATTTGGACATTTGTTCTGTCTTTGCCCTAAGAGCGTTCAATTTCCAAATGGAATATGTCCTTATCACTCAGATGTCACATGGCCTGCGGTCCTCTGTGGAAATCTCCTTCCACACTCCATGCAGAATATGTCATTTATTTGTTGTAACACGCCATGTCTTTCAGTTTGATCCTGTCGGTGCTCTAGAGGACGTTTGAACGCGAGTTGGTGCTCGAACGTTGGTTCTTTGTTCCTCAAGACTTTGGTTCTTAACTGTAACACATTTCATCTCAGCTGACCTAGTTCTTGTGAGCGTTTGAACGTGATTTGGCGTTCGAACATTACTTCTTTGTTCCAAACTGGTATTACATTTGATGGCGTTGGTTCATACAAATGAGCGAACAGTGAGATTGTAATGGTGAGACTGACTCTGAGCTATTGGACTCGTAGACTGGGAGATGGATGCAACGATGATGTCGGGTATAGTGCGTGCAACATAGAAGAAATATAGTGGTTCACTGGCCTAAAGAGCCCAGTTAATCCACTCTTCAATTGAGGATCTTGCTCCGTTTTTTTTTACTGATTGCCTAGATGCTTTACAGTATAATGTGAAGGAAATTAGGGCTCTTAACTACAAGGGAGGCATTATACAATATTTATAGGGTTGTTCCCTGTTCTCATCATTGCCTTTCATGCGTGGTCTCCTCCTCGAGTTTGGGAGAGGATATTGGTTAGTTGAGAGTTTGATCCCTTAGTTTTAGCTTTCTATTTCTTCGGGGATGCTTGCTATCATCCAGCTATTCCCTTATATTTTTTCACTATTGCTATGCATGGAAGGACTCTAGCTCTGATCCTTTAAGCTCTGCAGGTCTCACCTGACTTCCTGGTCTGACCTCCGAGTCCGAGCTCACACTTGGAATTTGATTTGGGTATCATCAGTTGCCCCCAATACTTGGTATAAGCAAGCTTGGGTAAGGGCTTAGCTGTTTTAAATCTGGGTTGGACCCACACATGATAGACCTAGACTTGCACGTGGGGGTTGTCTTTTGACGATTTTTTGCAATCATGACTTCCTCGATTGTCGCGCACATTTTAGCATATGTCTTTCAAGTTATAAATGCCCAAACGGCTATTGAAATCGCCTTTATTCCGCCGTTTGACTTCCTTCTTCATTCTTCTCTTTCGGTCTCTTGTCTTTCTTGTTTACAGTTTTTGATTTCTTACCCAAAATCAAGATTCCTTGGTTCGACTCGAAGACTGCCGTTGCTCTCTCCCTTTGACTTCTCTCTGGGTTGTCGTTCATCGTTCTTCTCAAGCTAGGTATGTTTCTCGTCCTTTCCACCTCTTTTCCCGTTCTGGATCCCTCGAGTTTGAGGGGGTTATTGAATTTCTGGGCTTTTTTCTTCTTTTACTTCTGGAATCTGGTTTACTGCTTGTCCCCTCTTCCCTTCTTTGTAGACTCGGGTTCTATTGTGCGAATCCTTGGCATGGGAAGCTATTGTGTTGACCCTAGGCTTATTAGGGAGAATCTAATTAGTATTCCTCCTCTCTATTGCTCCTTTAATCTTTCCTTTTCTTGCCCAACCATGTCTGCCTCCTCTGGAGCCACCCCTTCATATGTGTCCCTCTTGGGGTAGAGGTCTGTCGCGGAGGATGTTGATTTAGGAGAGATGGAAGATGAAATTAACAATTTTCCAAGCGTTGATTCTATTGATGTCGAGGAAAAAGGGGTAGAACTTCCTTCCTCATCCTCATCTATGTCCCTTAAAGTTGATAAGGGAAAAATCAAGGTGAGTGGCTTCAAAATTTTAGGCATTCCTGAGGAGCTGAGCTTTGCTTATAAAGCAGTCATGAGTTCATGCGCTAGTGAACTCACTCCTTTTTCCATGAAGGTTTTTGTGCCCGCATTGGCTTTCCTCTGGGTGTTGAATGCTAGTGCCCTGATACGTTTACTTCTTATTTCTCTTCGATAGCCAAGAAGGTCTACTTCTTTCTAGTCGCCTTCGAAAATGGCCTTCGCTTTCCCGTACACCCCTTTATCAAAAGTGTTCTGCAACACTTCAACGTTTGTCCCGCCTAAATTACTCCGAACTTAGTGATGAGGAAAAACAAATTTCATGGGCCCTAGAGGGTTGTACGTCAGCAAAATACTCATAGCTCATTCGGCCCTGAGTCCTTGCTGAAGAGGGATTCGGTCTCCCCGAGGTGACAATCGAAGCTCCCATTCCTCTTTCTGTCGAGGTTCCCATTCCTCTTAAAGGGGTGACAGGGGACCTTCCTTCCCTTCCTGGTTCTTTATCAATGGAATCTTCTGAGAAGGATCGCTTAGTCAAGGTGAAGCAACTGAGGAGGGGCCGAAGTGGGAACAAGTGAAGGGCAGAAGTTCGGGTTAGCATTGGCCCTGCTACTACCAACAAAGTTCTGAAGTTAGACCTGCTGACCTATCTAAAAGTTGCACCGACCTCCCTCTCTCAAAGGGTGAACCCTTCTCCTTCTAGAAAAAAAGCAGGATCCGATTCTAAACTGCCTTCTCCTTCTCCGATAGAAGTTGAGAAAGTTCTGGAGACGGTTACCCGATTTTTTCCATCGCCAATCTCTTCTGGTTCTACCAATGAGTCCTCCCATACTGAGCAGAGTGATCGAGTTCTAGGGGCAGGACACGGAGATATTGTCCATCATGGATAGGGTATGATCGGGGACAGGTGATAAGGGCTGGACCATTCACTCAGATGGTAGTATTCGGTATAGGGGAAGGATTATGGTTCTCTAATCTACAGAGCTGAGAGAGGAGATCCTTAGGGAGTTTCATTGCTCTCGTTTTACGGTGCATCTAGGTGGCACAAAGATGTATCATGATCTTCGTCGTCAGTATTATTGGAGCGACATGAAGAAATATGTTGGAGATTTTATTAGTAGATGTCTCACGTCTCAGCAAGTGAAAGCTGAGCACCAGAGACTAGTGGGGTTACTCCAGCCCTTGAAGGTAGATAAGTGGAAGTGAGAACATATCACGATGGATTTTGTGACTCACTTTCCATGAACATCACGAGGGCATGACGCGGTGTGGGTGATAATGGACCGGCTTACTAAGTCGACACACTTTTTGGCTGTGCAGATGACCTTCACACTAGAGGAATTCTGCAAGTTATATATACGGGAGATTGTCTAGTTATATGGGGTACCCGTATCTATAGTATCGGATCGGGTTCCCAGATTTATAGCTCAATTTTGGGAGAGTTTCTAGTGAGCCATGGGGACATAATTGATGATGAGTACTACTTTTCATCCCCAAACAGACGGTCAATGGGAGAGGACCATCCAAACCTTAGAGGACATGCTACGGGCATGCGTCCTAGATCTTAAGGGTAGCTGGGAAGAACACTTACCCTTTGTGGAGTTCGCCTACAACAATAGTTATTAGGCGAGCATATAAATGGAACCCTATGAGGCACTATATGGGAGGACTTGTTGTTCTCCGATTTGTTAGACGAAGGTGGGAGAAAGACCTTCAACTGGCCGGGATTTGGTTAAAGACACCTCTGAGAAGGTGGACTTGACACGGAAGCGTCTTCTCACGGCTTAGAGTCGGCAGAAGAGTTATGCCAATAGACGGTGGCGACCTCTAGAGTTTAAGGTGGGAGATCATGTCTTCTTGAAAGTGATGCCTAAGAGAGGAGTGGTCAAGTTCTATAAACATGGAAAGCTGTCGCCGAGGTATATTGGGCCCTTCGAAGTACTCGAGAGGGTTGTTACAGTTGCTTACCGGTTGGCCTTATCGCCAAACCTATCTGGTGTTCATATGGTATTTCATGTCTTCATGCTCTGGAAATACACCCCAGATCCAACTCATGTGGTGGATTGGGGCGAGCTTGATGTTGATGCGAATGTGACCTTCGAGGAGTGACCGGTGCGTATCATGGATAGTCGGGATCAGGTTTTTCAAGGCAAGACAGTGAGGTTAGTGAACTCGAAGGCAACATGGGAACGCGAAGACACTATGCGTACTAATTATCCTTTCTTATTTGAGGATGGAGGTATTTTCTTATAGTCAATTGATATTAAATGACTTTGCATATACATGTGGCTGTATGTGTATGTATGTGTGAATTTCGGGAACGAAAATCTTTTGAAGGGGAAAGAATGTAAAACTCGGGTAAATTTAAACTTTTTTCTAAAAAAAGGGTAAAATGGTAATTTACCACTATAATGCGTATTTAAAATACTCATGTTCAAGAGCTCAGATGACACAACAGATTTCGACGTTGGATTCGTATCGCGAAATCTAATCACCTTGTCGAATTCCGAGATAGTCGGATTTTACACGTCGTTCGAGGCAGCTAGGTGCCGGATGAGCTCTCAAAGGTTCCCAAAAACAAAAATTTTAATTTTTTTTTATAATTGAATAAAATTTCACATAAAATTAATTTGAACTTAAAATGAGATTAAATAAATTATTTCGGGGCAAAAACGAACCCGAATAAGTGGCAGACACTTGGCGCGATCTGAGCCAAGTCTTTAAAATTATAAATGATGCCTTAAATCAGTTTTTTTGGAGAAATATCTCCATTTGTTCAACCTCACACGTTTTGGAGAGGAGAGAGAGAAGAGGAGAAAAAAATCCATCTTCAAGCATTCTCATTTGATTCCCGAAGTTCCGTCGGTCAGAATTCGTCAATCCAAGAGTTAAAGTCGATCACCACAACGAGGGCTACAAATAGACTGTTTTTGGACATGTTTTAGTGGATGAAATTGGTTTATATGTGGGCTGTCCAAGCATTGCCCGAATGGACTATTTTTGGACATGTTTTAATGTATGAAATTGGTTTTTACGTGGACTATTTTTGGGACAGTTATGGGGTTGTTTACTGACAGTTTTTATGGCCTGTTAAGGGCTGATTTTATGGCCTAATATGGACAGAAATTGTGACTGTTTTTGGGTAGGAAAAGTGGACTATTTTTAGGGCCATTCATAGAATGTTTTTAGGGCAATTCATGGACTGTTTTTACGGCCATTCATGGACTGTTTTTACGGCCATTTTACGGCCTATTTTAGGCTCCGATTAGGGGCTGTTTTGTGGATTGTTTTTGACGATTAAGTGGGTTGTTATGTGGGCTATTACATGGGCTTTTATGTGTTATATTTTGCCTTTATGATTAAGTGTGTTATTGACATAAAGATTGTGATGACATGCTTAGAATTGTTTTATGAAAAATTGTCAATGTATATGCATGTGTGTGTTATATTGACATTGTGACAAAAATGATATCTATATATTTAGAACATAACTTACCATGGATAGGTTGAGATTTTTCATATGTCATTTATAGCATAGTGAACATATTATCATTGTGCATGGAGGCATCCCATTCATGGGCTTAAGCACCAGTATGGGTGTGTGTGTGTTGGGCATGGTTCATTCAAGCATCATTCTTAGTGATTGAAGGGTGGGCTCAGGAAAGTGGGATTGAATATCCTACTGGGTTGCACGGTTGCATGCTTGAAAAAACTTGTGTCGGGTATAACAAGTAAGACTAAACTCTCCCTCGTGTACAAAACCCGGTCACATGGTTCAAACACTTCCGAGCGGTGAAATTCCATAAAAGTGTTGGTGTTTACGGAACCGGTGGTTCAGATCCCAAAATTCGTTGCCCAACAAGACACAAGATTTTAATTTATAAAATACTCATTCAATGAGTAACACTCATCAATGATTTGGTTTTATAATAAAACAACTTTTACTTCAAAAGATCATTGGGTGGATTTTCTTCAAATGATAGATTAATTACACATTGGCTTTACATTGGATTGTAGGAGTCGGTGCGGACTTGGGTCAAAGTATCATGAGTGAGTTCTATCTCATTTCATATTATAGTATAGTAAATTTCAATATACAGTTACATATTCTTACTTGGAACGTTGATGTGAATAAAAAATATTAAATGTGAACATTGCACGTGCACTTAGGTGGGGAGTAGCCTTTGTAGAAATTACTCTACTTGGTGTTGGCTCATCCTATACAGGAAAATATTTCAGGTGGCGAAAATACATCAGCGAATGGCTCCAATTTGGACCCTTATGTGTGAAGAAAGTCGAATGTGGCTTATTTTGTGTTAATGTAAAACACTTGTGAAAATTATGTTTTGGACATGTATTCTTTTGCAAATGATTGTAATATAACTTATATGGACCAGTGTTAAAATAACCTTACATGTTTTGATATAAGTATGGATAAATGGACTTGGTGTGGTGGATGTTTACTTATAAATGAACCCGGTGCGGTCATTATTGTATACTGAGCCTCGGATGAGTCATGTGAAGATATATTGTATATGTTGTGTTTTGAGTAGAGTTCCCCTTACAAAAGAGACTCTGCCCAAATTTTTATTAAAGTATGGACCCCAGTCAATGGGACATAACATTTTGATATCGAGTTATTTGGTATCCACGGACATTCTGCTGGTCGATGGGTAATCAACGGACCCCCGAATTTTAGGGCGTCACAAAGAGGATAGCTTTGATGTTATCTCTATCAATGGAAATTCTAGTAACATCTTCCTTCTGAATCTTGAGCAAAATGTCAACGAAGTCCTCCCTACCTTCTCCATGAACTTTTCTTCTACCACTCTCCATTTCCAGATGACCCATGTGTTCTTGAAGCACTCCCTCCAAGAAATCATCAATTTTGAATCAAACCCATTAATTCGATTTACCCATGAAAGCCATGGAAAAAAACCACGAAAATTCCAACTACCAATAACAACAACAATTTTCCTAACAACACCCTCACTCTCTTCCCACTTTCCCCTTCACTATACTTCCTCCTAAAAGCCACCCCGCAAACCACATCATTTATAATCGACGTGAACATTTCACTCAAATTTACCAACGATGACGACCACAACAACGATAACAGAGTAGTGAATGTTTCTTTTTCACTCAGAGCAGCGAAGGATTGAAACCCTTTTGTTACTCAAAAGCTGAAGAACATAGACCATCAATAAAAGACTTCCTAATAGTAATCCATAACATTTACATCAATATCCCAAAAGAATATACCATCTTTGGCCTTTACATTCCCAATGAAAATTTACTATTATAGCGCAGCGGAAATTACAAAAGAAATCTAGATTATATAGTGTTTTCAAAATAGTATTCTAGTCTAGAACAAAAAGTAAATGACATCGCTAGATATCCCACTCGGGATCCAAGTATCCCTCTAGTGAAGCTTCCCCGAGGTACGGCTCATTCGTACCGAGTACATCCTCTGGCCCGAAATCTGAAAAAGGTTCAACTGTAGGGGGAGAGCACGAATATCTGTAGAAAAATTCTCCCAAACTCATACAAGGTTTAGAAAAGCAGATAAAGCAATCGGTCTCATTTTTAAACATAACATAGATGCATAATTTGGAATAAAGCAATGACATTTAAAAAGGATCTCAAGTTTATTTCAAAACATTACTTAAATGAATAAACGAACAATCGCACACACATAATAATCATTAATGGTTATAAACAATTGCCAATAATTCTTTAGGTAGGTGACATACTTTGTGGTAACCTCCACCTCCTTTTTGGTCATCTTGGCTTCTCAAACATCCTTACCGGGAACCTCTTGAGAAGGGGTGAGCATCCTTACAAGGAACCTCTCACCAATCATTACATTGTTTCTCAAACATCCTTACCAGGAACCTCTTGGGAAGGGGTGAGCATCCTTACAAGGAACCTCTCACTATAACGGGCTTATTTCTCAAGCATCCTTACCGGGAACCTCTTGAGAGGGGGTGAGCATCCTTACAAGGAACGTCTCCCTATAACGGGCTTATTTCTCAAGCATCCTTACCGGGAACCTCTTGAGAAGGGGTGAGTATCCTTACAAGAAACCTATCACTATAACGGGCTTATTTCTCAAGCATCACTACCGGGAACCTCTTGAGAGGGGGTGAGCATCCCTATAAGGAACCTCTCACTATAACGGGCTTATTTCTCAAGCATCCTTACTGGGGACCTCTTGAGAGGGGGGTGAGCATCCTTACAAAGTACCTCTCACTCATGTGCGTCACCAACAACCCAACCAAGCACACGATTCCACAATTATCCCAATTTACAAGCATTTATCTAAAATCTCAAAAGATATTATGCAATAATTTCACAACCAACCAAGAAAAGTGCATGAGATCCAACTAGCATCATTTTATGGTTCGATATGAAATACTAAGGTTTGGAAATCAAGAATTAAGAACAATTTAGAGAAAAGCTCATCTCTCTTGAAATCTAGGGTTTTTAATCAAGGATAATCAAACAATAATGTTGTTTAAATCATGGTAATAGTCACAAGGCTATTAAGAAACGATGATTATATAGCCTACATGTATAATTTAAAGTGAAAAGATTACATATATATAGGCCCTAGCCTCAATTTAAGTGAGTGAGGGAAAACCCCTACCTTGTGTTCTTGGTAGCTAGGTTTAGATCTTGGATAACCCCTTTAGGCTCTTGTTTTTCTCTTCCTTTCCTCCTCTCTTCTCTTCCTTCCTTTCTCTCTTAGGGTTTCTAAGGTTGGAGGACTGAAATTGAGTCAAAATAGGCGACCTTGGGTATTTATAAGGCTAAAATAGCACCAAGATCGCGACATTTAAGTTTCAGAATTCTTTCGGCTGTACCGGTACAATACTCTACCGGTAGGCTGTACCGGTAGCTCGAACTCTCTGGACCAAAGTGTACCGGTACAATACTCTACCGGTATATAGTACCGGTAGGGTTTTGCCCAGTTTTGCCTTTTTCCTCCGTTTTTCATTTCCAATCCATCCTAAACCCTTCCAAAACCAACCCAAACTTTCACAACATATATTTGTACCCCAAACATAGTTGCTAGAAGTTCTTTTACAATTCATGTCACCCATTCACTAGCTAAACTAGCTTTAACTATGATTTACACTGACATTCTAAATCTCTACTTTTCCAACCTATCAAATTAAGACACACATCACTACACATATCCACACTTTTACCACAAGTAGTTTCTATATATTTATATACATATATAAAAGAAACTATGGGGTGTTACAATCCACCCCCTTGAAGAAAGTTTCATCCTTGAAACTTACCTCAAGTAGCGAACACATATGGATACTTCTCCCGCATTTCTTGTTCTGGTTCCCATGTAGCTTCCTCAACTCCATGGTGTTGCCACAACACCTTCACTAGTCAAATGACTTTGTTGCGGAGTACCTTCTCTTTGGCGTCGAGAATCCTCACCGGTTGTTCTTCATACGTTGCTCCATCTTGAACCTCTATATCTTCCAAGTCCACGACCGGCGTTGTATCCGATCGATATTTCCGTAACATTGAAACGTGGAACACGTCGTGTACCCCAGACAACTGAGATGGTAACCGCAACTGATAGGCCGCTTTGCCCACCACTTTGATCACTTCAAATGGCTCGGTATATCTGGGCGCTAACTTTCCCTTCTTGCCAAATTGAAGCATGCCCTTCTTGGGTGACACCTTGAGAAATACGTAATCTCCCACCTTGAATTCTAAGGGTCTTCGTCTGTGGTCCGCATAGCTCTTCTGTCTACTTTGCGCCGTCCGTAACCTCTCCCGGATGAGTTGTATCTTCTCCGTAGTTTCTCGAACAATGTCCGGTCCGAACAAGCCACTCTCGCCGGCTTCTAACCAACACGTTGGTGATCGGCAGGGCCTTCCATACAATGATTCATATGGTGCCATCCCAATACTTTCCTGATAACTGTTGTTGTAAGCAAACTCCACCAATGGTAAGTGGTCGCTCCAACTCCCCTTGAGGTCCAAGGCGCAAGCACGTAACATATCCTCAACAATCTGTATCACCCTCTCAGATTGGCCATCCGTTTGGGGGTGAAAAGCCGTACTGAAATGTAACTCC
>CM042184.1:28624454-28649806 GCA_023539305.1 Ilex asprella | reverse complement strand
TGTACTCACCATAAGGTGCTACAATGCCGAGGTGGAGAAGCATGAGAGGCCCATGACACTGAGATAGGGGTAGGAGTGGCGACGGTGGCATTATCGCAAGGAGGCGGCCTTGCCTCTACGTTTGTGTGCTCTGAGAGAGAGAGAGAGAAAGGGCATGGGGTAGAGGTTTCTCATAGAGAGAGAGGGCTGGTAGTCTGTGTTTGTCAGGTGCCTGTTTATTGGGTGTAGAGTAACGTTAAAAAGGAGGTGACGAGTGTGAAAAGATAATTTTAAGGAAAAAAATGTATATAAGATAAAAATTCAAATGTTCTTTTTGTTTAATTATATACATTATTAAATGTTTACATCCTGTAAGCGTGACATTCATCTTTTTCTCCGTTTTGAGGCTTTATAACATTCGATTATTTTTAAAAAAAATTTGTTGGTCAGTTATAACATTCGATCAAAACCACCCTCTTGTGCTGTTTTCTGGCTTAGATGGTAGCGACACCAACACAACATCCTCGAACAAGAAGATTGAGATGACAATCTCAAACGTCCCCAATAACAAGCTCATCAGGTACTTCTCAACCCCCAATTTTATCTCCTCTCTCTTCTCTCGTTCTCTCTCTTCCTCCAACAAAACCCTAAACCCCTGTCTAACTCTTACTCTTCTAAATAGTATCTTCCATTCGCTACCACTCTACGGGAATCCTCTTTCCAACAATTTCTCGACTGTATCATCTTCACAATTCTCAGTAAAACCACCTTTTAATCAATCTTTAGATCCATTTTTTATGCATAACAAGTATAGTCCTAGTTACAGATACCCAGTTTCTAGTGCTGGTTTCTTTAGACCTCATGGTGCAGACTTATTTCGATGGTTTTCCGTGTTATCTTTGAATGGCTGTGCCCGGAAGACAATACTTGAAACGGTGGTTTCTGATAAAAATAGAGGATCTGAGAAGAAGGGTGTTTCTTGTTTTGATAAATCTAAGTTCAGGGAGAAAGCTTTTGATGGGTCTGAGTGGAATGGGAATCCCAAAAGAGTTTCTGAAATAATTGAGGTCATTAGGAGTGGTGGGAATGAAATGGAGTTCAAGTTAAACTTGATGTGTTTAAGTCTTTCTGTTGAATCCGTTACTGAGATTTTTCGGGTCTTGAGTTGCCAAAGAATATCTGCCTTGCATTTCTTTCGTTGGGTTCGGCATACGAATCCTGGGCTTTATTCCAATTCTGATGCTTGTAGTTTAATTATTGATAACTGTGGTTGGTTAGATGATTATGAGACCATGATTTCATTGTTAAAGGAGTTCAAGTCGAAAAAGATTTGCCTTAACGAAAAGGCATTTGGGTTTTTACCTGTTTTAGGTTCGAGTAAAGCTTCAACAATGGAATCCATAAGAAGAGTGATAGATATGCTGAATGGAATTGGGGGGTCAAGCCGTGGTTCTGGCATTTGTGCATTGATTAAGATGCTTTGTACAGTGGACGCGTTTGAAATGGGCAAGTTTGTGGTACAACTAACAGAGAGGAAAGTATCCTACTTCAATATTCTGATTCACGAGAACTGCAGGAGAGGCCATTTTAAAGAAGCACATGGTCTAATCAAAGAGATGAGAAAATTGGATTGTGGCCCTAATGCCAGAACATACAACTACCTGCTTAGCTATTTATGTATGAATGATAGGACAACTGAAGCTTGCAGTGTGCTCGAAGAAATGCTAGAAAGCGGTTCTCCTCCTGATGCCCTGACGTTTGAAATATTTATCTATTTTGCCTGTAGGCTTGGCAAGTTAGATGTTGCAAATCAGTTTTTCGATAGAATGGTGTCTAGGGGTCTCGAACCTCGGCTAACAACTCATGCTGCCTTTGTCAAGGGTTGTTTCCATGCAAGGCAATATGAGGAGGCATATAAGTATGTAGTTGGTTCAAGTGTTGCATATGAGCAGTCAACCAATATGATTTACAGCTTGCTTGCAAGTCTTCATCAAAAACACGGAAATCTTTTTGTTGCATTTGAGATTCTTAGTGAAATGATGAGCAAGGGTTTCAAGCCAAACTTCCCAGTTTATGTGAGAACTATGAAACGGCTCCACAAGACTGGCAAAGGGCATTTAGCTGGAGATCTGAAGCGCAGTTTCTCTAGGTTTAGGTTAGTGTCAAGCACAACAACTGGGATAAGTCAATCATGAGATTTTGTTATATTCTCTTATTTTTTCCCTCTTTTCTTTTGGAAAAGTAGAACACAGGAACTGTTCTGTCAAAATCATTGAGGATGTTCATCTACCGATTTTGAATGAGCAACAAATGATGCTTCAGTGCATCTACTGCAAGAAAGTTAGATTTTGAACTCTTCTCTTTTTGTTTTCTTTTACTTCCCTAGCTTTGGTTTGCTAGGTTTATGGGTCTGCTGCTGCTAACTGGAAAGATGATATGGCCATGATTTTCTTGGTGGTCTGGTTACATGGGTCACTTAATTTCCTTGAAGAAATTGTGATAATTGCTTTATCACAATTTCTTGGTGGTCTGGTTACACGGGTCACTTAATTTCCTTGAAGAAATTGTGATAATTGCTTTATTCTGGAAAACATGGATCTTGCTCTAGGATTTTTGTATTTTTATTTCTGTTTCTTCCTATCAAAGCCTATTAAATCTTCTGCCAATTGACTATGGGTTGGCTTGTGAAAGTTGGCATTTGGTGCCTTACCATTTAGATTTATGGAACATACTGCCCTAATGAGTATAGCCTTTTACTGGTTTTGAAACCCAAGGAAAAAATTTGAAGCTCTTTGTACGGGGGAAAGGGTTAAAGTCTCAGAAAATATTGTCTTAGCAGGGTTGGCTTGGTATGCTATTTTTATTCTTGATTCCCCAACAAATATATAAAGGAAAATAGTTGCCATTCCTTTGCCAGCTATTCTTTTGGGGTCTCTGCAATTGTATACCTTGATTTTTGCTTCAAAAGATGAAGTTTTCATGTACCGGAACCAATAAACCTGCATGATACAAGTTGAATTGCTGACAATTAATTTGTTCCTTCCTACTACCTCTTTGACCAGTCGATGCATATAGAAAGTGAAATTTCAGTCCTTTTTTGGTCTGAGTTCTTGTACGTGAACATATTTGTCAGACTGCAGCCAAGGTTGTCAGGTTCTGGTTCAAGCACCTTAAAACTGGTGACCATATGATCATGGAATTTGTTTTTTTTTTTGTTTTTGTTGGTGTGTGTGTGTTTGAAGGAGGGGGAGGGCGTGTTGTTTTTGCTCTTCTACTTCAAGCTTTCAGAACGCAACCAATTTATTTCCAAGGTTGATAACTGAGGTGCGTGATTTTAACTTATTTATTTGATATAAACTGATACTATTGACCACTTGCAAAACTTGCTTTGCATATAGTTTTACGGTATTCATGTTTCTTAGAAAGCAATCCAAAATTGTTACATGATCATGCAATAATTAATGTTATGTTAATGTACTCCATTCCGAGCATTCCTGTTGAAAATTTAAAGGTGCCGGATCTCTAATAATTTTCCTTTTTTCTCCATGGATCTTTGTTTTTGGTCAGTTATTTTTTATGGATCTATGAGTACAAATTGTTTAAGAAAAAATGAAAAAATATTTCAATGATCTTGACTTGTTGAGTATTATGTGTGCAGTTAAAATGTATCTGAACATATGAAATGACATATATAAAGGACTAATTGCCTAAGTTCAGAATATTAATCAAGTTTGCCTTCCAATGTATACATGTGCATGCAAGCTAATTGATGTGGCCAGAAATATGAAAAATCCAGGCAGCAGATTCTATTGCATGAGGGATGCTAGGGCCACAACCAATATTGCTCTGGGAATATTGTTGCATTAGATCTATGGTATGATGCTTTCCGCCTGTTACATTTTTAATGCAACCATCATATATTTATAAAGAATCGTTTTCTTCAACAAATGGCTTATAAGATAAAATTTTAAGGAGCTCACGGAGTTATCTTGTTACGCTTTATTACAGAGACATACCCACAGACTGTCACACACAATATACACACTAGATGTGCTTGAAGTAGTCATTCTTACCCCCCCCCCTCCCCCCCCAAGTTCTCTACCGGGTTGGCGGTTGAGTTGGCTTTTGGATGATGATAAGATCAAGATGGGCAGTTGATGGTGGTTCTTGGTCTTTGTTATGCCCTCGTTCACACAATTACAAAACATTTTGCAGCGGATTGATTTTGGATTCTAATGTACCTTTCCCATCTCTCATTGGCTCAGTATAATTTCCACTCGAATTCACATATTTATCAACAATTCAACACGAAAAAAACTACTTCAGCAATTATATGAACGAAATCATTTGTAAAAAGACAAATTTAATGAAGAAGCTATTTTTCATGCTGGGTGAATGAGCTGTAATTTACTTGAATCTGCTGTTTTTTTTTTTTTTACTTCAGTCTGTGGATGGCTTTGCTTTTTAAACTTGTTTAGAGGCTTCATTTGTCAATAGTTAGTCACACACTGTAAAGGTGTTGGTTATTGATGGGACATTCCTGAGAAAGGGTAGTAGCCTAACACGTGTCATCGACACCGAGGGACTTATCTCCCCTATGAAGACACCTGTTCTCGACAGTGAGGTCCTACCCTCCCTCCTCGAGGGACTCGGTGGCAAAGACGTGCCCTGAGCCACGTGTCCTCGGCACCAAGGTCAACTGTCCCAAATTAATTACTGACCAGCTACAGTTGTCAGTCTCGAAACCTGTCTATAGAATCATTGGTTTATCTTTCCAATAAGGTCTGAATGACAGAATTGACAAGACACTCCGCCAAGGAAAGACCAACACGTGTCAAGAAGTGCAGGCTAAAGGCTAGATGCACAGAAGTATCCCCACTGACAGACGACTAAGACAAACAAGCATTTAATGAATCTTCTGTCTGAAGGGACATCCTTCGTGGCTTGAGGAGCCAAGGAGAAGGGGTATTAAATACTTCTTATGCCGAGCATTGATTTCCTCATCATTAGAGGGAAGGAGTATTAAATGCTCCCGAGGCCAATTAATACTTTATTCAAAGATAGGTGCATTAAGTGCTCGAGATGCCGGATATTTAATGACGGAGTCTTACCCACATAAAGTGAAGGGCACACTGCCCCATCTCTGGGTACCTACTGGCTAGGCCTCCCAGTAATGATGAGCTTCTGGTTAGCATAAATAGACCTCCCAAAAAACAAGACCCCCATTATTATCCTCAAGACCCAGGTTAACCTCGAGACGCTCATTGAGTTCTACGACCCCCATTTTTATCCTAAAAACGTTTAGGCAGCATTGCCCAGGGAAAAGGCGGAACTGAGACAAAAACTGGAGAAGCAGTGGGTGGAGGGGAAACCTAGCCCCTCCCTCCATAATGGCCTTGGTATAAAAAGGCATCGCTCCCTCGGCCCCGATGTTGTGGTGATGGCGATTTTTGTCAAAATCATCCACGCCGACGTTGAGGGGGATATTATAATGGGTCCTAAATTTTTCAATCCGTTGATCACCCTTAATTTCTTAATTCCTCAGCCTAGAGGACCCGGCCTCGTGGACCTCGACGTCGGGGCGACGTCGGGGCATCATTTACATAGGGAAAAAGAAGGGGGTTCTGTGAAAAGAATCCTAAGGGACATCAAGTATTGAAAACGTCAAAAAACAGGAAGCCCAATGGGCCCTAGGTCAATGGTTTCTCAGGACTATGGCAAAGGGGTTTAGTGAGGCAAACAGTCGCCGAAAAACGAAAGAGACAAAGGAAAGGAGACAGAAACTCACCTAATTATGATAAAACGGGAAGGAGGTTTGAGAGCGGCTGGAATGGCTTCCTTCTTCGATGAAAGACTAGGAAGAATGCAAGAACCCTTTCTCCGGTGGTGACTGGAATGGTGGCTAAGTTTCTTCAGGACAGTGGAACTCCGATTGCTTTTCACGCGAAGGGCTCTGAGAAATGTCTGAGGATTCAAAAGTGGCAGAATAAAGGCAAGTGTCTATTTAAATAAGCCCTGTCCCCATATGATTGTGCACGAGACACGAAAAGGCACATTTAAAAGCACACGATCTCCAAGAGAAGGAAAACAGCTAAGCTCAATGATGAGACAGTTGGGCAGTTGAGCCTTCTCATCTCCCACTGACACATGTCCTCGCCGAAAAAAGATCAAGGGTTGGGAGCAGTTGATGGGACATCCTGAGAAAGGGTAGGATCCCGACACGTGTCCTCGGCACTGAAATGCTCTATTACCCCTTATGAAATCGGGTGTCATAAATTAGACCATGCATCCTCGGCACCGAGGGACTTATCTCCCCTATGAAGACACCTGCTCTTGGTAGCGATGTCCTGCCCTCCCTCCCCGAGGGACTCGGTGGCGAAGATGTGCCTCGAGCCACGTATACTCGGCGCCTAGGACAACCTGTCCCAAGTTAATTACTGACCAACTACAGTTGTCAGTTTCGAAACCTGTCTATTGAATCATTGGATTATCTTCCCAATAAGGTCTGAATGACAGAATTGACAAGACACTCCACCAAATAAAGACCAACACGTGTCAAGAAGTGCAAGCTAAAGGCTAGATGCACAGAAGTATCCCCATTGACATATGGCTAAGACAAGCAAGCATTTAATGAATCTTCTGTTTGAAGAGACCTCCATTATGGCTTGAGGAGCGAAGGAGAAGAGGTATTAAATGCTTCTTATGCCGAGCATTGATTTCCTCATCCTTAAAGTAAGGAATATTAAATGCTTCTGAGGCTGAGAATTTAATACTTTATTCAAAGATAGGTGCATTAAGTATTCGGGATGCCAGACATTTAATGACAGAGTCTTTCCCATGTAAAGTGAAGGGCACACTGCCCCATCTCTGGGTACTACCTACTAGTTAGACCTCCCAACAATGATGAGCTTCTGGTGAGTATAAATAGACCTCCCAGAAAACAATGAAGGATACGCAAAATCACCTTTCAAGAGCTATACTGTGCTGTTCCTCTTCCTCTCTTTGAAAGACTTACTTGACCGTTGGAGGGGATACGCCGAAAAATACTCCAGTGCCCTTCTAAGTTGTTTTCTTTTTGTGTCCCAGGAACTTATCCCAATCTTCTAGAGATGACGAGGGAGCTCAGAAACAATTCATTATCACTCCTTTGGGCACCTTTGGCCCTCTCAACTCGCTCCCTATCGCCAAAATACCACCTTTCTCAATGGACTCGAGTTCACCATGGTAGAGATCTGTCGTTCATATTGTGCAGAAATTTGCCCGCACAGTTATGTTTGCTAGAGTATGCATTTTGTATCGATTCTGCATATAGATTTTAATCAAGATTATTAAGACTTGTTATGTTTGAGTGGCAGAGAATCTCAATTAAGGCAGGAGAGTCGTTGTTAAGTGCGAGTCTGTAAGAGAGAATCGGGGTAATTTGATCATTTTCACTTATTGTTTTCTTAAGTGCAGAAATAGGTCTGCTTGAGGTGGGGAATTTTTTTTGCGAGTTTAACGAATAAGTTGTGGTGATGACATCTTCCTTGGCATCTTGATGCGGTTTCGAGGTAGATTTTTAGATCCTTAAAAATGGGGGGGGGGACTACATTCTTGATGAGATGTTTGGTCAGAAAGAGCTTTTTTATGAACTTTCGAGTGTCATAGAGCTTTAATGGTCCTACAGTGTGTTTTGAGTTTCTTCTGCTCTCAAAAGGTAAGAATTTTGAATGAAAACATTAGGTTTCTGAGGTGAACTATATTTTTCTTTCATAATTTGATGATGCACAAAATAGTTTCATGCAAGATCAACAGTCGAGTGTGTGATAAAGTGTAATTAATGAACAATTAATAAGGTAATTAATGGCAGTAATTTAAATATTGAGCCAACACACAGATATATAGTAGTTCGGTCCGGGTGACCTACTCCACTCTGAAAAACGACAACGGTGGTCAGGGGTTCTTTGTTGATGAAGAAAGATAAACATGGGAGAGAGAGAGCAATGGTTAGCTTCAAGAGAGATATAATAGCTAGGAGAGAAAAAGTTGTGTGTGTAGAGAGGTGTAGAGGCAGATCTTGTTGTGTCCTCTCATGTAGAGAAGACTTACAATTTATAGACACTAGGTCTTGGTTAAGGCGGTGACTTGAGGGCAAATATAATAATTATTCGAGGAGGATAGCTACAAAAGGTAAGTACAATTAAAGATTGTCTTGATCTTCGAGAGTGGGTATCCCAATTATTACTCCCCACGTGCTCTAATCTTCTTGGACTTCTTGGATTGGGTAAAATTTATGAACTTGGCTTAACCGGCCTTTTAGTTGATTTAGACTTACTAGATTTATTGAGCCTAGCCCAATTATATTTGGGCTCGTCAAAATTAATCATTTCCTCCACTCCTTGCGTCAATAGAGGTCCATGAGCAAACTACAAGCTGGCTCAGCCCTGCATCGTATAAATTTGTACATTGTCATGTTGCACTGGAGATTTGAACAATGCTCACTTTGTTTAATTTTTTTTACCATTATTCCATCTTTTTACACCTTTTTCATCTCCGCCTTGTTTGGAACTTTTACTTCCTAATCAGTTGTTGTTTACATAAAAGTGTTTTTCGATGTAAAAGTTGTTTGCAAAACATGCTTTCGACGTTTTTTATGAAAAGTTTATTATGTGTTGCATGTGAATAGTTTAAGTATGTGTATTTGAATTAAATATTGTTTTAAATTTATCAAGCTTAATTTTTATTGCTCATATTCTATTATAGGATTATAAAAACTTTATATGTTCTCAAAATTATTTTTTCTAACTACAAGGAATAAAAGATAAAAAAGAAAAGAAAAGAAGAGGAATAGTTAAAATTATATTTTTTTAGAATTTTGTGTTTGACATTGTTTTTTTAGCAATGTTTGGGAAATTTAATTTTTTTGAAATTCATTTTATTAGGATTCTATTTATAATTCCTTGAATAAAATAAAAGTAATTATCAATATAATAATCATATTAAAACCTTACTGTAATTAGGAGTTTATTAGGTGAATTGAGATAAAATTTAATATACTACTTTAAAAATTCTAAAAATTTTAAGTTTTACTTAAAAATTCTAAAAAAAAAAAATTTAAATTCAACCACCTTGACCAAAACCCTAAGTTCCTTCCACCAGCCCTAACCTCCATTCTTCTCACCCTTATTTCTCCCTGCTCAATACACTTTTTCATCTAATTTTTGTACCTAAACACTCACTATACATCACTCTAACAAACCCCATAATTCACAAGCTTTGAGTTAAGCTTAAACCCATAAAATAAAAAGGTCAAAGTTAGCCAAACATTATTTTTTAAACACATGGCCAGACCTGCAACTTCTCGTTACACCCTACAAACGACCTCAAAATACAATTCTGAGGCCATAAATGTATTCCTTGACCCAAAATTAGCTAGAACCAAGCCCCATTTCGAAGTTTAAACAAGTATTTATCAAAATCATATTTTTACCTCCTCAAACCCTCACACCACCATACCACCACCACACACCACTACAAACCACCATACCACCACTAAACAACTCATCAAGACCCCCAAACTTATACATGCCAAACACTTTAACGAAAATGACCTCAAAATCAAAGCCGGTTTCATAAATTCCTAAAACCCGAAAATTAAAAACATGAATTCAAGTAATTTCAGTAAATGATATGCAATTCTAATGATACCATGAGATTCCTAGCCCTCAAATTAGCCTAGTAGCATACCTTTAATTGTTCGAAGTAGCTTCTTCCACAAATTCGAAATTCAAAATTTTGATCTTCTCTCTCTAGCTTCTATCTTCTCTCTCTCTCCTCTCTTGGCGGTTCTCCTTATCGAGAGACTTGCTGAAGTCTTAACACCTCCTCATTCACATTGGAAGGTTGGAGAAGGCTGGAGAAGGCTGAGAGGGTTCTTGTGCTACTAGATAGCAACTTGGAAAGGAATGCCATGCCATGGCATTTTCGTAAATAACTCAATTTTATTTTATTTTTTACTAATTTTTTTATATACATAATAAAATATTCACTATATAAAAATATTTTCCTATATTTTTTTTCGTACACACACATGCTTGGGTTTTACAGTGGGGCAGTGGGTGGTGTGGCGACAGTTATGGTTGTGGTTGTTGTGGTAGAGGTGGTGGTGGTGGTGGCGGTAGTGGTGATGTTGATGGTGGTGGTGGGACTAGTTGTGGTGGTTGGGTGACGGTTGTGGTGGTAGTAATGATGATGATGGTAGTGGGGTAGTTTCAAATATTATTTTTTTAAAAAAGAAATACTTGTAAAAAGTTATAAGTTCTTGAAGTACTTTAAAAAAATTGCTCCAAACACATTCTTGCGGGTCTATTTTTTCTATTAAATTTGGGATGTTAATATTAGCCGTCAGATTAACTTTAAAGTAAAAATTTAAATAGATTTCAACCGCGAAAAGTAAAAGTCATTTTATTTATCTTTTGAGATTTGAATTGTATTGTACTTTATTATACAGATATGTACGAAAACTATTCATGTGCAAAAATACCTCCCCTAAGCATTGGCATTGTTTTGCATCCAAAGATTTTTATTGTGGTACATCCTTGAAGCTGGGATGTGTTTTCCCATCTATAATGGTGCTAACGGAGCTTCATTGTGGATGATAATGATAGAATTTTGGATATGGGTCTCCTGATCTAAAAGCCCAATCCGTTCGGGAAGCCCTTGTTTACAGAACAACCCAAACAGCCCACCTGTTTTTCCAAAAAGTAAAATGGGCCACAAAGTGCAAAAGCCCAGGGATGCCCGAAGAATTAGAAGCCCAACCTAGTTTAGCTTCGACAAAACTCGGAAGGAGGTCCATCACTAACACCCATGACGAACACGCACACTCACATTCTGCCACAGAGAATGCTGGTGCGCGTAACCATTCAAGGGCTAGTGCACTAGCATCACATGGCATAGGTCACTACAAAACAAAGATGGAAGGGCCCACATAGTCAGCAAGAGAAAGAGAGGCTACACGAAACCTTAAAAGAATTACCTGTATAATAGGACACTATTACCTTGTAGGGGGAGGTCATCTCCTAAATCATTTACATAGTAACAAGTGGTATTCTAAAAGGCATTATCCTGTAAAAAATCTGAAACGAACGAATTACTGTAACCCATCCACTTCAAGAAAACAATATACACCCCAAGGAGTAAGATACTCCCTTATAGTGGACATAGTCTTAGTTTCTCAGCTAGGGTGAACCACTTACACTGTGCCTTTATTTTTCTTCCATAGTTTTATCTGTTTTTAATTTGTTTATCAACCTTATCCCCTCACCGAATCATACAACCACAGTTTTGGACTTGAGCTATTATTTTCGAGCACCATCAGTTTGACGCTATTTGTGGGAAGCGATTTTCATCATTTCCTCAAAGTTTTCTTCACACATCTTTGTTAGTTTGATGGTTTCTACCCGGAATATGAGTAAATCTCATGTCAACCCCAAAGTTCATCAAAACCTGCCAGAGAACTTTCCTGTCCCCGCAATGGATCTTGAAATTCATCCTCCAGCGGTAAATTCGCCTCCACTCAATGAGTTGGAAACCTATCGACGGACCATCATGCAACTTATAAAGCAGAATCAGGATTTGTTAGCATGGATTCAATCTCATCACCTCCTACAGATCCCACCGGTAACTCAGGAGCCCCCTCCACTCCCTTCACCAATACAACATGACGTTCCTCCTCAAGACCGCCAGGCCCCACCCAACAAACTCACAGAGCTCCATGAGTACAGCCATTCCAGGGAGAATCATCAGAAGAGACATTTAAACGAATGCGCAGACGACGAGGCCCACAACTGTAAACCGTTCATCGAGATGACATACGCTTTCCCTCGCTTAACATCATGGATCACTTCTTAGAGCAAAGACTTCGCGAGTTCTAGCAGGAGTTGGGAAATGTGAAAGAAATGGTTAAGGGGAAAGCCCTCCACACCATGGACGCTCTAGTCCAACAAACTTAATCGCCTCTTACCTCTGAGGTCCTACATTTTCCTTTCCCACAGAAATTTCAAATGCCATTGATTGAAGCATTTGATGGAACCAAGGACTAGGTGGACCACTTGAACTCGTATAAGAACCAAATGGAATTACACGGGTATCCAGTCCCATTTGATGTCGAGCTTTTGCCTTAACCCTCAAAGGGTCGACAATCGCTTGGTTAAATAGGTTGCAGCCAATGTCAATCTCTTCCTTTAGAGAAATGTCTATACAGTTCATGTCGCGCTTCATCAGGGCCAAGACGTACAGGAAACCCTTCTACCATCTCTAGAGTGTTAAATAGGGACCCAATGAGTCCTTTCGAAGCTATGTACAATGTTTCAAGGAATGCTTGAAAGTGTGGACGACAAGTTTGCAATGACTACATTCATGTCCGGTTTTGGTGTCTAGTCAAAGGACCTTTTCTTCTCAATCCCAAAGAACCCTCAAACCACTATGGCTGAGGTACTAGCAAAAGCCAAAAAGTACATCAATGGTGAAGAGGCCATTCACCTAAAAGGATGGTCGACATTAGCAAAAGGAGAGAAGAAGTAGAAGGACCGTAGTCCCAAAAAAAAAAAAAAAACACCCCCCAACTTAAGCTTTGCTAGTCCCTAGCAAACAAAATGTAAAAAGCAAGAAAACAAAAATAAAAATATACTAATTCCGCAATTGCATTTAGCACATGCAACAAGCCTTTAAACCCCTAGGTGATCCATAGTGGACGAGTTTTGTCTCGTGAAGGTTTACAATGAAGGTACCTACAAACTTCTTTTCCTAGTATCGAATATATAAAGTATATTCCCTTATCTTAACTAGCACTGGAATGTCAAAATAACTTGCTCCAAACACCCGAACCAACAACACATGAGACATATCATAGCCGTAAATGCTATTCTAGAGTATCCACATACACATTCATTTTTGAACTCGTGTGTGCGTGAAATAGACATATAATTTAAACATTTACACAATAGAATTCACATTCACTTTAGCTATCCAAATTAAGCTTCGATGCAAAAACTCACCAAGGGTTTCTCTCACAATTGAATCACTCAATGATTATCATGGCATGCACTCCATGTGTATATGTGAGATGGAATCTTGTGCACAAAACAAAGTAAGCTCACATATAATCCAAAAATGAAGTATGCATAGAAATGAAACAACCTTGGCATAATCTCATGAAAGGAATGCTAGGGCATTAGATAGCAAAATCAACTCCTCTTTTTCTTTAAAAGTATGCATCCCCCATGCTTCTCTAGATCATTTAGGGCTTTCATGGGTTATAATGGGGTCTTAGGGTGATATTTAGGTAAAAGAAATGAAGGATACAGGATAACAAAGAGAGTTGTTCTGAGTGAGAGACTTTTAATCATGGACCACTACTTCCCTTTTAATGGGATTTTGATTTTCACACCATCACAACACCCTTTATTTCTTTTCTTTCTTTTCCTCTTTTTTTTTCTTTTTCTTTTGATCACTCTTTCATTCATTCACCCCTTTTATTTGAATTTCCACACCATACTTCCTTCTCTTTTATCATCACTCATACTTAGCACTAGGAACAACCAAGGTAAGGTAGATATTTGTCATTTCTGTTGGCTTGGTTAAATGTATGGCATAGAAACGAATTCAAGTAAGGCTCAATCATGACACTAGGGATAAATTTTTCTAAAAAAAAGGCAAAGGCTCAAAGCATTCAAAGATGGCCTAAGATCATTTCTAAATAAGCATGGGAGAACATTGTATATATCAAGACAAAGTCAATTAACTACCCAAATGCACCTAACCAAAGTAAGCATAATGAGATTAATAAACAAATTTGGAAATTAAAAAATTGTTCCTTGAGTAAATGTAAGTTTCCTCCAAATAAGAATTGGCATTAAAGCTCACAAGGGTTTTTACTCATCTCCACTATTCATGTCAAGCACTCAAATGTGAACTCAATCCGTAAATTGTCCAAATTACACATTCAAGGTGCACAATGGTTGAGTTTGAAAGAAAACACATATGTGATACTCTTGGCAATAGGATAAACTTCTATAATGTGCTCATGTATTCAAAGTTCAAACTGAAGATCAAGTAATCACAACTCCCACAACAATTAGAATAGGGGAATATAGTTCAATATTGGAACTAAAAAATTTCAAAATTTTTACATTTTCTATTATTCTATACAAAAAGTGGTGGAACATGTGAATGGTGCACCTCACCCCCAACTTAAACTATGCATTGTCCTCAATGCACAAGGAATCATGCAATAAAAAAAGATGAAAGTAAAATGGGAAATGAGATACCCCCTTTTTTTTCTTTTCTCTTTTTTTATTTTTTTTTTTGATATTAACATTAAAATAAAAAATGAAACACAAAAGAGCTTATTTACACCCCCCAACTTAGAGTCGAACATGATATTGAATAAGATTTTCTACAATGATGCTCAAGTGAAATGGGTCCAAATTAGGAAGAGGTAAACAACCTTTATGCTAAAATCTACACTACAACATTGAAAATGAAAATATAACAATAAAAGAAATCTAACTACTATGTACATAGAAATAAAACAAAAAGGGCCATGTCAATCCGGCTTCAATTCGGATATGAGCTTGTGCCCATTGATTTTTTTGGTTTTAACATTTTTTTGTTGTATAAATGCCCTTTCTATCCAATCTATCCAACAATACAAGGGATAAGAAATCAAAAATCTCAACCAAAAAAACGTGTAAGCAAGTCTATGCAATACCAACAATGAAGTATACAATTCCTCTTTACAAGTTTCAACACTTGACTCCATTGCAATGCCCTTCCCAAGTTGAGAAATGTGAATCTCAACACCACTCTTAGATGGAAAAATGACCTTGGGCTCATTAGCCGCATGTGAGATAATATCTTCATTAAACTTTTCACAATCAAGAGTGGTGGGAGATTCAACATCAATATGCAATCCATTGGGAAGATCACACTCAATACATTGACTATGCTCAAAATGTTGATCATCATGCATAATTATAGCATTGGTCAATGTATTAGGTTGATCTCCAATTTCAGAAATTTGTTGGGCTACTTGGGCATTGAATTCCATTTGGTATTGCATAAAATCATAAAAAGTGTTTTCCAATGCTTGTTCGGTTGAGTCCTCATATGTTGGATAGTGGGAGAATTCATTTGGTGGTGTGAGATTGGATGAAAAATTATACGGTTCATTCTCCCAACCATGACTCGGATGACTCGGTGTAACATAATGGTTGGAGTAAAAATTTTCGGAGGCCAAATTTGAATTTGAATCTTCGCATTCAAAGGATTGAACCGAATAATTTAATGAACATTCACTAATGAGGTGTCCATTCTCACCACAAATTTCGCAAACGTTTCCAAAATAAGGGGCATTTATTGGGCACTCACTAGTGATGTGTCCATATTTACCACAAATCTTGCAAACGTTTTCAAAATAAGAGGCCATTCTTGGGCACTCACTAGTAACATGCCCATACTCATTGCAAATCTCACACACATTTTCATAATATGGGGCATTATATACATTTTCATAAAAATTATAAGACATAACACAAAACAAACTAAAACAGAATATTTATAAGTTAGACGACATACCTTGGCCCGTGATGAAAATCACGAGACTTACCTTATGTCATTCCAAAATCACCTTCGAACTCAACGCTTAGCCTTCCCCAGCAACAGCGCCAAAAATGATTGGATGAAAACGGTTGTTGCTCCTAAGCTCCTAACATGAACCCTCAAATATATATGTGGCTTATGTGTGTGGGTGAGTGTCACTCTCACTCGGATTCATGCAAGAGAAAGGGCAACGAAATGATGGTGATGAAATGAAATGAACAAAATGTATAAAATGTGAAATGTGAACAAAAGTGCTCCCCAATCGCAAAGAGTCTTTTGTGTGTCGGTTTTTTACTTGGAAGAGTATTCCAAGGTCGTCTCCTCGGGGAAGGAAAGTTCAAGTTATGTGAAGATGATTTTGCAAAAGGTAAAGAATGTGTAAAATCTTTTGTTTGAGTTTTGGAGAGTTATGTGTTCTTAAGGAAAATGCAAGAAAACAAGTGTTGGCTCATCTAAGAGGTCACTCCAATGAGAATACCTAATCAACTCGAAACCTTCCTCCGAGGGTTTATAGATGAACGATTGATTCGTGAGAAGCTAGGGATGAAATGGTGAGGATCCAAGCATAAACTGTGATTAGGCCTACGGAATATGAAAGACTCACCACCACATCCACTCTCAACCCAGTCAAACCAAACCACCGTACACCGAGAGAGAAAAGAAAAAGAGTTAAAAAGGAATCCTCAAAGGGAGGTCTCCCTTGTATTATCCAACTTAAAAGCTAGCTAGTTATAAATCAAGGCAAGACATGCATAATGTAAATGGGCATAATGAAGAAATGAAGCATGAAACTTAACTAAATGCAAGAAAAACTTAATACAACAATGGTGAAAGCTAGAGTAAAGGATTAAACTAGAAATGAACTTGCAATAAATAACATTAAAGACTTTAAACAAAGTTTAGAAGATCCTTACAAGAGATTACAAGACATTGGAATGAAGAAAATGCAAAAATATAAACTTCTAGCACTATTCATTTTCTTCTTCCTTGAACTACTCCTAAGCTTAGGTAGCCACCCCACAAAATGTGAGTGCCATGTTGAATATAATGGAGTGTGTGTGTTACATTTTCGTGCATGGTGGTCCCCAAGGTGTAAGAGCAGACCTCCCATCCATAGGGGGCTGAATGATGGGTCTTGACAGGCTAGGGCAAGCCTCCCTATGGCAGCCCATTCCTCTCCCTCTTCCTTCAATGTTCAAGCCTCAAAAGTCTTCCCAAATGCGTAAGGGAGGCATGGTTGTGTAAGGAATTGTTGGGGGAGCAAGTGGGAGAAGTGCAGGTGGGACCCCCAAGCAAGTGGAGGTGAGTAGCAAGAGTTTCGGGGAAGCTTCAGGGGAGCGTACCGGTACGGTTTAGCTACTGGAGTTCGGCGTACCGGTACGGTTCCTTCTCTGCTTTGGACCACTTTCGGTAGAAATGGCATAACTCTTGATCTAACCGTTGGATTGAGCTGAATTTTTGACACGATACAGAAGACATCCAGATATACAACTTTAATGTTTTAAACCTTTCAGATTCGAAATGGATCATGGTCAAAATGGAGGAAAACAGAGGCAGTGCTTCCAACTGTTGCGGCTACTGGCGCCTTTGTTCCCAAGCACCAATACCTCCTTGATTTCTTCACTTTTAAGCCTCCAAATCTTCATGTATTGTGTCCATGCCCTCACCACACATCCATACCAGTTGCAAGGTCCTAAAATACATCATTAAAGCTATAAAAACTTGCAACATAAAAAATTCAACATTATTGACAACTTTGGCTAACACTGAGTACTTAAATGCAAAAGTTGAGTTATAATGCATGTAATGAGGCCTTCAAATATGTAATATTATTTGCTCATCAGTCCCATAATAGAGAAGAAACATAATCTATCCTCGTGAAGGGACCGTTCTTCGAGAAGAGAGAGAGAGCCTTCTCCAAAAAGAAGAGGCAACGTCAAAGACCGCCTAGGACCCCCACTACAAGAATTACAGCCTCGATATGCCCCAGCACGACTCCCGCCCCTGATCACCTCTATTGCATAGGTCCTCCATGAGGTCTAGAATGAAAGGTTCATCCTATGGCCACCTCGGATGAAATTTAATCCCAGGCTGTGAGATTCCTCCAAATATTATGAGTTCCACAAAGATACTGATCATTAGATGAATGACTGCATCTAGCTAAAAAAAATAATAGAGTATTTAATCTAGAGGGGGCACCTGCGCCATTATGTGGCAGGAGAGGGGAAAGAACAAAATGACTAGGGTCCAGACGCCCGAGCTGCCTCTCCACTACCACCACATCAGCAGGCCCTTAGTGAAATTAGGGTCATTTCGAGAGGATTTGTAGGAAGGGGCGAATCGAGCTCAACGCAAAAGACGTACGCCAGAAAGGTAAGATCAGATGACTTTGTCAAAGTCCAAACTACCCGTAAAGCACCCTTCCGAGACCTAGAAATTACCTTCTCTGAGGTTTACCTTATAGGATACCAGCACCCTCACGATTGCCCCTGGTCGTAAAGGCTATCATCGTAAAATGAGACTGTGCATCGGGTGCTCATCGATAATGATAGTTCGACCGACATAATTTTTCTATTAGCCTTTGATCAGCTTGGCATTGATAGGTCGAGGCTTGAGCCCGTGAGAACCCATCTCCTGGGCTTCTCTAGTGAGAGAGTCTTGCTTGTTGGATCCATTTAGCTCGTGCTCACATGGGAGACCGACCTTGTCAGGTTACCACCACTATCCATTTCTTGGTGGTGGATGCTTCCTTCGCCTACAATGTTCTCTTGGGGAGGTCATCCCTCAATTCCATCAAAGCAGTACCTTTGGCATACCACCTGGTGATGAAGTTCCCAACAAAGAATGGAGTCGACATGGTCAGGGGAGATCAACGCATTTCAAGGGAATGTTATGTGGCGTCGATGAGACAGAAGGAGGTAGAATTTGTCCAATTGGAGGACTTGGATATGCAAGACGAGATGGAGATGCGACCCACCCTTATAGAACAACTAGAGCTAGTGTTGGTCCACGAAGACCTAAAACATGTAGTTTTTATAGGCTCAATGTTGCTCCAGGACGTCAAAAAAAAGCTTTTTCGTTCCTGAGAGAGAATGCTGATGTGTTAGCCTGGAAGCAATAGGACATGGAAGGAATTGATTCGGCAGTGATCGTACACCAGCTCAGTGTCGACCTAAACTATAAATCAATTAGGCAAAAGAGGGAAAGCTTTGCCCTAGGAAGACATAAAGCATTCAACGAAGATGTGGCCAAGCTACTACGCGCAAAGGCCATCAGGGCGGTCAACCATCCGACCTAGTTGGCTAATGTCGTGCTTGTCAAGAAAGTCAATGGGAAATGGTATTTGTGCATCGATTTTACCGACATAAACCATGCTTGCCCCGAAGACAACTTCCCTTTGCCCTAGATCGATCTGATAGTCGATGTCACAATGGGTTATGAACACCTCAGATTTATGGATGCCTTTTCAGGCTACAACCAGATCAGGATAGACCCAAATGACCAAGAGAAAACTTCATTCATCATCAAACAAGGAATTTTTTGCTACCATGTTATGCCCTCTGGGTTAAAGAATATCGGGGCCATTTATCAAAGGTTGGTCAATAGAATGTTTAACGAGAAGCTGGGCTCAACAATGGAAGTGTACATTAATGAAATGCTTGTAAAGTCTCTCAAATTCGAGCTCCGCGTTCAGTACCTCAAGTAGGCATTCGACATCATGCGAAAGTATAAAATGAAGTTAAACCCAGCCAAGTACACCTTTGTGGTTTCGGTAGGAAAGTTTTTGGGTTTCATTGTCAATAGTAGGGGAATTGAAGCAAACACCAAAAAAGTGAAGGTTGTCTTGGAAATGAAACCCCCATCAACACTTGAGCGGTGCAACGCCTAATTGGGAGGATAGAGGCATTCAATAGGTTTGTTTTGTGCTCTAGTGACAAGTTCCAGTCATTCTTCAAGTTTTTTAAGACCGCTTTTTGGTGGGGATGAAAAAAACAAGGAGGCTTTTCCGGCCCTCAAATCTTATCTGGCATTACCACTTGTGTTAGTGAGCCCCCAAGAGGGAGAAGTTCTGACCCTTTGCCTTGTTGTGTCTGACTTTTTAGTCAACACTGTCCCTGGTAAAGGAAAAAGTGAAAATTCAATAACCAATGTATTTTTGTAGCAAGGCTCTTAGGGGCATCGAGGATCGATACCCGAAGATGGAGAAACTTATCCTAGCCTTCCTCGTGATAGCCCGAAGATTGAGGTCGTACTTCCAGGCACATACCATTGAAGTACCTATGGATTAGCCGATAAGGAAGGTCCTACACAAGGCAGAGGCCTCTGGGAGATTGGTGAAATGGGCGATGGAATTAAGTGAATTCGACATTAGATTCAAGTCGAGAATAGTAATCAAGGGGCAAGCCTTACCCGATTTCCTCGCCGAGTTCACCTCGCCACCGGAAGATAATACAGAGAACCTAGACTGCGTATCTGATGTACCGACCTGAAAGTTATACATGGATGGCGTCTCAAATGCGCAAGGAAGTGGGGCTGGTCTGATCTTGACCTCGCCTGAGGGGTATGACTTAGAGTACGCATTGAGGTTCAATTTTCAAGCGTCCAATAATGAAGTGGAGTATGATGCCCTAATAGCCGGTTTAACCTTAGCATTGTCAATAAATGCAAAATAGATAGTGATTTACAGTGACTCCCAGTTAGTAGTCAGATAGGTAGAGGAGGAGTATACCTCCAAAGATGACAAAATGGCCCTTTACATGATAAAGTTACGCAGCTTGCTGAGAAAGTTTGTCTTGGTCGAGCTAATTCAGGTGCCTAAAGAAGCAAACACTCGAGTTGATTCACTAGCCAAGCTTGCTACTACTGCGCACCAGTTTACTTATAGGGTTTATCCCGACGAGGATTAGGTTATGCCTGTCCATGAGACTACCTCGTGGATGGACCCTATAATATCCTTCTTACAGGATGCAGTCCTTCCTACTCATCCGAAGGAAACTTCAAAGTTGAAGTCCAAAGCGGCAAGATTCACACTCATTCAAGGTAATCTATACAAAAGAGGTTTTTCATTTCCCCTAATAAAGTGTGTGTCTGAGATAGAAGCAGATTACATTATGAGAGAAATTCATGAGGGCATATACGAAAACCAAATCGGCGCAAAAACCTTAGTAAGCAAGGCGCTATGACAGGGATACTTTTGGCCCATTATGGCCAAAGACACAAAGGAGATGGTGAAGAGATGCCAAGCCTATCAAATTTATGGAAATCCGCCACACTGCCCTCTGAAGCAACTCACACCCATTGTCAACCCCTGGCCCTTTCAACAATGACTGTTAGGTATCCTTGAACCTTTGCTGACTGGCATTGGGGAATGTAAATTCGTCATAGTTGTAGTGGACTACTACACAAAGTGGGCGGAAGCCGAGCCGCTGGCTAAAATCACTGAGCAGAAGGGCAATAACTTCGTCTAGAAGACTATAGTCTGTCGCTTCGGCGTCCCCAGAGCACTAGTCTCAGACAATTGAAAACACTTTGTTAACCCGACGTTCACAGGCTTTTGTGTAGAATTGGGAATCAAAAACTTCTTCTCAGATCCCGCGCACCCGCAGTCTAATGACAAGCCGAAGTCATAATCAGAACAATCAAACGCGCATTAAAAACTAGGCTAGATGCGTCTAAGTCATAATGTGTAGATCATCTTCTCCCAATGCCATGGGCTTATCGAACGATCGTGCGAACAGTGACTGGCAAGACCCCTTTCAGCTTAGCCAATGGAACTGAGGCGATGGCCCTAGTCGAGGTCGGCTTGCCTTTTGCAAGAGATGAACTATTCGATCCTGAGCAGAACGAGAGATCCCTATTGGTCAACCTTGAATTCCAAGATGAAAGAGAGATGAAGCGCTGCAATGGATATTTTCATATAAGAGGAACACATCTAGATTCTATAACAAGCAGGTGAGGAGAAGAAGTTTCCAACCAGGTGACTTGGTGCTGAAAAAGCTGCTTCCAGCCCGAAAGGACATCACCTAAGCAAAGCTAGAACCAAACTAGGAAGAGCCATACATCGTGAAAAGGGTGGTCCGACCCAAAAATTATGAGCTGCAGAAGGAAGAAGGAAAAGACTTGCTGCATTCCTGGAATGCAGATCATTTGAAGCGCTATTACTAGTAGAGCTCAAATCCTTGTGCTAAAGAGATGGAAACCCTTTATAAACTCTCATTTTTGGGAATCAATGAAATTTATGTGAACCAAAAAGTTAGTGCAATCAATTCCAAAAGAGAACTACTAGGCTTTTTAGTTGGGCAATGACTAGGCTTTTCAGCCTAAGAGATTTTCAGCTCGAGAATAACTAGGCTTTTTAACTAAAGAGCTTTTCAGCTCAGGAACTATTAGACTTTTCAGCCTAAGAGCTTTTTAACTCGGGAATGACCACACTTTTCAGCCTAAGAGCTTTTTAGCTCGGGAACCACTAAGCTTTTTGATTCACACTTTTTAGTGATCGAATTTAATTAATATTATACACCCAAGTATAAGTGGTCAAATTGTAATTTTTTCGATTTTTAAGTCCAAGTATCGATCCCATGAAGAGTTTTAGTAATTAGAACTTAAAATAAAAAAAAATAAAAATAAGGTGTTTGTTTGAAGCAGAATAATGTTTCATAGCTTGTTATGTGAGCATAGTTTTATAATTAGTTTAAACAATTAAATAAAAACAGTGCGTAAATAAAATAGATAATTGACAGGAATATAAAAGATACCCTTTAGTTTAAGGTTCCCATATGCTTTATATTGGCCAGTTTCTGGAAACGCTACCTCACATCAGTTGACTTCCATTTTATTGGAAAGCTAACCAGCAGGTCTGATGTATATAAATCATAACACAGCTGCTTCTCAAGCTACACTGGTTATATCCATGTCGAATGATTAACTCAGGCAAACCCGAAGGATGAGCCGTTCATGAGGAATACTTGAGTTATTCATTTGATCTCATGATCGTGAACGCATATATAATAAACCATAACATAGCTGCTTCTCAAGCTACACTGGGTATAGATGTGTCATTTGATTAATTTAAGTAAACCTGCATGTTATATAGACTATCTTCTAGCAATTTGTCAGATCAGCCGGTTGTAGTAAATCATAACACAACAACTTGTCAGATTAGCTATATTTAGATATATCAACCATAAAGTCAAGCCATGCAGACAAAATACTTGAATTATTCAATTGACTATCTGTAATATATATGTATATATATATATACACCAGCAAAACTTCCTCAGCATTCCAGTGGAGGACTTTCCATCCCAATAGGATCACCGGGGTTATTCTAGCTGGTAATAGTAATATCATGCATCAGTGGAACTTCCTCAACATTCTGGTGGAGGACTAGCCATACCGGTAGGAACGCCAGGGTTATTCTAGCTGGCATGTCTTATATATATATATTAAATGTATAAATAAAACATCAGCGATTCCATAATTCGACCAATAACATATAGATGTTCCCCTCGCACTGGAGGGTATAAGTGACTTCTCACGCTCCATGACTGTAGACAAGTTAGGAGTATAAGTAATTTTCATTAAAACAGAAAGTAAAGTACAAAATGTAAAAAGGTCTTTCGTACGGAGCAACTGAAATACAACCACTCTTATTATCAATTAAGATAAAAAAGTGGCAGCAGTTCAACTATCCGAAATAGAAAGATACAACAAAAATATAAAAGTATAGTATTTGGACTAAGAGTGAATCACGGACCGGCTCGTGGTTACACTTCTCTTTTTCTCTCTTTTCCCTTGTTTGGATTTCTCCTGGGAGCTCTCAGATTCTTTTGTTTTGCGTTGGGTGAGTGACGATCCGGCATGCTGAAGTGAAGGAGGGGGGTATTTATAGATGCAAGGGAAGCTGGAGGTGGCCATCTGCATGCACTGACAAAGGGTGGCCATTCGGACGGCATTGCACTGTCCGGACAGTGGCACCTTGCTGGACTTTGCAACTTGCATTGATGGTGATCCGTTTGTGGTAGATTTACACTTTCATCCTTGGTGCTTTTGAGCTTTGACACTTGGTTCCTTGCACTTTGGAGTATTTTTGCATTTGAACACAAAACTTTGGATAAAAATTGTAAAAATAATCAATTACTGCACAAACCCTAATTTATACTAATTAATATTTTTTAGGTGCGTTGATTATACTAATTCAACTTTATTATTAATTCTAATTTATATACTATTTAAGGTTAATCAAACTCCCCAACTAAAACTTTACTAGTCCCTAGTAAATTATTAACAAAATGATAGAGGTAAAATCATTGTCGTAGATTTTTTCACGATTGCATTTAGCATATGCAATAAGCCGTTAAACCCCTAGGTGATTTCTAGTGGACGAGTTGTGTCTCGTGAAGGTTTTCAATGAAGCTACCTGCAAACTTCAGTAATTAGGAGTTTATAAGTCATACTTTTTACAAGTAAAATTAAATCAATATTCCTTTCGGATCACTACAAGAGTAACACATGATAGTTATATTATTATCTATATATTTTTACAAAAACTTGTGTGTGTGTGTTGATTTCTTTTGTTTCAAAAATCACTCAAGAAATATTACCATCTTTCATGGTAGTCTTGATGTCATTCCTTCCCTGGAATGCACTTAGCAAATAATTTCTATACGTTATAGTGACTACTTTATCAATAATTACACGTGATTGGAATATTGTGAACTAAGCAAACAATATCACATGTAATATCTGAATCAACAGATGTTGAAATAAAATTAAAATTTGACATAATCTCATGACTGAATATCAACACTATATTATATATATTATTAACATTTTTCTTATATACATAGATAGGATAAATAGAAATAGATAATTTCTGAAATCAAAAAGGACTTTCTTTAGGTTGTAATGTGGCCATCGAGTTAGGGTTTAAGAAATAACGTCTATCGGATTCAAGAGCTACTCTTTATGTTCCAGCACACCTCTTAAAACCTTATATTTATTCTTTTCATTTTTTACTTTCTTGGCTTTTTTTTTTTGATATAGCCAATATTTTTTCTTTTCCACCTTTTTCTTATTTTTCTGTATCCTGTTGATATAAAAGAGGGTGCAAGAAAATTATATAGCAAAGATAGGGTTGATATATTTTCATTTGGCTCGGGTATTTTTTTTTAGGTTTTATGAAAAAGAATATATGTTTTTCTTTTTCTTCAGGCTCAATCATGGTTCACTAAGGATATAATTTTGTAAAAGAAATTGTCAAGGCTCAAGATTAATGAAACATGGCCTAAGATCATTTTCCAGAAGTCATATATCAGTATAATTCCTATAGAAGATTTTCAAGGAAAATGTGATATCCTGGTATCCCACATCGGCTGAAAGAGGGGGAGTTGCTGGGCTTATATGTGAGCCCTTCGCTTCACTTGTCAACAGGCCTTTTCCCGGGGAACCCCCGGGAGGAACAAAACCGTGAGGGCCAGTGGGCCCAAAGCAGACAATATGTTGACACGTGGTGGGTGGGGTGTTACAGAATGGTATCAGAGCCGACCCTTGCTGGTCCGAGGGTGGGGCCCTGCACGGGTCACGTGGTGGGCGGGCACGGGGAGGAGAACAGTAGTCCGTGACTCGGGGCTGACAGCTACACGGGGACGTGCAGCCCTGAGGGGGGTGGATTGTGATATCCTAGTATCCCACATCGGCTGAAAGAGGGGGAGTTGCTGGGCTTATATGTG
>CM042184.1:28567680-28612953 GCA_023539305.1 Ilex asprella | reverse complement strand
CAATTTGTCAGATCAGCCGGTTGTAGTAAATCATAACACAACAACCTGTCAGATTAGCTGTATTTAGATATATCAACCAGAAAGTCAAGCCATGCAGACGGAATACTTGAATTATTCAATTGACTATTTGTAATATATATGTATATATATATATATATATATATATATATATATACTAGCAAAACTTTCTCAGCGTTCCATTGGAAGACTAGCCATTCCAATAGGATCACCGGGGTTATTCTAGCTGGTAATAGTAATATCATGCGTCAGTGGAACTTCCTCAGCATTCCGGTGGAGGACTAGCCATACCAGTAGGAACGCCGGAGTTATTCTTGCTGGCAAGTCTTATATATATATTAAACGTATAAATAAAACATTAGTGATTCCATAATTAGACCAATAACATACAGATGTTCCCCTTGCACTGGAGGGTATAAGTGACTACTCACGCTCCATGACTGCAGACAAGTCAGGAGTATAAGTAATTTTCATTATAACAGAAAGTAAAGTACAAAATGTAAAAGGGTCTTTCGTACGGAGCAACTGAAATACAACCACTCTTATTATCAATTAAGATAAAAAAGTGGCAGCAGTTCAACTATCCGAAATAGAAAGATAAAACAAAAATGTAAAAGTATAGTATTTGGACTAAGAGTGAATCACGGACCGACTTGTGGTTACACTTCTCTTTTTCTCTCTTTTCCCTTCTCTTTTCCCTTGTTTGGATTTCTCCTGGATCTCTCAGATTCTTTTGTTTTGCTTTGGGTGAGTGATGATCCGGCCTGCTGAAATGAAGGTGGGGGTATTTATAGACGCAAGGGAAGGAGGAGGTGGCCATCTGCATGCACTAACTAAGGGTGGCCGTCCGGACGGTGGCACCTTGCTAGACTTTGTAACTTGCATTGATGGTGATCCGTTTGTGGTAGATTTACACTTTCATCCTTGGTGCTTTTGAGCTTTGACACTTGGTTCCTTGCACTTTGGAGTATTTCTGCATTTGAACACAAAACTTTGGATAAAAATTGTAAAAATAATCAATTACCGCACAAACCCTAATTTATACTAATTAATATTTTTTAGGTGCGTTGATTACACTAATTTGACTTTATTATTAATTCTAATTTATATACTATTTAAGGTTAATCACTTTTCAACCTAAGATATTTTCAGCTCGGGAACTACTAGACTTTTCAACTCGGGAACGACTAGGCTTTTCAGTCTAAGAGGTTTTCAGCTCGGTAACAACTAGGCTTTTAAGCCTAAGAGCTTTTTAGCCCGAGAACTACTAGTGTTTTAAGCCTAAGAGCTTTTTATCTTGGGAACAACCAAGATTTTAGCCTAAGAGTTTTTTAGCTCGGGAAGAAAGCTTTTTTGCTCGAAAAAAATAGCGAGCTCTTTATGAGCGCGCCAGTGCTGCCTCTCAGTGGACTCCCAAGAGTCTCCAAAAATAAAAAAGAAATACTAGGTCCTCCCCTCTGGGGAGCTAGGGATTCCAAGGATCCGAGGAGGGGAACCGAATCGCCTCTAGGAGAAAGAACTAAAGCAAGGGGAAAATCAAAGGAAAGTTCAAAGAAGTAGAAGAATTCGACCATGGTAGAAAAGTTATTAAAGTCTTGTAGACTCCAGAAAATGAAGAAGCTGTTGAAGACGCCCCAGGTTTCTAAGGAAAGGCAAGAAGAGCATAGCCTGTGCAAAGAAAGAACCCACCAAAAGTCTGGGTGGATAGGGAGGCGAAGGCCCATCTCAAATGAGTCTTCGAAGAATCAAACCTTTCGCTAGTAGAGGTTGCAGGGTTCATCATGAGTAGGGGGCCTGACCACCAAGTCATCGGGGAAGTAAAAGCGCCTCTTCCCCCCTCTACATCAGAAGCAATGAGTGGGGAAGGAAGTAGGAAGAATGAGTACCATAAATCATCGAGCATGGCATGGGCACGTTTTTTGAATAGGAGAAAAGGAGAAGAAGCCATGAAACCTAGATGCAAGCAAAGTGCAAAAGGACCCTAAGAGCAAACAAAGAGCAAGAAGGTTTCTGGGAGATATTAAGGACGCGAAGAACTTGAAGCACCAAGAAATAAATAACATGCCAAAGCGAAGAGGCGATTGTTAAACTTCCATAATCATGACAACAATAAATGATAACGGCACAAAGGTAGGTAAAGGTTGGTGGGCCATCAATTGGTTCATTTAAGAGCTTTTACCTAAATCCGTACACTTCAACTAAAGAATGTGCAATAGCAAAAAAGGTTCCATAATACCCCCTATGCGCACAACTGAGCTGAATGCATAACTGAGCAAACCTAACTAAGAGGCTTCATAACCTAGGATAGAGAAGCTCGAGATCATGCAAATCAGATCGGGAACAAAAAGGCAGCACAAATAAAAATTGTACTCCAAACATATCAAGACCTCCTTGGAGTAATGGGCAAGGGAACATGACTAGTGGTTAACAAAACTTCATTACAAAAAGGGAAATGTCTACAAGTATCAAAGAAAGTTACATTCAAAAAAGAAAAGAAACTTGATCTTCAAGGATTGGAGGATGGAGCAGCATCTGAAGGATCACCACTAGAGGAACCGTTGGAGGAAGTTCGAACCGTGACACAAACTGATCCAGTCCTAGGATAGGAAACCTCGCAAGCGCATGGTCCTAGAAGTTGAAGAAACCATCCATAAACGCTTATGCCGCTTCCCTCTTGATCCTCTCAATCTCCTCATACTGCTTCTCGACCTACTCATGCTCAAGATTCAAAGAGTCTTGTAGCTTAGTCACCTGAGATGTCAGTGATTATTACTTAAAAGTAGCATTTTTCTATGCCTTTTTTAGACTAATTGTACTTTGATGGAGTTTAAGTGATATCATTTCAAGTCCTAAAGTGAACAAGGGCTCAAGAATAACAAATATCACATTTGAGGGTAACGCCAGTACATTAGGGAACAAAATTGGAGAAGCTTGGAACAAAGCAGCCATGTTCAAATGCCAAATCATGTTCTAACGTTCACTAACTCTGAGAAAACTAGACTCTGAGCCATGGCGTGTTGCAGTCAAGAAGGAAGACTGCGAGATAGTTGAGTATCACGTTCGAACGCCAAATCACGTTCAAACGTCCACTTGATTTGATTGAAGACCAAGATGATGAGTGCAAAGCTCCACGATTTGAATTGAGTGTGGAAATAAGCTTCCACATAAGATCACATACCACTTGAGTGAGAAGGACGGGCCCCATCTGGCATTCGAACGCCCATACAGTAAAGACGAAAGAAACGTTTAAATGCCCATAAAGCTAAAACAAAAACAACATTCAGGCACCATATCACGTTCGAACGTTCTTCACATACTGATTGTAGAGTGGTTGGCCTTTCACTAGGACTTGGGTGGCATATACCCCTCTCTTGCTGCCCCTCATTGCCTATAAATACTCCCACTTTGGGAGGCTTAAGTGGTGCTTGGTAGGAGACTTAGTTGAGAGTTTGATGGAGGCTTAGACTCCCACTCATAAGAGCTAGTTGTAGAATTGTTGTATGTAGTTGTTCTTGAAGTTAGTTTGTCTTTAGACCAGCACTTCTTAGTTTGTTATGAAATTAGTCTTAAATTTATGCTTTCAATCACTTGCAAGAAGAAAGGTAGTTCATATTTTGGTTGAGGAAGCAACGCTCAATTTCTTGGTTGAGGAAGACACCCTCCAATTGTGACTAGCTTTCTTCTACTTTCATTGTTTATGTTCTTTCATTTCCATAGCTTGAGCTTCCTTTTTTCTTAGAGGAGTGAAACTCTTCCAATTTTCTAGAGCTTTGCCAAAGCCGTGAAGGTGGAATGTGATTCACTTATTTTTTGTTGAAAATTGGCTCCTTATTAATTTTTCTTTTATTTTGTATGTCCACTACTTGGAGGGATGAGAATCACTCACTTTTCTAGGTTTCCTAAAGCCATGAAGAGTGAGTAGTTTCTCATTCACTATTTAATAAGAGGTGAAGGGCATGTATAAATTATCGAAAAGTTATATTTGTGCACTGTTCTTATGCTTAATGTTTATATCTCCTTGTTTATTAGATGATTGATTGCATCTAGTAAAGTTAAGGTACTCTGTATAATCGTGGCTCTTTCTATGACACAGATGACTCTTGCATAGAAAGAGTCATTGGTTTAAGGCAAGTACCCTGGCTAGATCCTTATGACAACCCTTCAATCCTCCCCATCATTGTGCTTCATTTAAAGAATGAAATATTAATGTCATGGTTGGATGTCTTGTAGAAACACTTGCTTGTTTGTAGACGGGTTGAGTCTCGACACAAGCAATTCTTGTAAACTTCTAGAAAGACATTGGAACCATGTTCTTAATTCTCACAGTACATCTTTATCTTCCGATTAACTTGTCGTTGAAACAAGATTTAACTGAGTTATCAAACATAAATATAATAAACAGGATGATTAACTACATATCCAGATCCTCGAACTAAGAAGTGACTTTCTTTACATTTGAACTTATCCGATATTTTTTCTAGAAAACTTGTCTTGGAAAGAATCTTATATTCTGTCCAGCAAAACTCCCTAAAACTCACAACTCTAAATCACAAAGGTTACAATCAATTGGGCTCCACTAGTGCTTACATTGACATACTAACAAGAGTTCCCTGTGTATTCGACTCTAGACTCAAACCGAATTATTACTACAGCTTGATCGCTTGCACTTGGGTGTATACATTTCAGATCAAGCCATATTTTTGGTGCCATTGCTGGGGAATTATAAAAGGTGTTTTAAGGTAAAAGGTAAAAGACCTTTCCTTTTTGTATATACTCGTTGGTTTACTATGAATAATTTTGTTTTGTTTTGTTTTCATTTATTTTATGTCTGAGGACGCTCCTCACTATCAAAATTTGCTGATAGAATCTTCTGGGTCTATGAATCAGCTTGAACCAAATTCACCTAGATCAGTAGAGACTCTTGTGTGCATAATATGACAAATAACAACAAAAACAGAGAAGTTTCTATAGTGAAGGGGAAAGTGCCTAACATTCGAACCTTGAGAGATTACTTAAATCCCACAAGAAATAGTGTCCCATCTTGTTTTGTATTTCCTGACAATGCTGCCTCCTTTATTGTAAAGCTGGGGACTGTGCAATTGTTACCTATTTTTCATAGATTGGATACAGAAAATCCATATATGCATATGAAAGATTTTGAGGAATTGTGTGGAATATTTCAAGACAATTCTGAACTAGCCAAGTTAAAACTTTTTCATTTCTCTCTAAGGGATAAAGCTAAACAATGGCTAAATTCGTTAAAAACTTTTTCCATGCTTAACTGGCAGGCCTTCCAGAATGAATTTTCATAAATTTATTTCCCTTACGTCAGACCAATACACTCAAAAGGCAAATCATGAATTTTTTGGTAAAAGTTGGGAAAATATTTTATCAAAGTTGGGAGAGATTCAAAAATCTGCTCCAAGGCAACCCACACCATGCTTTTAAGAATTGGATTTTGGTAGGATTTTTCAATGACTCCTTGCCCACTAGACTACATCAGTTTGTCGAAATGATGACCCAAGGAGAGTTTATAGGTAAAAGTCCATAAGAAATATTCAATTTTTTTGACACCATATCTAATAGTTCTTAGATGTGGGACTCAGCCTCTCCTACCACTGTTGAAGCCAGACCGTCTACTTTCCAAGGGGGTAAGTATGCCTTGAGAGATGACGATGACCTGAGAGCAAAAATGTCCACTTTGTCTCGAAAACTTGAAGCTTTAGAAATGAAAAAAATTCATCAAGTTGATGTTGGGCCTTCTACATAACAAGTGTGTGGAATCTATGTCTTGACAAGACACCGTAATGAGGAATGTCCTACTATCCCAACATTCAAGAAAATCTTGTTGGAACAAATAAAAGCAATCTCCAACTTCAACAAGCTCTACTCTAACCCATACTTTGCAACATACAATCCGGGTTGGCAGAACCTTCCAAACTTCAGTTGGAGGAACTGATTGTTGGAAAATCTTGCTTGTTTCTTAAATACTATCCCATAGCATGTGAAATGTATGATTCGAAGGGGAGTGTCAATCTCCCTAGGGATAGTGCCAAAAGAAAGGGCAAGGGGAAAGAAAATATGACGGTGTAAATATGATAAGAAATAAACAAAAGTGCTCCCCAATCGCAAGGAGACTTTCGTGGGTCGTGTTTTACTTTGTGGTATTCCAAGGTCGTTTCCACGGGGAAGGAAGTAAACCGAGGGGAAAGTGATTTTGAATAAAAGAAAATGTAACATCTTGGTTCTTTAAAGTTGTTTGGTGAAGTTTGTGTTGGTGAAAATGAAATGAGAAACAAATGTTGGCAAATCCAAGAGGTCACTCCAATGGCGATACCTTCTCAACTCGAATCCCTCCTCCAATAGAGCATGAATGAACGATTGATTCGTGGGAAGCTATGGATAAAATGGGTGAGTATCTAAGCATAAACCCTAACTTGGCCTACGGAATATCAAAGACTCACCAACTTATCCACCCTCAACCTAGTCAAATCGAACCATTGAACTTTGAAAAGAGGGAGGAGAATGAGTTGAAATGGTATACCCAAATGGAGGTTCCCCTTGGCTTTGCCAACTAGAAGATTTAGCCACTCATGCTTGGGATGAAATAAACTATGTAATGAGAGTGCATTACACGGATATGAAATTCTAGAGTAATTAAGTGCAAACAAACATAAGCTAGAAGAAAATGCATTTAATGACATTAATGAAGCTTTAAAGAGAATAACATTAATGACATTAAATGAAGTTTTAAAGGCTCATACAATTAATTACAAGACAATATACTGAAAGAAATTACAAAATCTTAAGTTTCTCTCACTTGACACTATTGACCTCAGCCCATGATGAAGATCATGGGACTAACCTCCGTCGTCCGGGAATCACCTCCTTGGCTTGACACTTGCCTTCCCTTGCAACGACGCAAAAAATGATTGTTGGAAAACCTTGCTTGTTTCCTAAACCTTCAATACTATCTCTTAGCATGCGAAATGTATGCTTTGAAGGGGAGTGTCACTCTCCCTAGGGATAGTGTCAAAAGAAAGGGCAAGGGAAAAGGAAAATGTGACGGTGTAAATATGATATGCAATGAACAAAAGTGCTCCCCAATTGCAAGGAGACTTTCGTGGGTCGTGTTTTACTTGTTGGTATTCCAAGGTCATTTCCATAAGGAAGGAAGTAAACCTAGGGGAAGGTGATTTGACCTCAGCCCATGATGAAGATCATGGGACTAACCTCCGTCGTCCGGGAATCACCTCCTTGGCTTAACACTTGCCTTCCCTGGCAACGACGCAAAAAATGATTGTTGAAAAACCTTGCTTGTTTCCTAAACCTTAAATACTATCTCTTAGCATGCGAAATGTATGCTTCGAAGGGGAGTGTCACTCTCCTTAGGGATAGTGTCAAAAGAAAGGGCAAGGGGAAAGGAAAATGTGACGGTGTAAATATGATATGCAATGAACAAAAGTGCTCCCCAATTGCAAGGAGACTTTCGTGGGTCGTGTTTTACTTGTTGGTATTCCAAGGTCATTTCCATAAGGAAGGAAGTAAACCTAGGGGAAGGTGATTTTGAATAAAAGAAAATATAAAATCTTGGTTCTTGAAAGTTGTTTGGTAAAGTTTGTGTTGGTGAAAATGAAATGAGAAACAAACATTGGAAAATCCAAGAGGTCACTCCAATGGCGATACCATCTCAACTCAAATCCCTCCTCCAATAGAGCATGAATGAACGATTCATTCATTAGAAGCTAGGGATAAGATGGGTGAGTATCTAAGCATAAACCATGACTTGGCCTACGAAATATCAAAAACTCACCAACTTATCCACCCTCAACCCAGTCAAACCAAACTATTGAACTCTGAAAGGAGGGAGAAAAATGAGTTGAAATTGTATACCCAAATGGAGGTTCCCCTTGGCTTTGCGAACTAGAAGATTTAGCTACTCATGCTTGAAATGAAATAAACTATGTAATGAGAGTGCATTGCAAGGATATGAAATTCTAGAGTAACTAAGTGCAAACAAACATAAGCTAGAAGAAAATGCATTTAAAACCCATTTTACAGCTTAGGAAAAAAAGAACCTTCATGAATTAATGGTAAAAGTTTTGAGAGAACATTAAACTAGCAATGAACTTGAAAGAGAATAACCTTAATGACATTAAACGAAGTTTTAAAGGCTCATACCATTATTACAAGACAATGTATTGAAAGAAATTACAAAATATTAAGTTTCTCTCAATGGACAATATTCATCATCTTCTACACAGCATCTTTCCCTATATTATATGTAATGTTCTCTATATTTGAACAATGGAGAGCTGCCTTCCAAAAAACGTGCATGGAGTTTCCTGTAGCATCTTGATATGATTCCCAACATAGGAGCATGAATTAAGGTGGGTTGGTACAGGCTGTGCAGGCCTTGTCTCCACACCCAACAACTTCTCTCTCCTCTCGCTATATTTATGACCTAGCTCCAAAAGTCCAAGAGGATGTTAATGAGAGGATGTTCTGTGTGCTGGATGTTTCAGAGGAGCATGGGGGATCAGTTGGTGGGACCCTCAAGGTAGTAGGGCAGTTGATGCATAATCTGGGCATGTCAGGTAAAGCGTACCGGTATGCATACCGGTACGTCAAACTCTAGTAGGGTAAGCGTAATGGTATGCGTGCCAGTACAGTTTACTCTTGTAGCCTTAGCGTACCGATACGCGTACTGATACAGTTGTAACACCCCGCATTTTCTTTTATATATGTATATAGTTATATGATAGCCAATTGTTGTGAAAATGAGGATATGTATAATGATGTAAGAATGAATCACATAGGTTAAAACATTATAAATGAATAATTGGGAGACAAATGGATTTGGGAAGTTTAAGTTTCAAAGGCGTTTGAGATTGGAAATAGTTATTAGATAAGTTTCTAAATGTTTTTAGGTCAAACTACGGCGTCCATTGAATCCGGAAGGTCGAACAACCTTGGGAAAGGTAATATGAGATGTATTAGAGGTTAGAAAGCAATCCCGAGTTAAAATCCACTTTAGAGTGAATTTGGGTAAAAATTATCTTGGACACCTTCTAGTATTTTGGCCATAACTTTTTATCCTTATATCCAATTGATCTGAAATTTTTACATTAGATATTAGACATCAAGAGCTACAAAAGTGTCTCTAATAACAATTTTCCAATTCAACCTATAAATGGCTCAAAACTTCACTGCAAGTCGAGGCAGTCAAACGGTACCGGTACCCCGAAACCAGTAGCTAAACGGTACCGGTACCCAGTACCTGTACCGCTTTTCTGAAGCCTTCCGAACAGCTAAAAAGTCGAGATTTTGGGTTTTAAAACCCCATTCCAAGCCCTATTTGCCCCATTCTTCATCTCATTCTCAGCACAAACATCCTAGAGCCCTAGGAGGAGATAAAGAAAGGGAAAAACACCAAGATCAAGATAGCTTCACACCTCATAGAAATCAAAACCGAAATTTCTCAAGACCACCATTCTTCTCCTCTCTTCTTCTACACTTTTACTACACCTTTACCCACACCTCTTGGAACCCTAAGAGAAGACAAGAAGGAGATCTTTGGAGCTTGGATTAGCTTAAAACTCTTGGATTCAAGGTAGTGGTTTTCTCTCACTCACTTACATTGAGGCTAGGGCCTATATATATGTAATATTTTCACTCTAAATTATACATGTAGGCTATATTATCATTGTTTGTTATTACCCTTGTGACTCATACCATGATTTAAACAATATTATTGTTTGAATAACCCTTGAATCATTTTTCTTGATTAAAAACCCTAGATTTCAAGATAGATGAAATTTTCTCTAAATTGTTCTTAATTCTTGATTTCAAAACCTTAGTGTTTCATATCGAACCCTAAAATGTTGCCATTGCGATCTCATGTACTTTTCTTGGTTGTTTGTAAATTGGGATAATTATGGAATTGTATGCTTAGTTGGGTTGTTGGTGACGCACATGGGTGGGAGGTTCTATGTAAGGACGCTCACCCCTTCTCAAGAGGTTCTCGGTAAGGATGCTTGAGAAATAAGCCGTTATAGTGAGAGGTTCCTTATAAGGATGCTCACCCCTTCTCAAGAGGTTCTCGATAAGGATGCTTGAGAAATAAGCCCGTTATAGTGAGAGGTTCCTTATAAGGATGCTCACCCCTTCTCAAGAGGTTCCCGGTAAGGATGCTTGATAAATAAGCCGTTATAGTGAGAGGTTCCTTATAAGGATGCTCACCCCTTCCCAAGAGGTTCCCAGTAAGGATGTTTGGGAAAACAATGTAATGATTGATGAGAGGTTCCATGTAAGGATGCTCATCCATTCTCAAGAGGTTCCCGGTAAGGATGTTTGAATCCAAGGTGACCTAAAAGGAGGTGGAGGTTACCACAAAGTATGCCACCTACCTAAAGGATTATTGAGAATTGTTTATAACCATTATTGATTATTATTATTGGTGTGTGATTGCTCGTTATTCATTTAAGTAATGTTTGAAATAAACTTGAGATTTTTTTTTTAAATGTCCCTGCTTTATTCCAAAATTATGCATTTATGTTATGTTAAAAATGAGACCGACCGTTTTATATGCTTTTCTAAACCTTGTTTGGGTTTGGGAGAATTTTTCTATAGAGCTTCGTGCTCACCCCCTATATTTGAACCTTTTTCAGATGTTGGGCCAGAGGATGTACTCGGTGCTAACGAGCCGTACCTTGGGGAGGCTTCACTAGAGGGATACTTGGATCCCGAGTGGGACATCCAGAGATGATGCTTACCTTTTTGTTCTAGACTAGGGTACTATTTTGGAAACACTGTATAGTCTAGATTTCTTTTGTAAATTCCGCTGCGCCATAATAGTAAATTTTCTTTGGGAATGTAAAGGCCAAAGATGGCATATTCTTTTTGGATATTGATGTTAATGTTATGGATTACTGTTAGGAAGTCTTATTATTGATGGTTTATCTTAGTGCTCTCATGGTATGAATGGTTATTGAATGTAATGCCGTACAAGGTATATTTTGGGGTGTTACAACAGTGTGGCTGCTTTTCTGATTTTCTGTTTTTCTCCTCTCCTGAGCAATCCCTAAGCTATCTTTTCATTCCCATTCATCTCAAGTGGTATGGGAAGGCCTTAAGATGCCAAATTTAGCCCTTTTTAACTGCAAACACAAAATGTCATCGTTAATAATTCCACTAACATTACTCCTACCAGTTAATCTCCCAAAACCATAACAATTGAGATGATTAGCCCATAAAAAATATACAAAGTTTTGGGCTAATCAGGAACACACAACCAACTCCAATGAACCAACCACAAAGTTCACATCCACCACCTCCAAGACCTCCCACATACCAACCATACTAACCACCACACAAGAGGAGCCTTGAGGATACACTGAACCTGTTCATGCAAACTCAAATAAATTATAACACGCATTCCACAAAAGCTTTCACCGATTTGAAAGCATATACCACCTAGTCTTTTGAGGATATCAAAAGCCACATTCAAAATTAGACCCAATCCATGAGCACACATGAGAAGGGCAAGTTTTGTTGCTCAACCAAAATCACCACAAGGCCAATTTCATGTGGAAAATCCCTCAATCATGGAAACCCCACAAGACCAAGCCCAAGCTATCACTACATTGAAAAGGGGCAAGGTGATTGACAAAACCGTCATAAACATGTTGATTCCAAGACCAAGACCTGAGTCAATCGCATGCATTGAACAAGTTGAGACTAAGCCACTTGAGCCTGAGCCCGAGCCTGTGATCGACAAAGAGCCCGAACCATCAAAAGAAAAGGACTCTTTATGTCCTGTTCCAACTGCTTTCCCTCAGACTCAAAACGGTCCTGAAAGTGAGCAACCAGCCTGAGAGTTACAAGCTTTTTAAGCAAGTAAAGATCAACATCCCACTTTTGGATGCAATCAAACAAATTCCGTCTTATGCCAAGTTTCTAAAAGACTTATGTCTAGTCAAGAGAAGCCAAAATGTTCCAAAGAGAGCTTTCTTGATGGAACAAACAAGTTCCTTACTTCAACACAACACCCCTCTAAAATACGAGGACCCTCTAAAAAAATATATATTATCTTTCACTCAGCCTAACATTATGCGCTTTTAGTTTATGCATGTAAAATTTACTTCATGTCTTTAAACATGCTATATGTTTTAATTTATTTGAGTTGGAAAAAAAACCTATAATTTAAATTATGAGAGTTATTTCATATAATTTATAGTTGAATTAGGTTAATATTCCAATGCTTTGCGAAAATAACCTTAATCTGATCACGTGAGATTTTCATATTGTAGTTATATATTATCTTAATATTTTTGTACTGAACCGTATCGGTACACAGTACTGGTACAGTCTACCCAGATTTTTACCGTTTCTTCCGTTTCTCATTTCCAATTCATTCCAAACCTTACAAAAACCAACCCAACACTTACATAACACGTACTTGGGCATGCTACATGGTTTATACAAGATCTCTTACAGTGTTTTCATACGAGTTCCTTTAATAACATGTCAAATTAAATATTCATTGTAATGTCTTTACAATTTACTCAAAATAAAAGCCACATTCCGGCTTCTTCATCCTTGAGGCTCAAAGTGAGAGCCATCCACAAGCACGAACCCTGCACTCGAAATATTTTTCCATAAAGGGTGAGCCACGCTCAATAGAGTATTCCCTAAATAGGCTACTCCCCAACCCAAATACACATGAAATGCTCACATGCAACCAATTCACCATTCATACATTCTAAACATGAATATGCTATCAATGTTGAAAATTTATAATGCAATACTATGGAATGAGATGAGACTCACTCTCAATAACCAACTCGGACCCTTCCCGACCCTACAACACATGCAATTTGCGATTGTACAAATGTGTCCCGAGCCCTTCCCGACTCTCCCACACATACAATTTCCCATGTGTATAAATCCGTCATCCATGTTAAACATCAAATGACATTTTCAATCCGGGGTCTTGTATGGGGTGAGTATTTATGGACTTACACCAACGGCACTCAACCGACACGAGAATTATGGACTTCCACCAACGGTCCCGCGTACACCGACACACTTTATCGACTAATACCAACGGCAGTGCGTATCCAAATCACCGGGCCTTACACTCTAGGGAACTTCTAGCCCTTCTTGCTAACCCCGACCCTCAACACCTTGTAAACCGTGCGACTCGGCCAAGTCATTGACTTAGCTCCCTCGAGCTCACTCGTCATCCACCCATGTGGTGTTGACTCCTTTAATGCACAACCACCCATTTAATGCAATGTTCCCGTGCATATACAATATAATGCCTCATTGCAACTCTATTACGATGTTCAATATGCAATGTATGTCATATGAACCATTTCAACCCGATTCATACAATCCATGACAAATTATATCAAAAGCATATAATTTTCATAACTCACAATGTCTATAAAAAAATATGCATTTATCAACATTATATCCAAAACTCAAGTCCAAGCATATTATCTCATATCAAGCAATAATACACTTCCAAAATCAAGACATTATGTAAACACATACCATGCCCACAATTCACATAATTCCAAGAAATTACATTAAGCAATTTCTTCATACCCACTTCAAGATAGAATATATTCTACCTAGTTTCCATACTCATTTCACCAAGGCATAATTTAAGCGCACAACATGCCCATATAACACTAAATCCCATGGAATTTCTCAAAATAAATTACCACATTTCAATCCTAAGCTAGAAATTTATCATAATCTATTTCTATTCTCATTTTTATACCCATTTCATTGAATTTCCTTTCAATAGGCAAGTGATACACACATCTATCAACCTACCCATTTCAATATAACATTTGTGGTTCTGAATACACCTAAGTAGGAGAAAAACCCTACCTCTTGTAGTATGAGGAATGGCTATAGAATTTCCAAGAATCCATCCAAGTTCCGCTGCCAAGCTTCCCCAAAATTTTGGTTTTCTTACCTTTGGTGAAAGCCTTTGTTTTTGGTGTGTACACGTAGCCATGGTCGAGGAGATTGACTTTCCCTCTTGGCCCGAACGGATCCGAGCTCTCTAGCTCCGTAGATCATAGAAAGAAGTTGGAGATTTCTTGGAGCTTCCCTCTCCTCTCGATCAGCTGCACAAGGGCTGATCAATGGGGAAAAATTTTGATTTTTCTCCCTGTTTATATTTTTTGGATACTTGGCCTACAATTCGCCACACGACCCCTTTTAATTCCGGATCCGTTTTTATCCCAAAATCATTAAATTTTGCTCTAGTTCAAGTTTAAATTATTTTTAATTTGTCTTGACTTTATTTATTTTAAAATCTCATAATTTTTTTAAAAATTTCGTATTTGGGTCTCCTGGGGCCCTATCGCCTCGCAAAACATGAAAAACTCAACTATATTGGAACTCGATGAAATTTGACATGGTCACCAGATTTCGTGAGAAGAATCCAACGGTGAGGTCCGTTTTGTCATCCGAGCTTTAAAAAATTCAGGTTTACTACCCAAACTGTTGTGACAATTTACTGTTTTGCCCTTTATTCTTAAAAGTTTAAATTTGCCCGAATTTTAACATTCTTCCCCCCTTAAAAGAATTTCGTCCCCGAAATTCATGCACACATGCACACATAACTACATCCACACGAAACGAGTAACCTTATACTTAAAACCATGAACACGTACCTCCATCCTCGAACAAGAATGGATAATTGGCCCGAATGGTGTTCTCACGTTCTCATGTTGTCTCCTCCACTCCTCGGTGCTGCCTTAGCACCTTCACTTGCCTCACAGTCTTGCTTCATAAAACTTGCTCCTGGCTATCCATGATACGCATCAGTCCCTCCTCGAAGGTCCCGTCCGTATCAACCATCAATTCACCCCATTCCACCACATGTGTCGGATCAGGTGTATACTTCCAGAGCATGGAGACATGAAACACTATGTGAACACTCGATAAATTTGGTGGTAATGCCAACCTGACCTTTTCGAGTACCTCGAAGGGCCCGATAAACCTCGGCGACAGCTTCCCTTGCTTCCCGAATCTGACCACTCCTCTCTTAGGTGCCACCTTTAAGAAGACATGATCTCCCACTTCAAATTCCACAGGTCGCAGCCGTCTGTCGACGTACCTCTTCTGCCGGCTTTGAGCCATAACAAGACGCTTCCTTATCAGGTCCACCTTCGCTGAAGTGTCTCTAATCAAATCTGGACCTGTAGAAGGTCTTTTTCCAACCTCCGTCCAACACACCAAATAACGACAAGGGCTCCCATATAGTGTCTCATAGGGTGCCATCTGTATGCTCGCCTGATAACTATTATTGTAGGCGAACTCAACTAAGGGTAATTACTCTTCCCAGCTACCCTTAAGGTCCAGGACGCATGCCCGCAACATGTCCTCTAAAATATGGAAGGTCTTCTCCGACTGACCGTTCGTCTGGGAATGAAGGGTTGTACTCATTATCAAATGTGTCCCCATGGCACGTTGGAAACTCTCCCAAAAATGAGTCGTGAATTTGGGATCTCGATCCAATACTATAGATACGGGTACCCCTTATAGCCTGACAATCTCCCGTATATACAACTTGTAGAATTCCTCTAGTGTGAAGGTCATCCGCACAGCTAAAAAGTGTGCCGACTTGGTAAGCTGGTCCACTATCACCCATACCGCGCCATGTCCCCGCGATGTCCATGGTAAGTGGGTCACAATGTCCATCGTGACCTGCTCCCACTTCCACCCCGCTACCTCTAAAGGCTGGAGCTACCCTACTGATCTCTGGTACTCGGCCTTGACCTGCTGAAACGTGAGACATCTACTGGCAAAGTCTCCAACGTGCTTCTTCATCTCACTCCAATAATACTGGCAACGAAGATCATGGTACATCTTTGTGCCACCTAGATGAACTGCAAAACAAAAGCAATGAAACTCCCTAAGGATCTCCTCTCTCAGATTCACCAACTAAGGAATCACAACCCTTCCTCAATACCGAAGACTACCATCCAAGTGAATGGCCCAGCCCTCGTCACCTGTACCTGCCTACACCCAGTCCCGGATGGACAATAGCTCAGTGTCCTGACTCTGGGACTAAATCACTTTGCTCAGTAGGGAAGGTATAGCCACTAAACTCCCCAAAGTACCCTGAGCCTGACCCATATAATGTAGCCTGAACTGCCCCACAGTCTCGAGCATAAGCCACTTCCGGGAAGCCACACTAGCCAAGACTCCCCGTGACTTTCAGCAAAGTGTATCCGCCACCATATTTGTCTTACCGGGATGGTAATGCAAAGTGAAGTCATAGTCTTCCAAAAACTCCATCCACCTACGTTGCCTCATATTGAGGTGTTGTTGTGTAAATATGTATTTCAGACTCTTGTGGTCCGAAAATACTTCAAACTTCTCACCATACGAATGTGGCGCCAAGCCTTCAAGGCAAAGACAATGGCCGCCAATTCCATATCGTGCGTGGGGTAGTTCTGCTTATGGTTCTTTAACTGTCGAGAACCATAAACCACCACCCTCCCAGACTACATCAAAGCACAACCGAGTCCGTCTTTGGATGCATCACAATACACTGTATACATCTCCCCCCCTTTCTGGGACAGTCAAAATAGGAGCTGAAGTTAGCCTCGTCTTTAACTCCTAGAATGCCTTCTCACAAGAATCATTCCTCCCAAACTTGACCTCCTTTCGGGTCAACTTTGTCATAGGTGCAACTAATTGAGAGAAATCCTCAATGAACCGCTTATAGTACCCTGCCAATCTCAAGAAACTACGTATCTCGAAGACTGACTTCGGTCTCTCCCAATTTGTGACTGCCTCAACCTTCTCTGGGTCCACGAATACACCCGAAATCGACACTACATGTCCCAAAAATTTCACCTCAGTCAGCCGAAATTCACATTTGCTGAACTTGACGTACAACTGACGATCTCTCAAGGTTTGAAGAACAATCCACAAGTGACCCTCATGCTCCTCCTCGGACTTGGAGTAGATTAAGATGTCGTCAGCAGAAACCACAATAAACAGATGTAGGTAGGGTTGGAACACCCTATGCATGAGATCCATGAATGCTACCGGGGCATTCGTTAACGTAAATGGTATCACCGTGAATTCGAAATGCCCATATCGTATTTTGAACGCTGTCTTAGGGATATCTGCCTCCCTAATCCTCAACTAATGGTAGCCCATTCGAATAACTATCTTGGAGCAGACCCTTGCTCCCGTTAGCTGATCAAATAAATCATCAATCTTCGACAAAGGGTACCTATTCTTGATAGTGACCCGGTTCAACTGTCGATAGTCTATACACAACTGTAGTATCTTATCTTTCTTCTTGGCAAACAATACTGGAGCGCCCTAAGGTGAAGTGCTCGGTCTGATAAAACCCTTGTCCAATAATTCTTACAATTGAACCTTGAGTTCTTTCAGCTCAGCAGGTTCCATCCTATGTGGAGTCATAGAAATAGGCAAAGTACACGGATGCAACTCAATGCTACTCAATGCTGAAGTCATAGAAATAGGCAAAGTACCTATGGGAAGGTAATTCCTGTAGCTCATCCGAAAAAAGGTCCTCATACTGGCAAACAACTCGAGGTAGACCCAACTCCTGCCTCACCTCGTCCTCCAAGGTAAGGCTAGCTAGCCAACCCATCAACTGCTCGTGCTATCGAGAGTCATACACAGCTTGGGACAAGGCATTGGGCTTATCCCCCTGAAACTTAAAACAAACACCATCTGACATATAAGCAGTGAACCTCTTCCGATCACAATCAATGACAATACGATGTGCCATCAACTAATCCATCCCAAGGATGACCTCAAACTCTGACATGTCCATGACCCGAAGGTCCACGGTGAGTAGAATCCCTGAGATCTCTAACTCACAACCCCGACATATCTGATCAACCCTCACCCTAGCTCCTAGGGGAGAACTTACATGCAACGACTCTTCCAAGGTTTCAACCTCTAAGCCAAATTATTTCACACATGATGCATATGAATGAATGTGATGCCCCACTATCAAACAATACTTTAGCCCATAAGCGAGAAAGTAGAAATGTACCTTGTATCCCCAACTGATCTGCCAGCTAAGTTTGTGGCAGCATGGCGTAAACACGCCCCTAAGTCCCCGAAGCTCCAGCCAGCAAGCCCTGCCTTCGGCCTCCACCCATGCCCCGGCCCATCTGGCTTGACTGCGGAGTCCCTGCTCGGAAAGTGGTAGGGGCCTGGGTAGCACCCTGGAATTGATACTGATTTCCCTGGCCCGTGACGGGGGTAGGGAGGAACATAAGGTGTCTGTGGCTACCCCACCGAAGATTGGGACTGAGGTGTCCCATAGCCTTGGGATCCCTGCCTCTGAAGGCAATCCCGCTTCATGTGACCCGGCTGATGGCAATAATAACAAGTCTTCTGGCCTACTTGGTAGGTAGTCTAGACGCTTCCCCCACCTTGGGAGGATCGACCTTGGCCGTGGCCCTGATGATCGCGGCCCTGTCCCTGAGACCCTTATAGGTTAGAAGTCTTCTGCTTCTTCACCGAGCTAGAAGAAGAGGACTAGCCCTCCTTCTTCTTGTCCTTAGCACCCGCCTCCCAAATGCTTCGTGTATCTTCTACTTCTCTCTCAATGGCCATAGTTGTTTCGACCGTTACATCCAAGTCTTGCAGGCAGAGGCCCACAATCATTCCTCAGATGGAAAACTTCAAACCATCCTCAAACTTCCTCACTTTGGCCATGTCGACGGCCATATAATCATTTGTAAAACGGGCTAGTTCGGTAAACTTGGCCACGTACTCCATCACCGTCATTGTCCCTTGTTTCAATTCGAGGAATTCTCGGGCCTTCGCATGTCGAACGGTCACAAGGAAGTACTTGCCCATGAAGAGCTCCTGGAACTCTCCCCATGTCATGGTGTCCATGTTCTTGGAATCTATCACCTAATCCCACCATACATGGGCTTCTCCTTCTAGCTGGAATGCAACTAGTCTTATCTTAGTGGCATCTGAGGTGATCTCCATAGCCTTTAAGATCTTATTTACTTGTCGAAACCAATGGTCGGCCACCATCGGATCCGCCCCTCCCTTAAAAATCGGAGGCTTGTGTGCCTTAAATTGTTGGAGGTTACTTGCACCTCCGTGATTTACATTGGCGCTAGCCTGTGCAACGGTATCTACCATCATGCCCATAGTTTCGTTAAATGCTTGTTGGTCAAAGGCCGGTGGTGGTTGATTATTATTCTGCCCACCACCTCGGCGTCACCTTCCTCTACTTGGCATCTACACACATGTCAAATGGAAACAACACACTAACTTAGTATCCCGAACTAGGGATCAAGTGCAAACTTTGAGAATTTTCTCATTGTCCCCTTAGTAGAACGTATGTTTTGTACTAGCAGACATCTAAATCCATGAACCATCCCGTTCACCCTTTTTCACTTCCAAGGTTATGTTTTCTAACCCTAGTGTGCCCATTTCCATACACATTTCACCATGCATATAATTCACATAACACAAAACACATAATCATGTAGCAAGTATAACACATAACATGAAATGCACATGGAATACAATGGTTTAGACCCAATGCCCATCAAGCCCTAGGTAATTCGTATACCTATCCTCTGATACCAAGCTGTGACGCCCCTAAAACTGGGGGTCCTTTTTAAACCTTTGAGCAACCGTCAACCCCGCAGAAATAACCTTTCTTGCCTCAATTTTAGGCCTTATGTCCATACAAATTCCCTTAATCGGGATTTTCACCCACGTATATACCCGTGTTCTTTTTATCATTTAATTCTTCCGAGGTCCAACATGCCTTAAAATAGTTCTTTTAGAATCCATTCGTAGCCTTTGAACCAAAGAAAACAAAGCCCAAAAGCATAGGAGAACAGTGTTAAAATTTCAGAAATTTGCAGACAGTACCGGTACGAAATAGTACCGGTACGTTGAACCTCTAGGACCAAAACGTACCAGTACTGAACAGTACCGGTACAGTCTACCCAGATTTTTACCGTTTCTTCCGCTTCTTGTTTCCAATTCATTCCAAACCTTACAAAAACCAACCCAACACTTACATAACATGTACTTGGGCATCCCACATGGTTTATACAAGATCTCTTATAATGTTTGCATACGAGTTCCTTTAATTTCATGCCAAATTAAATATTCATTGTAATGTCTTTACAATTTACTCAAAATAAAAGCCACATTCCGGCTTCTTCATCCTTGAGGCTCAAAGTGAGTGCCATCCACCGAAACGAACCCCGCACCTGAAATATTTTCCCATAAAGGGTGAGCCACGCTCAATAGAGTATTCCCTAAATAGGCTATTCCCCAACCCAAATGCACATGAAATGCTCACATGCAATCAATTCACCCTTCGTATATTCCAAACATGAATATGCTATCAATGTTGGAAATTTATAATGCAATGATATGGAATGAGATGAGACTCACTCTCAATAACCAACTCGGACCCTTCCCGGCCGTTCGACATATGCAATTTGCAATTGTGGGAATGCATGTCATCCATAATCCTAAGCCCTTCCCGACTCTCCAACACATATAATTTCTCATGTGTATAAATCTGTCATCTATGTTAAACATCAAATGACATTTTCAATCTGGAGCTTGTACGGGGTGAGTATTTAGGGACTTACATCAACGACACTCAACCGACACGGGATTTATGGACTTCCACCAACGGTCCCGCGTACATCGACACACTTTATAGAATAATACCAACGGCGGTGCGTATCCAAATCACCAGGCCTTACACCCGAGGATCTTCTAGCCCTTCTTGCTAACCCTGACCCTCAACACCTTGTAAACCGTGCGACTCGGCCAAGTCATTACCTTAGCTCCCTCGAGCCCACTCGTCATCCACCCATGTGGTGTTGACTCCTTTCATGCACAACCACCCATTTAATGCAATGTTACCGTGCATATGAAATGTAATGCCTCAATGCAACTCTATTACGATGTTCAATATGCAATGTATGCAATATGAACTATTTCAATCTGATTCATACAATCCATGACAAATTATATCAAAAGCATATAATTTTCATAACTCACAATGTCAATAAACAAATATGTATTTATCAACATTATATCCAAAACTCAAGCCCAAGCATGTTTTCTCATATCAAGCAATAACACACTTCCAAAATCAAGACATTATGCAAACACATAACATGCCCACAATTCACATAATTCCAAGAAATTACATTAAGCAATTTCTGCATACCCACTTCAATATAGAATATATTCTACCTAGTTTCCATACTCATTTCACCAAGGCATAATTTAAGCGTACAACATGCCCATATAACACCAATTCCCATGGAATTTCCCAAAATAAATTACCACATTTCAATCCCAAGCTAGGAATTTATCGTAATCTATTTCTATTCTCATTTTCATACCCATTTCATTTAATTTTCTTTCAATAGGCAAGTGATACACACATCTATCAACCTACCCATTTCAATGTAACATTTGTGGTTGTGAATACACCTAAGTAGGAGAAAAACCCTACCTCTTGTAGTGTGAGGAACTGCCGTAGAAGTTCTAAGAATCCATCCAAGCTTCGCTGCCAAGCTTCCCTAAAATTTTGGTTTTCTTACCTTCGGTGAAAGCCTTTTTTTTTGTGTGTATGCGTAGCCCTAGTTGTGGAGATCGACTTTCCCTCTTGGCCCAAACGGATTCAAGCTCTATAGCTCCGTAGATCGTAGAGAGAAGTTGGAGATTTCTTGGAGCTTCCCTATCCTCTCTATTGGTTGAACAAGGGCTGATAATTGGGGAAAATTTTTGATTTTTCTCCTTGTTTATATTTTTTGGATACTTGGCCTACAATGTGCCACACGACCCCTTTTAATTTCGGGTCCGTTTTTATCTCGAAATGATTAAATTTTACTCTGGTTCAAGTTTAAATTATTTTTAATTTGTCTTGACTTCATTTATTTTAAAAATCTCATAATTTTTTTAAAAAATTCGTATTTGGGTCTCCCGGGGCCCAACCGCCCGTAAAACGCGAAATTATCGACTATCACGGAACTCGATAAATTTTGACATAGTCACTAGATTTCGCGAGACGAATGCAACGGTGAGGTCCGCTTCGTCATTCGAGCTCTAAAAATTTCATGTTTACAACCCGAACTGCTGTGGCAATTTACCATTTTACCCTTTATTTTTAAAATTTTAAATTTGCCAGAATTTTTACATGAATAATCTCATTAATTTTGTTTTGATTAACGCTTGTTAGATTATATTATTAAAATTATCCTTGAAATTCTTTTATAGGAATTATACCGATATATGATTTCTGAAAAATGATCTTAGGCCATTTTTCACTATCTTTGAGCCTTGACCATTTTTTTTTACAAAATTATCCTTAGTCAGCCATGATTGAGCCTAAAAAAATATATATTCTTTTCATGAAACCTGAAAAATACCCGAGCCATATAAAAATATATCAAACCTACCTTTGCTACATAATTTTCTTACACCCTCTTTTATATCAGGAGCATACAGAAAAACAAAATAAGGTGAAAAATAAAAGGGTATTGGCTGTTCAAAGAAAAGCAAAACCAATGACAAGGTTGGAAAAAAATAGAAGAAAGCCAAGAAAGTGAAAAATAGAAAGAATAAACATACAAAGTTAGAAAAAGGTGTGCCACAACATAAATGGTAGCTCTTGAATCCTATAGACATCATCTCTTAAACCCTAAACCCTATGGCCACATTACAACCCAAATAAAGTCCTTTTTGATTCCAGAAATCATTCATTTGTATTTATCCTATCTATATATAAAAGGAGAATGTTAATAATATAGTTAATATAGTGTTGATATCCAGTCATGAGATTATGTCAAGTTCCAAATTTTATTCAAATATCCATTAATTCAGATATATTACATGTGATATTATTTGCTTTACAATATTCCAATCACATGTAATTACAGAGGGAGTAGTCACTATAATGAATATGCATTCTTTGCTGAGTGTATTTCAGGAAAGGATTGACATCAAGACTACCATGAAAAATGGTAATATTTCTTAAGTGATTTTTGAAACAAAAGAAATCATCACACACACACACACAGAAGTTTTTATGAAAATATATAGATAATGTTATAAATAACATGTGTTACTCTTATGGTGATCAGAAAAAGGAAGTATTATAACAATACACCGGAATACTGATTTAATTTTACTTGTAAAATGTAAAAGTTATAAACTCTTAACCACTGAAGTTTGTAGGTAGTTTAACTGAAAACCTTCACTAGACAAAACTCGTCCACCAGGGATCACCTGGGGGTTCAACGACTTATTGCATATGCTAAATACAATCGTGAAAAAGTCTACGAAAATGATTTTACTCATGTTTATGTTTTATTGTTATAGTTTTAATAGTTTATGTTTACTAGGGACTAGTAAAGTTTAAGTTGGGGGTGTGATTAAACCTAATTAGTGTGTAAATTAGAATGATTAAGTAAACACTTTTGTAAGATAAAATAAATAAATATTATGAATTATGTTTTGGGTGTGAATTAATTTTTTTAATATTTTATGTTTGAAAGTAGAGGGTCAAATGCAGAAATAACAGAGAATACAGGACTATTTTGCAAAGCTTGAAACTACGAAGGACTAAAGTGCTATAAAGAAACTTAGACCAATAAGGAGGTGACATATGGACCAATAAAAACACAACACAAGGACCAATGAGGAGACAACATTTGGAGCACTTGGAGAACGACACCTTGCGGACCAAGGGGGCGACACCTGGCACCACTGCAACCCACCATCATTTGGGAAGGTCGTGGTGACCTTCCTAAATCTTACTTGAACTTCCTAAAGCCTCCTTGGCCGTGCACCTCCCTCCCCTATACAAATAGGGGCTTTTTTCTTCTTTCTTCATTCATTCCACACCAACACCACACTTTCTCTCCAAATCACTCAAAGACAAGTTTTTCTTCTTTTTTTTCCTTTCAGTCACCAACATACTTGTAAGACCCCACATTAAAAATTAAATAAGGTCAATATTATCTTAATATTTCTTCTAAAATAAATAAAATGATTGTAGAGAATTAGAATCATGGTTAGAATATTGATTTTGAAATTTGTGTTTCAAGTATATTGACTTTGGGGTAAACTGAGCTTTGGAGATTTTTAAGTTTAAGAAGGATGATTAGGTAAGTTTCTAAATATTTATAGGTCAAATAAGGTCTCCATTGAATCCGGAAGGTCAAAAAATATTAGGAGAGGAAATATGGCGTATATTTGAAGTTAGAAAGTATTTCGGAGTTAAAACACACTTTAGTGTGAATTTGGGTAAAAGAAGTTGGACACTTCTTAGTGTTTAGGTCAGAACTTTTTATTTCTAACTCCAACTGATCTGAAATTTGAACAGTAGATAGTAGACATCTAGGGCTATAAAAGTGTAGCTCATGAAAAGTTTTCAATTCGACTTCTAAATGGGTAAAAAATGCACTGGAAGTTGAAGCAAAAATCTGGGCATTGACTACCGGTAGTAACGACAGGCAGAAGATTGTCAAGTGCATCCGAACTACTGGTAGTCAATAGGTACTCGACTATCCAGCGTACCCGAGCTATCGGTAGTAAATATTAAATACCGGTAGTCGCTGTAAAAATCTGACATTTTAAGTCGCGAACAAGTCGGTCTTCCCTCCATTATAAATACCCAATGTTGCCTCCTTATCCTTCATTTCAGCCACTTTAACCCTAGAAAACATTAGAGGAAGAGAGAAAGAGAGAAACACAAGATCAAAGTGGAAAAAAAAGAGATTGAAGGGTTAATTCAAGATCAAAACCTAGATTTCAAGAACACAAGGTAAGGGATTTCTTCTCTTACTCTTACATTGAGGCTAGGGTTTATACATATGTACTTTTTACACTCTAAACCTTAGATGTATGCTATAAAATCATTCATTCTTGATATCCTTATGAATATTACCAGGCTTTAAACAATATTAATGGTTGGTTAACCATTAAATCCTTGTTCTTGGCTAAAAACCCTAGTTTTTTAAGTGGGATGAACTTTTCTCTAAATTTTTCTTTATTCTTGATTTCAAAACCGTAGTGTTTCATATTGAACAAAAAAATGGTGTTTATGATGATCTCTTATATTTTCTATACTTGGTTATTGGATTTGTCACATGATGAAATTGAGAATTTTGTTAATACTTGGAAATTGCTAGTTTATTGAGAATATGTTGGTTTTCCTATTGTATGGTGGTTGTAACGGACTTGAATTGCCTTCAAAAAATGCCGTACAATGTTAGAGGTTAGTCTATCCCAATGGGGGTGAGATGGTTGCCTTACACTTGTAGTGGATTGTCATTTGGTAATGCAACCACTATCGTTCACTAGAGTTCGAACTAGGGTTGGTATATCTTTCCTAGGGAGGGACTTGTGATTGCCATTGGTATGGTAGAGCCCTTTACTAAAGTGCTTGTGATTTGATTGTGATTGGTGAACTAGATATAGTCATTGGGTAGATTCATGAGAAGCAATCAACGTACATGGTATGGGGAAGAACCAATATACATAAGATTATGGATTAGATTCTGTCATGGCTGGTGCATTGGTATGGGACAATGCAACAGTATGCTCCCTTCCTAACCATTTGGCAATGGTTTATTGTTGAGGAATGCATTTGACTGCTTTCATTTGATTATCACTGTTGTTTAAACTTGAGATCTATTTAAATGTCCTGGTTTTATCTTAAAAACTATATATGTTATTTGTGAAATGAGACCGACCTGTTTTATATTTTTTTAAACCTTGTTTGAGTTTGAGAAGATTTTGCTACAGAGCTTAGTGCTCATCCCCTACAGTTAAATATTTTTCAGATTTAGTGCTGGAGGAGAATCTCGAAGTTGAAAAGTTGGAGCATTGGGAGGTCCCACCAGAGGGGAATCACGATCCCGAGGTGGACATATAGTGCTATAATTTTTTTTTTGTATTAGACTAGAGAATTTACCTTGAGATCATGTAAAGGTTAGTATTTTTGTTATTCCGCTGCAAGTGTATTTTGATTCTTTTGGAGATGTAGATGCCATAGTTGGCATATTCTTTTGATATTTGGGCCATGGCTTGACATATTCTTTTGGGATGACATTATGGACATTACATATGGTGAATGAAAATTTATTTTATGATGAAAAAATGGACCCGGTGTGGTCAATGCAGTTTAATTGCACAGGTTGTGCTTGGGGGTAGTGCTTCTTGTACAAAGGAGACTCTGCCTGAATTTCGTTAAAGTATCAATGGTTGGTGAATGAAACTTTCTTATTATTGGAATTATTTAGTGCTCTCATGATGTGAATGGTGATTAGTTAGTAATGCTTCCAAGATGTATTTTGGGGCGTTACAAAGTTGGTATCAGAACTTAGGAATTAGGTCTTACATGAGAGCTGTAGGTTGTGGACTGTCACTAGATTATTATGTTAGGTTGAAGAAAATATAGATTTGAATTCATTTGAAGTGATATGTTTATAAGATAAGAGTGATGGGTTGTTTAGTTAGGTTATGAATTAATTATTCGTTCGAATTCATGGAATAGCTAGATTAGAAGAATTGAAGTAAATTGTGATGGACATGTTTGTTCCATATCATGTCATTATGGATGATTCTAGGAGAAGGATGGTAATTTAGTTTTGGTTAATGAATGATGCTAGGCATGAATCTTTATGCAAGTGACATTATCTATATTGGAGATAAGTAGGAGATAGGATTTATGACACAAGACACCCAAACTCGAGTTAGACAAGTATAGAAGAACCAAGCAGTTTGACAGACTACCTTTCACTAATTCAATCATAACTCTTTGTAGGAAAGTCCAAATGGTGCACCGTCATTTTTTTTGGAATCCTCACTCGTATATCTTTCCAACCATATAGGTCACATATGCTAGAAATACATGAGTCAAATCAGTTTATTCTTCGAAATGGGTCAAAATCTACGCTGTGGTATTCCTGGGATAGCCCAAATGTCGTGTTTTTCTTCTTAGACTCTGAATGACTTATCCTTGCACAAGCTTCCCCCTATTTAGGCTTTGATTTTGAGACCCCCCCATGTATTTTGAATTATTTTGATGGATAACGAAATATTCTCTTCTAATATTAGTATTGCTTATATTTTTGGAAGTCAAGGAGGTGTGATAACCCAATTGGGAGTTGTAGGATAAGGTCAACTGTGACGCCCCAAAATCCGGGAGTCCGTTGATAATCCATCAACCCGCGGAATGCCTGTGGATATCGTGTAAGCCGATATCACACTGTTATGTCCCAATTACCGGGGTCCATAATTTAACAAAAAATCCGGGCAGAGTCTCCTTCGTACGGGGAGCTCAACCCAATACTCAACCTGTGCAATATATTTTACATGACCCATCCGAGGCCCAATATGAAATATTGACCACGCCGGGTCCATTTATAAGTAAAACTTGGCCACACAGGGCCCATTTATCCATTCTCATATAAAACATGCATTTGTTATATCAAACATAGTCTATAACAATTGGATTACAATCATTTTTCATACACATTACATGCCAAAAGCTAAGTTTTCATAAACGTTTACAAAAAACTCAAAATAAGGCCACATGTCGGCCCCTTCACCCTTGATGCTCTCCACGTGAGCCATCCGCCGGTGTAAACCCCACACCTGAAATTGTTTCCCGTATAGGGTGAGGCAACGCCCAGTAGAAGACTTCCTACAAAGGCTACTCCCCCTCTAGATGCTCATGCTCATGCAACATTAACGTATAACATATAACCGATCATTCCACATAAAGATGTGCATTCAAAGTTGGAGTGCAACAACGCCATGCCATGAAATGAGATGGAAACTCACTCATGCAACCCATTCCAAGTCCTCACCGACTCCCTCAGCACAATGCAATGTCAATGTGTAATGACCCGTCAATTGACGGAGGACTTCTTCCAATGATCGTTTGAATTAGAAAACATGTTTTTATAATTCGGATCATTATTGGAAGCTACCCATTGAATGGGTGTTTTTATCATAAAATTCCCTTGTGTATTCTTTGGGCAACGAATTTTGGTATCTCAACCTCCGGTTCCGTAAACCCAGCACTTTTCTAGGTTTTTCACCCCCGGTAAGTGCCTGAACCATATGTTTAGGGTTTTTCACCCAAGGAAGTCGCCATGCCCCTTCTTGCTATACCCAACACAAGGTTTCCTTATGCCATGCATCCGTGCAACTCAAAAAGGATCGTTGATCCACTTTCTCTCGAGTCCACTATCAAGCACCAAGCAAGGTGTTGATTACACTATGCACCATTCCCCCACACTCATGCACAATGCCAATGAATGTGACTCTATGAACATGCCCAATGGAATGAATAGCACAAGAGCAATAATTCCATACATCTTCACATTCCATGGAATTTAAATCATAGGCATGTAAATTTCATATATCCTCATAACCACATATCAATGAGCATATAAATATCATATTTGTCTCAATATCAATATATCAAAGCATGCATTTATCAACAATTATAATCAACACAATTGACAAGCATGTTATTACATAATCTATGTAAATAACACACTTAAATTACATGGTGCATGATACACATAACAACCCACAAAATTTAGCACAAAACAGCCCGCGAAAATCAGCCCAAAGTGGCTAAAAATTCAGCCACTATACGGCCCCTAAACAGCCATAAAACAGCCACTAAGCAGCCCACGAAATCAGCCACTAAGAAGCCCCTTAACAGCCCCTAAATGGACACTAGACAGCACACAATTCAGCCACAAAGCTACCCACAAAATCAGTTCATTATTAGTGCACAAAACAGTCCACGTTTCGGCACAAAACAGTCCACATTTTAACCATAAAACAGCCCGCAATTTGGCCACTAAACAGCCACATAGCAGCCCCTTAATAGGCCACCAAAACAGCCCACAATTGAGCCCACAGTTCAGTCTATGTACAGCCCACAAAACAGCCTATGTACAGCCTACAAAATCCGCCACAAAACCGCCTCAACATAGGCCACCAAAACAGCCCACAATTTAGCACAATTAAAGGTCAAATACAACCCACAAAAATGGCCCAATTACAGCCCACATTCTGCCCAAATAAAGCCATATAAAAACAGCATCTTTAGGTTTAGAATGAACCCAAGTAGGAAGAACCCTACCTCTTGGAGCGTAGAAATGAAGATTAGACCTTCAAAACTTAAAAAACACCCCAAGAACACCAAGAACACCACTTGAATCTTCGGTGGAATCCCTTGTTCTTGGTACGTACACGTAGCCCTCGTCGAGGAGATGAACTTTGCCTCTTGAATCGACAAATTCCGACCGACGGAACTCCGGGAATCTTGGATTGAAGCTCTAAGAATCAATTTTCTCTTTTCTCTTTTGTTTTCTCTCTTTTCTCTCCCCTATGGCCGGCCACCCTTGTTGAACATAATGAAAATATCGCATTTTGAGATATTTTAGCCCCTATTTATAATTTTAAATGTGTGGTCCTCGTTGCACCGCATATTACCGACTTCCGGGTTCGTTTTTCGTCCAAAAATGATTCATTAAGTCTCGGATTGAATCCAAATTAATTTTATTGGACCTTTAACTTAATTTTAAAGAAAATTTCAAAAATTTATTTTTGGGGACCTTTAAAAGGTCAATCGCCATGCAGTCGTCTCGATCAACGTGCAAAAACGCGACTATCTCAGAATTCGACAAATTTTTTGGTGGTTACTAGATTTCGCATTGCGAATTCAATGGTGCACTCCGTTTCCTCATTCGAGGTCTAAAACATGAGTATTGTAAACCTCATCATAGTGGCAAATTACGATTTTACCCTTCTTCCAGAAAGTTCAAAATTCTCCGGGTTTCACATCAACTTAGATGTTTTTTTTTTCAAGATGGACTAAGTTTGAATAATAAAGTTATATGTGTTACTTAAAAGTCATAGAAATTAAGGAATGAATGTAGTTTTGGTTCTATGATGGAAACTGAGGGAGTGTTGTACTTTCCTCTAGGGTGAGTACGGTGATACGAGATAGTATAATTCTCAAATACGATCAATTGAAGCAATATGGTGAAGTAACCTCTAATGGGAGCCTATTTTTGGAATAATGATTGGAATTGTGGTTATAGATCTTAAACATATATGAGGTCATAACCATCTACTTGAGGTTCCCAATAGTAGTTTGAAAAATTACGGGAAGTTGATTAAATTTACTTTGGAGGTATTGATGGTTTAGAAGGGTCATACATAGGATACTCATTGAGGACGTTATTCTTAGGTAATCTTATTTTGTTGTGGACTTAGTCCACTATATTTAGACTCTTTAAAATTTTAACAATCAAGAATCTCTGGGGTGAGTGTGTAGTGAATAGTGGACTTGTATTTAGAAATATTGATTTGAAATTGAGGTCAAGTTATGGATACGAATTTATAGAGATGACTAAGTTATGGGAACGAAGTTATGGGAACCAAATATATGACTAAGTTGTAGTAGTTACCTTTGACCCTTGATATTATGGGATTAAAGATTATAGATTTTAAAAGCTCGATGTCATATATAATAGACAATCATTGAAATATGGATAATTTCAATGTTTGGTGTTTACTCTTATGGTAATGTGAGATCATTTAAATGTTATTGAAGTTGTGTTGGGGGAATATGAAGTTCTTTTTCCTGTCTCTGTTAGTACCTTGTTAAGATCGGAAGGATTAGTTATACTTGAGGAATGTTAGTATGAGTATAGAAGATTCGAACTTATGGTTGATGGTGATAATGGTAAAGAAGTAAATTGAAGAATCAAGGATGATACCTATGAAGATTTGCTTTGACATGGGATGAATCATCGAGAGTCTTATTTTAGTTTAGATTATTTTAGTTTTCGGATCCTTGACAGTCTATCCTCACATTTTGATATGTTGCAAGAGGTATATTGTAATGAATGGTATCAGGAGGATTCGAAAGTATAGGTATTGTGAAAAGAGTTGTGATATTAATGAAAGCCACTAAGAATTGAGCAAATGGTTATTAGTTCTACCTCAAGTTTATAGATTGAGAATGAATACTTGGGAGATAGAAAACAATTGGCCTTAACCGATTTAGTGAACACGTCGAGATATTAAGAGTGATCTAAAAGTATGAACCCGGATACAAATGAGTTATGAAGGGGATTGTAAGGCATATTAATTTGAGCTCAAGATTTGGAGATTGAGAGCAAATATATTGGAGATATAACTTGACACTAAGCCTGATTATAATAGTTAGTTAATTACAAAAAAAAAAAAAAATCCCTTTGAATGGGTTAGATGGATCGTTAGATTATACATTTTGGAAGCTATAATTGGAGGATAAACGTGGTTAGGTTTCAATTGTACACTTTAGTAAAATTTGACATATCTTCTAAAAACCTTCAAACCAATGGGAAAATCTTATCTTCTGGCTAGTTTGATTTTGGACTTGGTGGTTGTTAGTTTATATCAGAGTGCATAGCGAGCCTATGAATTAGATTTAATAGTAAGGAGATTAATCATTGGTTACGGTTACAGGGGTGAAGGTAGAGAGCATAAGCTTGAAGAGTGAGATTCAATTTCTTGGAAAACTTGGTGTATAGTTTGAGGGTTATAATTGTTGGGAATCGTGCGGCGTCCACCTGACTACAAAAATTGATAAGTGTCCATATGAGGTGAAGTTATTATTAGATTTAAACATTGTGAGTTTCTCTAGTCTAGTGAGAAACAAAGTCATTGAGAATGATACATCTATTTAAGGAATCGTTGTAGATCTTGTCGTAATGGCATTACAAAGTTTTGGAGTAAAACATAATTTGGGTATAGGAATGATGAGTAACCCTATTAGTGAAATTGAATTTTGTTGTTGTGAAATGCTTATGGATAAGCTACATGTAAAAATCAAACATGAGATTTTAACAAGATTGGTACATTCAAAAGAGAGGTGATATCCGATGAATAGGAAATAAGTTGAAGATCTAGCAATTATGCATGATAAGATATTAGTTAGACAATCACCTGAAATTACTGAGTAGAAAGAATAATCAAAAGAAGTGAATGAAGGAAAACTTGAGGAACTTTATTAATTGTAGTAACGGTATAAGTTGAAAGGATGGATTTAAAAATTTAGAATATGACGTTCTATTATGATCTTGGATTTCATGCTTAAGGAATTAATATGTGTTGAGGCCCTGTGGTTAATTAGAATTAGATTGACCAATTCTACAATAAAGTTTCGAGGACGAAACTTCTTTTAGGGGGTGGATTGTAAAACCCTGCATTAAAAATTAAATAAGGTCAATATTATCTTAATATTTCTTCTAAAATAAATAAAATGATCGTAGAGAATTAGAATCATGGTTAGAATATTGATTTTGAAATTTGAGTTTCAAGTATATTGACTTTGGGGTAAACTGAGCTTTGGAGATGTTTAAGTTTAAGAAGGATGATTAGGGAAGTTTCTAAATTTTTTTAGGTCAAAATAAGGTCTCCATTGAATCCGGAAGGTCGAAAAATATTAGGAGAGGAAATATGACGTCTATTAGAAGTTAGAAAGTATTTTGGAGTTAAAACACACTTTAGAGTGAATTTAGGTAAAAATAAGTTGGACACTTCTTAGTATTTAGGTCATAACTTTTTATTCCTAACTCCAATTGATCTGAAATTTGAACAGTAGATAGTAGACATCTAGGGCTACAAAAAGTGTATTTCATGAAAATTTTACAATTCGACCTCTAAATGGGTCAAAATTACACTGGAAGTTGAAGCAAAAATCTGGGCATTGACTACCAGTAGTAACTACCAGCAGAAGATTGTCCATTGTATCCAAACTACCGGTAATCAAAAGGTAGTCGACTATCCAGTGTACCCGAGCTACCGGTAGTAAATCTTAACTACCGGTAGTCGCTGTAAAAATCTGACATTTTAAGTCGCAAACAAGCCGGTCTTCCCTCCACTATAAATACCCAATGCTACCTGCTTATCCTTCATTTCAGCCACTTTAACCCTAGAAAACATTAGAGAGGAAGAGAGAAAGAGAGAAACACAAGATCAAAGTGGAAAAACAAAAGATTGAAGGGCTAATTTAAGATCAAAACTGTAAAGCCCCATATTTCTATCGTTATATAGTAACGTACTTATGCTATGGAATTGTTAATATATATATTGATGTATGTATGAATTATGTGGATGGTAAGATTAGATATAAAAAAATGTTAATTGAGAAAATAAGGTATGTTGTAGAAGTTGGAAGCATTCCGAAGTAAAAACACACTTATGGAGAATTTGAATAAGAAGGAGCTTAGATACTGCCTTAATGTTTGGATCATAACTTTTTATTTTGATGTCCATTTGATATGAAATTTTGGCAGTAGATATTATACTTCTAGGGCTACAAAATAGTATTTCACGTAAATGTTCTAAATCGACCTCTAAATAGGTCAAAACTGCATTGGAAGTTACAGCAAAAACCGTTTGAACGTTAAAGTCCGTTCGAATGACTGTTCTCTTGTCTGATGGAAAATGCAAAAGTACTGGGAGCAACCAACATTTGAAATCCAAGGGACGTTCGAATGTAAAGTTCCGTTCGAACGGTACCGACGAATCAGAACATTAGATTTAGGTCGGCTGAGATATTTTCTTCCTCTATAAATACATAAGGCCGCCTCCTTCAGCCTCCAAACAACATTTACAACTCTAGGAAGTCTTGAGAAACAAGAGATAAAGGGGAGAAACAAAAAATCAAAGGGGATTCTCATCTTGAAGTAAATCAAAAACTCAAGTTCTTCAAGAATTCCAAGGAAGAAGAAGGTAGGGGAATTCTTCCACTCTTGTCCATTGATTCTTAGGCTTATATATATACATGTTTTGACTCTCAAGCTTATATATATGTATTGAAATCCTTGTTTCTTGATTGCTGTTGCAAATCTTACCATGTTAGATGAAAGTTATAACTTGATGTTCATTAAACCTTTGTTCTTAACATCCAAACACTAGTTTTTCAAGAAGTATGGATTTTGCTTCTTGTTGTTCTTGATTCATAAACTTTATATTGATTTGTGTTTGATTTCAAGACTTGATATTCATTGTTCTTGATCTCTATACTTGATAAATCATTTGTTCTTGATTTATCTACTCTATATCTATTGTTCTTGATCTTTTCTTGTTGATATTCATTTATTCTTGATATCTACACTTAATACTTGTTAGGGATTGGTTTCAAACCTTGATATTCCTTTATTCTTGATATCCAAAACTTGATATTCATGTGTTATTGATTTCAAGACTTGATATTCATTTGTTCTTGGATTCAATACTTGATATTCCTTGGTTCTTGATTCTAAATCTTGATATTCATTAGATATTGATTTCAAAAAATTAGTGCTTTATTTGGAACAACAAAAGTATATATTTTGATGATCTCATGTACTTTTCTTCGATTGCTCTATTGGAATGTCACTTGTGAAAATTGGAGGAATGTTGTATTACTTGCGATTGGAGCAAATGGTTGGTACCGTACTTGTTATAGGATAGTTTGGATGAACATGGGTGAGAGATTCCTTGTAAGGATGCTCATACCAAAGAAACTAAATTGTGAAACTTGCTTTTTAATTGAGAAAAGGGTTGGTATTGTATCTCTTATGCAGTTGCACGATAGGAACATGGGTTACTATTGACCGGGTATTATGGAGTGGTTAGACGTCTTCTTTGCTAAGAACCTTTCCTAACACTCATAGTGGGGTTAGTGCTTCGGTAAGACTAAACCACTATTGCTCACGGGGTAACATTGGTGTGTACTTACGTGGGACATGATATTTTCGATGGTGACCATGTGGGGTCTTGCTTCATACCTGAGATACAAATACAGACGTGTATCGTTCAGTCTACCATAGACGATTTTTACAAGAGTCTTGGGTAGTATGGGATGCCACAAGAACTTTTTGGAAATGGTTTATGGTGGAAATGGATTATAAATTATATATGTGTTATTGTTCATTGGACCCGATACGGTTTCCCCAAGAGTCTTGGGAAGTATGGGATTTCGCGAGAACTTGTGAAAATGGGGTATGGTAGAATGGATTATGCTTTGAAAATTGGTTGTCAATTATACTTGGTTGCACTTCTTATTTACCTTATGATTGTGTCTTAAACTTGAGATCTATATCAATGTCCCTATTTTCTTTCAAAAGTTATATATGGTATTTTGAAAAATGAGACCGAACTGTTTTATATGTTTTTCAAACCTTGTTCGAGTTTGGGAGAATGTTGCTACAGAGCTTAGTGCTCACCCCCTACAAACAATATTATTCACAGATTTTGGTTTAGATGAAGAACTCGGAGTCGATGAACAGGTCACTTGGAAAGATCATGTGGATGGAAGTGTGAATCCCGAGGGGATGGCTTAGAGGAATTTCTCTTTTTTATGTCCTACGCTAGATAGGCATTTTTGAGACATTGTTAGAATGATGTTAGGTTTATTCTGCTGCGAGACACTTAATTTTTGAGATGTAATTGCCATAGTTTCGCATATTTCTTTTAGACGATATTGTAGATATTATGTATGATGATTGAAACGTTATGTATGTATGTTTTTTTTTTCTTAGTCGCTCTCATGATATGAATGGCTTAAATAGTAATGCCGTCCAGGGTGGATTTTAGGACGTTACAAAAACCTAGATTTCAAAAACACAAGGTAGGGGATTTCTTCCCCTGCTCTTATATTGAGGCTAGGGTTTATACATATGCACTTTTTACACTCTAAACTTTAAATGTATGCTATAGAATCATTCGTTCTTGATATCCTTATGAATATTACCAGGCTTTAAACAATATTAATGGTTGGTTAACCATTAAATCCTTGTTCTTGGCCAAAAACCCTAGTTTTTCAAGTGGGATGAACTTTTCTCTAAATTTTCCTTTATTCTTGATTTTAAAATCGTAGTGTTTCATATTGAACAACAAAATGGTGTTTATGATGATCTCTTATATTTTTCATACTTGGTTATTGGATTTGTCACATGATGAAATTGGGGATTTTTTAAATACTAGGAAATTGCTAGTTTATTGAGAATATGTTGTTTTCCCTATTGTATGGTTGTTGTGACGGACTTGAATTGCCTTTGAAAAATGTCGTAGAGTGTTAGAGGTTAGTTTATCCCAGTGGGGGTGAGATGGTTGCCTAACACTTGTAGTGGGTTGTCATTTGGTAATGCAACCACTATCGTTCACTAGAGTTCGAACTAGGGTTGGTATACCTTTCCTGGGGAGGGACTCGTCACTGCCATTGGTATGATAGACGCCCTTTCCCAAAGTGCTTGTGATTTGATTGTGATTGGTGAACTAGGTATAGTCATTGGTTAGATTCATGAGAACAATCAACATATGTGGTATGAGGATGACCCAATATACAGAAGATTATGGATTGGATTTCGTCATGGCCGGTGCATTGGTATGGGACAATGCAACGGTAGACGCCCTTCCTAACCATTTGGCAATGGTTTATTGTTGAATAATGCATTTTACTGTTTACATTTGATTATCACTATTGCTTAAACTTGAGATCTGTTTAAATGTCCCAGTTTTATCTCAAAAGCTATATATGTTATTTGTGAAATGAGACCGACCTGTTTTATATTTTTCTAAACCTTGTTTGAGTTTGGGAAGATTTTGCTACAGAGCTTAGTGCTTATCTGCTACAGTTAAATTTTTTTTCAGATTTAGTGCTAGAGGAGGATCTCGAAGTTGAAGAGCCGGGGCATTGGGAGGTCCCGCCCGAGGGGAATCTAGATCCCGAGGTGGACATATAGAGCTATAATTTCTTTTATACTATACTAGAGAATTTACTTTGAGATCAGGTAAAGGCTAATATTTTTGTTATTCCACTACAAGTGTATTTTGCTCCATGTGGAGATGTAGATGCCATAGTTGGCATATTCTTTTGATATTGTGGCCATGGCTTGGCATATTCTTTTGGGATGACATTATGGATATTACATATGGTGAATGAAAATTTATTTTATGATGGGAAAATGGACCCAGTGTGGTCAATGTAGTTTAATTGCACAAGTTGTGTTTGGGGTAGAGCTTCCTGTACAAAGGAGACTCTGCTCGAATTTTGTTAAAGTGTCAATGGTTGATGAATGCAACTTTCTTATTATTGGACTTATTTAGTGCTCTCATGATTTGAATGGTGATTAGTTAGTAATGTTTCCAAGGTGTATTTTGGGGCGTTACAATACTCAAGATCAGCCTCTTACTCTCCAAAACTAGCTGGCCTCCAATTTCCAAAGAGAGAAAAGAAAAGAAAGAAAGAGAGAAAAGAGAAAGAAATAGCTAGTGGGTGGGATATCGTTTATGTATTTCGACATTTCTTTTGTAGCTTTCTATTCGGATAGTTAAATTACCGCCGCTTTTGTGTCTTGAATGAAAATGAAGGTGGTTGTGTTTTCAATTGTTCCTTGTGAAAGAATTTACCGTTTAATTTCAGTTGTAATGAATACTACCCTCACTTCTTGCTTGTCTATAGCAATGGAGCGTGAATAGTCTTTTATACCCTTCAAACTAGGGTAAACGTATGTATAATATTGGTTAAGTTCTGAAAATGCTGATGTTTTATTTATATGTTTATTTATATATGTAGTATATGCTTAATGCGTGATACAGTGATGTATGTAATTTTGGTGTTGCGCCTAGAATTATGTCATCAGTGTATCATAAGGCCCGTTAGTTAAAGATCTACGGTGTTCCTACCAATATGGCTTGTCCTTCAACGGAACGCTGAGAATTTTCTATTGATGTGTGGTACAAAACCTAAATGATCCTCAAGGGTTATTAGGGTTGTTTAATTTATTTATAAATATATCGACAGTCTAACAACCACAGCGTTCCTACCGGTATGGATTATCCTCCACTAGAATGATGAGGATGTTTAACTAGCATATATATATATCACAGATGACCTGTTGGGTGATTCAAGTATTCCTCATTAATTGGATCTGACTTTTGGTTCACTTGAATTAGTCACTTGGCGCATCAGCTTTCCTAAAAAGTTCTTGTGTTATGCTATATTACCACTAGTTAGCCTAAGAAGTGGTTGTATTATGATTTTATTATATATGCACTTACTATTATAACATTAAGGGAATAAGTCAAGTATTCCTCATGAATGGCTTGTCGTTCTGGTTTGCCTGGGTTAATCAATTGACGTGGATACAACCAGCTTTCCTAAGAAGTTGTTGAGTTATGATTTATTACCACTGACTAGCCTAAGGAGTGGTTGTGTTATGATTTATATACATCAGAACTGCGATTGACTTTCCAGTAAAATGGAGGTTAATTTTTGTGAGGTAGCAATTCCAAAAATTAAACAATATGAAGCGTATGGATCCCTAAACTGAAGGGTATCTTTTAAATTTCTATCATTAATTTGCTTTACTTACGCACTTTATTATCTCCACACTTTATTTCCGCATTTCTTTTATAAACAAACTTATCAATCTAAGCTCACATCACAAGCCTTAAAACATCACACTATTTCAAACAACTACTTTACTGTTTTTATTTCTATTTATTTATACTTTTACAATTTAAATTATTGAAAACTCTTTGTGGGATCGATACTTGGACTTAAAACCGAGAAACTACAATTCGACCACTTATATTTTGGTGTATAATATTATATAATTCAGACACACTATAAAGTGCGAATCAATCGTCTAAGTAACAAAAATTAATTTTCGAGAGGAATGATCTAATTGACTGGAAATAGTTCGAGTATTTAAAATATCTAAGTGATGAATTAAGTTTGGCAACCCAATCATCAAATAAATGACAAGATCTACATGGAGTGTGGAAGGAGATTTTTACAGAGGACCACAGGCCATTTGACGTTTGAGTGATAGGTACAGATCTCATCTGGCTTTCGAATGCCCTTAGAGCAAAGACAGAAGAAACGTTCGAACGCCACCCATCGTTCGAACGCCCTTAGAGCAAAAACAGTAAAAACGTTTGAATACCAACTCAAGTTCGAACGTCCTTGACAGACTGCCTGCAGAGTGGTTGGCTTTTGACTTTAACTTAGGCGGCAAGCACTATTTCTTCACCCCTTGCCTATAAATACTCTCATTTTTGGGAGAGAAAAGGGAACACTTTTTCTTACTGATTTTCTTAGTTTCCTCTTTGGTAGAGAGTTGGAAGGCTTAGACTCCCACTCATTTCTTTACATTCATGCTTTCATTTGCTTGTATTAAAAAATTTTAGTTTCTCTATTTACTTGTAGTCTTTACATTCTTGTTTATATTTACTTGTATTAAGAGTTTTAGTTTCTCTATTTACTTTTAGTCTTTACATACATGCTATTAACATACATTCTGTTGTTCGTATCTTTGATTGCTTGAGCTTCCTTCTTTCTTAGAGGAGTGAAACTCTTCCACTTTTTTGGAGCTTTGCCAAAGTCGTGAAGGGTAGAACGTGATTCACTCATTCTTTATTGAAGATCGGCTCCTTGTTATTGTACCTTTATTTTGTAGAGTGCTCTACTCAGAGGGATGAACATCACTCACTTTTCTAGCTTTACCAAAACCATGAAGAGTGAGTAGTTTCTCATTCACTCTTTAGTAAGAGGTGAAGGGCATGTATAAGTTATGTGAGACTTATATTTATGCATTGTTCTAATGCTTAATGTTTATCGCCTTGTTTATTGGATTATTGATTGCATCTAGCAAAGCTAAGGTACTTTGTATAATCGAGAGTCTTTCTATGACACATATGACTCTTGCATTGAAAGACTCCTCGTTTCAAGGAATGTACCCCGGCTAGATCTTCATGACTACCCTTTAATCAACCCCGTTATTGTTCTTCATTTAAAGAATGGAATATTACAGTCATGCTTGGATGTCTTGTAGAACACTTGCTTGTTTGTAAACGGGTTAAGTCTCGGTACAGACAATTCTTGTAAACTTCTAAAAGGATATCAGAACCATGGTCTTAATTCTCACAGTCCATCTATACATTCCGATTAACTTGTTAACATGTGAGTTAATTGAGTTATTAAGCATAAATATAATAAAGTGGATAATTAAGTACATGTCTTGATCCTCGAACTAAAGAGTGACTTTTCTTTCATTTAAATTTATATTATATTTTGTCTAGAAAATCTTCTCGGAAAGAATTTCATATTCAATCTAGGAAAAACCTCCCAGTCTCACAATTACAAATCTTAAAGGTTACAATCGATTGATCTTCACCACAACTTACTTTGAAACACCAACACAACAAGTTCCCTGTGGATTTGACTCCGGACTCATACAGAATTATTACTACAGCTTGACTGCCTGCACTTGGGTGTACACATTTCGGATCTAGTCAAGTTTTTGGCTCCGTTGCCGAGGAACCTTAGTAAAAGTGTTGATGTAGAAGGTAAAAAGACCTTTCTTTTTGTATATATTCTTTAGTTTATTGTAAATAATTTGGTTTGTTTCTATTGATTTTATGTCTAAGAACGCTCCTCACTATAAATATTTGTCGGCCAAATCTTTAGGGTTTGTGAACCAGTCCGAACCAAATTCACCTAGATTAGTAGTAGACTCTTGTGATAGTATTATGACAAATAATGATAGAAATGGGGAAGTTCTCATGAGGAAAGATGAAGTACCTAATATTCGAACTTTAAGGGATTACTTAAATCCCACAAGAAATACTGTCCCATCATATTTTTTATTTCCTCCAGATGCACCCCTCTTTACTGTAAAGCCGCAAACAACACAGTTGTTACCTATTTCCATGGGTTGGATACCGAAAATCTGTATCGGCAAATGAAAGATTTTGAAGAAGTGTGTGGAACATTTCAAGAAAATTCGGAACTTGCCAAGATTAAACTTTTTCCTTTCTATCTAAAGGACAAAGCTAAATAATGACTAAATTTTTTAAAATATCTTTTCATGCCTACTTGGCAGATCTTTCAAAATGAATTTTTCAAAAAAAAAATTCCCTTACATCAGACCAACAAAATCAAAAGGCAAATTATGAATTTCTTGGTGAAAGAAGGGGAAACATTTTACAAAAGTTAAGAAAGATTTAAAGAACTGCTCCGAGCCTGCCCACGCCATGCTTTCGAGAATTGGACTCTATTAGGATTTTTCTATGACTCCTTGCCCACTAGACTGCGTCAATTTGTCGAAATGATGGTCCAAGGAGAGTTTATGGGTAAAAGTCCGAACGAGGCATTCTATTTCTTTGAAACCATATCTGACAGTTCTCAGATGTGGAACTCAGCCTCGCCTACCACTAGTGAAGCCAGACCATCCATTTCCCAACGGAGAAAGTATGTCTTGAGAGAAAATGATGACATAAGAGCAAAAATGTCCAAGTTTTAGATATGAAAAAAGTTCATCAAGTCGATATGGGCCCTTCCATAGAACAAGTGTGTGGAATCTGTGCATTGACAAGACATCCGATCGGGGAATGTCCTTCCATCCCTGCATTCAAAGAAGTCTTGTTAGAACAAACAAATGCAATCTCTAACCTCAACAAGCCTTACTCCAACCCATACTCTGAAACATAAAATCCAAGGTGGCGAAACTACCCGAACTTCAGTTGGAGGAACACACAACTAACTCCCATGAATCAATCACAAAATTCATATCCACCACCTCAAGGACCTCCTAGATATCAACCATACCAACCACCATAGGAAAGGAACCTTGAGAATACACTGAACCAGTTTATGCAAACCCAAATGACCTTCAATGCCCAATCCACTCATTCTTTCACTGAGTTCAAAGCATAGACCACCCATTCCTTTGAAGATCTTAAAAGCCACATTCAAAAGTTGACTAAATCCATGAGCACACAAGAAAAAGGCAAGTTTCCTGCTCAACCAAAACCTCCACAAGACCAAGCTCAAGCTGTCACTACACTGAGAAGTGGCAAGGTGATTGACAAGACCGTCAGAGACATGCTAATTCCAACGTCAAAACCTGAGTTAACCCTAATCAACTCATCAGTTGAGCCTGAACTTGTAACTAAAAAAGTGCCTGCGCCTATGATAGAACAAAAGCCAAAACCTTCTGAGGAAAGAGAACCTTCATGTTCCATTCGCGTTCTTTTTTTGCAAGCCACACAAAAGCTGAATTATTAGCCTGAAATTTACGAGCATTTCAAGCAAGTAAAATTCAACATCTCACTTCCGGATGCAATCCAACAAGTATCTTCTTATGCCAAATTTTTAAAAGGCTTGTGCACAATCAAGAGAAGATCAAATGTTAAAAAAAGAGCCTTCTTGACATAACAAGCCAGTGTCTTGCTTCAATGCCAAACTCCTCCAAAAATACAAGGACCCTGAGTGTCCAACTGTGTCATGTGTCATTGGAGACTTTAAGATAGAATAAACACTGTTAGACCTTGGAGCTAGTGTTAATTTGCTATCTTACTCTGTCTACCAGCAGTTGGGTTTGGGTGAACTCAAATCCACTTGTGTCACACTCTAGTTAGTAGACAGATTTGTAAAAATCCCTAGGGGCATTTTTGAAGATGTACTTGTCCAAGTGGATAACTTTGTCTTTCATGTTGACTTCATTGTTCTAGATACTCAGCCAGCATTGCATTCAAAGAACCAAATTCCCATCTTTCTTGGTCGACCCTTCCTAGTAACTTCCAATGCACTAATCAATTGGAGGAATGGAGTCATGAAATTAACTTTTGAGAATATTACTCTTGAGCTGAATATTTTCAACATTGCTAAACACCAAGGAGAGGATAAGGAAGAAGGGAAAGTAAACTCCATTGAATCACTAATACAAGAACATCTGAGTGGCACATTCTATGAAAACCTAACTGAATTATCTATGCTAGAGTCCATCTCATTTGATTCAACAAATGATGACCCAAATACAAAAAGTTGCCCTACTCATATAGTTGAGGCATGGGTCCCAAAATTTGAGGAACTTTCTTCAAGTGGTACAAAGCCACTCTCATCAAGTGATAGGCCACCATAACCTGAATTGAAGTATCTCCCATCTGACCTTAAGTATGCATTTTTAGGAGAAGATGAGTCATTCTCAGTGGTAATTTCCTCTAAGCTCACAAACTTGCAAGAGCCTAAATTGATTGAAGTTCTTTAAAGCCATAAAAGTATCATTAGGTGGATCATCGCAAACTTGAAAGGAATATGCCCGTTAATCTGCAATCATGCTATATACCTTGAAGAAGACTCAAAACCCTCTCATCAAATTCAGAGATGACTGAATCCTCACATGAAGGAAGTTATGAGAACTGAGGTACTCAAACTCTTAGATGCAGGGATAATCTTTCCCATCTTTGATATCAAATGGGTTAGTCTAATCCAAGTTGTACCCAAAAAGTTTGGGGTCACAGTGGTAAAAAATAATGCCAATGAACTAGTACCAACTCGAGTCGTCACAGGATGGCGAATGTGCATTGACTACCGAAAACCGAATTCGGTAACTAGGAAAGACCATTTTCCTCTTCCATTTCTTGATCAAGTTCTAGAAAGAATTACAGGCCATGAATTTCACTGTTTCGCTGATGGATATTCTAAGTACAATCAAATTGAGATAACCTTAAATGATCAGGAGAAAACCACATTCACATGCCCTTTGACACCTTTGCATTCAAAAGGATGCCATTTGGACTTTGTAACACTACTGTAACATTCCAAAGATGCATGCTAAGCTTGTTCAGTGACATGATTGAAAATTTTTTGGAAGTATTCATGGATGACTTTTCTGTTTATGGTGACTCATTTGATTTTGTCCGGCCAACCTAGAAAAGGTGTTGATAAGATGTAAAGAAGTCAATCTGGTACCCAAGTAGGAGAAATGCCATTTCATGGTAACACAAGGCTTTGTCTTAGGTCACAGTGTGTCGTCTAAAGGCATGAAAGTTGACAAAGCAAAAATTGATCTAATTAGAAATCTGCTAGCACTCAAGACTGTAAAGGATATCCAATCATTCCTAGGACATGCAAGTTTTTACAGGAGATTCATAAAAAACTTCAGTACCATAGCCAAACCCATGTTTCATCTCCTCTATCAGGACGTAATCTTAATTGGAATAAAGCATGCGAGAAATCTTTTAACAAGCTGAAGGGCACGTTAATTTCTACTCCAATAATGCAACCCCCTGACTGGACTCTTCTCTTTGAACTAATGTGTGATGCGAGTGATTATATTGTAGGTATTGTTTTGTGACAAAGACAGGATAAGAAACCACACGTAATTTACTATGTAAGCAAAACTTTGAATGATGCTCAAATGAATTACTCAACAACTGAAAAAGAATTGTTTGTTGTAGCTTTTGCTTTGAAAAAATTTCTTTCCTATCTTATTGGTTCTTCTGTTACTATATTTACTGACCATGCAATCCTAAAATTCTTACTCACAAAGAAAGATGCCAAACCGAGGCTCTTAAGATGGATACTCTTACTCCAAAAGTTTGATCTTGTCATTAAAGATAAGAAAGGTGTTGAAAATGTGATGGCAGACCATCTGTCCAAATTGACTTATGAATTTCATGAGAATGGATTGCCAATCTATGAGAAATTTCCTGATGAACAACTGTTCATGATTAATGAAACACCATGGTACGCAGACATTGCTAACTTCCTGGCTACTGGAACACTCCCTTCGTTATTCACTCCCATGGATAAAAAAAAAATTGAGGAAGATTCGTAACTTCTTTTGGGAGGATCCCTATGTATTTAAGTACTGTAAGGATCAAATTATAAGACGCTGCATCCCCACTCATGAAAGTAGACAAGTAATATCATTTTGTCATTCTGAAGCGTGTGGTGGCCATTTTTCATCAAAAAACATCGCTGTAAAAATTTTGCAGTGTGGATTTTATTGGCCCATACTTTTCAAAGATTTCCATGCATTTTGCTTAACTTTTGATAGATGCCAATTATTGGGAAACATTTGTAAAAGAAACATGATGCCCATAAATCCCATTCTGGTGATTAAAAATTTTGACTGTTAGGGCATCGATTTTATGGGACCATTCCTTTGGCTATCTACACATTTTAGTGGCAGTAGACTATGTATCCGAATGGGTTAAGACAATTCCATGCCCAAATAATGATCACCAAACGGTGATCAAATTTTTAAAATAAAAGATTTTGTTCCAGTTTGGAGTTCCTAAAACAATCATAAGTGATGGGGGCGCTTATTTTTTGCAATTGTCCTTTCT
>CM042184.1:28491278-28559847 GCA_023539305.1 Ilex asprella | reverse complement strand
CTTTTCATTCCACAGACCTAGATTCACCTTCATTCTCCTAAAATACCCAAAATTGACCCTCTCCAACTCATTTCCACCTCAAAAGCTTCATCCCCACACCAAGAATTCCAAGATTTTAGAACTCTCTCAAGACTCAACCCATGCTTGAATGCCATGCCAAGAATGAAACTCCCTGCCAGGCGTGAATAACTAGTGAGTCAGGAACCTAATTTTGTTGAGGAAGTGACAGTAGAGAGAGAGAGAGCAAAGGACAAAGAAATATGATCAGACTCGGTTTCCCATCCCCTTAAAGGCAAAAAGGTATGAGGAATTTTGCCAAAAACATGCTATAGAATGTGAAAGAGACATAGTAATTGCTGACTTTGCTGAGATTGGACTGTTAGAGCAGATGCAGAAGAGGAACTGGGTGTGGTACTTGAGGAATGGAAGGGAAGCTGCTGTTCACTTGGTGAGGGAGTTTTACTCCAATGCCGAGATCATCAACGGCACAATATGGACATATGTGATGGGAATCCACATTGATGTGGATGAGGCCTACATCAAAGAGGTGAGGCAAGAAATACTTCGGGTGCAAAACTCAACATAAACCCCGAAGAAAAATGTGCCTATGAATGCTGTGGGGAAGGAGTTGAATAGAAAGAGTGATTTTCAGGGTCGGGGTAAAATTTTCTCAAACAAGGAGAGTTGACTGACAAGTATAAGATGTTAAATTTGATTGTAATTTTTTATTTTTCTCCCTTGAGACAAACAAATGAAATCTTGCACGACATGACACGTTTATTTTATGCAATTGGGAAAGGGCATCGCGTCGATCTCCCCTCCCTCATCCTGAGTGAAATGAAAAAAGGGTGCGACGTGAAGAGGAGTGTGATTAGCATAAAAATTTGTATATTTTGCTTATGCTAAGCATCTTTCTTTAGGTGTTTTTTGGTGATTAAATGTTAGGAATTATGTCAATTGAAATCTGAACGTTGATATTTTGTGTTTGTAGTTGAAAAGGGTTAAATATGGCTTCTGAAGGCCTTCCTATGCCACTTGAGATGAATGAGGATGAAAAGATAACAAGAGGATAGCTCAGGTGAGGAGAAAATCAGAAAATGCAGCCAATTTGTACCGGTATGCGTACTAGTACACAGAGGCTACTCGAGTTCGCCGTACCGGTACGCTGAACATACTGGAGTTCATCGTACAGGTACGCGTACCGGTACGATTTAACTAATGCTTCCCTATTTTCATCAGACAAACTTCTGCTACTTTAAGGGGCCCACCAACTGATCTCCCATGCTTCTCTAGCACGCCCACCACACAGAACATCCCCTCATGTACCTCTCTTGGACTTTGCAATCATGCTATATAACTCAAGGAGGATGCAAAACTCTCCCGTCTGATGCAGCGACGGTTGAACCCTCACATGAAAGAGGTTGTAAGGATTGAGGTGCTCAAACTATTAGATGCATGAATAATTTTTCTCATCTCTGATAGTAAGTAGATTAGCCCAACACAAGTCGTGCCCAAGAAGTATGAAGTCACAGTGGTTAAAAATGATGCCAATGAGTTGGTACCAACCCGAGTTGTCACAGGATGTCGAATGTGCATAGATTACCGAAAACTTAATTTGGTAACTAGGAAGGACCACTTTCCTCTTCCCTTTCTCAATCAAGTCTTAGAAAGAATTAAAGGTTGTGCATTTTATTATTTCCTAAATGGCTATTCTGGGTACAATTAGATCAAGATAACACTTGATGACCGAGAGAAAATAACATTCACACGCCCATTCAGTACTTCCAAATTTAAAAATATGCCATTTGGACCTTGTAACGCTCTTGTAACATTTCAAAGATGCATGTTGAGTGTGTTTAGTCACATGGTTGAGAGATTTTTGGAAGTATTCATGATTGATTTTTCTCTATATGGAGATTCATTTGAATTATGTTTAACTCACATTGAAAAAGTTTTGATAAGATGTAAAGAAACCAATCTGATGCTTAATTAGAAGAAATGTCATTTTATGATAACACAAGACATTGTTTTGGGTCATATTGTGTCATCACAAGGCATAAAAGTTGACAAAGCAAAAGTAGAACTGATAGGAAATCTGTGTGCTCCTAAAATTGTTAAAGATGTCCAATCTTTTTTAGGACATGCAGGGTTCTATTGGAGATTAATCGAAGATTTTAGTACCATGTTAAAACCCATGTGTCATCTCCTAAGTCAAGATGTAACTTTCGTATGGAATGAGGCATGTCAACATGCTTTTGATAAGCTTAAAAACATGTTGATCTTCGCTCCAATAATGCAATCCCCTGACTGGCTGTGCCCTTTGAATTGATGTGTGATGCAAGTGACTACGTTGTTGTAGTAGTGTTGGGTCAAATGAAGGATAAAAAGCCTTATGTGATCTATTATGCAAGCAAGACTTTGAATGGTGCTCAAAAGAATTATTCAAGAACTGAAAAAGAATTACTTGTAGTGGTTTTTGCATTAGAAAATTTTGTTCTTATCTAGTTGGTTCATTTGTTATTGTGTTTACTGACCATACAACGTTGAAGTATTTGCTAGCAAAAAAAGATGCTAAGCCACGACTGTTGATATGGATATTCTTATTGCAAGAATTTGAACTAATCATTAAAGACAAAAAAAGGGTAAAAAAATGTAGTGGTAGATCCTCTGTCAACCCTGACATACGAATTCCATGAGGGGAATGTACCAATCAATGAAACTTTTCTTGAAGAACAACTGTTCACAGTCTTGGAAACACCATGGTATACTAACATTGCTAACTTCCTATATACTAGTACATTTCCCCCTTCCTTCACCATGATGGACAAAAAGAAATTCTTAGTCAAGGTTCGTAATTTCTTCTGGGAGGATCCATACGTATTTAAATACTGTAAGGATCAAATCATAAGACGTTGCATACCAAATCAAGAGATCAGACATGTAATTTCTTTTTGTCATTCTGAAGCATGTGGTGGTCATTTTTCGCCAAAGAAAATCAATGCAAAAATCTTGCAGTGTGAATTTTATTGGCCCATACATTTTACAATTGTCCATGCATTTTGTCTGACAAGTGATAGATGCTAAAGGTTGGGGAGTATTTCTAAAAGAAACATGATGTCTTTGAATCCCATACTGGTAATTGAAATTTTTTATTGTTGGTGCATCGATTTCATGGGACCATTCACCCCTTCATTTGGCTATCTAGATATCCTAGTGATTGTTGATTATGTGTCCAAATGGGTTGAAGCAATTACATGCCCAAATAATGATCACAAAATAGTGATTAAATTTTTAAAGGAAAATATATTGTCTTGGTTTGAAATTCCTAAATTTATCATAAGTGATGGGGGTGCTCATTTTTGCAATCGTTCTTCTGAAAACATGAAAAAAATATATTTGATTTTTCATAAAGTTTCAACCCCTTATCTTCCATAGACTAGTGGGCAGGATGAATTGACTAATTGAGAGATTAAAATGATTTTAGAAAAAATGGTAAACCCAGACCGCAAAGATTGGTCATTGTGACTAACTGATGCACTTTGGGCATATCGCACTGCTTTTAAAATAATTTTGGGTAAGTCTCCTTATCAATTAGTTTATGGAAAGCCTTGTCACCTACTTGTTGAATTGGAACACAGAGCATACTGAGCTATTAAAACTATGAACTTTGAATTGGACCAGGCATGAATATCATGAAAACTTTAGATCAATTAGTTGGAAGAATTGAGAAATGAGGCTTATGACAGTGCTAAAAACCCAAAAGAAATTATGAAATTTTTTCATGAAAAAAAATATAGTGAGAAAATCTTTTGTTCCTTCCTAAAAGATTATCCTTTTCAATTTAAGGCTCCGCCTATTTCCTGGTAAGTTCAGTGCTTGATTACGTTTACACTAATCTTCCAAAATCACACGGTCATGTGTATATGACTTATATGAGTAAGTGAGTGTCACTCTCCCTTGGGTTCGATGCTAGAAATGGGGAAAACGTGTGTGGATGAAAATGTGTGTGTACAAAAGTGCTCCCCAAACATAGAGAGACTTTCAAAGTCATGTTTTACTTGGAATGGAGTATTCCAAGGTCGTCTCCTCAAGGAAGAAAGGTTGAATCGTGTGAAGGTGATTTTATAAAAATGGAAAAGTGTAAAATCTTGTGAATTTGTGTTTTTGTGAGTGAAGTTTTTGATTAAAATGCAATGGAAACAAAGTTGGCTAATCCGAAGAGGTCATTGCAAAGAGAATGCCAAATCAACTCAAAATATTCTTCCAATGGTGCCTAGGTGTTCGATTAATTCATAGGAAGTGACGGACTAAAGTGGAGGTGTAGGCTCAAGCATTCTCCGTGAGAAGTCTAAGGTGTATCAAGAGCTCACAATCACGTCTACATTCAACCTAGTCAAACCAAATACTTTACACTGCAAGGAAGAATGGAGGAGAGTCAATTTGGCATACACAAGAGGAAATCTCCCATAGATTAGCCAACGTAAAACTTAGCTACTCATATAAAATGGAAAGACATACAATGTAGAAAGAGACATGATAATGAAATGGAGATTAAAATTTGTATTAATGCAAAGAAAAGTTAACTACAAGAGATAAGGGCATTTAATACCCATTTGGAAAGCTTAAGAAGAAAAACTTATGTAATAATGTTAGATTCAAAGATACACAACTAAACTTGAAATACATCTAAAATAAATGACATTAAAGTAGAATACATAAATATTAGAAGAGTCTTACAGTTTACAAAAAATGAAATGGGTAAGAAAATGCAAAAATCCTAACTTTCTCTCTCCAAACTGTCTTATCCCTTAAACTTTTCTCTCTAAAATGTTGAATAATGGTGTGTAACCCCTTGAATTTTTATCCATGAGGCTCTTCTAGCATGTGTGTGCAAGTCTCCCAACAATGAGAGGTGAGTTGACAGCTTGGATAGGCTAGGACAAGCCTAGCCTGCAACCCACAGGGCTCCCGCCTTCTCTCTCATCCTCATAAATGCATTTTCCTCCAAAGTTCAACCATATGTATAGGGAGGCATGATAGCATGTATAACATGCCGGGGATGTGTGGGAGAAGCAAAGGTGGGCCCCACAAACAAAGAGAACTTGAGTTGCTGAATCTGGCATTTCTAGGCCAAACCTTCCAGAAGGTCGAAGCCAAACCTTCAATAAGGTTTTCTCCAGTGTGTAAATCCTTCCGGAAGGTTTTGGCAGGGGCATAGGTAGAAGTTTTCCAGTGTGCAAACCTTCCAAAAATTCAATGACTAAACCTTTCGGATGGTTTTCTCCTGATTTGACTTTTTCTTGATTTCTTCACCTTCCAAGCCTCCCATTAGGTCACCCCATCGTCTCCATTTACTTTAACCACTACGGTGGGGGCTTAACAGTAATACACCACATGCGTATATTAATAAAGTAATATACTATTTTAATAGTTCTTTTATATATAATGATGTAAAATTGAATCTAGAAATAAATATTTGGGAGACAAATGGATTTGGGAAGTTTACGTTTCGAAAGCATATGAGCTCGGAAATGGTTAATAGGTAAGTTTCTAAATATTTTTAGGTCAAACTACGGTGTCCATTGAATCCGGAAGGTCGAACAACCTTGGGAAAGGTAATATGAGATGTATCAGAGGCTAGAAAGTATTCCCGAGTTAAAATCCACTATAGAGTGAATTTGGGTAAAAATTATCTTGGACACCTTCTAGTATTTTGGCCATAACGTTTTATCCTTATATCCAATTGATCTAAAATTTTGACAGTAGATAGTAGACATCTAGGGTTACAAAAGTGCGTCTAATGAAAATTTTTCAATTCGACCTCAAAATGGGTCAAAACTGCCTTGGCAGTTGGAGGAAAAATATGTCTGCTGAATAGTACCGGTACCGGATACCGGTACTACCGAGTACCGGTACCTCGATTCCAGAAGGTTTTTGGTACCGGTACACCCGATAAAAATCTGAATGTTTAATATCGCAGTCTTGGTCCGATTTTTTCTTTTTTTGGGCCTATAAATACTTTAGGCCGCCTCTTTAGTCGTCCATATACCATTCTAAACCCTAGATAGCTTGAGAGAGAATGAGAGAACTCAAGATCAAAGGAAAATTACAAGATATTAAGGTTATATTCAAGAATCCAAGCCCTAGTTCTTCAAGATTCAAGGTAGGGTTTTCTTCCATTTTCATCCAATGATGTTAGGGTTATTATACATGTATATTTTGACTCTAAATAGTATGTATTTGTTATGGGTTCATTGTTTCTTAGTATTTTTACAAACATTCACATGATTTGAACAAAATAATGGTTTGAAATCCATCAAATCCTAGTTTTTGGGGGAAATATGAATTTCTCTCTATATATTCACATCCTCTTGATTTCTAAAATGCTAGAGCTTTGTGTTGGGTATTAAAATGGTAGTATTGATGATCTCATGCCTATTTCCTTTAAATTTGTCTTTGTAACATGATTTGCAAAATAAGTATATTTCCTTAAATTGTTTTATTAAGTACAATGCTTGTGAAAGTTGGGGAAGTTGTGGAATTGCTTATATATGAGGTTTTGAGTATATTATTGGTATGTTACTCTTGTGTATGGTGTTGTGAGGGACTTGGATAACTTCGAGATCTGCCGTAAGGTGTTAGAGGTCAGTCTATCCCAGTGGGGGTGAGATGGTTACCTAATGCCCGTAATGGATTGTTGTTTGTGAGAGCAACCATTATTGTTCACTTTTGAGACAAAAGGGGTTAGTATACTAAATCCTTGGGAAGGTTTCGTCAATGCCGCTGGAGGCGGTATACACCCTTCCTAAAGAGATATAGGTGAACGAGGTAGAATCGTTGGGTAGATTCATGAGAAGCGACAACCTAATTGAGTGGTACCAAATAGAAGTTGTTGTTCATTGTACCAAATATTATTTCCCCAAGAGTTTCGGGTAGTATGGGATGCCGCGATAACTTGTGAAAATGGTGTATGGTGGATTGGATTATGTTGAAAATTGTTTGCCAATTAAAGTTGATTTTATTCTCTTCTAATTCTTTATTATTGTACAAACTTGAGATCTCTTTTAAAATGTTCTTATTTTATTTTAAAATTCATTGATATGTATGTACGAAATGAGACCTACCTGTTTTACTTGATTTCCAAAACCTTGAATGGGTTTGGAAGGATTTTCCTACAGAGTCTTGTAGTCACCCCCCCTACCTACAAATATTTCAGATTATACTCTTGAGGAGGAGTTAGGACTCGAGGAGCTCGTACCCTAGGAGATTCAGCAAGACGGGAGTGTGGATCCCCGGGAGGACTCTTAGCTGGACACTATATTTTGTTCTAGACTAGGGTATTATTTTGAAATAATGTAAAGCCTAGTCATATTTTGTAATTCCGCTGCATTATCATAGTTATTAGATTTTTGGGGATGTAAAGGTCATAGCTTGCCTATTCTTTTGGGATAATATGTAAATTTGATGAATTGATTTTATGGTAAGTAAATGGACCCGGTGTGGTCATTTTAGTAGAATTGCACAGGTTGGGTTTTGTGGTAGAGCTCCCCGTACAAGGGAGACTCTGCCCGAATTTTGTTACAATATAAATTGTTGATATAATGTTGATGGATTACTTAGTGCTCTCATGCTTAAATGGTTATTAGAATGTAATGCCGTCCAGGGTGATATTTGGGATGTTACATTAACTCAAGCCATATCCAACTTTTTACCTACAATCACACAACCACTTCTTTAATTATTTAATTAATTGAATTTCTTCTCATTTCCACCACAAAAAAAAATATACAAGGAGTATAAAAGCATACATGATGTGCAATATTTTTTGCTAGTCACACCCACCAACTTGAATTTTGGTAGTCCCTAGCAAACTTTATTTTCAAACCGCAAAGTGTAAAACTACAACAATCCATTTACACACATACATCGCCAAACAATCAAAATGCAAAAATCACAATGTAATTAAAGAAATAAACTTGGGCAATATAAAGCGAAACAATTGTGGTACTTTTCATTAATTACATCCAAGAGTTCAATACAAGGATTTAGAGTTCAAAATAAAATAACCCAAAATCCTAGAGACACTTCTGTTAGGCTGATAATTCTAATCCTAACTGTGCAACATCTACAACCAAAACAAAAAGAAACAAACAAACAACACGACGACAAAACTACTTGTCATCCTCACCCATCTCCTCCTCACTCTCATCATCACTTTTTGGTCATTCTCCTCATTGTCATCACCCAAGTCATCATCGTCGGAACCCTCCATGTCGACGATAGTAGAAGCCATAGATGCAGAGGTAAAGGGTCTAACCAATAGAGGTGGAGGTCCACCGGGGATAGGCTCGCCTGAAAAGGTGTGCTCAAAGATCTAGGTCAACATCAGTGAAAGCCCATACATCATCCTCTCCAAGGCGTCTAGGCTATAGAATTGTACGAACCGAGATAGAAGTGAAAGGCCCAGAAGTATAAGGCCCAGCAGAGGATGGCTCAACTCCCGAGACTCCGACTCTCACACCCCTAGTTTGTGCTACACTCTTACTGCTACTCGATTTACCAATAGCACCAACCTCAGGGGGGCAGCAGCACATCAGAGGTGCAACCTTGACCTTGTAATGATAGCACATCTTAGTGACAAGACTGGCAGAAGGGAGATTCGCCTTCGGCTTTGTAGCCTGAGCGAACTCCTTCATGAACTCCCAGATTAATAGGGCCACGTCTATTCTCTTCTTGGTCATGAATGCATGGAGAAAGGTGAGCTTTTCCACATTAACGTTCTTCCCTACACCTCGAGGGCTCATATTGCAGTGCAAGATCTTGTTCATGATCCTATAGGAGTGCTTGAGGCTCCCGACTAGAGTTGTCCATTTGAATTGGGTCGAGTCTTCATAGGTTAGACGTACATACTCATATAGTGTTTTCCTCCCTTGGACATTATGTGGGTAAACTGGGGTATTAGGGGCAGGTCTCTAGTACTTTATCAAGGTGGCAATCACATATAGGGTCATGTCAAATGTCTTCCCCCTCACATTTGTCCTAAGAATACCACCATCCTCGTCCACCAAATTCAATTTTTTATAAAATTTCATACACAATGCCAAGTTATACCCGTTAACTGGCTCAAAACAAAATCCCAAGCCCATGTCCTTCTATGATCCTTACCACTTTGTTATTCGGCCCAAGAGTGATCTTATCCACAAACTGCTCCCATGTGACACTTTTCTTATCTACCCTTTGGTTTCGGGCATCATTTCTTGATTTTTCCCTCCTTTCTCCCCTATCTTCGCTGCTAGGACCCTCCCCACTCCTTTTGTGGAAACTAGTGACCGCAAGTTGTGTAGAACTCGGCCCCAGTTGTTTGGTTCGGGCCATGAAGATCACCAATGCCCAAATACCCCAAAATGACTAAACTTATATCAAGAGTTGCTCCAAAGGCTCAAAAAAGTCAAGGGAGACCCTTCCCAACTGAGCCATTGCAAAATATTTCAAGCTTTTGGAGAAACCCTAAAAGAAATGGATTTAGGGGAGAACAAGGGTTTGTGGGAAAATCTGACAATTTTAGGTAAAATTCTAGTAAAAACCAACCCTAGATGTGAGAAATGGGAGATTTGATGGATTGGCGGGGGATTTTCGAAGCTTAGAGAAGATTTGAGGGAGAGAGAATTGCTTGGGAGATTGAGTACAATAAGAGAAATGAATAGTTAGACCGAAAAAATGAACTTAAAACCCTCATTTTTAGCTTTCTATGCTGAACCTTCCAGAAGGTCGAAGCCAAACCTTTCGAACGGTTTATGTACTAGAAAAATCCTTCCAGAAGGTTAATAACCAAACCTTCTGGAATGTTTTGCCTTTTGGGAAAAACAGTCCTATGCTCAAAATCTCACTTCCATTCCAACTTATTTCAACTCCTAAACATTCTAACAACCTATCTATGACATCTACTCTCCCAAAAATTTGAACCACAAATGTGAACCACAATTGAGTGATCATGCCCAAAGTCATTTCCAAAATTGCAATATACGTTAAAATTTTGACGCTTTCAAAGTACAAGACATGGATTTCTAAGTTTAACTACCAAATTGAATACCGAAAATGTAAAGCATAGATTCAAATGGTAAAGGCATTCCTAAATCTTCCTAATATAAAAAATTTGAGGAATATTTTCCCATCCAACAAGCATAGGGCTACATGACAACATTGTTCAAATACCTGAACTAAGCACACATGAGCATCACGAAGGCTTTAAATGGTATTCTAGATTATGCACCTGCATATTCATTTTCAAACTCGTATGTGTGTGGTGTGAACATGTAATTTAAGCATTTACCAAAAGAGATTCACATTTATTTGGCTATCCAATTTTTGCGTTAATGCAACTCTCACCAAGGGTGTCTCTTCACAATGAATCACACTATGGTTATCCTATTATGCTCTTTGTGTATATATGTGAGCTAGAATCATGTGTACAAAATGAAGTATACTCACATATAGTCCAAAAGTGAAGTTCATGCATAAAAATGAAACAACTTTGGCATAATATCATGAAAGAAATTCTAGGGCACTAGATAGCTAAATCAACCTTTCTTTTTCTTTAAAAGTGTGCTTTCCCATGCTTTCACAATATCATTTAGGACTTCAAAGGTTATAATGGGGCATTAGGATGATATTGAGTCAAATGAAATGAATGATAGAGGATAACAAAGAGGGAAGCTTCGGTGAATGACATTTATTTCAAAAAGATCTCCCTTTTATAGGATTTCTAGTCTAACATCATCACTTCACTCTTTATTTCTTTTTCTTCTTTTACTTAGCATTTTCCTTTTTCTTTTCTCATTCTTTTCTTCTTTCACCCATTTCTCTCTCCTTTTTCTTGGATTTCTCATTCTTTTTAATTCAACATTATTTAAATCCGCATCATTCATCCCTTTTGCTAGGTTTCTGCACCACTATTCCTTATCTTTTATGGTCAATCATGGTCAGCTCACGGAACAACCAAAGTATAGTAAATTTTTATTATTTTGCACTGGTTTTGTTAAATGTGTGGCATGGAAACGAATTTTCAACTAGGCTCAAACATGACACCGAGGATAGAATTTCACAACAAAAAGGCTAAGGCTCAAAGAAATAAAAAATGGCCTAAGATCATCTCTAGATAAGCATGGGAGAGCATTATGCATTTCAAGACAAGTTAATCAACTACCCAAATGCACTCTAACCAAAACAAGCATAATGAGATTATTGAACAAATTGACAATTTGAAGAATTGTTGCTTAAGTAAATATAAGTTCCCTCCAACAAGGATTGGCACTAAAGCTCTCATGGGTACTTATTCATCTCAACTAGTCATGTCAAGCTCTAAAATGTGAACTGAATCCGTAAATTGTCGACATTACACCTTTAAGGTGCACTTATGGATGAGTTCAAAAGCAAACACGTATGTGATACTCTTAGGATAGGATAAAATTCTATAATGTGCTCATGTACTCACAATTCAAAGCAAAGATCATCATATCAATAAATCCATAACACTTTGAATAGGGGAATATAGTTAAACATTCAAATATTTTTCACAAAAAATTTTAAAATTTTCACATATTTTGCAACTATTCTACAAAATTTAGGTCAAATATGTGAATGGTGAATTTCACCACAAAATGGTATCACCAAACAAAAAATTTCACAAAAATTTGGTGTATCATACAAATGGTGCACCTTACCCCCTAACTTGAGTTTTGCATTGTCATCAATGCAACAAAAAGATATGGTATGCAATGATGGGCTTAAAATGATAAGTAGGGTTAGAGAATACCTCGCATTGAGCTTTGAAAAAATACTATAATTTGCACATCTAATGAAAGAAAACTACACACGGATGAAAGTAAATAAACAAAATAACTTGGAAAAAAAATGTTAAAAGAAAGCTACTGTACACTAAAATCTACATGAACAATTATTCCTCGAAAAGGTTTGGATAAACTGGATCCACCAACTCTTCATCCACCTTTTTACCTTTAAAAGCCTCAAAGAATGACTTAAGTCTTTGGCCATTGACCTTGAATGTTTTACCATTCTCGGGGTTTGTGATTTCTATGGCTCCATTGGGGTAGGCCACCTTGACAAGATAGGGGCCACGCCAACGGGATCAGAGTTTTCCTTGAAAAATGGAGACTCGAGAATTACCCAATAGCACTTTTTATCTGGGCTCGAATGATTTCCTCAAAATGGATTTATTATGAAAAATCTTAGCCCTTTATATTGAAATTCTTAAGCTCTTGTGTGCATCTTTACGGATCTCCTTCAACTCATTCAACTCCAATTTCCCATTCTTGTCGGCAATTCTCAAGTTGAAGTTTAAGGTATTGATGGCCTAATAGGCCTTGTGCTCCATTTCAGCTGAAAAATGGCAAGCCTTACCATAGATGAACCTATAGGGTGACATACCTAGAATGGTCTTGTACGCAGCGTGGTAAGCCTATAGGGCATTAGTTAACCTAAATGGTCAATCCTTCCTATTAGGGTTCACCATTTTCTCTAGGATATTCTTGATCTCCCTATTGGCGAACTCAGCTTGGCCATTGGTTAGTGGGTAATAAGAGGTGTACACTTTGTGTGTGGCACCATGCTTATGCATTAAGGATGAAATTGGCCTATTGCAAAAATGAGAACCACCGTCACTTATCATTACTCGAGGCATCTCATACCTCAAAAAAATATTTTCTTTGAGAAATCTGAATACAACCCAATAGATATTGATCTTGGTTGGGATAGCCTCTGTCCATTTGGACACATAGTCCACTGCTAACAAAATATAAAAGTAGCCAAAATACATAGGGAATGGACCCATGAAGTCAATGCCCCAACAATCGAATATCTCAATTACTAACACTAGGGACAAGGGCATCATATTCCTATGGGTCACACTACCCAGTCTTTGGCACCTATCGCATTCCATACAAAATGAAACAGAATCCTTAATTAAAGAAGGCCAATAAAAACTAGATTGTAAAACCTTAGCCGAAGTCTTTTTGGAAGTGAAGTGTCCCCCGCACACTTCAAAATGGCAGAATGCATGGACGTCCCGTTGTTCATTCTCAGGTACACATCTCCTCATGAGTTGGTCAGGACAATATTTGAACAAGTACAGGTTGTCAAAGTAAAGTACTTCACATCCACCATAAATCTTCGTCTCTCCTCCGGACTCTAGTGCAGTGGGATTTGTCTTATAGCAAGATAATTGCAAATGTTAACATACCAAGGACAAACATAATGAATGAAAAATAAATGTTCGTCAGGAAAGGAATCAAGGATAGGAATATGCTCTTCGTCATCTTGAACTACAAGTCGGGACAAATGGTCCACCATAACGTTTTTCATCCTTTTTTGTCTTTAATTGTCAAGTAGAATTCTTCTAGGATGAGGATCCACCTAACAAGTCTCAGTTTTTCATCATAGTTAGATAAAAGATACGTCAAAGCAAAAAGTGATCAGTGTAGACTATAATAGGTGTACCAATGATGTAAGGCTAAAATTTATCCAATGCAAATACTATGGCTAGCAACTCTTTTCGGTGAAAGTGTAATTCACTTGTGCCTAATTTAGAGTCTTACTAGCTTAGTATATCACATATGGTCTCTTGTCTTCTCATTGACCAAGCACAACACCGACCGCGTAGTCACTCGCGTCGCACATGAGCTCAAATGGTAAATCCCATTTGGGTGGTCCCATAATTGGTGGCGTACTAGGCATTTTTTGAGTTTTTTTAAATGATGTCTCACAGTTATCCGACCACACAAATGGGACATTGTTAGAAAGCAAATTGGTCAAGGGTCATGCTAATGCAATAAAATCTTTTATAAAACGACGGTAAAAATCGGTATGGCCAAGAAATGACTTGATGTCTTTGACAACTTTTGATGTGGGGAGGTTGGAAATTGCATCAACCTTGGATTTGTCGACTTTAATCCCCTTTGCCGAAATGATGTGCCCGAGCACTGTCCCTTGTGTCACCACGAAGTGGCACTTCTCCTAGTTAAGAACCAATTTCTTTGCTTTGTACCTCTCAAGTACTCTCTCTAAGTTCTCCAAACAACCTTCAAATGAGTGCCCCAATATGAAAAATTCATCCATTAAGACATCCGCAATTTTCTCCACCATGTCGCTAATAATTTCGATCACACGTCTTTGAAATGTGAAGGTGCCGAAGGGACACATGAATGTAGTCTTCTCTTGGTCTACCAAAGCGATCTCAATTTGATTGTAGCAAGAGTAGCCATCCAAGATGAATAAAATAAGTGTCCGGATACTCTTTCCAACACTTGGTCGAGGAATGGCAAAAGGAAGTGATCCTTTCCTGTGCAAGAGTTGAGTTTTTGATAGTCAATACAAACTCTCCATCTAGTGACTACTCTTGTTTGAATCAACTCGTTTTCCTCATTTGCAACCACGGTGACCCCGGATTTCTTTGGTACCACTTGAGTGAGGCTAACCTATTTATTGTCTACTATTGGCAAGATGATACCTAAATCAAGTAGTTTGAGTACCTCATTCCTCACCACGTCCTTCATGGTAGGATTTGGCCTTCTTTGTGGTTATCGGGACAACTTGGAGTCTTCTTCTAGGTAGATGCAATGTGTGCAAATGAGGGGGCTTATCCTCTTGATATTAGTAATTGTCCAACCAATTGCTCTCTTGTGCATCTTCAACACTTTAAATAGATCCTCTTCTTGTTTTGGCTCCAATGAAGAACTTATGAATAGCAAGAATGTTTTGTTCTCCCAGAGAAAAGTGTACTTGAGAGTAAGAGGTAGTGGCTTCAACTCCAACTTGGGTGTTTGTACGGTAGATGGAAAAATTCTCTTCTCTTGTTGTGGAAGCTTCTCAAATGTTGGCGTCCATTTTTTTATCCCTTGTAAACTTTTTGGCTACTCTTGATCAACAATCTCTTGCTCACCCAACTTCAAAGTGCTCAATAGCGCCAAGTGATTCTCCACCAAAGTATCAATCTTATTGAATTAATGCAATTCCTCATCGTCCCCCAGTTGTTTACAAAAATTGAATACGTTGAGGTCCATTGTCATATTCCCGAATGTAAGCTTCATTAGACCATTCCTACAATTAATCACGACATTAGATGTAGCAATTAAATGTTAAGCTAGTATGATAAGAATTTGTGAACTAGGGTTAACAACCGGACCAGTATCAAGTACAATAAAATCAACAGGAAAATAGAAATTATTAACTTGAACTAAGACATCCTCAACTACTCCCCTCGGTGTTCTAATGCTTCGATCTTCCAATTGAAGAGTGATTGGAGTTGGCTTCAACTCTTCAAGTTGGAGTTGTTGGTACACCAAATAAGGTGGGTGCTTGATAAAAACGCTGTTGCTTTCTAACCTCTAAACATCACCCTTTAACATGTGTAGTATGACTTATGTGCGAAAGGGAGTGTCACTCTCCCTCAGAATGATACAAGATATGGGGCAACGAAATGGTGGATGAAATGAAATAAACAAAATGAAATGTGCATATAAAAATGCTTCTCAAGCACAAGAAGACTTTGGTATGTCGTATTTTATTGGAAAGTATTCCAAGATGGTCCCCTTAGGGAAGGAAAGTTGAAATGTGTGAAGGTGATTTTTTCAAAATGAGAAAGTGTAAAATCTTTTGTTTGTGTTTTGATGAGTGGAGAGTGAAGTTTGTGAATGAAAATGCAAGAAAATAAATGTTGGCTAATCCAAAAGGTTCACTCAAATGGGGATACCAATTCATCTCGAAACCTTCCTCCAATGGTGCATAGATGAACGATTGATTCATGAAAAGCTAGGGACAAGATGGTTAGGATCCAAGCATAAACCGTGACAAAGCCAATGGAATATCAAAGACTCACCACCACATCCACTCTCAACCCAGTCAAACTGAACCACCGTACACCGAGTAGAGGAAAGAAGAAGAGTTGAAATGAAATCCTCTAGGGGAGGTCTCCCTTGGATTATGATTAATACTCAAATATAGCATATTCTTATGCCCCGTTTTGGACTAATTATGTTTTGCTGGAGTTTAAGTGATGATGTTTCATGTCTTAAAGTGAACAAGGGTTCAAAGGCACCAAAAAGTACCATTGAAGGCAATCACAACATTTTAAGGAATAAATTGTAAAAGTTTGGAACAAGGAAGCAACGTTCGAACGTTAAATACTGTTCGAACGGTCATGAAAAACCAGGCCAGATATTATAATCTGTGTTGCAGGCTAAACCCAAGGCCCTGAAGATTCAAGTACTACGTTCGAATGGTCATCAACGTTCGAATGGTCAACAACGTAAGAACGACAACCACCGTTCGAACGCACCTGGAATTATTGGAAAGACCAGGCAAGATTCTGCAAGGACCTGGAGGGAGATTTTCACAAAGACTTGGAGGAAGATTCTTACAGAGAACCACGTGTCTTCTGACATAATTGGTAGGCATTGATTCCATCTGAAGTTTAAACGGTAGAGAGCAAAGACATAGAAACCGTTCGAACGCCTTTTACCGTTCGAATGGTATTGACAGATTGCCTGTTGAGTGGTTGGCTTTTCACTTTGACTTTGACGCCAAGCTCTATTCTTTTACCCCCTCCCCTGCCTTCTCCTTGCCTATATATACCCTTAGATTGTAGATCAAAAGGGGGGACTTGGCCCTCAACACTTAGTAGCCAACACTTCTCATTTGTAGTTCTTCTAAATTGTCTCAGAATTATATCTTTGTTAGAGAGTGGGGAAGTTCAAATTCCCATTCCTTTTCTATCCGTTAATGCTTATATTTACATTTGCTTAAGATTTGTAATTCATTTGTTTACATTTAGTCTTTACATTTATGTTCTTGATTTATATTTAGTCTTTACATTTATGTCTTTATTTACTTCTAGTCTTTACACTTATGCTTTTACATACATGCTTTTAATCATGTCTTGCATTTTCATTATTTGAGCTCCCTTCTTGCTTAGAGGAGTGAAACTCTTCCACTTTTCTAAAGCTTTACCAAAGCCGTGAAGGGTGGAACGTGATTCACTCATTCTTTGTGGAAGATTAGCTCCTCGTTACTTGTACTTTCACTTTGTGAAGTCCTCTACTTGGAGGGATGAGCATCACTCACTTTTCTAGCTTTACCAAAGCTATGAATAGTGAATAATTTCTCATTCACCCTTTAGTAAGAAGTGAAGGACATGTATTGATTATCCAGAGGTTATCTTATGTTTGGTTCTAATGCTTAACGTTAATATCCCCTTGTTTATTGGATGATTGATTGCATCTAGTAAAGCTAAGGTACTTTGTATAATCAATAGTCATTCTATGATACGGATGACTCTTGCATGGAAAGACTCCTCGTTTCCAGGCAAGTACTCTAGCTAGATCTTCATGACTACCCTTTAATCATCTCCATTGTCAAGCTTCATTTAAAAGGATGGAATATTAAAGCCATGGTTGGATGTCGTAAAGAAATACTTGCTTATTTGTGGGCATGATAACTCTCGGAGCAATTAATTCTCGTAAACTTCTAGTAAGACATCGGAACCATGACCTTAGTAGGCCATTTGTATCTTCTGATTAACTCACCATTGGCATGGGAGTTAGTTGATTTATCAAGCATAATTATAATAAACTGGATAATTAAATATATGTCCCGATCCTTGAACTAAAGAGTGACTTTATTTCCATTTACCTTGTAAACTTTCTTGAAGAGGATTCAATATTCTGTTCAGGAAATCACCCACATCTCACCATCCTAAAATCTCAAGGTTACAATCATTTGGTCTCCTTTACTAATTACTTTGAAACACCAACACAACAAGTTCCCTGTGGATTCGACTCTGGACTCAAACCAGATTATTACTACAACTTGACCGCCTGCACTTGGGTGTACACATTTCGGATCAAGTCAAGTTTTTGGGGCCGTTGCCGGGGAACTTATTAAAAAAGTGTTTTTAAGGAAAAATGTAAGAAGACCTTTTCTGTGAATAATTGTGAGTAACTTTGTTTTATTTTTCTTTTCTATTCTTTTATGTCTGAGAACGCTCCTCACTACAAAAATTTGCCGGCAGAATCTTCTGGGTCTGTGAACCAATCTGAACCAAATTCACCTAGATCAATAGTAGACTCTTGTGTGAGTATAATGGCAAACAATGAAAGAAACAGAGACGTTCCTCCGAGGGATGAAAAAGTGCCTAATGTTCGAACTTTGCGGGATTACTTGAATCCCACAAGAAACAGTGTACCCTCGTGTTTTGTATTTCCTCCAGATGCTCCCCCATTTACTGTAAAGTCGGGGACAATACAGCTACTACCTATTTTTCATGGATTGGATACAAAAAATCCATACCTACATATGAAGGATTTTGAAGAAGTGTGTGGAACATTTCAAGATAATTCTGAACTGGCCAAAATGAAACTTTTCCTTTTCTCTGTTAGGGATAAAGCTAAACAATGACTAAATTCTTTAAAAGCTTTTTCCATGCCCAATTGGCAGACTTTTCATAATGAATTTTTTAGAAAAAATTTTCCCTTACACTGAACAAATACACTCTAAAGATAAATCATGAATTTTTTGGTAAAAGAAGGAGAAACTTTTGTCAAAGTTGGGAGAGATTCAAAGATCTACTCCAAGACTGCCCCCACCACTCTTTTGAAAATTGGACTTTGGTAGGATTTTTCTAAGACTCCTTGCCAACTAAACTTTGTCAGTTTGTTGAAATGATGGCGCAAGGAGAGTTTAATGGTAAAAGTCCGGAGGAGGCGTTCAATTTCTTTGACCCCCATATCTGATAGTTCTCATATGTGGGACTCAACTGCTACTACCACTGTCGAGTCTAGACCATCCACTTCCCGGGGGGGAAATATTTCTTAAGAGATGATGATGACCTGAGAGCAAAAATGTCTACTTTGTCTCGAAAGCTTGAAGGTTTAGAGATGAAAAAAGTTCATCAAATTGATAATGGCCTTTCCACAGAACAAGTGTGTGGAATCTGTGCATTAACAGGACATCCTACTGGAGACTCTCCTACCATCCCTGCGTTCAAATAAGTCTTACTAGAAGAGAAAAATGCAATCTCCAACTTCAATAAGCCTTACTCCAACCCGTACTCTGAAACCTACAATCCAAGGTGGCGAAACCACCCGAACTTCAGTTGAAGGAACACACAACCAATTCCCATGAACCAGCCACAAAATTCCAATCCACCACCTCAAGGACCTCCTGCATATCAACCATACCAACCACCACACAAGAGGAACCTTGAGGATACACTAAACCAGTTCATGCAAACCCAAATGAATTTCAATGCCCAGTCCACCCAGTCTTTCAATGACTTCAAGGCATAAACCACTCAATTCTTCGAAGATCTAAAAAGCCACATCCAGAGGCTGACCCAATCCATGGCAACGCATGAGATGGGCAAATTTCCTACCCAACCAAAACCACCACAAGGCCAATTCCAGGTAGGCAACCCGTAAATCATGGATACCCCACAAGGCCAAGGCCAATCTATCACCACACTAAGGAGTGGCAAGGTTATTGATAAAAAAATCAAAAATATGTTAATTCCAAGATCAAGACCTGAGACAGCCCTGCCTACTGAACCAATTGAGCATGAGCCAGAATCACCAAAACCAAAAGAACCTTCATGTCCGATTCCAGCTCCTTTCCCTCATAGACTCAAAAAGGCCCAGAAAGTGAATAACAACCCACAAATTCATGAGTTGTTCAAGAAAGTGAAAATCAACATTCCACTTCTAGTTGCAATCCAACAGGTCCCATCTTATGCCAAGTTTTTAAAAAACTTGTGTACAGTCAAGAGAAGCCAGAATGTTCAAAAATGAGCATTTCTGACAGAATAAGCCAGTGCATTGCTTCAAGGTAGAAACCCTAAAGCATACAAAGACCCTGGATGTCCAACTGTGCCATGTGCCATTGGAGACTTCAAGATAGAACAAGCACTGTTAGATCTTGGGGCTAGTGTTAATTTGCTAACTTACTCTATCTACCAGCAGTTGAGACTGAGAGAACTCTAACCCACTTGTATCACACTCCAGTTGGCAGACAGATCTGTAAAAATCCCTAGGGCATTGTTGAGGGTATACTTGTCCAAGTGGATAACTTTATCTTCCCATTGATTTCATCATTCTAGACACTCAGCCAGCAATAGATCCAGAAAGCCAAATTTCAATTATTCTTGGTCGACCCTTCCTAGCAACTTCGAATGCACTAATCAATTGCAGGAATGGAGTGATGAAATTGACCTTTGGAAATAAGACTCTTGAGCTAAACATTTTTAATATTGCTAAGCAATCAGGTGAGGACAAAGGAGTGAAAGAAATATTTTTCATTCAGTTATTAATTCATGAACATGTGGAAGAGACCTTTGGTGAACCCTTTGCTAAAACATGTCTGCCTAAACTAGGCACCGCTGAGTCAGAAAATGATGACTCAAATCCACAAAGATGCCCCACTCATGTTGTTGAGAAATGGGCACCCAAATTCAAGAAACATTCATCAAAAGGCACAAAACCGCTCTCATCAAGTGATAAGTCGCCAAAGTCTGAATTACAGCACATATCCCATGGAAACACTTGTCACCTACGTATGAAAGTGGAACAGAAAAGTGAAGCATAGGAGAATGTTAAAATTTCCAAAGCCAGGATAAAAAATTTTCATAACAAAAACATTGTTTGGAAGTAATTTGAACCTTTTCAAAAAGTCATGCTGTTTAAATCAAGATTCCATCTTTTTCTTGAAAAATTAAAATCAAGGGGGACTGGTCCATACATTGCCAAAAAGGAATTTGATCATGGGCCAATAGAAGTAGAAAACCCATCAAATGGTAACATCTTTACTGTTAATGGCCAGAGGTTGAAATCATTTTTAGAGGACGTTGGTAAAAATGTGGAAATCATTATTTTAATGGAACCCAAATATCCCTCCTAGAATCACGCCTGCCGACACTCAAAAAGATCGGATCAGGCAATAACCCGACCCGAGGAGACCTCATCATGACACCCCCCACTCCCATTTCCTATATTTTCCCGACCTGTCTCTATTACACTCCCACACCGGCCTATTTCATTTCCCAATCTCCACTTTGTGTACACTTCACCGTCCTTATTCTTCCTTTTCTCCTCTCTGTTCTTCTTCGTTTTTATTTTCTATTTTTCTACAAACCCAACCATACCCAAGCGAAACCATGTACCCTGAAGAACAAATCCCTACTCTCATGATTTACATTGTTGTATTCTATCTTTTTATAGGTATCCTACTGCTATTCGCACTCGCGCATAGGTCTTACAAGCCCACCTTTGATTCAGATCTATGCAAAGAGGACCAATGATTCCATTTTGGTTTGTAGGTATCAGCTGAAGTACAGGTCTCTACTTTTCAACCTCATTTCAAAGATCTATATTGGTAAAATCAATACATTGGGGATAATGTTCAGTTTAGTTTGGGGGGTGTGAAAACCTGCAGTTCACAGTTGGTATTTTGTTTGGTATTTTCTTCGTATTTTGCATTTTGTTCGTATTTTGTTTTTATAATCGTATATGTGCCGTAAATTTTAAAATTTATAGTGTTTTGTGTGCTGCTGTTTGATGTTCTGATCATATAATGCACCTTGTATTATTATATGTCTGAGGGTCATTTTAAATTGTCTTTGTGACTGTCAAACGTTAAAGAACTAGATAGTGAGTCTTAAAGCTTAGGAATCATGGATGTTAAACTTTTTTGATTTAGTCTAGGAGCTCTGCGCACTTTTCCATCAGATGTGCATAATGTGATCATGAGAAAAGCAAGACTGGTAAGGAAAAATGAGATCCGAGAATAGCAAGCAAAACCTCTTTGTGGCAGAAGCACTTTTGCTAAACGCCGTCGTGCCAAGAGACTTGGTGCCTATAAACAGTGTGGCCGGGTATTTCATGATAAAAGATACAATCAGTGCTCTGAACCAATTTTTGGTTGCGCACTTGATCGATTAGTGAATGGGCAGAGTAAGGATTATCCTGACACGCCATCTTATTCAGGTGCTTTGCTTATTCGGTTTGTGAGACAAAAGATTGGAGGAGTCACTAGTAGTTCAAGGTACACAGAAGATGACTCGGATTAAGATTGCGTCCTGATAAGCTGTGAAAAAATTATGTTTTGAAGAATGAAAGGTAATGGTCCGAATTTTGGTAAATAGTGTGAAATTTTTGTACATATTTTTCTGATTTTAAATTACAACAATAAAAACATGGGCCGAGTAAAGAATGTCCCAAAATACTAACCTTAAGCGTGGGTGGGGATTTATCTTGAGACATCATGCATTTTTGTGTTGAATTTGTGATGTTTAACCTTCTCTGAGCAGATGTAGTGTAATAGAGGAACATTTAATTTTTGGTTTAACGTTCGAACATTGAGTACCGTTCAAACGCATAATAGTAACACCCCGCATTTTTTTAGATATGTATATAGATATATAGTAAATAATTGTTGTAAAATATGGATATTTTATAAACCTCCACATGTTGTGTTTATATAGTAATTATAATATATGGAATGAATCATATAAATTATAACATTAGAAATAAATATTTGGGAGGCAAATTAATTGTGAAGTTTAAGTTTCGAAGACATTTAAACTTAGAAAGGGCAATTAGATAAGTTTTTAAATGTTTGTAGGTCAAAATAATATCTCCATTGAATCCGGAAGGTCGAAAGACATTGGGAGAGGTAAAATGGGGTGTATTAGAAGTTAGAAAGTATTTCGGAGTTAAAATGTATATTAGGGTGAATTTGTGTAAAAAGGAGTTTGGACACTGTCTAGTATTTAAGTCATAACTTTTTATTATGATCTCCAATTGATCTGAAATTTTGCTAGTAGATACTGCACATCCAGGGCTACAAAAGTATATTTCACAAAAAGTTTCCAAATCTACCTCTAAATAGGACAAAACTGCACTGGAAGTTTCAGCAAAAATAAGAAGTCCGTTCAAACGTTAAATGACGTTCGAACGAACTACGTTCGAACGAGAAAGTCCGTTCGAATGACAGTGCATTCCAATACTTTTCCTTTGATGGAAAAACCAAAGTACTGTAACCAAAGGACGTTCGAACGCCAATAACGTTCGAACATCAGTTACGAAGTCTGGGTTCCAGATTCGTGATATGTGGACCATCTCTTGCACTATAAATACTTAAGGCCACCTCCCTTCGCCCCATTTCAGCACTTCTAACCCTAGAAAGCCTTAGAGAAGAAGAAATAAAGGGAAAAACACAAGATCAAAGAGGAGTTTCACATTGGATTGGATCAAAGCTCAAGTTCTTTAAGAACACCAAGGTAGGGGTTTTCTTCCATTCTCTTACATTGAGGGTAGGATTATAAATATGTATTCTTTTGACTCTAAATCATATCTATTAGCTATGAAATATGTGATTCTAGATATCCTTGCAAACCTTACCTTGTCTTGAACAATGTTATGGTAGAGTAGCCATTAAATCTCCTTTCTTGCTTCCAAATCCTAGTTTGCAAAGGGGAATGTGTTTTCTCTTGATTTTTCCTTTGTTCTCGATTCCCAACCTTAAATATTACTTGTTCTAAACTATGTTATGGGTGGGTAAACACTAAATCTTCTTGTATGCCTTTGAAACCCTAATTTTCAAGGGAAATGTGTTCTCTTGATTTGTCCTTTGTCTTGATATCTAAATTGATATTTATTTGTTATTGATTCTAACCCTTGTGATTCATTCATTCTTGATATTCAATACTTGATATTCATTGGTTCTTGATTTCAAGACTTGACATTTAATTGCTCTTGATTTCAATACTTGCTATGCCTTTGTTTTTGATTCCAAAGCTTGATGTTCGCATGTGATGGATTGCAAGACTTAATTGTTCCTTTGTTCTTAGTTCCTAAGCTTGATCCTTCCCTTGTTATTGATTTAATTCCTAAGCTTGATTATTCCCTTGTTATTGACTTAAAAACCTTAGTGTTTGGCATTGAACAATAAAATGTTATTTTTTATGATCTCATGTATTTTTCTTCGATTGCTTTATTGGAATGTTACTTGTGGAAATTGGAGGAATGTTGTATTACTTGCGATTGGAGGAAATGGTTGGTACTGTACCTGTTATAGGATAGTTTGGATGAACATGAGTGAGAGGTTCCTTGTAAGGATGCTCATACCAAAGAAACTAAATTATGGAACTTGCTTGTTAATTGAGAAAAGGTTTGGTATTGTATCTCTTGTGTGGTTGCACGATAAGAACATGGGTTACTATTGACCGGATATCATGGATTGGTTAGACGTCTTCTTTGGTAAGAACCTTTCCTAACACTCATAGTGGGGTTAGTGCTTTGGTAAAACTAAACCACTATTGCTCATGGGGTAGCATTGGTATGTACTTGCGTGGGACATAACATTTTCAATGGCGACCATGTGGCGTCTTGCTTCATATCTGAGATACGAATACAGTCGTGCATCATTCAGTTACCATAGACGGTTTCTACAAGAGTCTTGAGTAGTATGGAATGTCACAAGAACTTGTTGGAAATGGTTTATAGCGGAAATGGATTATAAATTATATATGGGTTATTGTCCATTGGACCAGATACGATTTTCACAAGAGTCTTGGGAAGTATGGGATTCCGCGAGAACTTGTGGAAATGGTGTATGGTAGAATGGATTATGCTTTGGAAATTGGTTGTCAACTATACTTGGTTGCACTTCTTATTTACCTTATGATTGTTTCTTAAACTTGAGATCTGTATAAATGTCTCTGTTTTCTTTTAAAAGTTAAATATGACATTTGTGAAATGAGACCGACCCGTTTTACATGTTTTCTAAACCTTGTTTGGGTTTGGGAGGATTTTTCTACAGAGCTTAGTGCTCACCCCCTACAAAATAATACATTTTTCAAGAGATGCTTTAGAAGAAGATCAATAGATGACGAGCATGTGGTTTGAGCAGCTCCTCTTGAAGGGCCAGTGGACCCGGAGGGGGATATCTAGGTTGTGTTTATATTTATGAAATTAAGGAGTATTTGGAGAATATGTAAAGTATAATCTTTTGTTATTCCGTTGTTAGATTAACTCGAATTATCTTGGATGTAATAACAATGATTTGGCATACTCTTTTGGATAATGTTGTAAATATGTTATTGATGATGAATGACATCTCTTTTATTTATAAATGGATTTTATTAGTCTCTCATGGTATGAATGGTTATAGATAGTAATACCTTCCAAGGTGTATTTTGGGGTGTTACAATAATGCTTGCAGTACTTTATGACTGATGAATTCTCTAATAGAAACACTGTCGAAAACACAAAGTACTAGAAGCAACACATTTGATTTTTGATCCACCGTTCGAACGTTAGTTCCGTTTGAACGGTTGCTGCTCGCAGTACTTTGCATCTGATGAACTCTCTGCTGAAAACACTATTGAAAACACAAAGTACTAGGAGCTAACACCGTTCGAAAGTCCCTTAACCGTTCGAACGACAGTTTAAATTCTTCATCTCACGTTCGGACGTATCCTTCGTTCGAACGGTGCAACGCGAACTATAAAAACCTAATTGTCTTTTTCATTTTAGAAAGCCCCAATTCACTCTAAAACTCTCAAAACCCTAGAGCCACCCTTCACCCCACAAACCTCAATCCACCTTCAGAGCCGAAGAAAACCTAAAATTGATCCTCCATAACTCTTCCCCACACCAAAATCATAAATCCCACACCAAGAACCCTAAGTTTCAGAAGCCTTTCAGCCCTCCCTCAAACTCCCCAACGTTCGAACAACATGCCTCGGATGAAACTGCCTACTAGGCGTGATCCACCAATAAGCCAAAAGCCTAACTTGGTAATGGAAGTGAGCGTAGAGAGAGAAGGGAAGCAAAGGACGAAGAAGTATGATCTAACTCGGTTTAAAAGTGCCTTAAAGGCCGAAAGGTACGAAGATTTCTTCCAAGAACATGAGGTTATTTGTGAAAGAGACGTCATACTTTCTGATTTTGCTGAGATTGGACTGTTGGAGGAAATGGAAAAGAAAAATTAGGTGAGGTACTTGAGATATGGAGGGGAAGCTGTCATTGACTTGGTGAGGGAGTTTTACTCTAACGACGAGATTGTCAACGACGCGATTCACACCTATGTGAGGGGAACTTACATTGATGTAGACGAGGTGGTGATTATGGAAATAAGGCAAGAAGTGCCTCGGGTAGACAACGCCATCTACCCTCCAAGGAGGGAAGCAGCAAAGAACACGGTAGGAAAGGAGTTGACGGAGATGCCTAATTTAGCATGGGGACTAGGACTTCTCTGAAACAAGGGGAGCTCACTGACAAGTACAAAATGCTTAACTTGATTACGGTGTCAAATTTTGCTCCCATCAAGCAAACAATTGAAATTTTGCCCAACATGGCGCGATTGCTTTATGCAATTGGAAATGGGCATAACATCGATCTCCCCTCCCTTATCTTGAGCAAAATGAAAAAAAAGGTGTGATGCAAAGAAGAGTGCACTACCCTTTGGCAACTTAGAGACAGAAATATGCCTAGAGAATAGGATCATGATGAGACCTGAGATGGAAATGCAAAAGCCTATGGGACCACTCAACAAGAGCTCTTTCAAAAGAATTGAAGGACATAATGGTGGCTCAACTACTAGGCAAGAGGTGCCACCAGCTAGAGGGGGAGACGATGTACAAGAGGAGCTTGACTGGGAGGAAGAGAGAGAATTAGAGAGAGTTTATGCAGACTAATGAAGAGGCAGGAACCAGTATCCACAGATCACTATGAGATATCATGATTGGCATCGAGGCCAACCAAGCCAGGCTTCTCCAACAACATGAGGAGATTCTTGGCTACTTGAAGGGTAGAGCTGGTGATGCCGGTGGATTTGGTGAAGATGGAGGGGATTGAGAGGATTTGATTGTTCTTTTTGTGTTTATGGATATTTGCTCTTTTACTGTTTAGTTTATGTATGCATTTTGGTGTAATCTTGCTACTGCTTTTTATTGGACGAATTGGATCATTAATGGTTGATGTATCAAATGATCATATTCTGTGAATAGAATGTTTCAATTTATCATTTTTATCTAGTTAAAAGCATTTGTAAAATTGGCACTTTAGCAGTTCTTGTTGATAAAAACACATGTGGATTTTGAGATTGCTTGTTAAAATAACTAATCACATGATCCGTTTGACACACATCTTGGCAATCTTGACCTCAGGTCACAACTCTTTTAACTGATATTATTTCTATGCTTACAATATCAAATGATCATGAATATTTGTTGTTCTCAAAGTACACGGTGATCAAACTCGAAAATAGAATCGGTATGCAATCGACATTCCTTGTAAAACCTGACATGATCAGTGGAGATTACAAAGGATACCATGGTTAGTTTTGAACCTTGCGATGCTTCAGAGAGAACACCAACATTTACTCAAGAAAGGTTTTCTTTCACCACCCATCTTTCAATAATCTCATTAATTTTGTTTTGATTGATACAACTAATGTGATCTATTGACATATCCTGCAGTACATACAGGTAAGACGACACATGCGTATGCACATACTTGAGAAAGGATCTTAGGCCATCTTTGGATAAACTTTGAGCCTCAGCCAATCCTTTCACAAAAAGTATGACCCTAGTCAGCCATGATTGAGCCTTTAAAGTATAAATTCTTTTCCAAAAAGCCCATATGATGACCAAGCCACAAGGAAAAATACTTGACTTACCTTGCTATCTAATTTTCTTACACCCTCGTATAAATCTGAATGATACAAGAAAAGCAAGGAAAATAGAAAAGATACTGGAGGCTACTGTTCCATAAAAGAAGAAAAAAATCGGTGAAAACAACCGAAAAAGGAAAAAGAGGTAGAGAGATAGGGAATTGCCAAGAAAGTAAAAATGGGGGATGTACATGAAAGAAATCCCGTTCCCAAAAGAAATGTCGAAAACCCAACCAGAGGTGTACTAAAATGCATAAAATAGATAGCATTCTTTTTTTTTTTTGAAACTTCATTGACATCATTTCGTTAGCCACTGACCTCTAGCCACACTATAACCTATGAAAGCCTTAATTGATCTCAATTCTGATGCATATGCACGTTGTTAATCACAAGTTAGGGTATGTTATATAACATTTCGTTATTTGCATCAACATTCTTCCATGAGGTTATTCCAAGAACATGATTAGTCTATTTGCTAAAAAGTTTCACTCCGTTACTAAATTATGCATACAATGTCTGATTGGCCATCTTCTGATTACATGAACAGTGGGAAACAAGTCACCATAGTCAGAGTGAATCTTTTGCTGAGAGCATCCCTATGAGAGATTTGGGAAGTCAAAACTATCCATGAAGGGTGATTAAAGTGGAATGTTTGTTATAGACCCATTCTATTTTCTAGAATGATCATCCTACTACAAAGGAAATTTCAAATGCTAATGTGTCAAATGCTAATTTTTGCATAGAGATAGTACCAATGGTGAAGAGCGTGCGGACCTTAAAGTCAAAATTAAGGGATGAGCATCTCAATGACCATGATGATAATTTACTTTAATCAGCAATCTCACATTTACATTTGTTCCACCGAAGTTTGTGGGAAGATTCACTGAAAACCCTCACGAGACAGCACTCGTCTTCTAGGGTAAACCTAGAGGTTTAACGACTTGTTGCATAAGCTAAATGCAACCGGATAACCTACAAAAAAGGTGTTAGAAATAGATTTACATTTAATTAATTGTTGTATTACTAGGGACTAACAATATCTAGGTTGGGGTTGTGATTAATACTCAAATATAGCATATTCTTATGCCCCGTTTTGGACTAATTGTGCTTTGGTGGAGTTTAAGTGATGATGTTTCAGGTCCTCAAGTGAACAAGGGTTCAAAGGCACCAAAAAGTACCTTTGAAGGCAATCACAACATTTTAAAGAACAAATTATAAAAGCATGGAACAAGTAAGCAACGTTCGAACGTTAAATACCGTTCGAATTGCCATGAGAAACCAAGCTATATATTATAATTTGAGTTACAGGCAAAACCCTAGGCCCTGGAGATTCAAGAACTACGTTCAAACGGTCATCAACGTTCGAAAGTCCATTGGAGCAAAGACAAGATCAGACTGACTGAAGACATAGCGTGTTGTAGACTTGCAGTCAGAAGGCCCAGACACTTGAGTGCCACGTTCGAACGACAACCACCGTTCGAACGCACCTGGAATTATTGGAAAGCCCAGTCAAGATTCTACAAGGACCTACAGGGAGATTTGCATAAAGACTTGGAGGAAGACTTTTATAGAGAACCACGTGTCTTCTGACATAACTAGTAAGCACTGATTCCATCTGACGTTTGAACGGTAGAGAGCAAAGACAGAGAAATCGTTCGAACGCCATTTACCGTTCGAACGGTATTGACAGACTGCCTGTAGAGTGGTTGACTTTTCACTTTGACTTTGATGCCCAACTCTATTCTTTTACCCCCTCCCCTACCTTCTCCTTTCCTATATATACCCTTAGTTTGTAGATCAAAAGGGGGGACTTGGCTCTCAACACGTAGTAGCCAACACTTCTCATTTGTAGTTCTTCTAAATTGTCTTAGAATTATCTCTTTGTTAGAGAGTGGGGAAGGTCAAATTCCCATTCTTTTTCTTTCCGTTAATGCTTACATTAACATTTGCTTAAGAGTTGTAATTCCTTTATTTACATTTAATCTTTAAATTTTATGTTCTTGATTTATGTTTAGTCTTTACATTTATGTCTTTATTTATTTCTAGTCTTTACATTTATGCTTTAACATACATGCTTTTAATCATGTCTTGCATTTTCATTATTTGAGCTCCTTTCTTGCTTAGAGGAGTGAAACTCTTCCACTTTTCTAAAGCTTTACCAAAGCTGTGAAGGGTGGAACGTTATTCACTCATTCTTTCTTGAAGATTAGCTCCTCGTTACTTGCACTTTCACTTTGCGAAGTCCTCTACTTGGAGGGATGAGCATTACTCACTATTCTAGCTTTACCAAAGCTATGAAGAGTGAATAGTTTCTCATTCACTCTTTAGTAAGAGGTGAAGGACATGTATTGATTATCCTGAGGTTATATTATTTTTTGTTCCAATGCTTAACATTCATCTCCCCTTGTTTATTGGATGATTGATTGCATCTAGCAAAGCTAAGGTACTTTGTATAATCGATAGTCTTTCTATGACACGGATGACTTTTGCATGGAAAAACTCCTCGTTTCAACGCAAGTACCCTGGCAATATCTTCATGACTGCCCTTTAATCATCCCTATTGTCAAGCTTTATTTTAAAGGATGGAATATTAAAGCCATGGTTGGATATCATGAAGAAATACTTGCTTATTTGTGGGCGCGATAACTCTCGGTGCAAATAATTCTTGTAAACTTCTAGTAAGACATCGGAATCATGACCTTAATAGGCCATCTTTATCTTCCGATTAACTCGCCGTTGACATGGGAGTTAGTTGAGTTGTCAAGCATAATTATAATAAACTGGATAATTAAATACATGTCCTGATCCTTGAACTAAAGAGTGACTTTATTTCCATTTACTTTGTAAACTTTCTTGAAGAGGATTCAATATTCTATTCAGGAAATCATCCACATCTCACCATCCTAAAATCTCAAGGTTACAATCATTTGGTCTCCTTTACTGATTACTTTGAAACACCAACACAACAAGTTCTTTGTGGATTCGACTTCGGACTCAAACCGGATTATTACTACTACTTGACCGCCTGCACTTGAGTGTACACATTTCAGATCAAGTCAGATTATCCAACTTAAATTCTAGCTACTCATAATAAAAGAAAAGACATGCATAATGTAGAGAGGCATAATTGAAATGGTGCATGAAACTTAATGTAAAACAACTTAAACTATGAAGAAAAATATTCCAAACTCATTTCAAAACTAAAAATGAAGAAAGCTTGTAAGAAACATTGGTGAAATGAAGAACATGTAACTAAACTTGAAATGAACTTGAAATAAATGACATGAAAGACATTAAATGAAGCTTACAAGAGTCTTACAATAAACTACAAGTGAAATGATAGAAGAAAATGCAAAAACATAAAATTTCATTACACTATTCATCATCTTCTTCATTAAGCTAAAGCTAAACTTAGGTAGCCACCCCCAATTTTGTGTGAATGCTGAATATATGGAGTGTGTCCTACACTTTTGTCCATGTAGGGTCCCATAGCATGAGTGTGCAGGCCTCCCATCAATGGAAGGCTGAATGATGGTTTGGACAGGCTAGGAAGACCTTAGCCTTTAACCCACATGGCTGCCCCTTCTCTCCCATCTAGATTAATGCCCTTGTCTTCAAAGTCTTTAACTAGGGTATAGAAGTCATGTTCTTGTGTAAGGAATGGTAGGGAACAAGTGGGAGAAGCATTGGTGGGACCCCCAAGCAAGTGGAGGATGAAAAAGAGTCGTTATGGACACTTTTGGAAAGCGTACCAGTACTTTAAGGCTTCTGGGAAGCGTACCAGTACTGCGTATCAGTACTCTTTTTTGATATAGACCAATTTTCGTAGAATCGCTGTAACTTTTGATCCTACTGTTTGATTGAGCTAAAATTTTGACACAATACATAAAACATCTAGATCTACAACTTTTATGCTTTGCACTCTTTCAGATTCGAAGTGGATAATGGTCAAAAATTGGGAAGACAGTGGTACTATGTCAAAATCCTTCACTCTAGTGGACAAAATCTTCCAAATGCATTTTCCTTGAATTCTTCACCTTCCAAGCCTCCCAAACCACATCAAAAGTGTCCATATCTTCACCACACATTCACACATAGTTGCAAGGTTATAAATCCAATCATTTAAGTTATAATTACTTTCAACATTAAAAATTCAACATTATTCATAATTTTGGCTAACTCTAAGTACTTAGATGCAAATTTTGAGTTAAAGTGCATGTAATAAGACCTTCAAATATGCAATATTTTGTTCTCATCAGTAGGAGATTAACACTTGCCCCCAAGTCAAGAAATGCTTGCTCCACCTAACAATTTCCTATTGTGATAATAATGGTTGTGCAGCCGTTGTCTTTGAACTTTGACTGTGTGTTGGTCCTCAAGATTGAACTCACTTGCTCGATAAGGAATGTCTTGTGTACATTTAACTCCCGCTTCACGTTACACAAATCTTTCAAAATCTTGGCACAATAAGGGATTTGTTTAACAACATCGAGGAATGGGATGTTGATTTTCACATGCTTAAACATTTCAATAATGTCAGAATAGTTAGCCACCTTCACGGGTAGCTTCAAATGTTGGGGAAAAGGGGTCAAAATAGGACATACATGCACATTATCATCAATAATTTTTTCTCTCTCACTTGCCTTACCCCTCAGAATTGCCCTTAATCTCTTTCTCTTTTTCCATTGTGGCCTTTGGTGGGTCTTTTGACACAATGATCTTGTCAATTTTTTTGCCACTCCTAAGGGTGGTGATCGCCTTGAGTTCCTCATAACTCTCTTTGGAGGATTTAGATGACTCAATCGCATGTTGACCCCTAGGGTTCTCTTGGGGTTAAGTAGGGAATTTTCCATTCTCTTGTAGTGATGACCTTATAGCATTGATCAATTTCATGATTTGAGTCTGAATGTCTTTAAAAGGGGTGGTGGTTTGATTGTTGATGATGGTTTGGATTTGAATGAATTGGTGCATGATATCCTCTAAATTTCTTTTATGAGGCGGTTGGTAGGTGGGTGGGTTGGATGATCCTTGTTGACCAAAACTTTGTAGAGGCAAGTTTTGTGAAACCCCTTGTGGATTAGACTGAGAGCTAGACGAAGGACCTTGACCATGGTATTGATTTTGCTTGGGAGGTATAGGAGGTGAATATGAACTAGACTTGTGAGCAATGAGATTTTCATTCTTCCAATTCAAGTTTGTGTGATTACTTCAACCCCGAGTGTATGTATTAGAGTGTGGGGAGAATGATTGCCTACTTTGATTGAAGGCATTGACTTGCTCATGGTACACCTCTTTAAGTGCCCGAACGTTAGGGCACTCCGATATGGAATGCTCAATATTCTCACAAATAGAGTAAAACTCCTCAGTCTTGGAAATGTTGGACAACTCATGTCTCCGATTTACCTCTAGACCCTCCACTTTCTGAGACAATTAGGTTATTTTGGAAAACAAGTCTTCCCGATCCCTTAAATCATACATGCCTCACCAACTTGATTGATTACTACTTGGAGAAGACCTAGGTACATCAACGGGATCTGTAATATCCCAAGATTGTGTATTTTGTGCCAATGTATTAAAGTACTCTTGGGTCTCATTGGTATCCTTGTTTAAAAACTCCCCATTGCACATCATGTCGATGAATTGTAGATGACCCGGTGTTATCCCTTCATAAAAAAAACTCACCAATTGCCATGCTTCAAAACCATGATGTAGAATTTCTTGTAGCAATCCCAACATTGATAAAATTGCTCATTGAGCTTTTCCAAAAATAATTGATTTTCTTTATAAGAGTCATGGTCTTAGGCACCAAAACAAAATTGTTCAAAAACTCAGAAAGCATTTGTGTCCAAGAGCTTATTGATCAAGGCTTCAAGGAATATTAACAAGGAAAACATGATCTTATACTAGTAAAAGAATGCATGAGGGAGTGGTGCTACGAGTAGGTTGGAGATAATCTCGCATTAACTTTGCTGGAGGATCAATTGGGATGTTGTGTTCCTCATTCCTATGCGGGAGAAAATACATTCAGGGGTTTGGCATTAATTCCCCTACCCATTGGAACATTAGCCTCCTCATCCTCGAAATTATCACCTTCATCCTCGGGTGGGTCTTGGTCAAGAATCATATTAGGTTCTAGGGGTCCTCTAACCAATCTATTTTGGATGCCCAATCCCCATATGCAAAAACAATATTTACAAACGAAATGAAAAGTAGACAAAAATATATACAAGGAACAACATACCTCGGCCCGTGATGAGAATCACAGAACTTACCTCCTTTGTCCCAAATCACCTTCTAATTCAACGTTTTGCTATCCCTGACAACGATACCAAAAATGCTTGATCACGTTTATCCTAATCTTTGAAACTCAGATAAATATGAATTTTTTCTGAAAAAGAGCAAAATAGTTATTTTGCCACTATAATGTAGAATTAAAATACGTATTCTCTAGAGCATGTATGATTCAACGAACTTTTTCGTTGGATTCGTATCACAAAATCTAGTTGCCCAGTAAATTTTTGTCAAAATCTAAGATAGTCAGATTTGTCATGTTTTACGAGATGACTGTAAGTCGAATGACTTTCCAAAGGTCCCCAAAAATAAAAATTATAAATTTCCCTCTAATTGTGTTAGGGATCAAATAAATTTAATTAAATATAAGTTGGGATGAAATTTATCATTTCGGGGCAAAAAAGTTGACCCCTACAAAAGGGGGCCGGGTGGCCCGACTCGGGCCAAGTCTTTAAAATTATAAATAGGGCTGAACATGAGATATTTCAATAGAAATATCTCTGCAAGAGCAGGTCTTCATTGTTGGAGAAAAAGAGGGAGAGAAATGAGAGAAAATAAATTTTCTTTCGACGATTCTCAGAGTTCCATCGGCCGGAATCCTTTAGACCAAGAGTTAAAGTTGGTTACCTCGAGGAGGGCTACACAACCATACTAAGAATGGAGGATTTCACTAAAGAACTAAAGAGGAGACTTTGTGGAATGAAGATTTTTGGATTTTGGTTGGTGTTCTTGGAGGTCCTACTCTTTGATTCACGCTCCAAGAGGTAGGGCTCTTCCTACTTTGGTTTTATTCCACACTTTGGGTGGATAGACAAAGGTTTTAATATTGAAATTGATCTAAGAAGTAGCTATGGTCATAGAGAAGAGGAAATTGGTACATAAATGATTTATGTCAAATTCTAGCTTGAATTTGATGTAGGAAAATTACTTGTATCTTCTTGTAACTTGGTGATGTTTTGGGGTATGATATGTGCGTAAAATGTTTAGTGCCTTGAAGCTGTTTGATGAAATGACTTGAGTGATTGAAATTGTTGTTTTGATGCAATTAAAGTGACATGCTTAGGCATTGTTGTTAACATGTGGACATATGCTTTATCATATGTTAGCATGGTGATAGTTTATGAATTTTATATGCATATGATATGAATTGTCATGATATATGTTGATATGAGAAAATTGCTTACTTGGCATGCTTTGAAATTTGGGCATAACATTGACATCACATTCATGGGCATGTGTCATGAGTGTGGGTGTGTTAGTGCATGGTGGATCAAACACTATATTTGGTGGTTGATATGTGGGCTTGTCACTATTGGACCAAGGTTCAATAGAGTCGCATAGTTACAAGTATGGAAGAACTTGTATCGGGTAAAGCAAGAAGGGCTAGAAGATCCCTCGGGTGCGAGGCCCAGTTATTGATTTATTTACTCCTTTTAGTGCAAGTCCAAAAAAGTGAATTTGGCGTATGAAGCCGACGGTGCAATTCCAAAATCCATTGCCCAACAAAGACACGAGATTTTGTCAAAGATTTTGATTTTATGAACATGCTCTTGGATCTGTAACGTCTAACAATGGTTGGTTTTATAAACACATGACTTTTATTTCAAACAAGCATTGGAGGAACTTCATCATTGATAAAGGCTTTACAAACATGCATTGCATTGTGTAATGGGAGCCGTTGAGGACTTGGGTTACAGTGCATAAGTGAGTCTCATCTCATTTCATGGCATGACATAAGAAATTTCAACATTAAATGCATATTCTTCCTTGGAATGCTATAGGGGATACTCTATTGAGTGTGACTCACCCTATACAGGAAAATATTTCAGGTGTAGGGTTCATACTGGCGGATGGCTCCCATTTTGAGCCTTATGGATGAAGAGGGACCGACTTGTGGTCTTTAATCTTGGTTTTTATAAAACATTGTTAAAATTTTGTTTTGGAATGTAAATTTATGGTAAATAAATAAAATAGAACTTGTATGTATAAAGTTTTAAATAGGAAATGATGTTATATATGTAATGATTGGTTTTTAAAATGTTTGGAATAGATTGGTAATAAAAAATGGCTGAAATTGGTAAAATTGGGCAAAGAGTATCAGTACATTGCTGTCTAGAAGGCAGATAGTACCGATACTACATAAACCATACTGGTACGCTTCTGTTCAGAGGGCAAACCGTATCGGTACTACCTCTAAAAGTTTTAAATTTTAAAAATATTTTGCCAAGCTTTCGCCCTATCTTTTCCTTCCCTCTTATGATATAAAGGGACCATAATGTAGTGTAAATCGAGGTATATTGGACCTTAATTGGATCCAATGAATAATTGAACACGAAATACATCAGTGGGTTAATGAATCCTATCTCATGGTGTCAGGTTATGTGATATTCATGGGCATTTTCGCGGGTTGATGGGTTGTAAATTGTTAATAAAGGACCCCCAAATTTTGGGGTGTCATAACTTGGTATCAGAGCTTAGATATACAAATTACTTAGGGCTTAAAGGGCATGGGTCTAGAGCATTACATTCATTGTGCATTTCATGTTATATGCTTAAATTGCTACATGTTTTGTGACATATGTTATCTACATAAGCGAAACACTAGGGTTAGAAAACTTAACCTTGGAGACTGGAAGAAGAATGAATGGGATGGTTTAGGATGTAGATGTCTATTAGTGGTGCCACACGCATTACTAGTGAGATAAGGAGAGAAGTTTCAATGTCACGACTTTGATCCCTACCTTGGGATACTAAGTTAGTGATTTATTACTATTTGAAGATCTATTGCACGTGAATTTTTCCCTAGGAGCTAGGGTGAGTATTGATCAGATATGTCAAGATTGTGAGTAAGAAATCTCAAAAATTCTTCTCAACGTTGACCTTAGGGTCATAGACATGTCAGAGTTTGATGTCATCCTTAAGATGGACTGGTTAGTGGCACACGCAACCATCATTGATTGTGATCGTAAGAGCATCACTGCCTATACGTCGGATGGTGTTTGTTTTAGCTTCTAAATGGAAAAGCAGGATGCTTTACCTCTAGCTGTGTACGACTCTAGATGGCATGAGAAGTTGATGGGTTGGCTAGCAAGCCTTACACTACAGGACAAGGCAAGATAGAAAATTGGTCTACCTCGGGTGGTTTGTGTGTATGAGGATATTTTTTCAGATGAACTACCGGGATTACCTCCACATAGGGATGTAGACTTCACCATTGAGTTACACCCTGGTACATCGCCTATGACTCCGCATAGAATGGCGCCAATTGAGTTATAAGAACTCAAGGTCCAATTGCATGAATTATTGGACAAGGTCTTTATTAGATTGAGCACTTCATCTTGGGGCGCTCCGGTGTTGTTTGCCAAGAAGAGGACAAGATCCTTTGACTATGCATAGACTATCGACAGTTGAATAGGGTTTCTAACAAGAATAGGTACCCTTTGCCAAGGATTGACGATTTGTTTGATCTGCTGAGAGGAGCACGAGTCTACTTCAAGATAGATCTTCGCACTGGTTACCATCAGTTGAGGGTTAGGGAGACAGATATCCCTAAGACGACATTGAAGATGTGGTATGGGTATGGACATTCAAGATGTGGTATGGGCATTCAAGATGTGGTATCCCTAAAAATTGACGAATGCCCTAGCGGCATTCATAGATCTAATGCGTAGGGTGTTCCAACCATACCTAGATTAGTTTGTTGTGGCATTTATTGATGACATTTTGATCTACTCTAAATCTGAGGAGGAGCATGAGGGTCCCTTGATGGTTTTTCTCTAGACCTTGGAAGACCATCCGTTCTACCCCAAATTCAGTAAGTGTGAATTTTGGCTTACTAAGGTCAAATTTTTGGGACTTGTAGTGTCGAATTCGGGTGTATTTGTGGACCCAAATAAGTTTGTGGTAGTCATGAACTAGGAGACGCCGAAGTCATTCTTTGAGATTGGTATGGTATTATAGAAGGTTCATTAAGGACTTCTCTTGATTAGCAACACCTATGACCAAGTTGACTTGAAAAGGGGTCAAGTTCGAGTGGAATGATTCGTGTGAGAAGGCATTCCAAGAGTTGAAAAGGAAGCTTACTTCAACTCATACTCTGATAGGCTCGAAAAGGGGATAAAGGTACACAATGTATTGTGATGCTTCAAAGGATGAACTTGATTGTGTTTTAAAGCTGTCTAGGAGGGTAGTGGCTTATGGTTCTCAACAGTTAAAGAACCACGAGCATAATTACTCCACACATGACATGGAATTGGTAGCCATTGTCTTTGCCTTAAAGGCTTAGTGCCACTATCAATACGGTGAGCAGTTCTAGGTGTTTTTGGACCACAAAAGTCTGAAGTATATCTTTACACAATGGGACCTTAACTTGAGGCAACGCAGGTGGAAGGAATATCTGGAATACTATGACTTCACATAGCATTACCATCCCGGTAAGGCAAATGTGTTGGCTGATGCACTTAGCCAGAAGTCACAGGACGTTTGGGCTACGTTACATGGGTCAGGCTCAGGTTACTTTGGGGTGTTTGGTGGCTATGCATTCCTTACTGAGCCGAGTGATCAAGTCCCAGGGATAGGATACAAAGATTATGTCCATTAGGGACCGAGTACTGTCAGGTACGGGTGACGAGGGTTGGACTATTCATACGGATAATGGTCTTCGATTTAGGGGAAGGATTGTGGTTCCCCCGTCTGTAGAGCTAAGAGGGGAGATCCTTATGTATTTTTGTTGCTCCCGTTTTGCTGTGCATCCAGGTGGTACGAAGATATATCATGATCTACGTTGCCAATATTACTAGAGTGGAATGAAGAGACCAATGGGTGACTTTGTCAGTAGATGTCTCACATGTCAGCAGGTGAAAACTGAACATAAGAGAACATCAGGGTTACTCTAGCCCTTGGAAGTATCTGAGTGGAAGTAAGCGCTTGTCACAATGGATTTTGTGACCTACTTGCCATGAACATCGCGAGGACATGACGCGGTATGGGTGATAGTGGACCAACTTACTAAGTCGGCACACTTTTTAGCAGTGTGGATGACCTTTCACATTGGAGGAATCCTACAGGTTATATATACGGGAGATTATCCGGTTGCATGGGGTGTCCGTATCTATAGTATCAGATGGGGATGCCAGGTTTACCGCTCATTTTTGGGAGTGTTTTCAACAAGCCATGGGAACACTGTTGAAGATGAGCACTATTTTTCATCCCTAGACAGACAGTCAATTGGAGAGGACCATCCAGAATTTAGAGGACATGCTACGAGCATATGTCGTAGATCTCAAGGGTAGCTAAGAAGAACACTTACCCTTGGTGGAGTTCGCCCATAACAATAGTTATCATGCGAGCTTACAGATGGCATCCTACGGGGGACTATATGGGTGTTGATAGACTAAGTGTTTAATATTGAAATTGAACTAAGACGTATCTATGGTCATAAAGATGAGGAAATTGGTATAGAAAAAATTGATGCCAAATTCTAACTTGAATTTGATGTGGGGAAATTACTTGTACGTTCTTGTAACTTGGTGACGTTTTGGGGCACAATATGTGCTTAACATGTTTAGTGCCTTGAAGTTATTTGATGAAATGGCTTGAGTGATTGAAATTGTTGTTGTGAATAATTGAAGTAACATGTTTAAGCATTGTTTTTGACATGTGGACATATGCTTTATGATATGTTAGCATGGTGATAGTTTATGAAAATTATATGCATATGATATAAATTATCATGGCATATGTTGATATGTGAAAATTGTTCACTTGGCATGCATTTAAATTTGGGCATAGCATTGACATCACATTCATGGGCATGAGTCATGAGTGTGGGTGTGTGAGTGCATAGTTGATCAAACACCATACTAGGTGGTTGATATGTGGGCTTGGTACCATTGGACCAAGGTTCAACAGAGTCGTACGGTTGCATGAATGGAAAAACTTGTGTCGGGTATAACAAGAAGAGCTAGAAGATCCACCGGGTGCAAGACCCAGTATTGGTTTATTCACTTCCATCAGTGCAAGTCCAAAAAAATGAATTAGGCGTGCAAAGCCGGCGGTGCAATTCCAAAATCCGTTGCCCAACAAAGACACAAGATTTTGTTAAAGATTTTGATTTTATAAACATACTCTTGGATGTACAACATCTAACAGTGCTTGGTTTTATGAACACATGACTTTTAATTCAAACAAGCATTGGAGGAACTTCATCTTTATTGAAGGTTTTACACACGTGCATTGCATTGTGTAGTGGGCGCCGGTGAGGCCACGGGTTAAAGTGCATGGGTGAGTCACATCTCATTTTATGGCATGGCATGATAAATTCCAAAAAGGAATGAATATTCTTCCTTGGAATGTTATGAATTTTTGTTGTAGCATATGAACATTTCATGTGCATCTAGGGGAGTAACCTCTATAGGGAACAGTCTATTGAGTGTGGCTCACCCTATAAGGGAAAAAATTTCAAGTGTGGGGTTCGCACTAGCGGATGGCTCCTATTTCGAGCCTCAAGGATGAAGAGGGGCCTACTAGTGGCCTTTAATCTTGGTTTTTGTAAAATATTGTTAAAACTATGTTTTGGAATGTAAATTTATGGTAAGTAAATGTAATTGAGCTTGTATGTATCTAGTTTTAAATAAGAAATGATGTTAAATATGCATTGATTGGTTTTGAAAAGGTTTGGAATATAATAGAAATAAAAAATGGTAGAAATAGGCAAAGCTGGGCAAAGGGTACCAGTATTGTGTACCGATAAACTATTGTTCAGAAGGCAGACAGTACCGATACTACATAAATCATAACGGTACGCTTCTGTCCAGAGGGCAAACCATACCGGTACTCTCTCTAAAATTTTAAAATTTTAAAACTGTTTTGCCATACTTTTGGCCTATCTTTTTCTTCCCTCCAATGATATAAATGCACCACAATGGAGTGTAAATCATGGTATAATTTACCTTGGCTGGATCCAATGAATAATGGAATAAGGAATACATCTGTAGATTATAATCCCGGTTAGTGGACGGTATCTCGTGGTGTCAGGTTATGCGACATTCATTAGTATTTTTGCAGGTTGATGGGTTATCAACGGTTAATAAAGGACCCCCAAATTTTGGTGCATCACAGCTTGGTATTAGATCTTAGGTATACGAATTATCTAGGGCTTGATGGACATAGGTCTAGACCATTGCATTTATTGTGCATTTCATGTTATGTGGTTAAATTGCAACATGTTATGTGATATGTGCTATGTGCATAAGGGAAACACTAGGGTAAAAAACCATAACCTTCTAGTCTGGAAGAAGAATGAACGGGATGGTTTAGGGTATAGATGTCTACTAGTGGTGCCACATGCACTACTAGTGAGACAAGGAAAGAAGAAACAATGTCACGACTTTGATCCCTACCTTGGGATACTAAGTCAGTGATTTAGTGCTATTTGAAGAGCCATTGCATGTGTGCTCTCCCCTAGGAGCTAGGGTGACTATTGATCATATATGTCAAGATTGTGAGTTAAAAATATCAAGATTCTACTCACTGTGGACCATAGGGTTATGAACATGTTGGAGTTTGATTTCATCCTTGGGATGGACTAGTTGGCAGCACACCGAGTCATCATTGATTGTGATCGTAAGAGGATAACTACCTACACGCTAGATGGTGTTTATTTTAGGTTTCAAGGGGAAAAGCATGATGCTTTACCTCAAGCACTGTACGTCTCTAGATGGCACGAGCAGTTGATGGGTTGGCTAGCAAGCCTTACCCTATAGGACAAGGCGAGACAGAATATTGGTGTATCTTGGGTGGTTTGTGTGTTTGTGAGGATATTTTTCTGAATGAACTACTGGGATTACCTCCATATAGGGATGTCGAGTTCACCATTGAGTTGTACCCTGGTATATCGCCCATTCTATGACTCCACGTAGAATGACGCCAGCTGAGTTGTGAGAACTCAAGGTCCAATTGTAAGAATTGTTGGACAATGGCTTTATCAGACTGAGCACTTCATCTTGGGGCCCTCTGGTGTTGTTTGCCAAGAAGAAGGACAAGACCCTTCGACTATGCATAGACTACCGACATTTGAATAAGGTAACTATCAAGAATAGGTACCCTTTGCCTAGGATTGACGATTTATTTGATCTGCTGAGACGAGCACGGGTCTACTCCAAGATAGATCTCTGCACCGATTACCATCAGTTGAGGGTTAAGGAGATAAATATCCCTAAGACAACATTTAAGATGCGATATGGGCAATTCGAGTTTACCATCTTGCCTTTTGGATTGCCGAATGCCCGGGCGGCATTCATAGATCTCATGTATAGGGTGTTCTAACCCTATCTAGATCTGTTTGTTGTAGTCTTTGTTGACGATATTTTGATCTACTCCAAGTCTGAGAAGGAGCATGAGGGTCATTTTAATAAATGTGAATTTTGGCTTATTGAGGTGAAATTTTTGAGACATGTAATGTCGGCTTTGGGTGTATTTGTGGACCCGGAGAAGGTTGAGGCAGTCATTAACTGGAAGAGGCCGAAGTCAATCTTCGAGAAACACATTTTCTTGGGATTGGGAGGATATTATAGGAGGTTCATTGAGGACTTCTCTCGATTAGCTACACCTATGACCAAGTTAACTTGAAAAGAGATCAAGTTCGAGTGGAATGATTTGTGTGAGAAAGCATTCCAAGTGTTGAAAACTAGGCTTACTTTAGCTTCTATTCTGATAGTCTCGAAAAGGGGATAAAGGTACACAGTGTATTATGATGCCTCGAAGAATAGACTTGGTTGTGTTTTGAAGTAGTCCAAGAGGGTAGTGGCTTATGGTTCTCGGCTGTTAAAGAACCACGAGCAGAATTACCCTAGACATGACATGGAATTGGAGGCCATTTTCTTTGCCTTTAAGGCTTGGCGCCACTATCTATACGTTGAGTAGTTCGAGGTTTTTTTGGACCACAAAAGTCTAAAGTACATCTTTACATAACCGAACCTCAACATGAGGCAACGCAGGTGGATGGAATATCTGGAAGACTATGACTTTAGTTTGCATTACCATCTTGGTAAGGTGAATGTTGTGGTTGATGTACTTAGCCGAAAGTCACTGGGAGTCTTGGCTAGTGTGGCTTCCCGGGAGTGGTAGATGCTCGAGACTATGGGATAGCTCATGTAACATTAAATGAGTCAAGCTCAGGGTACTTTGAGGAGTTTGGTGGCTATGTCTTCCTTGCTGAGCAGAGTGATCGAGTCCTAGGGACTGGATGCAAAGATTATATCCATTAGGGACCAAATACTGTTAGGTACGGATGACGAGGACTGGACCATTCATACGGATGGTAGTCTTCGGTTTAGGTGAAGGATTGTGGTTCCCTAGTCTGCGGAGCTAAGAGAGGAGATCTTGAAGGTGTTCCACTGCTCTCATTTTGCTGTATATCCAAGTGGCACGAAGATGTATCATGATCTTCATCACTAGTATAACTATAGTGGAATGAAGAGATAAGTGAGTGACTTTGTCAGTAGATGTCTCACATGTCAGTAGGTGAAAGCTAAACACTAGAGACTAGCAGGGTTACTCCAGCCCTTGGAAATAGCTGAGTGGAAGTAGGAGCATGTCACGACGGATTTTGTGACCCATTTTCTAGAAACACCACAAGGACATGACTAGGTATGCGTGACAGTGGACAAGCTTACTAAGTCTACACATTTTTTAGCAGTGCGAATGACCTTCACACTCGAGGAATTTTGTAGGTTATATATACGAGAGATTGTTTGGTTGCATAGGGTGCCCTTATCAACAGTATCAGATGGGGATCTCAGGTTTACGACTCATTTTTGGGAGAGTTTTTGGAGAGCCATGGGGACACAGTTGATGATTAACACTGTTTTTCATCCCTAGACGGACAGTCAGTTGGAGAGGACCATCCAGACTTTAGAGGACATGCTGCAGGCATGCGTCCTAGATCATAAGGGTAGCTAGGAAAAACACTTACCCTTGGTGCAGTTCACCTACAACAACAGTTATCAGGCAAGTATATAGATGATACCCTATGAGACACTATGTGGGAGGCCTTGTCTTTCTCTGGTTTGTTGGACGAAGGTAGGATAGAGACCCTCTATGGGTTGAAAATTGATAAGAGACACCTCGGAGAAGGTGTACTTGATACAGAAGCGTCTTCTCACGACTAAGAGCCGATAGAATAATTATGCCAATAAACGGCAGCAACCTCTAGAGTTTGAGGTGGGAGATCATGTCTTCTTGAAAGTGATGCCTAAAAGAGGAGTGGTCAGGTTCGGCAAGCAGGGAAAGCTGTCGCCAAGGTATATCGGGCCCTTCGAGATACTCGAGAAGGTTGGTGCAATTGATTACCAATTTTCGTTACCGCCAAATCTATCGGGTGTTCACGCGGTATTCCTTGTCACTATGCTTCAAAAGTACACCCAAGATTTGACTGATGCTGTAGATTGGGCAAGCTTGTTACTGATGTGGATGGTACCTTCGAACAAGGACTGGTACGTATCATGGATAACAGAGATCAGATTTTGCGAGGCAAGACCATGAGGGTAGTGAAGGTGATGTGGTAGCACCGAGGAGTGGAAGAGGCGACATGAGAGCGCGAAGACACTATATGAACCAATTATCCTTTCTTATTCGAGGATAGAGGTGCAATCTTATAGTCATTTCGTATTAAATGACTGATGCATATGCATGTGATCGTATGTGTATGTGTGTGTGAATTACAGGGACAAAATTCTTTTAAGGGGGGAAGAATGTAAAACACGGGTAAATTTGATTTTTTTCTGAAAAAAGAGCAAAATGGTAATTTTGCTACTGTAATGCAGAATTAAAATGCGTATTACATAGAGCTCGTATGACACAACGGACTTCGCCGTTAGATTCGTATTGTGCAATCTAGTTGCCCAGTAAATTTTCGTCGAATTCTGAGATAGTCAGATTTTTCATGTTTTGCGAGACGACTATATGTCGAATGACCTCATAAAGGTCCCTAAAAATTGAAATAATAAATTTTCCTTATAATTGATTGAAATTTCAAATAAAATTAAATTAAACTTAAACCATGATGAAATTAATCGTTTCGGGGAAAAAAATAGACCCGGACAATAGAGGGCCGAGTGGCGCAACGAGGGCCAAGTCTTTAAAGTTATAAATAGGGTTAAATATGAGATATTTCAGCAGAGATATCTTTGCAAGAGCTGGTCTTCAATGTTAGAGTGAAAGAGGGAGAGAAAAGAGAGAAAATATTTTTTCTTTCGATGATTCTCGAAGTTCCATCTGTCGGAATCCTTCAGACCAAGAGTTAAAGTCAATCACCATGAGAAGGACTACGCTACCATACCCAGAACGGAGGATTTCACCGAAGATCCAAAAAGGAGACTTTAGGGAATCAAGGTTTTGGGATTTTGGTTGGTGTTCTTGGAGGTTATACTCTTCGATTCTCACTCGAAGAGGTGGGGTTCTTCCTACTTTGGTTTTATTCCACACTTTGGGTGTTGATAGACAAAGGGTTTAATATTGAAATTGACCTAAGACATATCTATGGTCATGAAAATGAGGAAATTGGTATAGAAATGATTTATATCAAATTCTAGCTTAAATTTGATGTTGGAAAATTACTTGTATGTTCTTGTAACTTGGTGATGTTTAGGGGCATGATATGTGTTTAACATATTTAGTGTCTTAAAGGTGTTTGATGAAATGCCTTGAGTGATTGATATTGTTGTATTGATGCAATTGAATTAACATGCTTATGCCTTGTTGTTGACATGTGGACATATGCTTTATGATATATTAGCATGGTGATAGTTCATGAAAATTATATGCATATGATATAAATTGTCATGGTATTTGTTGATATGTGGAAATTTCTCACTTGGCATGCATTTGAAATTTGGGCATAACATTGGCATTATATTCATTGGCATGAGCCATGAGTGTGGGTGTGTGAGTGCATGGTTGATCAAACACCATACTTGGTGGTTGATATGTGGGCTTGGTACTGTTGGACTAAGGTTCAACAAAGTCGCACGATTACATGCATGAAAAAACTTGTGCCGGGTAAAGCAAGAAGAGCTAGAAGATCCCTCGGGTGTAAGACCCAGTTATTGGTTTATTCACTTCTGTTGATGCATGTCTAAAAAAGTGAATTAGGCGTACGGAGCTGGCAGTGCAATTCTAAAATCCGTTGCCCAACAAAGACACAAGATTTTGTTAAAGATTTTGATTTTATAAACATACTTTTTGATGTGCATCATCCAATAGTGCTTGGTTTTAAAAACACATGACTTTAATTTCAAACAAGCATTGGAGGAACTTCATCATTGACGAAGGTTTTACACACGTGCATTGTATTGTGTTGTGGGAGCCGGTTAGGGCTCGGGTTAAAATGCATGAGTGAGTCTTATCTCATTTAATTGCATGACATAATAAATTCCTACATTGAATGCATTTTCTTCCTTGGAATGTTATGGATTGTTGTATTTGCATGTGAACATTTCATGTGCATATAAGGGGGAGTAGCCTCTGTAGGGGATACTCTATTGAGCGTGGCTCACCCTATACAGGAAAAGGTTTCAGGTTTGGGGTTCGCACTCGCGGATGGCTCCCTTTTCAAGCCTCAAGGATTGAGAGAACTTGCGGCCTTTAATCTTGTTTTTCGTAAAACATTGTTTAAATTATGTTTTAGAATGTAAATTTATGGTAAATAAATGTAATAGAGCTTATATGTATCAAGTTTTATATTGGAAATGATGTTAAATATTTATTGATTGGTTTTGAAAAGGTTTGGAATAGATTGGAAATAAATGGTTGAAATAGGCAAAACTGAGCAAAGTGTACTAGTACTGTGTACCGGTCAACTGCTGTCCCAAAGGCGGACAGTACTGATACTACGTAAACCATACTAGTGCGCTTCTGTCTAAAGGGCAAACCATACCAGTACTCTCTCTAAAATTTTTAAATTTTAAAACTATTTTGCCATGCTTTCGGCCAATCTTTTCCTTCCTTCCAATGATATAAATGGACCATAATGGAGTGTAAATCATGGTATATTGGTCCTTGGTTGGATCTAATGAATAATTGAACATGAAATACATCGGTGGGTTATGATCTTGGCTAGGGGATGCTATCTAATGGTGTTGGTTATGCGGTATTCACGGATATTTTCGCGGGTTGATGGGTTATCAACGGTTAATAAAGGACCCCCAGATTTTGGGGCATTATATAATCTCTTAACATCGCCTGGTCTTGTGTATACGACTAATATGAGTAGGTGAGTGTCATTCTTTCTCGGGTTCGATGCTAGAAATGGGAAAAACGTGTGTGCGGATAAAAATGTGTGCGCAAAAGTGCTCCACAAGTGTAGAGAGACTTTTGATGTTGTGTTTTACATGGAATGGTGTATTCCAAGGTCGTCGCCTTAGTGAAGGAAGGTTGTATTGTGAGAAGGTGATTTTGTAAAAATGAAAAAGTGTAAAATGTTGTGAATTTGTGTTTTGGTGAGTGAAGTTTTTGATTAAAATGCAATGGAAACAAAGTTGGCAAATCCGAAGAGGTCATTCCAATGAGAATGTTAAATCAACTCAAAACATTCTTTCCTTGGTGCCTAGGTGTTTGATTGATTAGTAGGAAGTGAAGGACTAAAGTGGAGGTGTAGGTGCAAGCTTCCCTCGTGACAATTCTACGGTATGTCAAAAGCTCACAATCATGTCCGCATTCAACCAAGTCAAATCAAATACTTTACACTACAAGGAAGAATGGAGGAGAGTTGATTTGGCATACCCAAGAGGAAATCTACCTTGGATTAACCAACATAAAACTTAGCTACTCATATTAAATGCAAAGACAAACAATGTAGAAAGAGACATGGTAATGAAATGGAGATTAAAACTTGTATTAATGCAAAGAAAAGTTAACTATAAGAGATAAGTGCATTTATTACCAATTTGGAAATATTGAGAAGAAAAACATAATATAACAATGGTAGATTCAAAGATAGACAACTAAACTTGAAATACACCTAAAATAAATAACATTAAAGTGCAATTGATGAAGATTACAAGAGTCTTACAGCTTACTATAAGTGAAATGGGTAAGAAAATGCAAAAATTCAAACTTTTTCTCTCTAAACTGTCTTATTTCTCGAGCTTCTTTCTCTGAAATGTTGAATAATGGTGTGTAACCCCTTGCATTTTTGTCCACGAGGCTCTTTTAGCAAGTGTGTGCAGGCCTTTGCTAGATTTTTTTCTGTTGTATTCCTAATTTCTGAACATGAACCCTCAATGTGTATATGGCTTATATGTGTGGGTGAGTGTCAATCTTACTCGGGTTCGATGCAAGAAATGGGAAAATAGGTGTGAATGAACAAAATGTGTGTGTTTTCAAAATTGCTCCCCAAGCGTAGAGAGAATCTTGCAATGTCATGTTTTACTTGGAATAGGTATTCCAAGGTCGTCTCCTCAGGGAAGGAAGGTGAATTGTGTGAAGGTGATTTTGTCAAAATGGATAAGCATAAAATCTTTTGAGTTTGAGTTTGATGATTTGTTTTCTTGATAGAAAATGAAATGGAACAAGTGTTGGCTAATCCACAAAGGTCATTCCAATGGGAATACCAACTCAACTCAAAACCTTCCTCCAATGGTGTCTAAATGTTCGATTGATTCGTGGAAAGTGAGGAACTAAAATGGAGGGGAGGATCCAAGAATACCACGTGACAAGTCTATGAATATCAAAGACTCACCACCACGTCAACACTCATCCAGTCAAACCGAATCAACATATACTACGAGGAGGAATAAAAATGAGTTGATTTAGCTCACCCAAGAGGAGTTCTCCCTTGGATTAGTCAATTAAAAGTTTAGCTAGTAATGAATAAAGGAAAGACGTAAGTAATGTAAAGCGACATAATGAAGAAATGAATATTAAAGCATAAATTAAAGTAAGAAATCTTAAACTAATAAGAAAAATATTCAATACCCATTTTAAGAACTTGAAATGAAAAACTCAAAAATGGTAGAATCTAGAATGCCTCACCATACTAGCAATACTCTGGAAATAAACAACATTAAAGGTAATAAATGGAGCTTAAAAGAGTATCCGAGAAGATTACAAGTGAAAATGGGGTGAAGGAAAATGCAAAAATCTGACTTCTCTCAGTAAAACATCATCTTCTTCCTTGAACTTATCTCTCTAAAACTACTCCTAAGCTTAGGTAGCCTTCTCTACTAGAGCTTGTGTGAATGCTGAATATATGGTGTAGAGAGACTTCAAATTTCATGCATGAAGCTTGCCATAGCCTATGTGAAGGCCTCCCATCAATGGGATGTGAGTTGATGGCTTGGACAAGCTAGGACAAGCTTAGCCTGCAACCCACTATGCCTCCATCTTTCTCTCTCCTCCTCTGTCATCCTCCATCTTCTTTTGTTGACTTTAGGGTGTAGGAAACATGTATGCATGTAGAATATGTCAGGGGACAAGTGAGAGAATCAATGGTGGGATCCTTAAGCAAGTACAGCTTGAGTTCCTGGCTTTCTGGGCATTTTAGGCACAACCTTCTAGAAGGTCGATGCAAACCTTCCGGAATGTTAATTCTAGTAGGCTTAACTATCCGGAAGGTCTTTTGGAAGGTGCCAGCTCAGGACCAATTTTTGTAAAATTGTCATACATTTGATCCAACCGTTGGATTGAGCTGAAATTTGGACAAGATACAGAGGACATCCAGATCTGCAACTTTCATGTTTTGCACTTTTTTAGATTTGAAGTGAATCATGGTAAAAAAAATGGATAAAATAGAGGTACTGTGTCAAAAATGGGAAAATGGTGGGCTAAACCTTCCAGAAGGTTTATGGCCAAACCTTGCGGAAGGTTTTCATCAAAAATGCATTTTTCTTAGTTTCTTCACCTTTCAAGCCTCCTAATCCTCATGTAATGTATCCATCTCTTCACCGCTCATCCACACTTAGTTGTAGGATTGTGAAAGCCATCTTTTGCGCTATAATTACCTACAACATCAAATTTTTCACTTTATTCATAACTTTGACTAACTCTAAGTAGTTAAATGCAAAGTAAAAATGCATGTAATGAGGCTGTTAAATATGAAATATTCTGTGCTCATCACACCTCCCCCCCAACTTAAGCTTTACTAGTCCCTGGCAAACTAAATGTAAAAATTAGTCAAACAAAAACAAACCTATTCTAATTCCGCTATTGCATTTAGCATATACGATAAGACTTTAAACCCCTATGTGATCCTTAGTGGATGAGTTTTGTCACATGAAGGTTTCTAGTGAAGGTAGCTACAAACTTCTTTCCCTTGTATCCAAGATTTAAAACTAATGCCCTCATCCTACAACCAAAAATCCACATTGGACGACATTATTATATAAAACCATTCACATCATGAGAGCAACTAATATAATCCATAAATACACAAAGTTTCATTCATCGTATATAAGTTCTACAACATCCCCCAAAAGAATATGTCAAACTATGGCCATTACATCTCAAAATCAAGTATTAATCTTACAGCGGAATAAACAAAATATACATCATGAATTGTTTCAAAATGCATCTCCTAATCTATGACATAAAGAGAGCAACTCTAGACATTCCCCTCGGGATCCACGCTTCCAAAGCTACTTGCTCATCGACTCTGAGCTCTTCCTCTTATCCGAAATCTGAGAATAGCTATTGTTTATAGGGGGTGGACACTAAGTTCTGTAGGAAAATCCTCCCAAACTCAAATAGATTTTGAAAACATATAAAACAAGTCGGTCTCATTTCACAAATATCATAAATAACTTTTGAAAGAAAACAGTGACAGTGCATCCGATCTTAAGTTTAAGCAATAACAATAAAGTAAATGAAGAAGTAAAACAAATTCCCAACAATAAGCCATTTCCAACCATAGACCATTTCTAACAAGTTCCTATAATAAGCCATTTTCATAACAATAAATAATAATCCAAAATTTGTATATCTGTATCTCAGGTATGTTGGTCGCTTCTCAAGAATCTACACCATGATTTTACCTCGTTCTCCCATCACAAACCACTTTAAGAAGGGTGTATACCGTCTCCCACAACATTGACGAATCATTCCAAGGAAAAGTATACCATCCCTCAGCCTCAAACGTACGTGAACAATAGTCATTGCTCTCACAAACAATAATCCACTAAAAGTGTTAGGCAACCATCTAACCCCCACTATAATAGACTAACCTCTAACATTCTATGGAAGCTCTCGAAGGCAATTCAAGTCTAACACAATAAATCATACAAGAGATGCAATACCAACCAATTTTCTCAAATCACAAGTAAATCTAAAAACACCCAATTTCATAGGTATTTTTTCAATGCATCAATTCAAGAAAATAAGCAAGAGATCATTGATTAGCACAAAATATTGCATATTTTCATGTGCTAATCATCCTATTTTAACTGATGTTGAGGATTAAATGATTGGATATGTATTTGTTGAGTTGTTAATGATGATATTTGATGGTTGCAGTTAAAAGGTGCTAAATAAGGCTAGTTAAGGCATTCCCAAATGAATTGAGATGATTAGGGGTAAAAGAATGGCTAGAGGAGAGCTTTGGAGTGATGAAATCATAAAATCTAGAAAAGGGTGCAAAAGTGTATCGATACACAGTATTGGTACGCATTGCTGTTTTACTCTATTCTCTGCGACTCAGGTCTGCTGCTTTGAGGGTACCACCAACAGACCTCCTATGCTCCTCTGACACGTCCAGCACACAGAATATCCCCTCATGTACCTCCTCTTGGACTTTTGGAGTATAGATCTTAAATAGGGAGAAAGGAGAGAGAAGCTACTGGGTGTGGAGACAAGGCCTACACAGCCTGCACCAACCCACCTTAATTCATGCTTCTATGTTGGGAATCACATCAAGGTGCTACAGGAGACTCAAATCACTTTTTTGGGCATGAGAGCTCTCCTTGGTTCATCATTCTATACATTACAGGATAGAATATAAAGAGAGAAGCAGTGCAGAAGATGATGAATAGTGTTTTAGAGAGAAATTCGAGATTTTTACAATTTTTGCAATACATTGTCTTGTAACCTCTGTTATAAATCTTTAGAACTTCATTTAATGAAATGAATGTTAATTTCCTTCAAGTTCAATGCAAGTTTAATGGTCCCTTTAAGCTTTTACCATTAAAGCACCAAAGTTCTTCATTTTCTTAGATATAAAATGGGTATTCATTTCTTTCACTTTTAGCTTATGATTTCTTGTATTTAGTTACTTTAGAACATCACAACTTTGAATGCAATCTCATTACATAGTTAATGTAAATCCCCACATGTCTATACTATCAACAAACATCCTATTGGCTCCATTTTTATTTAAACGTCGTTATTTACATCTTAAATCATACTATCAGGATAATAAGTATAAAGGACTAAATAATAAAAGAGAAAAATATGACATTTGCATTCTCATCAATGAGCTAGCTTAGAGGAATTGAAGAAAAATTTTACTAAATATACAAGTTCTACATCATGTTGTTATGGATGATTCTAGGAAATGGATGGTAATTTGGTTTTGGTTAATGAATGATGCTAGACATAGATCTTCATGAAAGTCATCCAACCTATATTGGAGAGGGGTACGAGATAGGATTTGGGACAAAAGACACTCAAACTCGAGTTAGACAAGTATAGAAGAACCAAGCAGTCCGACAGACTACCTTTCACTAATTTGATCATAACTCCTTGTAGGAAAGTCCAAATTATGCACCGTTATTTTTGTTAGAACCCTAACTCGTATATCTTTCCAACCATATAGGCCACAAATACTAGAAATACCTGAGTCAAATCAATTTATTCTTCAAAGTTGACAAAAAATATGCACTAAGGTGTTCTTTGGATAGTAAAGTGTTGTGCTTTCTTCTTAGACCTTGAAGGTGTAAACCCCCATATGTTTATATTGATATATTAATGTATTTGTTTAGTGATTCTTATATATTTAATGACTTAAGAATAAACCATATGTATATTGAAACTGTTAGAATAGCACCTATAGCGGTTCAGAGGAATAAAATAGTAAATTTAGTGTTTCGAGTGTAAATTTATTTAAGTTTTGAGATAAATCATAAAAACAAATATTTTTAGGTTAAAATAACATAAAAAATGAATTCGGAACGTCGAAAAACCTTAGAGTAGTCATATGGATCAAATTGGAAATTTTAGTGGCAAAACCGTTATTTTAGAGAAAACAAAAACAGGCTATGAACAGTATTTTTCGGGGTTGGCTGTGTTTAAAACACTGATTTCAGTCCTTTACTCCCATTTCTTTCACTCCACTCTCACCCCACACTTCTTGGAACCTTAGAGGAAGATTAAGGGAGGAAGAAAAGGGAAGAAGGAGGTCTATAGGGCTTGGGCTTTCACTTGGAATCTTTGATTCAAGGTATGGAATTTCTTCTCTTTCTCTTTCATTGAGATTAGGGTTATGTATTTATGTATGTTTTTTTATAAATGTGATATAACTGATATGAAATCATCCTCTCTTAGTCTTTTGGGTAAAGATTACATGTTTTTAACAAAGTTAAGGTTGAATACCCATGAAATTCCTCTTTTGTTTGAAAAACCCTAGATTTTGGAGAGTGATGAATTTTCTCTTAAATTCTTCATTTATTATTGGAATTGGAACCATAGAACTTTTTGTGGAGTAATAAATGATTGAATTATGATCTCTTGGACTTTTCATAATTGTTTATTGGAAATTTACACATGATGAAATTGAGGATTTTGTTCATACTTTAGAAATTGTTAGTTAATTGAGAATCTGTTGGCTTTCTTATTGTATGGTTGTTGTGAGGGACTTGAATTACCATCGAAAGATGCCGTAGAGTGTTAGAGGTTAGTCTACCCCGGTGGGAGTGAGATGGTTTTCTAACACTTGTAGTGGGTTGTCATTTGGTAATGCAACCACTATCGTTCACTGGAGTTCGAACTAAGGGTGGTATACCTTTCCTGTGGAGGGATTCGTCACTGCCATTGGGATGGTAGATGCCCTTTTCCAAAGTGCTTGTGATGTAATTGTGATTGGTGAACTAGGTACAGTCGTTGGGTAGATTCTTGGGAAACAATCAACGTACATGGCATAGAATGAACCAATATATATCTATATATTTGTATGAGAACATGGATTGGATTATGTTGGAGTCAGTGCATTGGTATGGGATAATGCAATGACAGGCGCCGGTCCAAATCATTTGGCAATGGTTTATTGTTAAAGAATGCTTTTTAAATTTTTTCATTTGATTATCACTGTTGTATAAATTTGAGATCTGTATAAATGTCACAGTTTTCTCTCAAAATTTATATATGTTATTTTGCTAAATGAGACCAACCTGTTTTATATTTTTCTAAACCTTGTTTGAGTTTGGGAAGATTTTGCTACAGAGTTTCGTGCTCATCTCCTACAAATTACATATTTTCATATCATGTACTAGATGTGGAGTTAGAAGTCGAGAAGCCCGTACATTGGGAGACTCAGGTAAACGGGGAGGTGGATCTCGAGGTGGACGCTTAGAGCGACACATTCTGTTGTACTAGACTAGGACATTCTTTTGAAATAATGTAAAGTCTAGTTTATAATTTGTTATATTCCGCTGTGCTACATTAGTTAATTTTTTTTGGAATGTAAAGGCCAAGATGGGTCTATTATTTTGGGATAATAGTGTGGGTATGATATATGGTGAATTAAAGTTTACTTTATGATGGATAAATGGACCCGGTGTGGTCAATAGCTATGCATATGTGGACCCTGTGAGGTCAATTGTAGTATAATTATATAGGTTGTATTTTGGGTAGGGCTCCCCGTACTAAGGAGACTATGCCTGAATTTTGTTAAAATGTCAATGGTTGATGAATGAAACTTTCTTATTGATGGAGTTATTTAGTGCTCTCATGCAGCGAATGAAGTTTAGATTGTAATGCCGTCCAAGGGGGTTTTTGGGGCGTTACAGATATGGTATCAGAGCCTAGGATTTAGGTCTTACATGGGAGCTATAGGTTATGGATTACCACTAGGGAAGTAGGATTAGGTTGAAGGAAATTGTTGGTCTAATTTTATATGAACCTTATGCTTTAGATTAAAGTGATATTTAGGATGTCTTGTACATCAATGAAACTAAATTGTGAATTGATGTGCAGGATGGACGGTGGACGTGGACGTGGGCGTGGTCGTGGTCGTGGAGGTCAAGCAAACCCACCACCGCCACCACCTCCCGATGCAATGAATGGCATTTATCAGTGTTTGAGGGTGCTCACCACTCTGGTACAACACCAGAATGGGAACAACCATAATGGAGGAGCTCATCCATTAGCCCAAGTACCGGCCAATGGGAACGAGAATCGGCAGATGGTGGTTCTTAAAGAATTTTTATGCCAACACCCACCTACTTTCCAATGGAGTTCTAACCCCTTGGATGCGAATAAATGGATCCGCCGGGTCAAAAAGATATGTGATGGTATGAGAGTGTCCGATGATCTTCGGGTCGGCTTGGCTATCTATCTACTAGAGGGGGAGGTGGACCATTGGTGGGAATCGGTGAAGAAGATGAGGACCATGGATGCTCTTACTTGGGAGGAGTTCGACCAGATCTTCCAAGATAAGTATTTTTCGGAATCCATCCGGGACAAGATGAGCACTGATTTTTTAGATCTTCGACAAGGTAGCTTGACTGTGATGGAGTATGAGAGGAGGTTTGATGAGATATCCTGATATACCGTGGAGTTCATTTCTACAAAGGCCAGGAGGGCCAAATGTTTCGAGCAGGGCCAAATGTTTCGAGCAGGGCTTGAGGCCTGCTATCAGAGAGAAGCTGATGGCTCTCAGGATCCGTGACTATGGGGATCTAATGGAGAGGGCTACGTTGGTGGAGAGAGTCATAGAGGATACTCAGCGGCGACAAAGCCTTATGAAGGGAGGTTCGATTCGAACGGGTGCTAGTAGTAGTGGAACACAGAGAGTGGCACCCTACTGTCGCCCAGACCAGGCAGGGGAACAGAGACCGCCGATAGCTCGAGAAGTAAGAGGTGTACCGAGGAGGACTGCCACAGACCCCCGTCAGTGCTTCGTATGTGGAGGGGTAAGGCACTTCAGATACAACTGCCCATCGCTCCCACTAAGGGCCAATCAAGCAATAGGACAAGTGGCTGCAAACAGGCCACTACAGTAGCAGAGGCCGTTGGGAGCTCTAGCCCCAGGCGGCGCCACTCAGGGGAGAGTATTTGCTCTTATCCAATCGGAGGAAGATACCTCCAATGCCGCGGTGGAAGGTATCGTTCTTCTATATAATTCTTGGGCCCGAATCTTATTTGATCCCGGTGCGACGTATGCTATTAATCTGGGATTGGGTTCCGAGAAACTAGAACATGTTTTACATGTTGACTTGCCTACGAGAGAACAATTGGGTACTAGCCGGCTCTGCAAGGGTTGCGTGCTTCGTGTTGGAGAGCACGAATTGATTATGGATTTAGTTACTTTAGATATGAAGGGGTATGACGTTATATTCGGGATGAACTTGTACGCTTTCCGGGCGGTAATTGATAGTTTTCGCAAGCGGATTACATATCAGTTGCCGGGAGGAGTAGTTTTCAGTTTTGTGAATGACTGAAATTCTTCTCATCCATTCCCTACTACGGGTAGTAGATTCTTGAAATCTAAGGCGGGGAGCCAATTGAGTTTCTTAGCTAGCCTGATGGGAGATGATCGGGATAAACTCCATGCGGATGTGGTGTTGATAGTGTCGGACTTTTCGGATGTCTTCCCAGAAGAACTACCCGGGTTACCGCCACACAGGGAGATTGAGTTCAGGATTGATCTCTATCCGGGAACCGAACCCATATCCATTGCACCCTATCGAATGGCACCTTTGGAGTTAAAGGAGCTAAGGATGCAATTGGATCATTTGTTGGCCATCGGGTTTATACGTTTGAGCACTTCACCTTGGGGAGCCCCGATCCTCTTTGTGAAGAAGACGGATGAGACACTATGGTTGTGCACGGATTATCAGAGGTTGAACCGGGTTATTGTGAAAAACAAATACCCTTTGCCACGAATCGATGACATATTTGATCAGTTGAGGGGTTCTAAGTATTATTCTAAGATTGACCTTCGTACAGGGTATCATCAATTGCGGATCAAGGAGGAAGATATTCCTAAGACTGCTTTTCGTACTCGGTATGGTCATTTCGAGTATATAGTGATGCCGTTCGGATTGACTAATGCTCCAGCAGTCTTTATGAATTTAATGCATAGGGTATTTCGGTCGTATCTAGATCAGTTTGTCATCGTGTTTATTGATGACATACTAATCTATTCTCGGACTCACTAGGAACATGGACGCCATCTCTCTATTGTGCTACAGACATTGAGAGAATGTAAGTTATATGCAAAGATGAGTGAGTGTGAGTTTTGGATGAAGAAAGTGAAATTCCTTGGCCATGTGGTGTCGGAACAAGGGGTAGCTGTTGACCTCGCAAACATTGAGGTAGTGATGAAGTGGGAACCACCAAAGAATGTGACCGAAGTACGTAGTTTTCTGGGATTAGCAGGCTACTATCGGAGGTTTGTGGAAGGGTTCTCAAAGCTAGCAATGCCGATGACACGTCTCACAAATAAGGGAGAAAAATTCTTGTGGACTCAAGAGTGTGAACTAGCCTTTAGCACCTTGAAGGAGAGGTTGACGACAGCACCTGTCCTCATTATTCCGATTAGTGGGGAAGGATATGATGTGTACACCGATGCTTCGCTATGAGGCTTGGGATGTGTTCTAATGCAAGGAGGCAAGGTTGTTGCTTATGGTTCGAGACAATTAAAGGTTCATGAGAAGAATTATCCCACTCATGACTTGGAGCTTGCCGCTGTGGTTTTTGCTCTCAAGCTGTGGAAGTGTTACTTGTATGGGAAAAAGTTTCAAGTGTTCTCGGATCATAAAAGCCTCAAGTATGTGTTCACATAGAAAGATTTGAATCTTCAGCAGAGAAGGTGGGTTGAGTATCTAGAAGATTATGATTTCACACACAACTATCATCCAGGGAAGGCCAATGTAGTCGCCAATGCACTTAGCCGAAAGTCTTGGGGTGAACTCAATATTTTTGCATGTAAATGGAAGATGAGGGATGCCCTTGGAGATTTTGATCTATGGGTTGGAGAAGATGGATCCCGACCATGTTTGTTCAACCTTGTGGCTCAACCTACTCTCCAACGTAGTGTTGTGGAATTGCAGTGCTTGGATCCTGAATTAACGTCGATTCGAGCTAAATTGGAGAATAGAAAAACTATGGAGGGATGGTCCTTGAGAAATGGAGAATTGAGGTATGGGGAGAAGCTATGTGTTTCCGGTGATTCGCCCCTAAAGGAGGAGATACTTGGAGAGTGTCATCGCTCTAAGTTTGCTATCCACCCTGGTAGCACAAAAATGTATAGGGACATGAAGCGTCAATATTGGTGGAAGAGAATGAAGAAGGATGTGGCAAGGTTCATAGCACGATGTGCGATATGCCAGCAGGTGAAGATCGAACATCAAAAGCCAGGAGGATTACTACAGTCTTTGCCTATCCCAGAGTGGAAGTGGGATCACATCACCATGAATTTCGTATCGGGTTTACCACAGATGTCGCGCGAGCATAATCCAGCATGGGTTATTGTGGATAGACTTACCAAGTCCGCTCATTTTTTATGTATGAAGACCACAGACACATTCGAGACTTTAAGCCAGCTGTATGTCCGTGAGATTGTACGATTGCATGGAGTTTCGCTTTCTATCGTGTCGGATCGTGATTCTTGGTTTGTGGCACGGTTCTAGCAAAGTATACAACAAGCCATGGGGACAGAGTTACATTTCAGTACAGTGTTTCATCCCCAAACGGATGGCCAATCTGAGAGGGTGATACAGATTGTGAAGGATATGCTACGTGCTTGTGCGTTAGACTTCAAGGGGAATTGGAGCGACCATTTACCGTTGGTAGAATTTGCGTACAACAATAGCTATCAGGCAAGCATTGGGATGGCACCGTATGAAGCATTGTATGGAAGACCGTGTAGATCCCCGACGTGTTGGTTGGAAGCCGGCGAGAGTAGTTTGTTTGGACCGGAGATTGTTCGAAAAACTACCGAGAAAATTCAACTCATCTGGGAGAGGCTACGCACGACACAAAGTAGACAGAAAAGCTATGTGGATCAAAGACAAAGACCCTTGGAATTCAAAGTTGGAGACTACGTGTTCCTCAAAGTGTTGCCCAAGAAATAAGTATTTAGATTCAGCAAGAAGGGAAAGTTAGCGCCAAGATATACTGGGCCATTTGAAGTGATTAAAGTTATCGGCAAATCGGCGTATCACTTGCGGTTACCAGCTTAGTTGTTTAGGGTACATGACGTGTTCCACGTGTCGATGCTGAGAAAGTGTCAATCAGATGCAACGCCGGTCATAGACTTGAAAAATATTGAAATTCAAGACGGAGCAACCTATGAAGAACAACCGGTGAAGATTCTCGACGCCAAAGAGAAGATGCTCCGCAACATAGTCATCCGACTAGTGAAGGTTTTGCGGCAACGCCATGGAGTGGAAGAAGCTACTTGGGAATCAGAGATAGAAATGCGAGAGAAGTACCCATACTTATTCGCTACTTGAGGTAAGTTTCGAGGATGCAACTTTTTTTAAGGGGGGTGGATTGTAAATCCCGACATGTCTATACTATCAACAATCATCCTATTAGCTCCGTTTTTATTTTAACGTCTTTATTTACATCATGTTGTTATGGATGATTCTAGGAGACGGATGGTAATTTAGTTTTGGTTAATGAATGATTTTAGACATGGATCTTCATGAAAGCCATCCTACCTATATTGGAGAGGGTTACGAGATAGGATTTGTGACAAAAGACACTCAAACTCGAGTTAGACAAGTATAGAAGAACCAAGCAGTCCGGCAGACTACCTTTCACTAATTTGATCATAACTCCTTGTTGAAAAGTCCAAATTACGCACCGTTATTTTTGTTAGAACCCTAACTCATATATCTTTCCAACCATATAGGCCACACATACTAGAAATACCTGAGTCAAATCAGTTTATTCTCCAAAGTTGACCAAAAATCTGCACTATGGTGTTCCTTGGATAGTAAAATGTTGTGCTTTCTTCTTAGACCTTGAAGGTGTAAACCCTCATATGTTTATATTAATATAGTAATGTACTTGTTTAGTGATTCTTATATTTGTGATGACTTAAGAATAAACCATATGTATATTGAAATCGTTAGAATAACACTTATAGCGGTTCGTAGGAATAAAATAGTAAATTAAGTGTTTCGAGTGTAAATTTATTTTATTTTTGAGATAAATCATAAAAACAAATATTTTTAGGTTAAAATAACATTAAAAATGAATCCGGAATGTCAAAAAACCTTAGAGTAGTCATATGGATCAAATTGAAAATTTTAGTGGCAAAACCATAATTTTGGAGAAAACAAAAACAGGCTGTGAACAGTATTTTTTGGGGTTGGCTGTGTTTAAAACACTTATTTCAGCTCTTTACTTCCATTTCTTTCACTCCACTCTCACCCCACACCTCTTGGAACCTTAGAGGAAGATTAAGGGAGGAAGAAAAGGGAAGAAGGAGGTCTATAGGGCTTGGGCTTTCACTTGGAATCTTTGATTCAAGGTATGAGATTTCTTCTCTTTCTCTTTCATTGAGATTAGGGTTATGTATATATGTATGTTTTGTTATAAATGTGATATAATTGATATGAAACCATCCTCTCTTACTCTTTTGGGTAAAGATTACATGTTTTTAACAAAGTTAGGGTTGAATACCCATGAAATTCCTCTTATGTTTGAAAAACCCTAGATTTCGGAGAGTGATGAATTTTCTCTTAAATTCTTCATTTATTATTGCAATTGGAACCAAAGAACTTTGGGTGGAGTAATAAATGATTGAATTGTGATCTCTTGGAATTTTCATAATTGTTTATTGAAAATTTGCACATGATGAAATTGGGGATTTTGTTCATACTTTAGAAATTGTTAGTTAATTGAGAATCTGTTGGTTTCCTTATTGTATGGTTGTTGTGAGGGACTTGAATTGCCATCGAAAGATGTCGTAGAGTGTTAGAGGTTAGTCTACCCCGGTTGGGGTGAGATGGTTTACTAACACTTGTAGTGGGTTGTCATTTGGTAATGCAACTACAATCGTTCACTAGAATTCAAACTATGGGTGGTATACCTTTCCTGGGGAGGGATTCGTCACTGCTATTGGAATGGTAGGCGCCCTTTCCCAAAGTGCTTGTGATGTAATTGTGATTGGTGAACTAGGTATAGTCGTTGGGTAGATTCTTGAGAAACCATCAACGTACATGACATGAAATGAACCAATATATATCTATATATCTGTAAGAGAACATGGATTGGATTATGTCGGAGTCGGTGCATTGGTATGTGACAATGCAGCGGCAGTCACCGGTCCAAACCATTTGGCAATGGTTTATTGTTAAAGAATGCATTTTTAAAATTTTCTATTTGATTATCACTGTTGTATAAACTTGAGATCTATATAAATGTCACGATTTTCTCTCAAAATTTATATATGTTATTTTGCTAAATGAGACCGACCAGTTTTACATTTTTCTAAACCTTGTTTGAGTTTGGGAAGATTTTGCTACAGAGCTTCGTGCTCATCCCCTACAAATTATATATTTTCATATCATGTACTAGATGTGGAGTTGGGAGTCGAGGAGCCCGTACATTGGGAGACTCAGCTAGACAGGGAGGTGGATCCCGAGGTGGACGCTTAGAGCGACCCATTCTTTTGTACTAGACTAGGACATTCTTTTGAAACAATGTAAAGTCTAGTTTATATTTTATTATATTCTGCTGCGCTATAGTTAATTTTTTTGGGAATGTAAAGGCCAAGATGGGTCTATTATTTTGGGATAATAGTGTGGGTATGATATATGGTGAATGAATGTTTATTTTATGATGGATAAATGGACCCGGTGTGGTCAATAGCTATGCATATGTGGACCCTGTGAGGTCAATTGTAGTATAATTGTACAGGTTGTGTTTTGGGTAGGGCTCCCTGTACAAAGGAGACTCTGCCCGAATTTTGTTAAAATGTCAATGGTTAATGAATGAAACTTTCTTATTGATGGAGTTATTTAGTGCTCTCATGCAGCGAATGGAGTTTAGAATGTAATGTTGTCCAAGGGGGTTTTTGGGGCGTTACAGTTAATTTCATTTCAAACATGAGTAGCTAAATTTTCTAGTTGGCAAAGCCAAGGGGAACCTCCATTTGGGTATACCCTTTCAACTCATTCTTCTTGTTGTCCGAATTTGGTATTGACAATTTACGTGCAAGTATACACGATCAACAAGTAATAAAGTGATAAGTAGAGTATCGTTCCTACGGAGAATTATTGCTAATAACTTTCAAGTACTAACTTTGTATCAATCCAATTTTATTTAAAAAATTGAAATTGAACTATGAATTCACTAATTTAAAACTAAAGCTAAACTTAATAATCAAGGTTTGACTTTCTCGGGTAAAAGAAATTAAGATTACAACTTCTCCTAATGCTTCGTATAAATCTTTCTACTCTCCTTCTAGTAAATTGATCAAAATAAGGTGTTAACTGAGACTTCAAAATTATTTATCAAACCTCTTCCGATAGTTAGATAAGCATATCTCTCCCAATTAAATTGCTATATTCCTATGCAAAATAAGTTGGAATAGATTCATTAAGTTCAAACTCTCATAAAAGTTACACACGGCGTATAGGTATATTCCTATCCTATACACAAACCTAGCTATTCAACCCTATGGAGAATAAACTAGACGTATATTATCATATTCAGATCTATCCCTAGAATTCATCTCCTAATTTCATCTAGAGAATCAAATTAATTGTTGGCCACACAATCATACATTAAGCACAAAATATGACAAACAACTCATGTATGATCAACAAGAACTAGAAACGAGAGTAGAGCAATTTAACTAAACATTAGGTTCAGTTGTAATCTTAATAGAAATTTAGTTCATAATGTAATTGAAAAACAAGAATTAAAAGTAAGAGAAAAGGAATGAAAACTTAGGTGCAATCTTCAATCCTTCTCTAGCCTTCAAGTCCAATCTTCTTGGTGTCGATTCCTTGATTCTTGTCTTCAATTTTCGTGCAATTCCTTGGTGTTTTCTCTATGTTTTCAGCCCCCAAAAGTCAGAATTTTCTTATCCCACACAAACCCTAGCATATATGAGGCCTTGGAGTCCAATTTCGGGTTAAAACAAGTCATAATTTTGCGTCCCGGACTAGCACACGCGCAGCTACACTGAAACGGCGCTGAAACAGTGCTACATGGACAGTACGTGGGCGCAGGGGCGCTGATTCTGCGCTGCTCTCTTTATTTCTGCTGCAGACTGGTTTTCGTAGAATTATCATAACTCTTCGTCCCACCGTCCGATTGAGCTGAAATTTTGACACAATACAAAAGACATACAGATCTACAACTTTCAGGTTTTGCACTTTTTCATATTAGAGGTGGATCATGTTCAGAAATTGGAAAAACAGAGGCACTGTGTCAAAACTTTGGGAAACTAGGGAGCTAATCTTTCCAAATCGACCTTGTTTCCTTTCAAATGATCTTGTTTGCTTTTAAATGATGATTCCTACCAAATAACATCAAAACACACAAAAAAAATAAAAATGAACATAAAATAATTAAAAACTTGCAATTTCATCAAGCCGAAAGTACACAATTCGTAGGTATAAATCCCACTCATCACTTCTCCCTCCTTGTTGAGTTCAATGGTTCGATTTGACTAGGTTGAGGGTGGATAAATTGGTGAGTCTTCGATGTTCTGTATCCAAGTCACGTTTTATGCTTAGATACTTATCCATATTATCCTTAGCTTCCCACAAATCAATCGTTCATTCATGCTCTATTGGAGGAGAGATTCGAGTTGAGATGGTATCACCATTGGAGTGACCTCTTGTATTTGCAACATTTGTTTCTTATTTCATTTTCACCAACACACACTTCTCCAAACAATTTTCTACCACATATTTTTACACTTTATTTTGCTAAAAATTACCTTCACCTCGGTTTTCTTCCTTCTCTATGGAATTGACCTTGGAATACCACCAAGTAAAATACGACAAGCCAAAGTCTCCTTGCGATTGGGGATCAATTTTGTTCATTGCATATCATATTTACACCATCACATTTTCCTTTCCCCTTGCCCTTTCTTTTGACACTAACCCAAGGGAGAGTGACACTCCCCTTTGAACCATACATTTCACATGTTAAGGGATAATATTTAGGGGTTAGGAAACAAAAAGGTTTTTCAACAATCAATCATCAAAAGATATAATTTTTAATGTTCAACAAAGCACTAGAGTTTTGAATTTTAGAACAAAGCGACATCAAGAAGAAAAATCCATCTTTCTTGAAAAACTAGGTTTTGAATCAAGAACAATGAAAATCAAGCTTTGATATCAAGAACAAATGAATATCAAGTTTTGATATCAAGAACAAGTGGATATCATTTTTTGAAATCAAGAACAAATGGATATCAAGTTTTGATATCAAGAACAATTGAATATCAAGTTTTCAAATAAATATCAAAGTTTTGATATCAAGAACAATTGAATATCAAGGACAAATGAATATCAAGTTTTAAAATGAAGAACAAAGGAATATCAAAAAGAAAAATCAATACTTCTTGACAATCTAGAGTTTTGATGTCAAAAACAAAGATTTTATGGCTATCAAGGTACAACTTCCATCAAAATATGGTAAGATTTACAAAAACAATAAAAAACAAGGATTCCAATACATATATATAAGCTTGAGAGTCAAAACATGTAAATATATAAGCCCTAGCATCAATGAACAAGAGTAGAAGAAAACCCCTATCTTCTTCTTCCTTAGTGTTCTTGAAAAACTAGAAGTTTTGATCTTCTTCAAGATGAAAATCCTCCATTGATCTTGTGTTTTCCCCTTCTTTATTCCTCTTTAAGTCTTCCTAGGGTTAGAAATGTTGTATTGGAGCTAGAGGAGGGGACATTGTGAATTTATAGGGTAAGAAAGATGTCCAACCAACGTAAATATGATGTTCTAATTCGTTGCCCTCGTTCAAACGTCATTCGTGTTCAAACATCACTTGCTCCCAATCCTTTTTTTTTCCTATCAGACAAGAGTACTGGAAGGAACTGTCATTCGAATGGACTTTTACGTTCAACGTTGGTCATTCGAACGTACTTTCACGTTCGAACATTTTCCCCGTTTTATTAGAACTTCTAGTGAAGTTCTGACCTATTTAGAGGTCGATTTGAAAAAATTTTGTGAATTACACTTTTGTAGCCCTATAAGTCTAGTATCTACAGTAAAAAATTCAGCTCAAACGGACATTAGCGTAAAAAGGTATGATTAAATTACTAAGACAGTGCCAAATTCTTTCCTTCTCGAATTCTATCTAAAATATGTTTTTACTCCAAATTACTTACTAACTTATAATACACTCCTTATTACCTTGCCTAACATTTTTATTTCTATTCTTACAATCTACATAGTTCATGCGTACATCATTACATATATTAGCATTTCAAAAACATAATTCCGTTACTATAGAATGATCAGAATGTGGGGGTTTACAATCCTTCCCCCTTAAAGAAAGTTTCATCCTCAAAACTTACCTTAAGTAGAGAAAAAATGAGGGTACTTCTCTCGCATCTCCAGCTCCGGTTCTCAGGTAGCTTCCTCCACCCCATGAAGTTGTCACAAGACTTTCACCAGTTGGATTACTTTATTGCGAAGCACCTTCTCCTTAGTATCGAGAATCTTCACAGTTGTTCTTCATATGTTGCTCCATCTTGAACTTCAATGTCCTCCAATTCTACGACATGTGTTGTATTTGATTGACACTTTCTTAACATTGAAACATGGAATACGTTATGTACCCATGACAATTGGGCTGGTAACCGAAGTTGATACGCCACTTTGCCCACTACTTTGATCACTTCAAATGATCCGGTATATCTTGGGGCCAATTTTCCCTTCTTGCCGAATCTAAACACTTCCTTCTTGGGTGACACCTTGAGGAACACATAGTCCCCCTCTTAAAATTCCAATGGTCTTCTTCTGCTGTCCGCATAACTTTTCTGTCTACTTTGAGCCGTGCGTAGTCTTTTCCAGATGAGTTGAATTTTCACAATAGTCTCCCGAACAATTTATGGCCGAAACAGACTACTCTCCCTGAAGATGGGTTGAAGTGCACGACAAATATTGTGTACCCTAAGGTTTTGTTGTAACGTTCAATATTTTACAAGGACGAAATGGTATAAATCATTTGTATGTCTATTTCTATTGATTGTAAACATTTTTAAAATGTTATTTTATTGATCAAATTTTATTCAGTCTCTGTAGAATTGGGATGAAAAAGCGTAAGAGTTAAAAAGAATAAATACAACCCATCTTTTTCGAAGGGGTTGTTTGAATTAGATCACTAATTTTTTTTATATAGTTTATTTTTTATTTCCAAGTTTATAATTTTAAAATTCCTATCATGTACTAAATTTAATTTTTTTTTATAAATCCTAGATTGTTGTACAATCCCCCAATGGGAAGATGAGAATTTGGATTGATATAGTGACATTCAAGATTGTGATAGAGATAGAGTATGACTCATTTTGATAAACTAGATTAATGAATGACCCATTTTTCAAATGTACTATATAATTACATTTTATGGCCATTATTTAATCCTATTTATGTGTAGGCACAACTATGGGTTAATTTTTCAATGATAAATAGTTCGAAATAGGTAGAACAATGGTTATTATTGTTGTTATGCCTAAAACAATTGATAAATAGTCATGTTTATGCATGACAATGGTTAATATTATGATGTTTTTGTTGTAATCAGCATGCATATGGCATAGTTTGGTTATGATTATAAAATATATAAGTTTTGTAGATAGGTTGCTATATTTGTGGCATCATATGCTAAAATGATACTCTGCCGAAAAATTGAAAGTTTCTTACATTGATTTCAATTTCTTTCATTACTTGATTTTTGAATTTTAAACAAATTTTTTAGTGACCCAAAATGTAATTCAATACCTCTTGCTTGTTTTTTGTTCATTCATTGAGATAGTGACTTATTTATGAGTAGTTTATATTTTTTTGTTGTGTGATTAAAGTAGTATGTGATTAAAAAATTTTATGGGTTTATTTCAATTTTTTAAGAATCTTATATTATGTATGTCACTTTTACAAGTATTCATATAGTTGTTTATGTAGGAAGAATGTTGTCGTGGTAATTGGTACACAGTCGGATTTCAGTGTGCATATGACATGGTTTGATTATGATTAGGAAATGTTTATGGTTTGTAGACATGTTAATATATTTGTACCATCATATTTTCAGAGGATACTTTGTCAAAATTTTGAAAGTTTCTTACATTGATTTCAATTTATCTATGTAATATATACCAAAAAAGAGCTTTGTTTTTTAATTGGACAAATTTTATGATAACCCAAAATGTAATTCAATACCTCTTACTTGGTTTTTGTTTACTCATTGAGATATAGATTAATTTAGAAATAGTTTATATTATTTTGTTGTGTGATTAAAGTTGTTTTTCTGTCAGTTTTAAAAATATTCATATAGTTGTTCGTGTACGAAAAATGATCTTCTATTGTTTTACAAGCATATATTATTGTACAAATACGTACATTTTACTTGGTCCATTGTATAGACACCACAAATTGTTTTGTGGGTCTTCGTTTAAAATAGATAACACAATTTGATTGAATTGATGCAATATAAGTTGAGGATTAAAACTGGTTTCACAGTTTATTTGTTTTTTAGATGATGGATTATGTAATTAGTATATTATTGATTGAATCTATGGGGATCTTATTTTTAGGGGAAATTATGTCCAAATATTTTTACAAAAACAAAATATTTTTTTTAGATTAAATAACATAAATGGTACATTCATTCTTTAACCATCTCTCTAATAATTTGACCCTTTTTATTTCACTAAAGTCATGACATTAAAAATGGTCAACAGATTTACAGTTTAATGTATGTTTATATTCATTATTTTATTGTTTTGTGTTTAAGAACTATGTGCAGCGCCTTTAGGCACATGATATATGGCAAGTTTAGACTTTCAATTTAGTATGTGTCCGAGTTCAATGCTTGATTATTTTGTGTCCAAATTCAATTTTTGATTTTTTTTTCGTTGCACCGTGCCTTCAAGCACAAGCTATCCCTAGTGTATATATATATTGCTAAGCTTTGATCCATCTCTTGTGCACACAATTTTTTTTTGTAATACTTAAATTAATATCGCATGCCCACCACCCCAACTTAATCCTATGTGCATTAACATATATCAAGTAAATTAATTTTTTCCATGCAAGATACCCACTAGATATGTATATATATATGTACATCCAAGGTACACATCAATATATATATATATATATATATATATATATATATATATAT
>CM042184.1:28427108-28481278 GCA_023539305.1 Ilex asprella | reverse complement strand
AGCCCGACAACCGGATCCTCCTAAGTGTTCTGCAGAACAATTTGGTGGTAAGTACTGTGATTTCTTGTTCCGTTTTGTTTCATTGATGTCCAAATAACTGTTCCTTCATTTTCCACACAAGCCTGCGAGTAGATGGGGGTCATCATCGAACGTTTTTGGGAGCACAAGTAGGCAGCGCGGAACGCCGACTTGGCAGCGAAGGCCAAAGATTAGTTTTTCAAGAAGGCGGAGGCTAGCATCGTTGACCAGACCAAACACCTCGCCAAGAAGATTCGTCAACGTGACGCCCTGGATGTCGAGCTTCAAAACTTGAAAGCGAGTGAGGCTGCGGCTATTAAGAGGGCCGAGGAGTGTGAGCTTCATATCTCGGCGGTCGAGGACAAGGTCTAGAAATCTGAGGGCCTTATCAAGGACCTAACTACCCGAGTGGACGCCTCGATGACAGAGAGGGCGGCGGAGGAGGACCAGAGGCTTCAAAGTGAATGCTGCCGAGTATGGTTGGAGACTCAAGATCAGATGGTCCCCGCTTTCGAGGAGGCCAAAGAAAAGGCTTTCTGGGATGGTTGGGTGGCCGCACTACATGCCACCATGGTGGACCTGAGAGATGAACTTTTCAAGAGGCACGACATTCCCGTCGTAGAAGAGGGTGAGGTTCACCCAGAGGTGCAGTCGAACGCCGAGGGGGACATAGCCATTACTGTAAGTGATGGTTCAGATAGCCTTTCTCCAGTGATCGTCGGCCAAGATCCTGACCATCCTCCCTCGCCCGCTGAAGAACTCACAGCCCACGAGGCGAGGTGATCCCGGCGTAAGGCACCCTGCTTGTCCCCCCCCTTTTTTCTTATTTTCAATATTTACGCTCCTGGGGACGCAAAGCCCCTTTTTGATTTTATAATGAAATTTTTGATCATTTTCCTAGTCCATGGTTTTGATATAATTCACCTTCACGTCATCATTTCTACTTTACATGTGCTCTATCGCCTTTTCTCTCATAATGGTTTAGGAAACGAACCATGAATGTCCAAGTACTTGAGGCAACGGGGCCTCATGTACCCATCGAGGCCGATATACGGACCTGCCAGTATGTTAAAGTGAAATAAGTAAGGCAACAAGGCTTCACGTACCCATGGGGGCCGAGGTGTGGACCTGCTTGTTCTGATGCAAGTCTAAGTGTTGGGAATTTAACCAAATATCTTCGCATTTCAAGACGACTCCAAAGTCTTTTCCAGGAACGCAGTGCGATTCTCGCGCCGAGGATGGGAGACGAGCAAATCCTTTAACTGTTGATCTCCATCACGCTGTCACCAATCTTGCCCCATGATTTTCGAAAGCGTCTCTATTCTGATGGGGTTCCCCCGAGAGGTCGTTTCGAGTCTCACAGTAAAGTACCCCCGTTTCATAGGGTCATTTTCCATTCAAGAGACATACTCCCGTCACCTGGTTGAATACCGGGGTCTCTCGGGTTTCACCAAAAACATTACTTCAGTGGGGAGTCTTACACCCCTCGGGACCGTACCCCTGGCGACCGAGAGCTCATCTCGTGCTGGTTTTGAGAACGTGGCTTCCATGGAGTCTTACACCCCTCAGGACCGTGCCCCTAGCGACCGAGAGCTCGTCTCGTGCTAGTTTTTAGAGCGTGGCTCCCAGGGAGGAGTCTTACACCCCTTGGGACCGTGGCCCTAGCGACCGAGAGCTCGTCTCGTGCTAGTTTTGAGAGCGTGGCTCCCAGGGAGGAGTCTTACACCCCTCGGGACCTTGCCCCTAGCGACCAAGAGCTCGTCTCGTGCTGGTTTTGAGCCTGACGCGTGGCCAACAGAAAATAAAGAATTGAATGTCTTAGGAAAAGTATTTTTTTAGGTTTAATACATTCCTAGGTCAGATTACATCATTCCCGTCCATATCCAGCAGTCTATATGTGCCGGTGTCCCCCACAACAGTTACTCTATAAGGGCCTTCCCAATTGGGCCCGAGTTTCCCTTCGGCGGGTTCTCGAGCAGTGTCAACTGCCCTCCTCAGCACCAAGTCACCAACTTTGAAATCCCTTGCTCGGATCTTCCTTTGATGTTGTCTGGACAACTCGCCCTGGTACTTGGCCAATTTGATAGACGCCAGTTCTCTCCTTTCTTCAGCTAGGTCGAGGTCTTTTGCAAGCATATGGTCATTGTTTCCCAATTCAAATGCCTGGCTTCGGATCATCGGGAGCCCAACTTCCAGTGGAATGACGGCCTCGACCTCATAAGTTAAGGCGAATGGCATTTCACCTGTTGAAGTTCTCGGGGTGGTCATATAGGCCCATAATACGTTAAGTAGTTCCTCGGTCCACTTTCCTTTCGCTTTCTCGAGCCTTTTCTTGATTACGGCCAACACAGTCTTGTTGGACACCTTTGCTTGCCCATTACTCTGGGGGTAGGCTGGGGTGGAATAATAGTTGCGTATTCTAAAACCCGAGCAGAATTTCCTGAATGGGCCACTGTTGAATTGACAGCCGTTGTCTGAGACGATGGCCCTAGGAATCCTAAATCGGGTGATTATGCTTTGCTATATAAATTTCTTTGTTTCGATATCTCTGATACGGCTCAGGGGTTCGGCTTTGATCCACTTTGTGAAATAATCTGTAGCCACCAATAGGAATTTCTTGCCAAAGGGTGCCTTTGGGAGTGGGCCTACGATATCTATTCCCTATTGAGTGAATGGCCATGGGCTAGTCAATAAATTCAGATCTCCAGCCGGCTGTCTGATGATGGGAGCGAACTTCTGACACTTTTTGCATTTTCGGACGTATCTCTTTGCATCTTTCTATATGTAAAGCCACCAATACCCCTGCGTCATTGCTCGATGGGCAAGGGATCTGCCTCCTGTGTGGCTTCCACGTACGCCCTCGTGAATCTCGTAGAGCAAGGGTTCCACTTTATCCTCGGGGACGTAAAGCAAATGGGGTCCCGAGAAGGATTTCCTATATAGTTTGTGATCGACGGATATCCAGAACCTAGGAGCCTTCAGCCTGATCTTCCTTGCTTCCCTGGCATCCTCGGGAGCACGCCTTCCATCAGATATGCAACAATAGGTTCCATCCAGCCCGAAGGAGTTGACGGTGTCTCTATCGGCAACGCTTGCTTACTACCGGCCTCTTCTATGCTCGGTTTTTTTCGGTTCTCGACAATAATACGCCGAGTTATCTCGGTGGCTAATGTCGAGGCGAAGTAAGCTAAGGCATCCGCGTGGTTGTTCTGGTCCCTAGAAATCTGAGAAACTTCTACCTTCTCGAATTTCTCCATCTTAGATTTTGCCTTTTGGTAGTATGCCTTCATCTTAGCGTCCCAAACCTCAAAATCACCACTGATCTGGTTCACCACTAACTGGGAGTCGCAAAAAACTTTCAGCTCTCTAACCCCGACCAAGTAGGCTACGTCAAGCCCTGCCAACAGTGCCTCGTACTCGGCTTCGTTATTGGAAGTTTTGAACCCCAATCTGATAGCTCGCTCTATTGTGATTCCTTCTGAATTAGCCAGAACCACCCCTACTCCTGCCCCCTTGCGTTCGAGGAACCATCGACGTGAAGACTTCAGACTCCGAAAGTATTGACCTCTGGTGGAGAACTCGGCAACAAAGTCAACCAGGACCTGTCCCTTGATTGAAGTACGAGGTTTGTACTCTATGTCGAATTCCCCAAGCTCTATAGCCCACTTGGCAATCCTTCCTGATAAATCAGCCCTTTGAAGAATGGGCTTGAGGGGGCGATGAATCAATACTTCTATGGTGTGCGCCTGGAAATAATGTTTGAGCTTCCTCGCCCAGATGACTAAGGCAAAGGCCAATTTCTCCATTGTCAAGTACCTTGTCTCGACGTCGAGGAGGGATTTACTCACGAAGTAGATGGGCCTCTGCGCCCTTTCGCACTCCCTTACCAGAGCCCTACTAACAGCTTCCTCCGAAACGGACAAGTACAGGTAGAGAGTCTCCCCTGCTTTTGGTACAGACAAAGTAGGGGCACTTAAGGTATTCCTTTATCCCTTTGAGCGCCAGGTCATAGTCCTCGTCCTAGACACCATTCGTCGCTCCCCTGAGCTTGGCGAAAAATGATTTGCACCTATCAGAAGACTTAGAGATAAATCGGTTAAGGGCGGCAAGCATGCCCGTCAACTTTTGGACGTCTTTCATAGTCCTCTCCGCCTGAATGTTTTGCACCGCTTGAATCTTCTCGGGGTTGGCCTCAATGCCCCTGTGTGTCACTAAGTACCCCAAAAACTTCCCCGAGCTTACCACGAAGGCGCACTTCGAGGGATTGAGCTTGAGACCTAGCACCGAAGTATGGAGAATGAGGCGCCGAGGTCACCGATATGGTCAGCACCATCCCTACTTTTGACTAACATATCGTCAATGTACACCTCCATGGTTATGCCAAGTAAAGGCTTGAACATCTTGTTCATCAGGCACTGGTAATTGGCCCCCGCATTTTTTAGCCCAAACGGCATTACCGTGTAACAATATATTCCTCCGGGCGTAATGAAAGCTATCTTCTCCTGGTCTGCTTCCTCCAATGGTATCTCGTGATAACCTACCCGAGCGTCCATGAAGGTGATGCGTCGGTGGCCCGCAGTTGCATCCACAAACAGGTCAACTTTAGGGAGCGGGTACCCATCCTTGGGGCATGCTTTATTCAGATCAGTGAAGTCCACACAAACTCGCCACTTCCCCTCCTTCTTCTTGGCGCACACTGTATTAGATAACCACTCGGGGAACTGGACTTCCCAAATCGAGCCTGCACCTAACAACTTGTCCACCTCTTCGTTCACCGCCTTTGCGTGATGCGGAGCTGTTCTACGGGCCTTCTGTTTCATCAGCTTGAAGCTCGGATCAACATGGAGGCGATGGGTTATCACATCGGGACTGGCCCCCGTCATGTGAGCTTGGGTCCAGGCGAAGATGTCGGCATTTCGGTGCAGAAAAGACGACATCTTTGCTCGTTCGCTGTCGTCTATGGAGGATCCCACCAGGAAGTACATTGATTCATCGTCGGGTTTCTGGAGAACTTTAATCAGTGGTTCGATGGAACGGTCAGCTGGATCCACCGCTGGGTCATCTACCCCAAGCCGACCGAACTGTGATTGCTATTTAGCGACCACCTCCTCGGGGTTGCGATCAACCGGCCGAGCACCGAGCCCCGTTCTCATGGCTGAATAAAAATAGTTTTTTACTGCCAATTGGTCCCCCCGGATCTCCATAACGCCACGCGGGGTGGGAAACTTTACTTTCTGATGATAGCTGGAGTGAACCACCCTCATAGTGTGCAACCAGGTCCTCCTCATTATAGCGTTGTACGGGGAATCGGAGTCAATTACTAAGAATTCTACCGGAATCAAAACAACCGCCGCCTGCACCATCAATGTTATTTTGCCGAGCGGGAGGGCGCTGGACCCATTGAAACCGACAAGGGGCGTCTGAACGGGCTTCAAGTCTGCTCAGGTCAAGCCCATTTTTCGGAAGAGGTCTTCGTACATCACCTCAGACGAACTTCCTGAATCTATCAATATCCTCTTAACATCAAACTTGTCAATTCGTAACGTGATCAAGAGTGCATCATCATATAGGAGAGCCACTCTAGTTAAGTCGGTCTCAGAGAAGCTGATGACCTCGTCGTCTTGGTGGGGTCTCTTGGCTAACGGCTCTTCCCTTTCACCCTCTTCGACCTTTCGCGCCTGTGAGACTCGCTTACGCTCTGCTCCGAGAACGTTGTATGATAGTCTTTCGGTGGTACATACGTGTATAACATAGATTACGGGGATGACCTCTCAGGGCGGCTCCGCCTTTTCCTCTGTAATCCTCCAGCGAGGCCTCTAGTCAATGAACTCCCCAAGATGGCCTTCTTAGACCAATTGCTCAAGGAAGGATTTGTATGTCCTGCAATCTTCAGTTATGTGGGACACGTCTTTATGATAGGAACACCGGGCCGTTTAGTCCCTAGTGGAGGGATCCCCCAGCCTCTCCGGGGGCCATTTAAAATACGGTTGGTCCTATATCTTTCTCAGCATCCTATAGATAGGCTCTTTAAACACAGTGTGGACCCCATGGAAGGACGGTCGGTTAGGAGGTGCTGTAGGCGAGCCCCTCCTTGTCGGCTGTTCTCTATCCTTCTTCCTCGGCATCGACCCATGGTCTCTTCCTATTCTGTTCTCAAGGTCAGCGGTCTCTTCCTCAACTCGTGCATATTTGTCTATCTGCGCCATCAAGTCCTTCATGTCCTCCAGAACCTTCTTGGTCAGGGACTTATAGAGGCCGGTATCTCGGGATAACCCCAGTTGGAAGGATACCATAACCATTGCCTCTCAACATGCATCTACTTCATTAACCTCCTCCCAGTACCTTATTGCGTACTGCCGAAGGGATTCTCTACTCTTGCGCCTAAGTGTCAGCAAGGCGCCGACATATTTCGGCCTCTTGATGCTGGTAATAAAACGTGCTTTGAAGAGCTCCACCATCTGTTTCCAGGATCGGATGCTTTCGGGGGCCAGGCCCTCGTGCCACTTCATGGCGGTGTCTCCCAGACTCATGGGGAAGACCGGGCACAACACCCTCTGGTCGGTATCATAAAGTGACATTAGTTGTCTATAGTGTCGAATGTGGCTCTCAGGGTCAATTCTCCCATCGTATACCTTGAATCGAGGAACTGTAAATTTCTTCGGCATCTCGATATTCCTAATAGACTTGACAAAGGGGGAAGAGATTTGCTCTTATTCATTCCCTATAGGCTGCAGTTTCTAGCGCTTGTCATCGGAATGAGTTTGGGAGTACCTTGCCACCTTGGCCCTCTAGCGGTAGACTCTACTTGAGACTCCGACATCATGACTTTTCGAGGAACCTCATGGCGGAGGTCCCAACACAAGAGGCAGGTCCCGTGACGACCTGCTCTGGCTCCGGCGGGGTCGTGCTTCTCCCAGCTGTACGGATCCTGCTTATCAGCTGAATGCCTGTGTCGGTTTCTCTCGGGGGTCTCCGTCCCCACTCTCCTGGGTTTTTCTCAGCCAAGACTTCGGGCCCTTATTTTTCGTGTACGCCAGCTCGCATTCGCTGACTGCTCGAACTCCTCGAGCCTACGCCTCACCTTGGCGTTGTCTTTCTCGAGCTCTTTGATGCGCTTCTCCATACGTCTCTCCATTATTTCCACGATGTCACGAGCGGAGGGGCCTTGCCCCCCTGGGCCCTAATCTACAAGAAACGTTCGTTGTGAGGAATGCTTACCCCTTGTGGAACGATTCATTGGCCGAACTCCACGACCACCGGGAAGCAGGCAGCCTCCACGTTCCTCGCGCGTAAATTCCCCATCCGATTACCTTGAGATCTAGTGTTCACCATAACGCAATCACTACGGAGGATAGGTTTTTTGATTCCCACAGACGGCGCCAAATTGCACGGGATATTTCCTGCAATCAGTTTGAGGCAGCGATCGTGTGGCTGGTGAACCCTGAAACGACCACAAGGTTAGGAAAAGGGGACCAGGCGTCCCCTCCGGCTTATCTCCTCCGAAGCTTAAGTCAGTAAGAATGGGAGGAGTCAGCTCAGTTCAGTGTAGTTTTTGGGTCTGTTTCGCGTACCTTTGTTCATTTTTCTGAAGGATATTTATACCTGGACTCGAAATGATTGTTCTGACATAGAGGTCCCCTCGGCATTAAATGCTCTTTTGACTCACCCATGCGTAATGATTGATTTACACCTGGATTACCGTGTCATTAATGCTCGGCGGACGAGGCCAGCCCTCAGGGCCACGCCGAGAACTCCCTGCCACCACCGAGTACTAGACCATCTATGAACGGCGTCTGACACCTATTTCATAGCAGTCGGCACCTAGGGGCTGTCACCACTAAGTTTGTGCCCGGTGTCGTAGCTATAAATGCATCCACTCATGGTTGTTAGTCTGGGTCTTCGCATGTGCAGAGGCGCATTCATTGCCATGTCTAAGTCATTCACGTCGTCATAAATGTTGGGTCACATCGCATTAATTGTTTGTCAAAAGTTGTACTCGGCCTTACAGAAATACCTCCTCCTGGCTTTGCTACTCGGCTTCGTTAATGTCCTCGGCCTCATAACTCAACTTTTCATCATCTACATTTGTCCACGTGTCGCTTCGGGGGCTGATGAGCTGTCATGAGTCCTTTCATAAGGTGTAGGCTCTGTGGTTAATGAACTAGGCAACGAAGTTTGGGTATTGTCTCTTCTACAAATGCGTTTGAAGCATTTTTTTTATATAAATGTTAGAGAGATATAATCACTAGGAAAAGCTTAAGTAGATGACTGATATACGTGAGGGAGTGACATAGTAGTAAGGGCTCACTCCTATCTATAGGTGGTTACAGATTAAATCTCATCACATAAAAGAAAGAAAAAATTAGATGGGTGATTGTTTTTGGTCCCTCAAATGAACACATGTTTGTAGATATTTATGTGGTGCACCCTTCTAATGTTGTTAGTTTGTTTATTCTTATGCAAAAGTATTATAAATAATAAATTTTGGTGGACCTGTAGTGATACCATCGACCACCAATGCTTGGTCAATTTCCGTTGTAGTATTCCCAATCTCTCAACACCAACCCAGACAATCAGTGTGTAGCTTATACGGATAGGGGAGTGTTACTCTCCCTCGGAATGATGTGAAAAAGGGCAAAGGAATGGTGAGAATGAAATGGAAATGAAATAAAAATAACATGCGTGTGAACAAAAGTGCTCCCCAAGCGGAAGTAGTCTTTTGAATCTCGTGTTTTACTTGGAAAGTATTCCAAGGTCATCTCCTCAGGGAAGGAAAGTTCAAGTATGTGAAGGTGATTTTGTGAAAAAGAGAAAAGTGTAAAATATTTTGTTTGTGTTTTGGTGAGTGAAGTTTGTAAGTGAAAATACAATAAAAATAAGTGGAGCCTAATCCAAAAGTTTCACTTCAATGAGAATGCCCAATCAACTCGAAACCTTCCTCTGAGGGTTTATAGATGAACGATTGATTCGTGGGAAGCTAGGGGCGAGATGGTGAGGATTCCAGCATAAAACCATGACCAGGCCTGCGAAATATCAAAGACTAACAACCACATCCACTATGACGCCTCAATACCGGGGTCCTTGATGACCCGTTGGTAACCCATCAACCTGCATAAATACCCGTGAATGTCGCGTAACACGACACCACGCGATAGAATCCCCTTAACCGAGATTATAACCCATAAATGTAATCCGAGTTCAATTATTCATTGTATCCAACCAAGGTCCAATATATTATATTTTATATTCCATTATGGATCATTTACATCATTGGAGGAAAAGAACACTTAGCCTGAAAACATGACAAAAAATTTTAAATTTTGAAAAATTTGGAGAGAGTACCTAACTCTTTGCCATTTTGCCTGTTTCAACCATTTTTTATTTTCAATCCATTTCAAAATCTTCCACAACCATCAAATACATGTTGAACAACATTTCCAACATAAAACTCGATACATACAAGTTCTATTATATGAGATTTAATTCAATTACATTTACATGTCAAAACCCAAATGTTCTTGGTAATTTTTCAAATTACTCAAGGTAAGACACATTCTGACTTTCTTCATTCATGAGGCTTGTATTAGGAGCCATCCACGGACGTATATCCTGCACCTGAAATATTTTTCTCATATAGGGTGAGCCACGCTCAATAGAGTATCTCCTATAGAGGCTACTCCCTAACATAAATGCATATGAAATGTTCACATGCAACATTCAACAACTCATAACATTCCAAGCAAGAATATGCATCCAATGTTGGAATTCATCATGTCATGTCCAGAAAAGAGATGAGACTCATGCAACTGAACCAGAGCCCTTTCTAGTTCGCCAACACGTGCAAGTGCAACCGTGTATGAATCTATCACCTATGTTACACATCAAATGACATTTACTAATCCAGGGTCTTTTGTGCAGTGGATATTTATGGACTTACACCAACGACATCTAACTGACACGGAATTTATGGACTTTCACCAATAGTTTCGTGTACACTGACTAGTACTCAAATATAGTATATTATTGTGCCCTTTTTGGACTAATTATACTTTGATGAAGTTTAAATGAAGACATTTCAAGTTCTAAAGTGAAAAAAGGCTTCAAGTGCTTCAAAAAGTTCATTTGAATGTAATACAAACACATTAGGGAACAAATTGGAAAAGCTTGGAACAAAGAAGTAACATTCGAACACCAACTCACGTTCGAACGCACACAAGAACCAAGCCAACTGAGACAGAATGTGTTGCAGCCAAGAACCAAAGTCCTGAGAAACAAAGAACCAACGTTCGAACACCAACTCACGTTCGAACGTCCTCTAAAGCTCTGACAAGATAACACTGAAAGACATGGCGTGTTACAGCAAATAAATGACAAGTTCTGCATAGAGTGTGGAATGAGATTTTCACAGAGGATCATCGGTCATGTGACATCTAAGTGATAAGGATAGATCCCATCTTGTGTTTTGAACGCTCATAAAGCAAAGATAGAAGAAAGGTTCGAATGTCGTAAACCGTTAGAACGTCCACAACCCAGAAACAACAATAAATGTTCGAACGCCAACTCACGTTCGAACGTCCTTGACAGACTACCTGCAAAGTGGTTGACTTTTCACTTTGACTTAAGCGACAAGCACTATTTCTTCACCCCTTGCCTTCTCCTTGTCTATAAATACTCTCATTTTATGAGAGAAGGGGCAGCACTTCTACTTTTTCATTGTCTTAGTTTCCTCTTTGGTAGAGAGTTGGGAGGCTTAGACTCCCACTCATTCCTTTACATTCATGTTTACATTTGCTTGTATTAAGAGTTTTAGTTTCTCTATTTACTTTTAGTCTTTACATTCATGTTTATATTTACTTGTATTAAGAGTTCTAGTTTCTGTTTTTACTTTTAGTCTTTAGATACATGCTATTACATACATTCCTTTGTTTATATCTTTCATTTCTTGATCTTTCTTCTTTCTTAGAGGAGTGAAACTCTTCCACTTTTTTAGAGCTTTGTCAAAGTCGTGAAGGGTGAAATGTGATTCATTCATTCATTGTTGAAGATTGGCTCCTTGTTATTGTGCTTTTATTTTGTAAAGTCCTCTATTTAGAGGGATAAGCATCACTCACTTTTTAGTAAGAGGTGAAGGACATGTATAAATTATCCAAAATAAAAGAGTGTATAAATTATCCACGCTAGAGTCATCCGTGTGCTTCATTTAAAGAGTGGAATATTGAAGTCATGGTTGGATGTCTTATAGAAACACTTTCTTGTCTGTAGACGGGTTAAGTGTTGGCACAGACAATTTTTTTAAACTTCTAGAAAGACATCGGAACTATGGTCTTATTTCTTACAGTCCATCTTTATCTTTCAATTAATTTGTTGATGAAATGGGAGTTATTTGAGTTATCAAGTATAAATATAATAAACTAGTTAATTGACTACATGTCCTAATCCTCGAACTAAGGAGTGACTTTTTATTTCATTTAAATTTATCTTATATTTTGTCTAGAAAACCTTCTTGGAAAGAATTTCATATGTAATCCAGGAAAAACCTCTCAATCTCACAAGTACAAATCTCATAGGTTACCATCGATTGATCTTCACCACTAGCTACTTTGAAACACCAACACAACAAGTTCCCAAAGGATTCGACTCCGACTCAAACTGGATTATTACTACAGCTTGACTACCTGCACTAGGGTGTACACATTTCGGTTCATGACAAGTTTTTGGCGCCGTTGGAGGGGAGTTTTAGTAAAAGTGTTTTAAGGTAAAAAGTAAAAGACCTTTCTTTTTGTAAATATTCTTTAGTTTACTGTAAATAATTTATTTTGTTTTCATTTATTTTATGTCTGAGAACGCTCATCACTACTAAAATTTGCCAGCGGAATCTTCTGGGACTCTGAACTAGTCTGAACCAAATTCACCTAGATCAGTAGCAGACTCTTGTGAGAGTATTATGACCAATAATGATAGAAATAGAGAAATTTCTATGAGGGAAGAGGAAGTGCCAAACATTCAAACTTTACAGGATTACTTAAATCCCACAAGGAATAGTGTCCCTTCTTGTTTTATTTTTCCTAAAAATGCACCCCATTTACTGTAAAGTTGGGGACTGCGCAGTTGTTACCTCTTTTCCATGGGTTGGATATGGAAAATTCATATCTGCATATGAAAGATTTCGAGGAAGTGTGTGGAACATTTCAACACAATTCAGAACTTGCCGAGATAAAACTTTTTCCTTTCTCTCTAAAGGATAAAACTAAACAATTGTTAAATTCTTTACATGCCCTTTCCATGCCTACTTAGCAGATCTTCCAAAATGAATTTGTTAGAAAAAAATTTTTCTTACATCGTACCAACACACTCAAAAGGCAAATCATGAATTTTTGGTGAAAGAAAGGGAAACATTTTACCAAAGTTGGGAGAGATTTAAAGAACTACTCCAAGCCTGTCCACACCATACTTTTGAGAATTGGACTTTGGTAGGATTTTTCTATGACTCCTTGCCCACTAGGGTGCGTCAGTTTGTCAAAATGATGCCCCAAGGAGAGTTTGTGGGCAGAAGTTCGGTGGATGCATTCTATTTCTTTGACACCATATCTGATAGTTCTCAGATTTGGGATTCAGCCTGGCCTACCACTAGTGAAGTCAGACCATCCACTTTCCAAGGGGGAAAGTATGTCTTGAGAGAAGATGATGACCTAGGAGAAAAAATGCCCACTTTGTCTTGAAAGCTTGAAGCTTTAAAGATGCAAAAAGTCCATCAAGTCGATAAGGGCCCTTCCACAGAACAAGTGTGTGGAATCTGTGCATTGACAGGACATCCTACCATCCCTGAATTCAAAGAAGTCTTATTGGAACAAACAAACGCAATCTCCAACTTCAACAAGCCTTACTCCAATCCATACTCTCAAACATACAATTTTGGGTGGTGAAATCACCCGAACTTCAATTAGAGGAACACACAACCAACTCCCATGAAGCAACCACAAAATTCACATCCACCACCTCAAGGACCTCCCACATACAAACCATACCAACCACCACACAAGAGGAACCTTGAGGATACACTAAACCAATTTATGCAAACCCAAATGAACTTGAATGCCCATTCCATCCAGTCTTTCACTTAGTTCAAAGCATAAACCACCCATTCCTTCGAAGATCTTAAAAGTCAATCAGTAGCCGAAAATTTATGAGCTGTTCAAGTAAGTAAAAATCAACATTTCACTTCAGGATGCAATCCAATAAGTACCATCTTATGCCAAGTTTCTAAAAGACTTGTGCACAGTCAAGAGAAGCCAGAATGTTCAAAAAAAGTGTCTTCCTGATAGAATAAGCCAGTGTCTTGCTTCAATGCAAAACCCCTCCAAAATACAAGGACCATGGGTGTCCAACTGTGTCATTGGAGACTTTAAGATAGAACAAGCATTGTTAGACCTTGGAGCTAGTGTTAATTTACTACCCTACTCTGTTTACCAGTAGTTGGGTCTGGGTGAAGTCAAACCCACTTGTGTCACACTCCAGTTAATAGAGAGATCTATAAAAATCTCTAGGGGCATTGTTGAAGATGTACTTGTCCAAGTGGATAACTTTGTCTTTCCTGTTGACTTTATTGTTCTAAATACTCAGCCAGCATTACATTCAGAGAACCAAATTCCCGTCATTCTTGGTTGACCCTTGCTAGCAACTTCCAATGCACTAATCAATTGTAGGAATGGAGTCATGAAATTAACTTTTGGGAATATGTCTTTTGAGCTGAATATTTTAAATATTGCTAAACACCTAGGAGAGGATGAAGAAGAAGGGGAAGTAAACACCATTGAATCACTGATACAAGAACATTTGAGTGACAAATTATGTGAAAACCTGACTGAATCATCTCTGCCAGAGTCCATCTCATCTTATTCAACAAATGATAACCCAAATACAAAAAGTTGTCCTACTAATGCTAATGAGACATGGGTCTTAAAATTTGAGGAACTTTCATCAAGTGGTACAAAACCACTCTCGTCTAGTGATTGGCCACCAAAGCCAAAATTGAAGACTGTCCCATCTGACTTTAAGTAAACATTTTTAGGAGAAGATAAGTCATACCCAGTGGTGATTTTCTCTAAGCTCACAGACTTGCAAGAGTCTAAACTGATTGAAGTTCTTCAAAACCATAAAAGTACCATTGGATAGACCATCGCTGACTTGAAAGGAATAAGTCTGTTAATCTATAATCATGCTATGTACCTTGAAGAGGACTCAAAGCCCACCCATCAAATGCAAAGACTATTGAATCCTCACATTAAGGAAGTTGTGAGAACTGAGGTACTCAAACTCTTAGATACAAGGATAATCTTTCCCTTCTTCGATAGCAAATGTGTTAGTCCAACCCAAGTAGTACCCAAAAATTCTGGGGTCATAGTGGTAAAAAATTATGCCTATGAACTAGTACCAACTCGAGTCGTCATAGGATGGTGAATGCTCATTGACTACAGAAAACTAAATTTGGTAACTTGGAAAGACCATTTCCCTCTTCCATTTCTTTATCAGGTTCTAGTAAGAAATGTAGGCCATGAATTTTACTGTTTATTGGATGGATATTCTAGGTATAATCAAATTGAGAAAGCCTTAAATGATTAGGAGAAAACCACATTCGCATGCCCCTTTGGCACCTTTGGATTCAAAAGGATGTCATTTGGACTTTGTAATGCTCTTACAACATTCCAAAGGTGCATGCTAAGCTTGCTAAGTGACAAGGTTAAAAAAAATTTGGAAGTATTCATGGACTATTTATTTGTCTATGGTGACTCATTTTATTTGTGTCTGACAAACTTAGTAAAAGTGTTAATAAGGTTTAAAGAAGCCAATTTGGTGCTTAATTAGAAAAAATATCATTTCATGGTAGCAAAAGGCATTATCTTAAGTCACAGTGTGTCGTCTAAAGGCATTAAAGTTGACAAGGCAAAAATTGATCAAATTGAAAATCTGCCAGCACCCAAGACTGTAAAGAATGTCCAGTTATCCCTAGGACATGCAGATTTTTATAGGAGATTCATAAAAGTCTTTAGTACCATAGCCAAATCCATGTGTCATCTCTTGAGTCAGGATGTAATCTTTGAATGGAATGAAGCATGCCAAAAAGCTTTTGACAAGCTGAAAGGAATGTTAATTTCCACTCTAATAATGCAACCCCCTGACTGGACTCTACCCTTTGAACTAATGTGTAATGCGAGTGATGATGTTGTAGGTGGTGTATTAGGACAAAAAAAGGATAAGAAACCACATGTAATTTACTATACAAAAAAAACTTTAAATGATGCTCAAATGAATTATTCAACAACTGAAAAAGAATTATTTGCTGTAGTTTTTGCTTTGAAAAAAATTTGTTCCTATCTTGTTGGTTCTTCTGTTACTGTATTCACTGATCATGTAGCCCTAAAATTCTTGTTCACAAAGAAATATGTCAAACCAAGGCTCTTAAGATTGGATACTCATATTCCAAGTGTTTGATCTTGTCATTAAAGACAAGAAGGATGTTGAAAATGTGGGGGCAGACCATCTATCTAGATTGACTTATGAATTTCACGAGGATGGACTACCAATCAATGAGAATTTCTCTGATGAACAACTGTTCATAATTGATGAGACTCCATGGTACGCAAACATTGCTAATTTCCTAGCTACTAGAACATTTCCTCTGTCATTCACTCCCATGGATAAAAAAATTTCTAAGGGAGGTTCGTAACTTCTTTTGGGATGATCCGTACTCATTTAAATACTGTAAGGATCCGATCATAAGGTGTGGCATCCATGCTCATGAAAGCAATCAAGTAATAACATTTTCTCATTCTGAAGTATGTGGTGGCCACTTTTCATAAACGAAAACCGCTGCAAAGATCTTGCAGTGTCAATTTTACTAGCCCACACTTTTCAAAGACGTCCATACCATTTGTTTAACTTGTGACAGATGCCAAAGGCTGGGAAATATTTTAAAAAGAAACATGATGCCTTTATATCTCATTCCCGTGATTGAAATTTTTTACTGTTGGGGCATCGATTTTATGGGACCATTCCCCCTTTCCTTTGGTTATCTATACATTTTAGTGGCAGTAGACTATGAATCAAAGTGGGTTGAAGCAATTCCATATAGGAATAATGATCACCAAACGGTGATCAAATTTTTTTAAAAAAATATTTTATCCCGGTTTGGAGTTCCTAAATCAATCATAAGTGATGGGGTGATCATTTTTGCAATTGTCCTTTTTAGAATTTGATGAAAAAATATTTAATTTTTCATAAAATTGCCACCCCGTATCACCAACAGACTAGTGGACAGGGCGAATTAGCTAATCAGGAGATCAAATTAATTTTTAAAAAAAGGTAAATTCGGATTGCAAAGATTGGTTTTGCAAGACTAACTGATCCACTTTAGGCGTATCGTACTATTTTTAAAATAATTTTGGGCATGTCTCCTTATCGATTAGTCTATGGAAAGTCGTGTCACCTACCTGTAAAATTGGAACATAGGGAATACTGGGTCATTAAATCAATTAATTTTGACTGGGACAAGGCTAGACTCTCAAGAAAACTTCAGATGAATGAATTGGAGGAATTGAGAAATGAAGCATATGAGAATGCTAAAATTGCTAAAACTAGAAAGAAAAATTTTCATGACAAAAACATTGTACGGAATTCTTTTGAACCTTCTTAGAAAGTCCTGTTGTTTAATTCAAGACTCCGCCTCTTCCCTGGTAAGTTGAAGTCAAGATGGATTGGGCCTTACATTTTCAAAAAGGTGTTTGACCATGGAGCAATAGAAGTGAAAAATCCATCAAACGATAATATCTTTACTGTTAATAGTCAGAGGTTGAAACCATTTTTGGAGAATTTTGTTAAAAATGTGAAAACCATTAATTTAATGGAACCAAAATACCCCTCCGAGAATTGCGCCTACTGACACTCAAAAGGGTCGGGTCAGGCAGATACTCAACTCGATAAGACACCTCTATGAGGCCGCTTTTTTTTTCTTTGCCCAGCCATCTCTGTTGGCCCCCACCATTTTCTTTCTATTTCTTCTTTTTCTTTCTTTTTTTGTTCTTCTTCATATTTTTTCTTCTTCTTTTTCCTTTCTGTTTTACTACAAACCGACCATACCCAAGCGAAAACATGTCCATGTACAATGAAGATCAGATCCCTATTCTCATAATCTAAATCATTTTACTCTATCTTTTTATGGTTGTCCTATTGTTATTCGCACTCACACACAAGACTTACAAGCCCACCTGAAAATCAGATCTGCACAAAGAGGATTAATGGTTGCATTTTGGTTTGTAGGTCTCGACAGAAACACAAATCCCTACTCTTCAAACCTCGTCTCCAAAGATCCTTACACTGGTAAATTCAAAATATTGGGGATAATGTTCAGTTTAGGTTGGGGGTGAGAATCGTAGTTCATATTCTATGTATGTGACTGTTTATTTGCCATAAATTTTTAAAATTTTTGTTGATGTTTTTGTTATTGTGTACCTTGTCTTGTATTTTGTATAATGTCTGTGAGTCATCTTTGATCGTCTTTGTGACTGGTAGACGTTAAAGACCTAGATAGTGAATCTTAAAAAGTGTATGAAGCATGGATGTCAACCTTTTTTTGGTTTAGTCTAGGAGCTCTATGCACTTTTTCATCTGATGTGCATAATGTGATCATGAGAAAAATAAAATTGGTAAGGAAACATGTGATTCGAGAATAGCAAGCAAAATGCCTCTGTGGCAGAAGCACTTTTGCTAAACGTCGTCATGCCAAAAGACTTGGAGCCTATAAATAGTGTGGCAGAATATTTCATGAGAAGAGATATAACTAGTGTTCTGAATCAATTTTCGGGCATGCACACGATCGATTAGACTGGATAGTGAATGGACAGAGTAAGGATTATCCTGGCACGTCATCCTATTATGGTACTTTGCTTCACCAATTTGTGCGACGGGAAATTAGAAGAGTCACTAATGGTTCAAATGATACAGAGACAGACGATGATTCAGATTAGACTGCTTTCTAACAAACTGTAGAAAATTGTGTTTTGGGAATAGAAGCCAAGGGTCCAAATCTCTTGTAAATAGTGTAAAAATCCTTTTTGTTTTAACTATTTTGACTAAAATGAAAACATAGGCCGAGTAAGGAACATCCTAAAATGCCAACCTAAAGTGTGGGTAGGGATTTGTCCTAAGATGTCTTGACATTTGGTTCAAATTATTGTAAATATATTTCTTTGATCGCGGGTAACATAGTACATAATTTTTTTTAGTATGGGATCAACGTTCGAACGACACCAAAGTTCGAACGTTGATAGCTTGCAATACTCTACCTTTGATGAACTTTCTGATGAAACCAAAAGTACTGAGAGCTCAGCTCGTTTGAACGTCTATAGACCGTTTTAAACGAGGATAAATGTTTGAACGCCAATAGATTGTTCGAACAATCAAAGCTTACAATACTTTGGCCTCTGACAGAACACAAAAACACTAGGAGCTCTTAATGTTCAAACAAAACCAATGTTCAAATGATATTTTAAAATTCTTCAATAAACGTTCTAACGTTCCTAACGTTTGAACGTTGCGACTTAGACTGTAAAAGCCTGAATCGTCTTTTTTAGTTTAAAAATGTGAAGTGTATGGTTCAAAGGAGAGTGTCACTCTCCCTTGGGATAGTGTCAAAAGGAAGGGCAGGGGGAAAGGAAAATAGGATGGTGTAAATATGATATGCGTATGAGCAAAAGTGCTCCCCAATCGCAGGGAGACTTTCACAGTCATGTTTTACTTGGTGGTATTCCAAAGTCATTTCCACGAGGAAGGAAGTAAACTAAAGGGAAGGTGATTTTGAGTAAAAGAAACTGTAAAATCTTTTTGGTTTGAAAGTTGTTTGGTGAAGTGTGTTTTAGGGACAAATGAAAGGAAGAACAAATGTTGGCCAATCCAAGAGGTCACTCCAATGGGAATTTCGTTTCAACCCGACTCCTTCCTTCAATAGAGCATAAATGAACGATTGGTTTGTGGCAAGCTAGGGATAAATAGGTGAGAACCTAAGCATAAACCGTGACTTGAACTACGGAATATCAAAGACTCACCTCGAAATGGTATACCCAAGTGGAGATTCTCCTTGGATTTGCCAACTAAAAGCTTTAGTTACTCATGTTTAAAATGAAATAGACAATGTAATGAAAGTGCAATGCCAAAATATGAAGTTCTAGGGTGACTAAGTGCGAACAAACATAAGCAACGAATGAAGGAAATGAATACCCATTTTATACCTAAGAAAATAAAGAACTTTGGAGCATTAATGGTAGGCTCAAAGAGAGCATTAAACTTGCATTGACTGGAAGGAAAACAACATTCTTGACATTTAATGAAGTTCTAAAAATTCATACCACGGAATACAAGACAATGTATTGAAATAAAAGCAAAAATCTCAATTTTCTCTCACTAGACACTATTCATCATCTTCCTCACTCCTTCTCTTTCTATATATTTCTCAAAGCTAGAAAAATCTACAATCCTATGCTGAATATGGACCTCTTCCCTCCAACAAACAAGGGGTAGCTTGGGGATGTGAAAGCCATCCATAGGCTGCAGGTGGAGTGGTATGGGTAGGGGTGTGCAGAGGTTGTCTGCACACCCAGTTCCTCTTCTATTCTCTCTCTTCATTTATCATCAAGGGTCCAAACTTCCAATCAAAGGTGTGAATGGGGTGAATAGTATTATGGGCGTGTCAGAGGAGTAGGGGAGATCTATTGCCCTGAAAGTGGTAGAGATTAAGATGCAAAGATTTGGGGAAGATTTAGCAGACTGTACCGGTACTGCATACCAGTACTGTGTTTTGGTACCTCAAACTCTAGTAGCCTTTGCGTACCGATATTGTTTCTAAAATTTCTCTGTTTTCCATATTTTTTCAACTCTTGAGCTTTCCTTTATCCATTCTTCCATCCCCACTCATCTCAACACATTTGGGAATGCCTTAAGGAGTTTTATTTAGCACCTTTTAACTGCAAACACCAAATATCATCATTAATAACCCAAAAGATATAACTCCAATCATTTAAACCTTAAAAGCAGTTAAAATAGGATGATTAGCATATGAAAATATGCAATGTTTTGTGCTAATCACACCCCCAACTTAGGTTTTACTAGTCCCTTTGCAAATGATTATTTCCCAAACACAAGACAATGAGAATAACACACTCAATCCATATAATTAACCATTCATCCAATCAATCATCAAGCAAAAATCATAATGCAATTACAAAATAAATATGAACTAGATTTGAACAAATTAGTATTGAAATTGCACAGTGATTTAAACCTTTGATACATTTAACCTATATGGAATGAATTTTTGATCTTAACTATCAAAATAAATGCCTTCATTCATGACAAATATAAAAAACTTGAGCGATATTCCTTAGCAAGGACTATCTAACACATTTCTCAGATTACTGAACTAAGCATATATGAATCAAACCATAGTCTCCAACACTAGTCTAAAGTATGCACATACAAATTAATTTGAGTATTTACGCTAGTGTGTGAATTAAACACATAATTTGAGTATTTACGCAACAGGATTCACATTCGATTAGCTAGGCAAACTCAGCTTCGATGCAAAACTCACCGAAGATCACTCTTAAGCAATGACATACACTTAAGTTATTCTAGTACGCACTCCATGTGTACATGTAAAATAGAATCTTGTGTTCAATTCTCACATGTAATCCAAAAATGAAGTTCATATATGAAAAATGAGGCGACCTTTGCATAGTATCATGAACAGAATGCTAGGGCATTTAATAGTAAGACTAACTCATCGTTTTAGTTAACATTATGCACATCCCATGCATCTCTAGATCACTTAGGACTTTGAGGGTTATAATGGGGCCTTGGGGTGATATCTAGGTGAATGAAATGAAGGGTATAGGATAACAAAAAGTATGTATTATTGAAGTAAAAATACTTCACATCCGTCATAAATCGTCTTTTGTCCTCCGGGCTCCAAAGCGGTGGTATCTGTCTTCTTGCAAGATAGTTGCATATATCCAGCATACCAAGGACATACTGAATGAATTGAAAGCAACTGTTCATCAGGAAAAGAGTCAGGGATAGGAATATGCTTATTAGTCTCCTGCACCACCAGCCAGGATAGGTGATCCGCCACTACATTCTCAACTCCTTTCTTATCTTTAATCGTCAATTCAAATTCTTGTAGGAGGAGGATCCACATAATGAGTCTTGGTTTCGCATCCTATTTAGATAACAAGTACTTGAAGGTAGAATGGTCAGTAAAGACAACAATAGGCGAACCAATGATATATGAACGAAATTTATCTAAAGCAAACACTACAGCTAGCAATTCTTTCTCAGTGGTAGTGTAATTCATTTGAGCCTCATTAAGTATTTTGCTAGCATAGTGTATCACATATGGTCTATTGTCCTCCCTCTGACCAAGCACTACACCGACCGTGTAATCACTCTCGTCGCACATGAGCTCTAAAGGTAGATCCCAATTGGGTGGTCACATGATAAGAGGCATGACAAGCATACTTTTTAGTTTTTTAAATGATGCCTCACTCTCATCCTACCACGCAATGGGGACCTCCTTAGACGGTAACTGGGTTTGGGGTCGGGCCAATGCACTGAAATTTTTAGTGAATCGACGATAAAAACCTGCATGACCCAAAAATGAACGAATTCCCTTGATGGTTGTCGGCGTGGGGAGGTTGGAGATGGCCTCCTCCTTGGATTTTTCAATTTCAATGCCCCTTGCCAATACTATGTGGCCTAACATTATTCATTTCGTCACCATAAAGTGGCACTTTTCCCAATTCAGCATGAGATTCTTTTCTTCACACCTCTCCAACACTCTTTCCAAGTTTTTCAAGCATCCGTCAAATGAGTCACCAAACACGGAGAAAACATCCATGAAGACCTACACGATCTTCTCCACTATATCGCTAAAAATCCCCATCGTGCATCGTTGAAAAGTCCCCGGGGCATTGCATAATCCGAATGACATAAGGCGATAGGCGAAAGTACCATATGGGCAGGTGAAAGTTATTTTCTCTTAGTCCTCCAATGCGATCTCTATTTGATTGTAGCCAGAATACCCATCTAGAAAATAATAGAATAGGTGCCCTACTAATCTTTCCAAGACTTGATCAAGAAATTTCATTGAAAAATGATCCTTCCCCGTGCAAGCATTCAACTTCTGGTAGTCGATGCATACCCTCCATCCAGTGATCACTTTTGTGGGTATAAGCTCCTTCTCATCATTTTCCACCACTGTGACTCTGAATTTCTTTGGCACTACTTGAGTGGAACTTACCCACTAGCTATCGGCTATTGGAAAGATGATGCCCACGTTAAGTAGTTTCAAAACCTCATCCCTCATTACCTCCTTCATATTGGGATTCAATCTCCTTTGAGGTTGTCGGGAAGGTTTGACATCCTCCTCAAGATAAATGCTATGGGTGCAAATGATAGGGCTTATCCCCTTGATATCCGCAATAGTCCACCCCATTAATCCTTTGTGCTTCCTCAAGACCTCTAAAAGTCGATCTTCTTGTTCCGCATTTAAGGTAGAGCTAATGACCACCAAAAATGTTTCTCCCTTGCCAAGGTAAGCATATTTCAAATGTGAGGGCAATGACTTTGACTCTAAGTTTGGTTTTTGCTCATCAGAGAGGAATTTTTTTTTCCTGTTGGGGTAACTCCTCAAATATGGGAATCCAACCTCCTATCCCTTTCAACTCTTCAAGATCAACAAATTCATTCTCCTTGAATTTCAATATCCTTTCCAACTCCAAATGCTCCTCGACCAAGGTGTCAATTCTATTGACCTCATTTACCATCCTCGTCATCCCTCAGTTGCTTTTCCAAATTGAACACATTAAGCTCAATGATCATATTCCCAAATGCCAATTTTATTAGACCGTTCTGGCAATTTATCACTGCATTAGATGTAGCAAGGAAAGGAAGTCCAAGTATAACGGGACCTGGGAACTAAGGTTAGCAACATCATGTGTATCAAGCACAATAAAATCAATAGAAAAATAAAAAATTTTATTTTGAACCAAGACATCTTTCACTACTCCCCTTGGTGTGTGGATGCTACGATCCACCAATTGAAGCGTAATTGAGGTGGGCTTCAACTCCTCAAGTTGAAGTTGTTGATACACCAAGTAGGGGAGAAGATTGACACTTGCCCTTAAGTCAAGTAATGCACGCTCCACCCCGCAATTCTCTATGGTAATGGCAATTGTTGGACAGCCGGGGTATTTGAATTTTGGGGGAGTGTTGGTCCTCAATATCGAGCTCATTTGTTCGGTTAAGAATGCTTTCTTCCAAGCATTCAATCTCCTCTTCACTGTGCATAGATCCTTCAGAATTTTGGCACATGATGCTATTTGCTTGATGGCATCGAGGAGTGGAATGTTGATTTTCACCTGCTTGAACATTTCTAAACCATCAGTATAATTAGTCACCTAGGCAGGTGGCTTCAAACGACTCGAAAAAGGGACAACCATAGGAGGATTAAACATGTTGTCATCAATCACATTTTCCTTTTCAACCACTTCTTCTTCTCTATTTTCACTCACCTCACCTTTTTCGACCACACTTTCTTTGTCCTCACCCTCATTTTTCTCTTTTATTAGCAATGTAGCCTTGGGTAAAACCTTTGGCACCATATTCTTTTCAATTCGTTTGCCACTTCAAAGGGTGGTGACTGTCTTGAGTTGCTCACAACTCTGGTTAATGGGCTCGGCCAACTCAACCATATGTCGGCTTTTGGGATTCTCTTGGGGTTGAGCGGGGAACTTCCCCTTCCCCTGTTGAGACAACCTGATGGCATTCGTGATCTTGGTCAGTTGGGCTGAAATGTCTTTATTGAAGGTGGTCTGGCTTTGGATGAAGTTATAGAGCACATCCTCCAAATTCCTCTGATGAGAAGGTTGGTAGGTAGATAGATTTGATGGTCCTTGTTGGTTAAAGCCTTGTGGAGATGGATTTTGAGAGAAATTTGGTGGTGGTGGGTTTGACTAATACCCTTGTTGATTGGGCCTTGGGTATTGAAAGTTAGATACTTGCCCATGACCTTGGTATTGGTTGTCGTACTGGCCTTGCTTAGGAGCTACAGGAGGTGAATATGCACTAGAACCATGAGGGATGGAGTTCTCATTCCTCCAACTAAAATTGGGATGGTTACTCCATCCCGAATTGTATGTGTTGGAATTTGGAGAAAATGATTGCCTTGTTTGATTGAATGCATGGACTTGTTCATGGTATGCTTCTTTAAGCACCGGAATGCTTGGACACTCCGATATGGAATGCTTGACACTCTCACAAATTGAACAAATCTCCTCGGTACGTGACACATGGGACACTTCTCATCTCCTATTCACCTCAAGACTCTCTACTTTCCTAAACAACTTAGAAATTTGTAAAAGTAGATCTTCCCGGTCTCTTAAATAGTACATCCCTCCCCCTTTTGGTCGGCCACTCCCTTGAGGCAAAGACCTTGGTACATCGGTGGGGTCAGTGGTGTGCCATGACTGTGAATTTTGGGCCAATGTATCAAAATAGTCTAAGGCCTCATCTGGGTTTTTGCTCAAAAACTCCCTATTACACATCATGTCGATGGACTGTTGATGGCCCGGTGTAATTCCTTCACAGAAGAAACTCACCAATTGCCATGGTTCAAAGCCATGATGTGGAATGGATTGTAGCTACTCCTTGTACATTTTCCAACATTGGTAGAATTGTTTATTGGGATTCTCTAAAAAATTCTGAATTTGCTTCTTTAAAGTGGTGGTTTTATGCAATGGGAATTTTTTTTTCAAAAACACGGAGATCATTTGTTCCCAAGATGTTACGGTTCGGAATCTCAATGATTGAAGCCACGTTTTTGCCTTATCACTCAGGGAGAAAGGAAAGAATTTCATCCTTGCTATCTTTTCCATATTCTGATTTGGGTAAAGGCTGTAACTATGTCATCAAAATCCCTTATATGAAAATATGGGTTCTCGTTCTCAATTCCATGGAATTTGGGAAGTAGTTTCAACATCCCTGGTTTTACTATGAAGAGATGGGCTTGGACCGGAAGGAGGATGCAGGAAGGAGTGGTGTTACGTATTGGTTTAAGGAAATCTCAAATTGACCTTACCGAAGGATCAAAGTGGATGTTGTTCCCTTCATTCTTAGGTAGGGGAAAATGCACTCGTGGGTTTGGCACTCTAGGTGCTTGCAATCCCCCACCCCCTTGAACATTAGGATTAGCACAAACATTATTGAAATTGTCACCCATATCCTCAGGTGGGTCTTGGTCAATATTCATGGTAGGGTCTATGAGTTGTCTAACCAATCAGTTTTGCTCGTCCCGCCCCCACATACAACAAATGATCAAAAATTTAAATTATTCACAAACAAGAATATATGAAAGCGTACCTCACCCCATGATGAAGATCACGGGACTTACCTCTGTCGTCCGAAAATCACCTCCCTAGTTTGACACTTGCCTTCCCCGGCAACAGAGTCAAAAATGATTGTTCAAAAATCTTGTTGTTTCCTAACCCTCAATTACTATCCCTTAGAATGTGAAGTGTATGGTTCAAAGGAGAGTGTCACTCTCCCTTGGGATAGTGTCAAAAGGAAGGGCAAGAGAAAAGAAAAATGGGATGGGGTAAATATGATATGCGTATGAGCAAAAGTGCTTCCCGATCGCAAGGAGACTTTCGCGGTCGTGTTTTACTTGGTGGTATTCCAAGGTCGTTTTCATGGGGAAGGAAGTAAACCAAAGGGAAGGTCATTTTGAGTAAACAAAAATGCAAAATCTTTGTGGTTTGAAAGTTATTTGGTGAAGTGTGTTTCGGGGAAAAATGAAAGGAAGAACAAATGTGGGCCAATCCAATTGGAATGTTGTTTCAACCCGACTCCCTCCTTCAATAGAGCATGAATGAACGATTGATTCGAGGGAAGCTAGGGATAAATGGGTGAGAACCTAAGCATAAACTGTGACTAGGCCAACGAAACATCAAAGACTCACCAATTTATCGACCCTCAACCCAGCCAAACCAAACAATTGATCTCTAAGAGAAAGGAGGAGAATGAGTCGAAATGGTATACCCAAGTGGAGATTCGTCTTGGATTTGCCAACTAAAAGCTTTAGTTACTCATTTTTAAAATGAAATAGACAATGTAGTGAAAGTGCATTGCAAAAATATGAAGTTCGAGAGTGACTAAGTGCAAACAAACATAAACTATGAATGGAGCAAATGAATACCCATTTTATACCTAAGAAAATGAAGAACTTTAGAGCATTAATGGTAAAGGCTTAAAGAGAGCATTAAACTTACATTGACTTGAAGGAAAACAACATTCATGACATTTAATGAAGTTCTAAAGATTCATACCATGGATTACAAGACAATGTATTGAAATAAAAGCAAAAATCTCAATTTTCTCTCACTAGACACTGTTCATCATCTTCCTCACTCCTTCTCTTTCTATAATTTCTCAAAACTAGAAAAATCTGCAATCCTTTGCTGAACATGGACCTTTTCTCTCCAAAAACGTGCATGCAGACAAGGGGTAGTTGGGGGATGTGAAGGCCATCCATAGGCTACATGTGGAGTAGGCTAGACAGGGGTGTGCAGAGGTTGTCTGCACACCCAGCTTCTCTTCTCTTCTCTTCTCTCTCTTCATTTATCATTAAGGCTCAAAACTTCAAATCAAAGGTGTGAATGGGGTGAATAGTGTTGTGGGCGTGTCAGGGGCGGGGGGAGATCTATTGGTGGGACCCTCAAAGTGGTAGAGACTGATATTCAGAGATTTAGGGAAGATTTAGTAGACCGTGTCGGCACTGCGTACCGGTACTATGTTCGGGTACCTTGAAATCCAGTAGCCTTTGCTTACCGGTACTATATACCAGTACTGTTTTTGCAGGTTTCTCTGTTTTCCTGATTTTTTCAACTCTTGAGCTTTCCATTAGCCATTCTTCCATCCCTACTCATCTCAACATATTTGGGAATGCCTTAAGGAGCCTCATTTAGCACCATTTAACTAAAAACACAAAATATCATCATTAATAACCCAACAGATATAACTCCAATCATTTAAACCTTAAAAGCAGTAAAATTGGATGATTAGCACATGAAAATTTATAATATTTTGTGCTAATCACTCTGCTTGGAAGTATTTGATGTCTAAGTAGGATGCATAGCCGAGACTCATTAGGTGGATACTTGACTTGATCTGAAATGTCTACACCCAAGTGTAGGCGGTCAAGTTGTAGTAATAATCTGATTTGAGTCCGGAGTCGAATCCATAGGGAACTAGTAGTTTCGGTGTTTCAAAGTAAGCAGTAACAAAGACCGATTGATTGTAACCTTTGAGATTTTAAAGTTGTGAGTAGTAGGTGACTTCTTGAATAGAATATTGAATTCTTTCCAAGAAGTTTTCTAAACAAAATATAAGATGAATCCAAATGGCAGGAAAGTCACTATTTAGTTCGAGGATCGGGACATGTGGTCAATTATCTGGTTTATTATATTTATGCTTGATAACTCAATTGACTCCCGTGTCAATAGCAAGTCAATCGGAAGATAAAGATGGACTGTGAGAATTAAAATCCTTGTTCCGATGTCTTATTAGAAATTTACAAGAATTATTTGTACCGAGAGTTATCGTGTCCACAAACAAGCAAGTGTTTCTACATGATATCCAACCATGACTTTAATATTCCATTCTTTTAAATAAAGCACACTAATGGGGATGATTAAATGGTAGTCGTGAAGATCTAGTTGGGGTACTTGCCTTGAAACGAGGAGTCTTTCCATGCGAGAGTCATTCGTGTCATTCAATTATACAAAGTACCTTAGCTTTACTAGATGCAATCAATCATCCAATAAGCAAGGGATATAAACGTTGAGCATTAGAACAAAGCATCATATAACTTCTGGATAATCAATACATGCCCCTTACCTATTAATAAAGAGTGAATGAGAAACTACTCACTTTTCATAGCTTTGGTAAGGCTGAAAAAGTGAGTGATGCTCATCCTTCTTAGTAGAGGACTTCGCAAAATAAAAGTACAATTATCAAGAAGCTAATCTTCAACTATAAATGAGTGAATCACGTTCCACCATTCATGACTTTGGCAAAGCTCTAGAAGAGTGGAAGAGTTTCACTCCTCTAAGAAAGAAGACAGCTCAAATAAGGGAAGTTCAAGACATAAATGAAAGCAAGTATGAAATAGCATAAATGTAAAGACTTAAAGTAAATCAAGAACATAAATGTACAGACTTAAAGTAAATAAAGAACATAAATGTAAAGACTTAAAGTAAATAAAGAGACTATATCTCTTAAGCAATTACAAATGTAAACATTAATGTAAAGAATTGAGTGGGAATCTAAACTTTCCAACTCTCTAGCAAAGATAAAACTAAGACAAAGAAGAGGAATTAGAAGAGCTACAAGTGCAGCCCAATTGCCTCTAGTGCCAAGTGCACCATTTCTCCTTACAAACTAAGTGTATTTATAGGCAAGGAGAAGGCAGGGGAGGGGTAAATGAACAGAGTCTGGCACCAAAGTCAAAGTGAAAAGCCAACCACTCTGCAGGTAGTTTGTCAAGGTCGTTCAAACGGTTAGGGCATTCGAATGATTTTTCTGTCTTTGATCTCTGTTGTTCAAACGCCAGATGGATTCAGTGCCTGCCATTCAGGTCAGAAGACACGTGGTTCTCTATGAAAATCTCTCTCCAAATCCTCTATGCAAATCTCCCTCTAGGTCCTCCATATAAATCTTCTTCAAAGTCCATGCAGAGTCTGACTGCTCTGTCTCTCCAATAATTCCAGGGACGTTCGGACGTAGATTGTCGTTCGAGCGTGGCACTCATGTGCCTGAGCCTTCTGACTGCAAGTCTGCAACATGCCATGTCTTCTGTCAGTCTGATCTTGTCATTGCTCCATTGGACGTTCAAACAGTGAATAGCGTTCGAACGTAGTGCTCAAGTCTCCATGGCCTTGGTTCTTGCCTGCAACACACTTTGTCTCATCTGCCTGGTATTTCATTAGTTCAAGGGGCGTTCGAACGTTTATTGGAGTTCGAACGTTCTTAGTGTCCTTCAAGCTTCTCCACTTTTGTTCCTTAATGTGATGTTGTTACTTTCAAATACAATTTTGTATCCCTTGAACCTTTTTTTTTCACTTTTGAACCTGAAATGTCATCATTTCAACTCCTTCAAAGTATAATTAGTCCAAAAAAAGGCATAAGAATATGCTACATTTGAGTACTATTCACACTCCTCAACCTAAATATTTCTAGTCCCTAGTAATACAACAATAATGAATTGTAAATCTATTTTTAATGCCTTTTTCGTAGGTTATCCGGTTGTATTTAGCTTATGCAACAAGCCGTTGAACCACTAGGTTTACCCTAGTGGACGAGTGTTGTCTGGTGAGGGTTTCCAGTGAAGTTACCCACAAACTTTGGTCGAACAAATGTATATGTGAGATTGCAGATTAAAGTAAATTATCATCATGGTCATTGAGACACCCATCCCTCAATTTTGACTTTTCATCCCGCATGTTCTTTACCATTAGTACCATCCCTATGCAAAAATTAACATTTGTCATATTAGCATTTGAAATTTCCATTGTAGTAGGATGGTCATTCTAGAAACAAGAATTGGAATATAACAAACATTCCACTTTTACCACCCTCCATGGATAGTTTGGATTTCACAAATCTCTGATAGGAACACTCTCTGATTCGCACTTTTTTGTGTGTCTGAATTATATTATTTTATTACACCCAAGTATAAGTGGTCGAATTGTAGTTTTTTCGGTTTTTAAGTCCAAATATCGATCCCACGAAGAGTTAAGTAATTCTTAAAAAAAATAATAAATAAATAAAAATAAACTATCAAAAACAGTAAAGTGGTTTATTTGGAGTAGTTTGATGTTTGATTGCTTGTGGTGTGAGCTTAGTCTAATTAACTGGTTTTAATTTATTCAACAGACGGAATTAAAGTGCAATTATAATAAAGTGCGTAAATAAAGCAGATTAATTGACAGAAATATAAAATATATCCTTCAGTTTAAGGATCTCATATGCTTTATATTGGTATTGTTACGGAATTGCCACCACACAGCAATCAACTTTCATTTTACTGGAAAGTCAATCAGTAGGTCTGATGTACATAATTTAGCACACAGTAGCTTATTAGGCTATTGTGAAGGTAATATATTATAACACAGCTGCTTATCGGGCTACGCTGGATTATAGATGTTCAAATTGACTAATTCGAGTAAAACCTGTTGGTGGTATAGACGATCTTCCAACAACTTGTCAGGTCAGCTGGTGGTAGTTAATCATAATCCAGCAACTTGTCAGGTTAGCTGTATTTAGATATGTCACCCGGAAAGTCAAGCCACTCAAATGGAATACTTGAATTATTCAATAGATCATCTTGGAATATATATATTGACAGTAGAACTTCCTCAGCGTTCTAGTGGAGGACTAGCCATACCAATAGGATCACCGGGGTTATTCTAGCAGGCAATATTATTATATATAGTAACATCATGCGTCAGTGGAACTTACTCAGCGTTCCGGCGGAAGCAAAGCCATACCGATAGGATCACCGGGGTTATTCCAGTTGGCATGTCTTATATATATAATAAACGTATAGATAAAACATCAACAATTCCATAAACAAACCAATATTGTACATATATTCCCCTCGCACTGGAGGATATACGGAACTACTCACGCTCCATTGCTATAGACGAGCAAGGAGTGATAGCAGTTGTCATTACAAAAATAAAAGTACTGGTTTTGGACGACACTATAACACGGACCGGAACGTGTTTTTACTTAGTATCTCTTTTTCTCTCCTTATATTGTATCTTGGGAGCTCACAGTATCTTGGAGTGGAAGAATTTCTGAAGAGAATTTCTCCTGCTGATCCGGCCTGCTTGCTGTGAAGAAAGGGTCCCCTATTTATAGGTAGAAATGGAAGCAGGAGAGGAAGAGATTTGCATGGCCGTCTGTGGAGGACCGTCCGGACGGTGGCAGTGCCGTCCAGACGGTGGTGCAAGTGGATTTGCAACTTGCTGAAGTGCTGACTCTTCATGTTGGAATATTACACTTTGACCTCCTTTCTTTTCATCTTCGTGACATTGCTTCTGGTATCTTGTAATATTTTCGCATTAAGCCTGCAATTTTTACATAAAAACTGTTAAAACGAATAATTCATGCACTAACCCTAATTTACTTTAATTACTATTTTTTAGTGCGGTTATTCTACTAATTCGACTTTTTTTGTATACTTCTAATTTACAATTAATTGATGTCAATCACACTCCCCAACTAAAATTTTACTAGTCCATAGTAAAACACATAATACAAGTAAGGGAAAAATCATTTTTGTAGATTTTTTCACAATTGCTTTTAGCATATGCAATAAGCCGTTAAAACCCTAGGTGATTCCTAGTGGACGAGTTGTGTCTCGTGAAGGTTTCCAGTGAAGCTACCTACAAACTTCAATAGTTAGGGATGCATAATCTATATGGTTTATATGTAAAATTAAATTGTTATTTTTGTGCATAGCTAAAATATATCTTTTTTTTTATCACTTATAAGAGTAACTCAGGTTAATGGTAACATTATAGCTATATTTTTATAAAAACTTGTGTGTGTGTGTAGTGATATTTTTATTTTCAAAAAGTACTTGAGAAATATTACCCTCTTCCGTAGTAGTTTTGATATCGATCCTTTCCTGGAATACGCTCAACAAATAATATACGTTATAGTGACTACTCTCTTAGTTTTACATGTGATTGGAATATTATAAACAAAGCAAATAATTTCACATGTAAGTATTTAAAGGAGCATTTTACTGAAAAAGAGGTAATTGACATAATCTCATGAAAGAATATTAACACTATTAATTATATTATTAACATTTTTCTTTTTAGATTAATAGACTGAACGCAAATATATGATTTCTGGAATCAAAAAGGGTTTTATTAGGGTTGTAATGGGTTTGTGGTTTATGAAACGACGTCATAGGGATTCAAATTGCTATCTTTATATTGTAGCACACCTCAATTTTTTCTTTCTTTTCCATTTTTCAATTTGTTTGGTGAGTGCATTTTATGCTCCATCTCACTTCCTTTTGAGCGAGTGCGTTTTACGCTCCCTCTCGCCTTTTCTGGTACGAGTGCGTTTTACGCTCCATCTCGTCTTTCTTGTCTCTTTTCTACCTTTTCTTCTTCTTCTGCTATTCTGTATTTTGTTGAATTCAAAGAGGGTGCAAGAAAATTAAATAGCAAGGGTAGGTTAAAATATATTTTTATTGGGTTTGGGTATATTTTTATTTTTCAAGAAAAGAATTTATAATTTTCAGGCTCAATCTTGGTTGACTAGGGGTATAGTTTGTAAAAGAAATGGTCAAAGCTCAAGATTGATGAAACATGGCCTAAGATCATTTTCCAGAAATCATATGTTTGTATTCTTTCTGGCTAACAATTTAAGGATAGTGCTAACAATATAATTTAACAAGTGTTAATCAAAGCAAAAATAATGAGATTATTCAAAGAAAAGTTACCGTTGAATCGGAGGTTCTCATTTGAGTAGATGTTGAATAACTCTCCAAGAATGATAGGTTCAAAATCTGCAATGGGTTTCTTATCTCCACTATTGGTAGAAAGATTGTAATATTTCACAAAATTTTTAAATAATAAAGATATTCTTTTGTACTTCTAAAACTAAGTTTAAATAAAAATATTGAGATAATGTCCCATTAAAATGTGAAAATCTCAGTGATCATATTAAGACAATTCTTGCAATGTACTAAAAATACTAACTTAATTTTACTTTGAATCACATAAATTAGGCTTCCTAACTTTTTCAATATAGGCTTTAATTTTAACAAACATAAACTTAACCATTTCTAAATTCAAACTTAACAAGTTCAAAATATTCTAGGTTCAAAACAAGTAAACAAATAAACAAGTGCAAAGATAGTTTAGAGTCTAACTGCATAATATAAAAGTGCATAATTTAAAAAGCTGAGTGAAAGAGAGTAAAGTCTTTATATAGAATTCCCAGTCTTCATGGAATAGATGGTCCTCCTTCAAATGTTGTCTCCATAGCCTAAACAACTCATCCTGGTTTTGTTCATAATCAGTCATGCGCTGATTCATCTGGGTTAAGCTGGTGCCAATCTGAGTAATGGTGGACTGCATCTGGTTCATTGGGGTCTCCATTCCCATCAGAATTTGTCTGTTTGTCCTGTCATCCACTGGAACGTAAGGTAGATCTTCTAGTAGCTGCTGTTCTGGTGGAATGAATTCTTCAGGATGTTGGAATGGTTGTTCTTGAGGTTCAGGTGGTACTTCTTGTTGGGCTACTGGTGGTGCATCTGGTTGTGCCTCGGGTTGTGCTCCATGACTTTTCTTCAATGATATCTTATTGATAGGTCCATATTAGTCGACGGTCTTCCAGGTTGGATCAACTATCACCCCATTGTTCCTGCAAAGTTGAGAGACTAGCATGGCATAGGGTAGTGAGAGCTTTTTATCCTCTACTGTCATTATCATTTGATCTATAATCAGATTGGGCAAGTCAATGATATGTCCCATCCCGAACGCATATAGAAAGTAAGCTTGCTCAATGTAGACTTGATTTTTCTGAGCTCTAGTAACAAGCTATTCACAGTGATTAAATTCAGAATGCGGTGTTTATCAGTTAAGTCTCCCAACTTGATAAACTTATTTGGTCTGCCCCAACCAAATTCTGGATTGCCGGTCACCTTTCTTCCTAGGACATTTATGTTTGGCAATGTCTCCGCAGTGTACGGGTATTACGGGTTTTCTTCTCTCCGCATGGGTTGAAAAAATTCGGCTATCACAGCCGGTGTAACATGAAAAATTGTACCCCATACAAATGCACGTAAATGTCTCGGTTCAATTATCTGAGCATTACTATAGAATTCATGGACTAGACAGTCATATGCTGGAACAGATAATTGAACATAATCAAGCCAACCTCTAGCAGCAAGAATTTGTCTAATTCCTATGTTGTCAAAATCTCCAATCACAATCGGTCGTTCAATAATAATGGTTTTCATCATAAATTTTTCATCATACCAGCTTTGTTGATCAAAATTTTCAAACATCACCTGGTCGAAGATGTTTCCTGGTCCTGGTTGCTGTTCTGGTGCTTCTTGTTGCTCGGGTTGCTCCCTTTGTGTCTGTCTCGAAGATCTTCTTGAGCTTTGCCTCAAATCCATGGATTCTTTGATTTTTTCTTGGATTCTTTGATTTGGTCAATTTCAATCGGTAAATATGCTCAAAATGTAATGGGTAAAAGAATAATCGGAACACTTTTGATTGAAATTGGTGGAATGTAGTGGATTTGAAGGATTTTACTTGGATTTTTCTGGGTTGGCCGAAGGTTTTGGGGGTGCAAATGATGAACTAAACGGTTTTTGCATGGAGGCTGGTTTTTATAAAAGGGACCACCGTCTGGACGGTGGTAGTGCCGTCCGGAAGGTCCAATGTTACTGGTTTTTTTGTTTTTGTACACTGCTTCTTCTTCTTTTGTTTTCAATTTCCTGCAATATACAAAGTTAGATATATTTTATACATTCTACAAAAACTTTTACTAACCACTCTTTTTTTCTTCAAAAATTTGGTGGGTTTTTAATTTTATTTGTTATTGTTATTTACAGATTTTTCTAACTAATTAATAGTTTTTTACATTTATTTACACATAATTCTAATTATTTACATATAGTTATGTACATTTACAAATATTTACAATTCTTCCTAAGATCATACATTATTTAGATTATATTGTTTCAGCATCTGAACTATCGAATTCAGGTATATGATTGGCACGGTTTATTTCATTCCTCACGAATCTGTTTAACATTGGGCCGGAGTAAGATGACGTCTCATGGTAGTCCTTGCTCTGCCCATCCCTTATCTAGCGTAAATGATCTAACGATCGGCCTGAAATAGGTTCCGCACATTTATTATATCTTCTTAGATGTTCTGTCCGACCGCATTTCACACACGCACACAAACGATTTGCTCGTCTATGCTTGGCATATGTACTTTTTCCGCATAGGGGTGGTGGTTGAATTTCAAATATTTCTAAATATATAACTCTTCTAGCTTTTTGCATTATTATTGCATGTATGTCTTATGGAAGATGATGCAATAGAACGAGGCTTAACCAAAAGAGTTTCTCATCCATAGAAATAAAATATTTTTTTTTTCTTTTTATTTTTCGACTCACTATCCGGTTCTTTAACGTCTGCCAGTCACAAAGACGAACCGAACTTTTAAATTATTATTACTATTGTAAACTTACATAAAATATTTAAATGCTTATCTCCCCAACTTAGATTAAATGTGATTTGTATTGTAAGAATAGTAATAGTTAACATTGTTTCTGGAAATCAGGACTCTGTTGTTTCACCGACTGGGATATCTGTCAAAATAAATTACAAAGAGTTAGTAAAAATTCTTGTAATCTAATAGCAAGATCTATTCATTATATATAAACTGGATCTGATAAGTGTACAACAGTAGCATTTTGAGTAATTTCATTATAGTATGGCCTTAGTCTTTGACTGTTTACTTTGAAATTATTCCCAGTTTTTGGATTTTCGATTTCTACCGCTCCATGAACACTTACTTACAAAAATTTCTCAACGATGTCACTAAACAAACTCAACATGCACCTTTGGAATGTTGCTGGAGTGTTACAAAGTCCAAACGACATCTTTTTAAATGCAAATGTCTCAAATGGGTATGTAAATGTTGTTTTTCCTTGGTCATCTAATGCTATCTCAATTTGATTATACTCAAAGTAACCATCTAAGAAACAATCGAATGCATGACCTGTAATTCTTTGTAAGACTTGATCAAGAAAATGAAGAGGAAAATGGTATTTCCTTGTTATCAAATTGAGTTTTTGATAGTCTATGCACATTCGCCATCCTGTGTCGACTCGAGTTGGTACCAATTCATTAGCATCATTTCTAACCACTATAACCCCAGACTTCTTGGGCACAACTTGGGTTGGGCTAACCATTTAATATCAGAGATGGGAGAGATTATTCTAGCATCCAATAGTTTGATCACCTCAGTCCTTATAACCTCCTTCATGTTGGGGTTCAGTAATCATTGTATTTGACGAGAGGGTTTTGAATCATCCCTAAGGAATATAACATGATTACAAATTAACTAGCTTATACCTTACATATCAATAATGGCCCACCCAATGGTGCTTCTATGGCATATAAGGACTTCAATCAACTTAGACTCTAGCAACTTTGTAAGCTTAGATGAAATTACCACTAGGTATGACTCATTCTCCCCTAAGAATGCATATTTTAGGTCATACGGAAGAGGTTTTAGTTCAGGCTTTGGTGGCTTGACACTTGATGAAAATGGTTTTGTACCAATTAATGAAAGTTCTTCAAATTTGGGTGCCCATGTATCAACAACTTGAGTAGGGCAACTTTATAGATTTTGGTCATCATCTGTTAACTCAAATGTGCTAGGTTTCAACAGACAAGATTCGATAGAGATTTCACATATTGTATCATTCAAATGTTCGTGAACCAAAGACTCAATGGAATTTACTTCTCTTGCTTATTTGTCCTCTCCTAGGTGCTTGGGAATATTGAAAATATTAAGCATAATAGTCATATTCCCAAAAGGTAATTTTATGACTCCATTCCTGCAGTTGATTAATGCAATGGAGGTTACTAGGAAGGGTCAGCCAAAAATAACAAAAATTTAGTTCTCTGAATGCTTTGCTGGCTGAGTGTCCAAAATAATGAAATCAACAAGAAAGATGAAGTTGTTTACTTGAACAAGGACATCCTCAACAATACCCTTTAGGACTTTGACAGACTTATCAGCACACTGGAGTATAATATAAGTAGGTTTGAGTTCATCTATACCCAATTGTTGGTAGACAGAGAAAGGGAGCAAATTGACACTAGCTCCAAGATCCAGTAGATCTTGTTCTATTATGATGTTTTCAATGAGACATTACACAGTTGGACACCCTGAATCCTGCATTTTGAAGGGGCTTTGTATTGGAGTATGGCACTACTTTGTTCTGTCAAGAAGACTCTTTTTGAACATTTTGGCTTTTCTTGATTGTGCACTACTCTTTTAGAAACTTGGCATAATAGGGAACCTGCTTGCTTGCATCTAGAAGTGAAATATTGATTTTCACTTGCTTAAAGAGTTCGTAGATTTTTGGATGGTTATTCAACTTCCGTACTATTTTGAGTCTTTGAGGAAAATGAGCAGAAATAGGACAAGAAGGACCTTTTTCCTTCGATGGTTCTGGCTCTTTTTCAATCACAGGTTTAGGTTCAACTGGTTTAGTGATTGGGATTGACTCTGGTCTTGGCTTTGGAATTAACATGACTCTGATGGTTTTGTTAATCACCTTGCCTCTTCTCAGTGTAGTGATAGCTCGAGCTTGGTCTTGTGGGTTTTCCATGATTGAAGGATTTCCTACATGAAATTGACCTTGTGGTGGTTTTGGTTAGGCAGAAAACTTGCCCTTCTCAAGTGTGGCCATTAATTAGGTCAATTTTTGGATGTGACTTTTGAGGTCCTCAAAAGACTGGGTGGTCTGGGCTTTGAAATCATTGAAAGCCTAAGTGAAATGAGTATTGTAGTTCATTTGGGTTTGCATGAACTGATTCAATGTATCCTCAAGACTTTTTTGTGTGGTGGTTAGTATGGTCAATATGCAGAAAGTCCTTGAGGTGGTGGTTGTGAACTTAGTTGTGGATTCATGGAAGTTAGTTGTGTGTTCCTCCAACTGAAGTTTGGATGATTCTACCACCCTGGATTATATGTTTCAGAATACAGGTTGGAATAAGGCTTGTTGAAGTTGAAAATTGCATTTGTTTGTTCCAACAAGACTTCTTTAAATTCCAGAATGGTGGGACACTCCCCGGTAGGGTGTACTGTCAATGCACAAATTCCACACACTTGTTCTGTTGGAGGGCCAACATCAACATGATGTACCTTTTTTATCTCTAAAGCTTCAAGCTTTCGAGACAGGGTGGACATTTTTGCTCATAGCTCATCATCTTCTTTCAAGACATACTTACCCCCTTGGGAAGTAGATGGTCTGATTTTAACAGTGGTTGGAGAGGCTGAGTCCCACATTTGGGAACAATCAAATATGGTGTCAAAAAAATTCAATGCCTCCTCTGGACTCTTTCCCATGAACTCTCCTTGAGCTACCCTTTCAACAAACTGACATATTCTAATTGGCAAGAAGTCATAGAAAAATCCTACCAAAGTCGAATTTTAAAAGTATGGTGTGGGCAGGATTGGAGAAGATTCTTGAATCTATCTCAACATTGGTAAAATATTTCCCCCTCTTTGACCAAAAAATTTATGATTTGCCTTTTGAGTGCATTGGTACGATGAAGGGAAAAAACTTTCAAAAAAACTCATTCTATAATGCATGCCAAGTTGGTATTGAATAGGATATCTAAGAGTTTAGCCATTGTTTAGCTTTGTCCTTTAAAGAGAAAGCAAAAAGTCTAAACTTGGCCAGTTCAAAATTGTCTTGGAATGTTCCACATACCTCCTCAAAATTTTTTATATGCAAATATGGGTTTTCTGCTTTAAGTCCATGAAATTGAGGTAGTAGTTGCACTATCCTTGCCTTTACAGTAAAGAGGGGCACGTTTATAGGAAACACAAAATAAGAGGGGACACTATTTCTTATGGGATGCAAGTAATCCTATAGAATACGAATGTTAGGAACTTCTCCCTCTCCATAAGGAACTTTCCCTTGTCTATCATTATTTGCCATACTATTGTCAAAATATTCTGCTACAAACGAGGTGAAGATGGTTCAGATTGATTAGCATACCCAATAGATTCTGTTGACAAATTTTGAAAGTGAGGATTGTCCTCATACATAAAATAAAATTATGCATAGTAAATCAAAAAAAAAATGTATACACAAATGAAGGTCCTTTTACATTTTACCTTAAAACACCTTTTTGGCACCCCAGCAATGGCACAAAATACTTGACTTGATCTGAAATGTGTACACCCAAGTGCAAGCAGTCAAGTTGTAGTAATAATCCGATTAAGTCTGGAGTCGAATCCACATGGAACTAATGTTGGTGTTTTAAAGTAAGCAGTGACAGAGACCAAAGTGGCTAGAACCTTTGAGATTTAAAGTTTTGATGTTTAGGGATTTTCCTGGACAGAAAATAAAATTCTTTCCAATAGGATTTTCAAGGAAAAATATAATATAATCTCAAATGTAAAAGTCACCCTTTAACTTGAGGATCTGGACATGTAGTCAATCATCCGGTTGTCATACTTATGCTTGAAAACTCAATTAACTCCTACGTCAACTTAATGTTAATCGGAAGATAAAAATGGATTGTGAGAATTAAGAGCATGGTTCTAATGTCTTTGTAGAGATTTACAATAATTGTCTGTGCCGAGACTAAACCCGTCTGCAAATAAGAAAGTGTTTCTACAAGGCGTCCAACCATGGTGTTAGTATTCTATTATTAGTTGAAGCACAATAATGGTGAAGATTGAAACGTAGTCATGAAGATCTAGCTGGGGAACTTGCCAAGGTCCAATGAGTCTTCCTATGCCAAGAGTCATCTATGTCATAGAAAGGATTCATAGTTATGCAAAGTAACTTAGCTTGGCTAGATGCATTCAATCATTCAATAAGCAAGCAACAGATAAAGCATTAAGCATAAACAAAATGCACAAATATAACTTCCGAAAGATTTCTAAATGTCCATAACCTCTTACTAAAGAGTGAATAAGAAACTACTCATTCTTCATAGCTTTGGTAAAGCTAAAAAAGTGAGTGATTCTCATCTCTCCAAGTAGAGGAGTAATAAGGTAAAATACACTACACAAGGAGTCGATCTTCAACGAAGAATGAGTGAATCACATTCTACCCTTCACTGCTTTGATAAAGCTCTAGAAAAAGGGGAAGAGTTTCACTCCTCTAAGGGAAGAAAGAAGCTCAAACAATGGAAGCAAATGAACTAATAATGAAAGCAAAAGAAAGCTAGTCACCTTTGGAGGGTTTCTTCCGCCACCAAAAGATGATCTATCTCCCCCTATGCAAATAAATGTAAATCAACTCCTAAATTCTACTCTATCTCTCCTAAGTGTATGTCCCCCTTGAAACTCCCATAATGAGAGTATTTATAGGCAAGGAGGAGGGAACAAGGAAGTGAGAAAGAGTAGTACAAGGTCTTCAAAGTCCAAGTGAAAGCCCCAAGTTCCAAATACAAATTCAACCACTCTGCTACTTGTCTAAGGACTATGTTCGAACGTTGTCTCCTGTCTTCCTTCATGGGCGTTTGAATGCTAGATGGAGTTTGAACTTCCTACTCAAGTGGCCTTTCATTCTTCTGTTGAGAGTAACTGCAACACGCCATATAACATTTCCCTTGCACTTATCCAAAGGATCCTCAAATAATTCTAGCCAGCGTTCGAATGTGGATTGGCGTTTGAATGTTGTACTCAAGTATCATTACCTCAGCAGTCTAGTCCTCAAATAATGCAAGCGGACATTCAAATGTGGATTGGCATTCGAAAGTTCTTTCCTTGTTTCAAATTTCTCTAATTTTCTTCCAAAACATGTGGGTGTTGCATAAAAGTTTGGTATACATTGGCTTTAGGTCCTTGTGCAATCTTTCTCTTGTAATTTTATCATTAAAACTCTATCAAAGCATAATTAGTCTTAAAAAAGCATAGCAAGTTCCTAATTTTAACTACTAATCAATCATTTGAAATGACGTTTGCAAAAAAAGACTGAGTTTGGGAAATAAGTTCAAAACAAACTGGGTTTGGGAATAAAGTTTGGGTGGGGGCTGTCTTTGGTCAAAATCTCTAGAAATTTTGAATTCCTAGTGCTTAGAATCAAAATTTTAATATTTTCCCGAAGCATTTGTATTTTTAAGCTAATAAAAACTATTCACTCAAATGAAATTGCCATCTTTAAATATACATTGTCTTTGCTCACTCTGGAGGTTACTGGTTGAGATGGTCGAGTAGGAAGAAATTAGGAACAAAGGTTGTTTCAATAATGTAAGGAAGTCTTTTTGCTATAAGGAAAGGTATAATTAACATTTGTGGTGTCATTTGGAAATAAAATCTGAAAGTAGTTTTTACAAGTAATGAGTCCGACTATGTAAATGGCTTTGTTTCTTATTTGCAGGTGCTTGAAGAATTTGGAGGTACAACGTTGCTTAGTGATCATCAAAAGTTTTTGGCGTCTGATTTGCTATGCAATTCCCTTTTGAAATCATAATTATGGTTTGTCGGTTAGTTAAAATCGTTGTCATTAACGTAATGTTATTAATTAGACCATATGAAGATAATATTTAACTAACAAAAAAATACAAACAAATTTTCATGTCTGAAGACACTTTATAACACAAAAGCCCACCAACAAAGAACTGAAAAAAAAATGGGTAGTCAATATGATATAGGCCCATTTTTTTTAAAAAAAAAATATAGAGTTTCTTTTAAAAACGTTCACTTGAACAATTTCGATCTTGTTTAATGACTGATTAATTTTTTGGTATGACATAAATAGTGATTTACAACCAAATAGTGGTGAATCAAAAAATTACAATGGTATAAACGCGATAAACTAAATATATGAAAGAAAGCAAGAGAAAGGGATTCAGAGATGAACTACAATCAAACATAAAATAAACAACATCAACAAATGCCAAATCAATTAAAACTAATTTTTTTAGCATTCTACTTGGTTCAATTACGATATTATTGTTAAATTCTTATATAGTTAGACAATTGTTTTGTTATATTGAGTTCCTATTAAAAATCGAAACAATATTCCAATTTGTTTGCTTTATTTGTATTTAGAAAATAGAGTTGGAAAAAAAAAAGAGAATTGGAAAAGATATTAAACACAACTTTTGGAACATTAATTTCCACCTTCACACTTCTAAGCCTAGTACACCTTTTGAAACTCAACCAAGAAATTGAACTTGATTGATGAAGGCATTTATTATTGCAAGTGACTTAATTTACAGAATTTTTGTTTTTTTCTTTAAGAAATTAAATATAAAAACAACACTGCTAAACTACCTAACAAATAAAAAATGAATGAAAACTCTGAAAACTTAAACTAAATTATCAACAATTAAATTCCTCAAACAATTGCCTTAGCATAAAAAAATAAAAAATAAAAAATAAAAAATAAAAAACTAGGCAGCAACAACTGCCACTACCACATCATTGCATACACTAACACATTGTTTAAAGTCAAGCTCAAACACACAAAATTAGCCTTAAGTCCATGTCAAGTTAATCACCATCATCATTACCACACAAACCTTTTAAAAAAAATCAAAACAACTATCATCGCCACATAAAAAAAAAGGAAAGAAAGATAAAAAGAAGAAACAAAGATAAGTTGGTCATCACTGGCGCAAAAAAAAGAGAAAAAAAAGTTGTTGCACACTCCCATCATAACCAAAAAATTAAGAGAAAAGAAAAAAAGCTCCAACTGATCACTAGGGATGGTAGTGGAACGGGGTGGGGGCAGGGGAGTATTGTAAAAACCAAGGTAAATTTAAACTTTTAAGAATAAAGGGCAAAATAGTAAATTGTCATAACGGTTCGGGTTGTAAACCTGAAATTTTCTAGAGTTTGGATGACGAAACGGACCTCACAGTTAGATTCGTCTCACAAAATCTAGTGGTCATGTCAAATTTTATCAAATTATGAGATAATCGAGTTTTCGCGTTTTACGAGGCGGTCGTGCCCCCGAAGACTCAAATACAAAATTTTTTAGAAAATTATGAGATTTTAAAATAAATAAAATCAAGACAAATTAAAAATATTTTCAACTTGAATCGGAGCGAAATTTAATCGTTTCGGGTCGAAAACGGACCTGAAATAAAAAGGGACGTGTGGCGCGTTGTAGATCAAGCATTCTAAAAATATAAATAGGGGGAAAAATCAGATTTTCCCCCATAATTTCAGTCTTGGTCAGCCGATAGAAAGAGGGAGAGAGAAGAGAGGGAAAATAGAGATAAAAAAATACAACTTCTCTCTGCGATTTACGGAGCTAAAGAGCTCGGATCCGTTCGGGCTAAGAGGGAAAGTCGACCTCCCCGACGAGGGCTACGTGTACACACCAAAAAACAAAGGCTTTCACCGAAGGTAAGAAAATTGAAATTTTGGGGAAGCTTGGGAGTGGAGCCTGGGTAGGTTCTTGGAACTTCTACGGTCGTTCCTCATGCTACAAGAGGTAGGGGGTTCTCCTACTTAGGTTTATTCACTACCTAAAATGTTATATTGAAATGGGTAGGTTGATAGATGTATATATCACTTTCCTATTGAAAGAAAATTAATGAAATGGGTATGTAAATGAGAATAGAAATAGATTACGATAAATTCCTAACTTGGAATTAAAATGTGGTAATTTATTTTAGGAAAATCCATGGGAAGTGGTGTTATATGGGCACGTTGTGTGATTAAATTATGCCTTAGTGAAATGGGTATTGAAATTAGGTAGAATATATTCTATCTTCAAATGGGTATGTAGAAATTGCTTAATGTAATTTCTTGAATTATGTGAATTGTGGGCAAATTATGTGTTTACATAATGTCTTAATTTGAAAGTATGTTATTTGCTTAATATGAGATAACATGCTTGGCTATGAGTTTTGAATGAAATGTTGATAAATGCATTTTGGTTTATTAACATTATGAGACATGAAAATTATATGCTTTTGATATGATTTGTCATGGATTATATGAATTGGGTTTGAAATAGATCAGATGACATACATTGCATATTGAATATTGTAGTAGAGTTCCAATGAGACATTATATTGCATATGCACGAGAACATTACATTAAATGGGTGGTTGTGCATGAGAGGAGTCAAGACCACATGGGTGGACGACGAGTGGGCTCGAGGGAGCTAAGTCAATGACTTGGCGATGTCGCACAGTTTACAAGGTGTTGAGGGTCGGGGTTAGCAAGAAGGGCTAGAAGATCCATCAGGTGTAAGGGCCGGTGATTTGGATACACACTTCCGTTGGTATTAGTCCATAAAGTATGTCAGTGTACGCGGGACCGTTGGTCGAAGTCCATAAATCCCGTGTCAGTTGGGTGTCGTTGGTGTAAGTCCATAAATACTCATCCCATACAAGACCCCAGATTGAAAATGTCATTTGATGTTTAACATAGATGACGGAAGTATACACATGAAAATTGCATGTGTTGGAGAGCTGTGAAGGGCTCGGGATCATGGATGACGGGTGATTGCACATTAGCAATTGCATGTATCGAAGAGCCGAGAAGGGCTCGAGTTGGTTGCTGAGAGTGAGTTTTATCTCATTCCATAGCATTGCATTGTAAATTTTCAACATTGATAACTTATTTATGTTTGGAATTTGTAAACGGTGAATTGGATGCATGTGAGCATTTCATGTGCATTTGGATTGGGGAGTAGCCTATTTAGGAAATCCTCTATTGAGCGTAGCTCACCCGTTATGGGAAAACATTTCAGGTACAGGGTTCGTGCCGGTGGATGGTTCACACTTTGAGCCTCGTGGATGAATAAGTCAGAATGTGACTTATTTTTGAGTAAATTGTAAACATTACTATGAATATTTATTTTGACATGTAATTAAATGAATTCGCATGCAAATGTTATAATAGATCATAAGCCATGTTGGATGTCCAAATAGATGGTTGTAAGAGTTTGGGGTTGGTGTTAGAAAGGTTTGGGATGAATGGAAAATGAAAAACAAAGGAAATAGGTAAAACTGGGCAGGACCTGCCGGTAGTAACTACCGGAAGTTCACAGGTAAACAGTTGTCTTCTGGACACGAACTACTGGTAACTCATGGTCCAGAAGGTAACAACTACTGGTAGTCAACCGGTAGTCGTGGCCCAAAAGGTCCTAGGCTATCGGTAGTCACTGGTCCAGTGGGTTTCAACTACCAGTAGCTAACATGTAGCTCCCAGTAGAAATTTTCCAGAATACCCGAGCTACCGGTAACTGATATACACCTACCGGTGGCCAGTCTAAAAATCTGAAATTTTGTAACTGCTTTGCCAAGCTTTGAGCTTTGAACTTCCTTTCTTTTAATGACCTAATTGGACCCTAATGGGGTATGAACCATGTTAATTGGGACTTGGATTTGGATTAAACGAATGTTATAATCCAAGGTACATCGTAGGTTATGATCTCGATCAAGGGATGTTTTTGACGTGGTATCGGGTTGTGCAACATCCACGTGTATTTTCGCGGGTTAACGGATGGTCAACGATTGATAAAGGACCACCAGATTTTGGGGTGTCACAAGTAGTCTCTACCTCGTACCCGTTTCAAAATATTCTTCCACCCCTATTAATTCCCGCCTCTGCTTTTTGGGTAAATTTTGATCCTCGTTCCCATTTCTGTCACCTTTCCCATTCATAACAATTAATTTCTATAATTTAAAAAAAAATAAAAAAAAACCACAAATGATTCAACCAGAAGGATGAAACCCCCATTGTACAACAAATGGAAAAAAAAAAGAGAAAGTAAAGTGCATTTCTTTTAGTAAAGAAAAGAGTGTGTGTGTGTGGGATTTGTGGGTGAAGTTTTGTCTCTTTGTTATATTATATATATGTATTATGTTTCACTTTTGTCCATAAATTTTGTCCTCAATTTCCAAGAACATGAGAGTATTGATAGGTATTTTTGTCATTATCCTCTCAAAACATTGGGCATAATTAACAAAATAAAATAATTTCTCAAAAAGATAAAAAGAAATATTGCCCTCCCTCTCTATCCAACTCCATCTCTCTTTCTTCTACCGGTGATCACCCCAACTATATTTGTGTGTGCAAGACTCCACCCCCGGAATCTATCCCCTACATATGCCACCGCTAGAATTGATAGCCACCATCCACCATCGCTGGAATCAAAATTAGAATCGATCGCCAGTGCTAGAATCCATTTTCTCTCTCTTTTCTCTTCTCTTATCTCTCTCTCTCTCTCAGTGCCTCATAGGCAAATACAGTACACACCCTAATGTAAACAACCATGGCAATAGCCATACGCCTAAGACCACCTAAGCGGGTTCTTCTCCCCAAAGGGTTTTCTCTGTTCTACCTCTATCTTACTGGCAATCACTCCACCCCTAAAATTCTTTTTGATTTTTATTTAATTTTTTGTTTTCATTTTGAGTTCTATTGCTAGTTTTGATGTGTGGGACTGTGTTTTGTGTGGAACGAAAGAGAGAAAGATATATATAATTGCTGGGTTTCGTGCATATGTGGAGATCTCTATCTATCTCCCTTTCTCTCATAGAACTCATAGATAGATAGTTGTTGGGTTTGTGCGTGTGTGTGACTATGTGTTTATGTTGCGGGTGTGTAATTGATTCGTACTTTTTAGTGTGTCTGAATTATATTATATTATACTCCCAAGTATAAGTGGTTAAATTGTAGTTTTCTCGGTTTTAAGTCCAAGTATCAATCCCATGAAGAGTTGTCTGTAATTTAGATAAAAAATAAATAAATAAAGGAATAAAAATAAAAACAGTAAAGTTGTTTTTTAAAGTAGTGTGATGTTTTTATAGGTTGTGATGTGAGCTTAGCTTGATAACTTGTTTATTGAAATAAAAGAAAGGTGATGACAATAAAATAAAGTACAGAAATAATAAAGTGCAGAGACAATAAAGTAAATGACAATAATATAAAAGATATCATTCAGTTTAAGGGTCCCATATGCTTTTTAATGGTTAAATACTGGAAATGCTACCTTACAACAATTAACTTCCTTTTTACTGGCAAGTCAACTGGTAGGTCTGATGTATATAAATCATAGTACAACTGCTTCTTGGGCTAACTGTGGGTAGTAAATCATAACACAACAACTTCTTAGGTTAGCTGGTTATATCCATGTCAATTGATTAATCTCAAGCAAACCAGAAGGACAAGCCATTCATGAGGAATACTTGAGTTATTCACTTGATTTCATGATTGTAAAAGCATATATAAATAAACCATAACTCAGTAACTTATTATGTTAGCTAGTGATATTATATTATAACTCAACAACTTCTTAGGAAAGCTGGTTATAGATGGACCAATTGATTAACTCAAGTGAACCAGAAGGTAGAGTCAATTCATGAGGAATACTTGAATTACCGAAAAGATCATATGTAATATATATCTATATATATATATATAAATATATATATATATACCAGTTAAACAACCTCAGCATTCCGGTGGAGGACAAGTCATACCGGTTGGAACGCCGTGGTTGTTCGACTGGTACTAGAGTTAGATTAGATACATATATATATATATATATATATACATATATTCCAGTTAATTTAGATACGTATATAGATATATATATATATTAGTTAAGTTAGATATATATATATATATATACCAGTTAAACAGCCTCAGCATTTCGGTGGAGGACAAGCCGTACCGGTTGGAACGCCATGGTTGTTAGACTGGTAAAGTTAGATATAATACATAATATATATAAAACTATAAATAAAAATATCAGCATTTCCATAATCTAACAAATATAATACATATGTTCCTCTCACACCGGAGGGTATAAATTAATACTCACGCTCCATCGCTACAAACAAGCGAGAAATGCGGGTATTTATTATTACAACTGAAATTAAACGGTAACTTCTTTCACCAGGAACAATTGAAACACAACCACCTTTATTATCATTCAAGACACAAAAGTGGAGATATTTCAACTATCCGAATAGAAAGATTACAACAAAAAAGTAGGAATACAGAACAGGTATCACACCGACCGACTATTTCCTTCTCTTTTCTCTCTTTCTTTCTTTTCTTTTTCTCTCTTGGGAACTTGGAGGCTGGCTGGTTTTTGAAGGGTAAGGGGCTAGTTTTGTGAAGGAAAGGAGGTGTATGTAGAAAGAAGGAAGGAAGGCTTGAGAATGGAATGTTTGGTGTATGTTGTGGTGGATGTTGGAATTGTTGGTGAATGAATGAAGAAATGAGAAAATAGCCCCTATTTATAGAGGGGAGAGGAGGTGAACGGACAAGGGGCCTTTAAGAAGGTCTAGGGACCTTTTGGAAGGCTAAGGAGGGTTTAGGAAGGTTTCTACTACCTTCCAGAATTGTTGTGGCTTGCAGTGGTGCTAGGTGTCGCCTCCTTGTTCTGCCAAGTGTCGTTTTCTGATTGGTTCAAATGTCTTGCTTTGATTGGTCCATATGTCTTGCTCTGAGTGTTCCAAGTGTTCTATTCTCATTGGTCCATGTGTCATGTTCTCATTGGTCCATATGTCACCTTCTGATTGGTCTGAGTTTCTTTATTGCACTTTAGTCCTTCGTAGTTTCAAGCTTTGGAAAATGGTCCTGTATTCTCTGATATTTCTGCATTTGACACTATAACTTCAAACATAAAATATTAAAAACTTTAATTCACACCCAAAACATAATTCATAATATTTATTTATTTTAATCTTACAAAATTGATTACTTAATCATTCGAATTTACACACTAATTAGGGTTAATTAGTAATTTTGATTTTGTGTTAGGGTTTTAGAGGGATACATATGTTGGGTTTGGGGGTGGAGACATAGTAACAAGAAAGAGAGATAGAGCTTTGTTGGCTTGGGGGGTGGAGACGTAGGAACGATAGAGAGAGTGGGAGTTGTGTTAGGTTTTGTAGGTGGAGACATAGTAATGAGGGAGGGAAAGGGGGAGAGAGAGGGATGTCTTTGTATGTGAGGAAGAGAAGGATTTTTATATCAGAGAGAAGAGAAAAAAGAAAGGAAGAAGAAGAAAGAAAGGAAGCAAAAATGGTTATAAAATACCAGAAGTGTCCATTAATACCCTCATGTGCCAAGCACGTGACATTTGTTTCGTCTGTTATTTAGACGACAATTAGGGATAAGGACCAAAGTGAGTTAATGTGTGAACATTGATGATGAAATTGACGAAATTAAAAGTTTAGGAATGAAAGTGCAACAAGTGGCAAACCTCAAGGACCACTGGTGAAATTTACCCAAAACTAAAAGCAGTTGTTTTAACTTTACAATAAATTTAGGTCGTAAACTAACAGATGCATTTTAGATGAAAATAAAAGGATTTAACCTATTCAGATGCAACATGTGTATTCACACGTAAATTAAAAAGCAATTTAAGTCCATCAAAATAATCAAGAAAAGAGAAATCTTTCAATTAAAAGATCATCTAAATAAAAGGAAATCATTAGAAAATAAAGTTGTCATCCAATAGGGTAGTTTTAATAAGTTGTCATGGATATCAAACGACCACATAAAATTTAATTTTTAAATAGCATTACCAAAGGCCGAGACGTTCTACCAACTTCACCCATAGAGCAACTCGTAAACCTTGGCCATAAATACGCACAATCAACAATGAAAAAACCAAAAAACATAATAACATAAGAATGAAAGGTAGACTAAAGAGTATTTTGAAATGACAAATCATAAATCAATTTGTCTACCTTTTGAAGCTTATGAATCTTCTTGATTCCATGCTTGTCTATAATCTATAATGAACTACAATAAAAGCATTGGACTTCAAAGTATATGCCGTCAAGATCAATTAATTGAATCAATTAAAGGTTTTCAAAAAGATTTTTAATAAATCAGATTAAAAGTGAACAAATTGGCTCATAAAATAAGAGAAACAAATAGGACACCTTTCACAAAAATAACTCATTTTATTGAATTCGAAGGCTTCAAGAACATTCACCAGCCATTGCATGCTTTTACCTATTAAAGATAACTAGGCCAAAAAGTTAATTCCTAAAGAAAATGGTTGATTTTGCATTTAAAGGATATGAATTCTACTATGCTTTTTATCACAAAAATTAAGTGTGAGCGTTGGGGGGAGAGAGAGAGACAGATAGACAGAGTGGCGATGGTTGTATTAAAATCAAACCCAATGGACTCCCTAGTTTCACAAAAATGACTACATCATAGAAATCGATGCACTTACATCGTCGTAGCACTGACACCAAAAACGCCTTTAACACTTAACTACTGAAATTCATATTCAAAATGTTGATCATTTAACTATCTAATTAAACCCGAGAAGAGAAATTAAAAAGAATAAATCTAAGGTAATCATTAAGACATTTCATTGAACATCCATGGGCCACTGTTATGACTATGGAGAGGAAAGAAAATGGTGGTGGTTGGGTAGTGGCAATGACAAAAGATATGGTAGTAGTTGCAACAGTGACTTTGGTTGTCGGTGGTTAAGGAGGAAGGTGATTAAGGCTATGATGGGATAATGTGGTGGTGGCAGAGAGGGGGGGGTCAGGTTGTGAGGTTGGGTTGTGGAGATGATATGGCTATAGTAGGGTTAGGTGGAGTGCAAGAGAGAGAGAGAGAGGATAAGGTAGAGGAATGATAGGAGAAGAGAGAGCAGGAGGAAGAGAAAGAGCGAGTTTATTTGTTGTTGGTGATTACGTCTAATAGATGGGAGAGTGGTGTCATTGCAGTCGCTAGGAATAGAAGGTGGGAGAGGACTTTGTATTTGGCATTGTAGAATAGTGGAAATGAAGAAGGATGAGAGATATGTACGGAAGGCAAAAACAGAACAGTGGAGGAGGAGTTTAGGGCAGAAAATGTGGAGAAAGTGAGGGAAATCAAATTCCAAATCTAGATAAATTTGGAATTAAATATATCACATCATCAAATTTTTTGTGATGGAGTGCACTCAAAAAAATAAGTTATGGGAGGAAAATTTCTTTTGGGGATCGATTATTTTTGATTGGTCAAAAACCTTGTTGTTTCCTAACCCCAAAATACTATCCCTTAGGATGTTAAGTGTAAGGTTCAAAGGGGAGTGTTACTCTCCCTTGGGATACTGTCAAAAGAAAGGGCAAGGAGAAGGGAAAATGAGATGGTGTAAATATGATGTGCAATGAACAAAAGTGCTCCCCAATCGCAAGTAGACTTTCGCAGGTCGTGTTTTACTTGGTGGTATTCGAAGGTCATTTCCACGAGGAAGGAAGTAAACCGAGGAGAAGGTGATTTTGAGTAAAAGAAAGTGTAAAATCCTTGTTCTTGAAAGTTGTTTGGTGAATTTTGTGTTGGTGAAAATGAAATGAGAAACGAATGTTGGCAAATCCAAGAGGTCACTCCAATGGTGATACCATCTCAACTCGAATCCCTCCTCCAATAGAGCATGAATGAACAATTGATTCATGGGAAGCTAGGGATAAGATGGGTGAGTATCTAAGCATAAATCGTGACTAGGCCTACGAAATATCAAAAACTCTCCGACTTATCCACCCTCAACCCAGTCAAACCAAACCATTGAACTCTGAAAGGAGGGAGGAGAATAAATTGAAATGGTATACCCAAATGGAGGTTCCCCTTGGCTTTGGCAATTAGAAGATTTAGCTACTCATGCTTCAAATGAAATTAACTATGTAATGGGAATGCATTACAAAGGGATGAAGTTCTTGAGTAACTATTTGCAAGAACACATAAGCTAGAAGAGAATGCATTTAAAACCCATTTTATAGCTAAGAAAATAAAGAGCTTGTATGCATTAATGGTAAAAGTTTTAAAAGAGCATTAAACTATCAATGAACGTCAAGGAACTAGCATTCATGACATTAAAATGAAGTTCTAAAGATTCATGCAAGGGATTACAAGACAAAGTATTGAAATAAATGCAAAAATCTCAATTTTATCTCACTAGAACACTATTCATCATCTTCTACCAGACTCTCTTTCTATATCCCATGTAATCTCTGGAATCTTAGACAATGGAGAGCTTTGCTTGCCAAAAATGTGTTTGGTGTGATGGCATAGCTTCCAGAAGTAACCTCTATCTGTAGGGGTGCAAAAGGAATGGACTGGACAGGGCGAGTGCAAAGCTTGTCTGCATAACTAGCAATTCTTCTCTTCTCTCTCCTCTTTAAAGCTATAGGGCTTCAAAGTCCAAAAAGAGGTGTGAAAGGGATGAATAGTGTCGTGGGCTTGTCAGGCGGCATGGAAGATCTATTGGTGGGACCCTTGAAGCTGTAGAGCTTGAGATGTAGAGATTTGGAGTAGACTCAGCAGAGAGTATCGGTGATGTACCGTACTGTGTACCCATACTACATACCGGTACCTTGAACTCCAGTAGCCTCAGCGTCTTGGTACTGCATACCAGTATTGTTTCTGTTGTTTCTTTCTATTTTCTGATTTTTCACCTCCTGAGCTTTCCTTTAGCCATTCTTTCATCCCCAATCATCTCAACACATTTTGGGAAGGCCTTAAGAAGCCTCTTTTAACACTTTTTATCTGCAAACATCAAATATCTCTGTTAAAAGCTCAATCCATGCAATTCCCATCATTCAACTCCCAAAAACAATTAAAATAAAATGATTAGCACATAAAAATATACAAAGTTTTGTGCTAATCACACCCCCAACTTAAGTTTTGCTAGTCCCTTAGCAAAAAGTTATTTCCAACACAACATAATTAGTATAACACACAATCAATCCATTTAAATAACCATTCATCCAATCAATCAAAAAGTATAAATTACAATGCAATTAACAACATAAACATGAACAAGATTGAACAAACTATGGTTTTCCATTAATGTGCCAAAAAGTTGGGAGTACAAGAAGTAGGACATCAAAAGAACAAAACAGCCTAGAACTCCGCAACCTTATCCTAGTTGTGTACAATCTGACACCCAAAAACACAACTACTAGCACAGCCTACTCTTCATCACCCTCACCATCATCATCATCCTCCTCCTCACCTTCCTCCCTAGACTCTTCACCTTCCTCATCTTCATCATCTTCCACTTCCTCAACCACTCTAGAGGCAGAAGGGGCAGCAGCTGGTCGAGTGGGTCCTTCAGGGATGGGCCTCCTAGGGAAAGTATGCATGAACATCTTCTTTAGCATGGCCGTCATCCCCTGTACCGATGCCTCAATCCCATGCATTGTGGTTTCTAATGCATCCAGACGCTGAGGTACTGAGCGTACTGGTACAACTTTGAATGGTCTAGATGGTGTAATCAGTACTAGGTCATCATAATCATATTCCAACTAAGCTCGCTCCCCTCGACTCATCGCTTTTCTCTTCTTACTACTGGCCTTGCCAATAGCCCCTGTCTTAGGAAGAGTGAGCTTGTCAAACAAGTAGCCCTTCACCTTGAAGTGCTTGCACATTCTGGTTACCAAACTCCATATGGCAAATTGGTCATCGACTCTACTGTCACGACAAAATCTTTCATTACCTCCCATAAGATCAGGGCAAAGTCAATCTTCTTACCAGACACAACAACATCCAAAAGGGCTGATTCGCACTTTTTAGTGTGTCCGAATTATATTATTATATTACACCCAAGTATAAGTGGTCGAATTGTAGTTTTCTCGGTTTTAAGTCCAAGTATCGATCCCACGAAGAGTTAAGTAATTCTTATTATAAAAATAAAGAATAAAATAGAAAAATAACAAAAATAAACAGTAATTTGGTTGTTTGGAGTAGTTTAGTGTTTGATAGCTTGTGGTGTGAGCTTAGTCTAATTAACTGGTTTTAAAATAAAAGGCAGGCAGAAGTAAAGTGCAGATCTAATAAAGTGCGTAAATAAAACAGATAACTGGCAAGAAATTAAAAGATACCCCTCATTTTAGGGATCCATATGCTTTGTATTGCTTAAATTACTGGAAATTCTACCTTACAACAATTAACTTCCATTTTACTAGAAAGCTAATCGGCAGGTCTGATGTATATAAATCATAACACAGCCGCTTCTCAGGCGAGCAGGTGGTATAAATAATAACTCAGCAACTTCTCAAGAAAGCTGGTTATATCCACTTCAATTGATTAACTCAATTAATCCAGAAGGACAAGCCATTCATGAGGAATACTTGAGTTATTCCCTTGACGTTATGATTATTCCTTATTATATAATAAACCATAACACAGCCGCTTCTCAGGCGAGCTGGTGGTAGTATAGCTTAACCCAGCAACTTCTCAAGAAAACTGGTTACATAACCGCCAGTTAAACAGCCTCAGCATTCCAGTGGACTAGTAGGA
>CM042184.1:28391663-28426708 GCA_023539305.1 Ilex asprella | reverse complement strand
ATATATAAATAAAACATCAGCATTTCCAGAACTCAAGCAACATTATAAATATATTTACCCTAGTTTGAAGGGTATAAACGACTACTCACGTTCCATTGCTATAGAAAAGCTAGAAGTGCGGGTAGTATTCATTACAACAGAAATTTACGTATAAAATTTAAAAGGCTTTCGTAGGGAACGATTGAAAGACAACCACTCTTATTATCAATTAAGACAAAAAAAGTGGCAGCACTTCAATTATCCGAATGGAAAGCTACAACAAAAATGTACAAGTACAGTATTGGAACTGAAAGTGTATCACGAACCGGATCGTGTTTGCACTTTCTTCTTTCTTTTTCTTTTCCTTTTTCTTTTGTAGGATTTCTCTCAGAATTTCCTTCTTTTTCCGGCCTGCATGCTAAGGAGGAGGAAGCCTGTATTTATAGGCAAAACTGGAAGCAGGAGAGGAAGAGATTTGCATTGCCGCCTCAAGAGGACCGTCCGGACAGTGGCAGTGCCGTCCAGACGGTGGTGCAAGTGGATTTGCAACTTGCTGAAGTGCTGACTCTTCATGTTGGAATATTATACTTTGACCTCCTTTCTTTTCATCTTCCTGACATTGCTCTTGGTATCTTGTAATATTTCCATATTAAGCCTGCAATTTTTACATAAAAACTGTTAAAACGAATAATTCCCGCACTAACCCTAATTTACTTTAATTGCTACTTTTTAGTGCGGTAATTCTATTAATTTGACTTTTTTAATATTTCTAATTTACACCAAATTGATGTTAATCACACTCCCCAACTAAAACTTTACTAGTCCCTAGTAAAGCATAAAAATATAATATAAGTAGGGGTAAAATCATTTTCGTAGATTTTTTCACGATTGCATTTAGCATATGCAATAAGCCGTTAAACCCCTAGGTGATTCCTAGTGGATGAGTTGTGTCTCGTGAAGGTTTTCAGTGAAGCTACCTACAAACTTCTATAGTTAGAAATGCATAATTTATATGGTTCATATGTAAAATTAATTTGTTATTTTTGTGCATCACTAGAATATATCTTTTTTCTGATCACTTACAAGAGTAACTCAGGTTAATGGTAACATTATAGCTATATTTTATAAAAATTTGTGTGTGTGTGTAGTGATTTCTTTATTTTCAAAAAGTACTTGACAAATATTACCTTCTTTTGTAATAGTCTTGATGTCGATCCTTTCCTGGAATACGCTCAACAAATAATATATGTTATAGTGACTACTCTCTTAGTTTTACATGTGATTGGAATATTGTAACAAAGCAAATAATTTCACATGTAAGTATTTAAAGGAGCGGTTTATTGAATAAAGAGGTATTTGACATAATCTCATGAAAGAATATTAACACTATATTAATTATATTATTAACATTTTCCTTTTTAGATTGATAGACAATGTGTGTTCAAAACAATGTGTGCTCACATGTAATCCAAAAATGAAGTTCATATATGAAAATGAAGCGACCTTGGCATAGTCTCATGAACAAAATGCTAGGGTATTGGGTAGTAAGATTAACTCATTGTTTCTATTAACATTTTGCACATCCCATGCCTTTCTGGATCACTTAGGACTCTAAGGGTTATAATGGGGCCTTGGGGTAATATCTAGGTAAATGAAGAGAAGGGTATAGGATAACAAAAGGGATTCTTCCGTGTAAGTGACTTTTATTTCCAAAACATATTTCCCTTTTCATGGGATTTTCATCCTCACACCATCACCACACCCTTTGTTTCTTTGCCTTCTTTTTCTTACATTTTCCTTTTTTCTTTGATCATTATTTCTTCTTTCACCCCTTTACTTCCTTTTCTTGGATTCTCATTCTTTTCCTATTCAACTCTTTGAGTTTCAACATCATTCATCCCTTTTGTATGAATTTTCACACCTTACTTCCTTCTCTTTTATGGTTATTCTTACTCAACACTAGGAACAACCAAGGTAAGGTAGATATTTATCATTTTCGTTGGCTTGGTCTAATGTATGACATAAAAACGAGTTCAATTAAGACTCAATCATGACACTAGGGATAAAATTTGGCATTTCAACGATGGTCTAATATCATTTCTAAATAAGCATGGGATATTATACGTTCAAGAAAAATCAGTCTACTATCTCTATGCACCTAACCGAAATAAGCATAATGAGACTAATGAATAAATCTGACATTAAAAAATTGTTCTTTGAGTAATTGTAAATTCCATCCAAAAAGGTTTGGCTCTAAAGCTCTCATGGGTCCTTACTCATCTCCACTACTTATTTCAAGCTTAAAACATGAATCCAATCCATAAATTTCCAAAATTACTCATTCAAGAGCCACATACAGTTCAAAAATCAAAACATATATGATACTCATGCAAATGATCAACTTCCATAGATTGCTCACATGCACAAAATTCACAACAAATATTAACATATCATCCAACTCACACATTCTTCATGAAGGAATACAAGTCAACTTTTAGATAATTTTCATCAAAAAAATTTCAAAAATTTCACATAATTTTCACTAATGTAAGAAAAAATAAAATTTTTTCAACAATCTTGGTGTATCCTACAAATGATGCACCTCACCCCCCACCTTGAATCATGCATTGTCCTTAATGCTACAAAAAGATATCGTATGCAATGAAGGATAGTAAAAAGAATGAGTAGGGTAAGAGAACACCTCGCAATTGAACTTTTGACAAAAGCACCAAGATCCAGATCTGAGAGAAACAATGCTATACAACCAAAGAAAGTAAGTGACATGAAATAAAAACATTATAAGTAAATAGAAGAACTGTACATGAAAAGCATAAACACTAGCTAATCCTCCACAAACTCTGGACACATGGGATCCATCAAATTTTCCTCAACTTCTTACTATTTAGAACCCTCGAAGAATGGCTTAAGTCTTTTGCTATTGACCTTGAATGTCTGGCCATTCTTGGGGTTTGTCACGTCAACAAGTCTGTTGGGGTAGGCTACCTTGACAAGAAAGGGGCCATCCCAATAGGATTGGAGTTTTTCTTGAAAAATTGAGAGGCAAGAATTGTATAAGAGCACTTTTTGTCCGAGCTCAAATGATTTTCGTATGATGGAATTAGCATTAAAAGATTTTAGCCAGTTCCTTTGAAATTTTGGAGCTCTCGTACGCATCTCGTAGAATCTCTTCTAGTTCATTCAGCTCTTACTTCTTATGTTCACTGGCCATTCTCAAATTGAAGTTTAACATCTTAATGGTCCAATAGGCTTTGTGTTCTATTTCAACTGGCATATGGCAAGCCTTTCCATAGACAAGGTGGTAGGGAGACATGTCTAAAATAGTTTTATAGGTAGTATGGTAGGCCCATAAGGCATCGGTCAATATATCGGACCAATCCTTCATATTAGGGTTAACCGTTTTTTCTAGAATGGTCTTGATCTCCCTATTGGCTAGCTCAGGTTGGTCATTTGTTTAGGGTGATAGGTGGTGGATACTTTGTGAGTAACGCCATATTTGAACATTAGAGATGCAAATGGCCTATTATAAAAATGGGATCCACTATCACTAATCATTGCTCGGGGCATCCCAAACCTCGAAAAGATGTTCTCTTTTAGAAAATTGACTACGACCCGGTGGTCATTAGTCTTGGTTGGGATAGCCTCCACCCACTTGGACACATAGTCCATTGCTAGAAGGATGTACAGATAAACCAAATGAGATAGGGAACGGACCCATGAAATCGATACCCCAACAGTCAAATATTTCTATGACAAGCATAGGGGAGAGGGGCATCATATTTCTCTGGGTCACACTACCCAATCGTTGGCATTTGTCCCATGCCTTACAAAATGACTCACAATCTTTGATAAGAGAGGGCCAGTAGAAACCTAATTGAAGAATTTTGGCGAAAGTCTTCTTCGATGAAAAATGTCCATCGCAAGCTTGAGAGTGGTAGAATGTAAGGACATCCCATTGTTCATTTTCAGGTACGCACCTCCTCTTGATCTAGTCAGGGAAATACTTGAACAAGTACGGGTGGTCGAAGTAGAAGTACTTCACATCTGCCATGAATCATCTTCTATCTTCTGGGCTCCATTGCGGCGGTATATGTCCTGTTGTAAGGTAATTATATATATCAGCATACCAATGACATACTGAATGAATTGAAAGCAAATGTTTGTTAAGAAAAGAGTCAGGGATAGGAATATGCTCATCGACATCATGCACCACCAGCCGGGATAAATGATTCACCACCATGTTCTCCACTCCCTTTTCGTCCTTGATCATCAAGTCAAATTCTTGTAGGAGGAGTATCCACCGAAAGAGTCTAGATTTTGCATCTAGCTTAGACAACAAGTACTTCAAGCCAGAATCATCAGTAAAGACAACAATAGGCGAACCAATGATGTATCAATGGAATTTATCTAAGGCAAACACTACTGCTAGCAACTCTTTCTCGGTGGTGGTGCAATTCATCTGAGCATTGTTGAGTGTTTTGCTAGTATAGTATATCATATATGGTCTATTACCCTCCCTTTGATTGAGCACTATGCCTACCACGTAATCCCTCGCATCGTACATGAGCTCAAAAGGTAGATCCCACTTGGGTGGTGGCATAATAGGAACGCATGAGAAGCATGCTCTTAAGTTTTTTAAAAGATGTCTCACAGTCATCCAACCACTCAAAAGGGACCTCCTTAGACAGTAGGTTGGTCAAGGATCGGGCCAATGTACTGAAGTTTTTTATAAACCTGCGATAAAAACTTGTATGGCCCTAAAACGATCGAATGCCCTTGATGGCTCTTGGCGTAGGCAGGTTGGAGATGGCCTTCACCTTGGATTTGTCGACTATAATATCCCTCACCGAAACTATGTGGCCTTGAACAATTCCCTCCTTCACCATAAAGTGACATTTCCCCAATTTAACACTAGATTGTTCTCCTCACATCTTTGTAGAACTTTTTTCAAGTTTGTTAAACATCTGTCGAATGAATCCCCAAACACTGAAAATTCATTCATGAAGACCTCCACTATCTTCTCCACTATATCATTGAAAATCTCCATCATGCACCGTTGAAAAGTCCCCGGAACATTGCATAGTCCGAATGGCATGCGGCAGTAGGCGAAGGTACCATAGGGGCAAGTGAAAATAGTTTTTTTGTGATCCTCCAATGCGATCTCTATTTGATTATATCCAGAGTATCCATCTAGAAAGCAATAGAATAGGTGCTCTGCTACTCTTTCCCAGACTTCATCAAGAAATGTCATTAGGAAATGATCTTTTCTAGTGTATGAGTTCAACTTCTGATAATCAGTGCATACCCTCCATCTGGTGATCACTCTTATAGGGATAAACTTATTCTCATTATTTTCCATCACTATGACTCTAAATTTATTTGGCACTACTTGTGTAGGACTTACCCATTTGTTATCGGCAATCAAAAAAATGATGCCCACATCAAGTAGTTTCAATACCTCATCCCTCACCACCTCCTTCATATTGGGATTCAATCTCCTTTGAGGTTGTTGGGAAGGTTTGGCTTCCTCCTCAAGGTAAATGCGGTGAGTACAAATGAAAGGGCTTATTCCTTTGATACCAGCAATTGCCCACCAAATTGCCCATTTGTGCTTTTTCAATACCCTCAAGAGTCTTTCTTCTTGTTTCGTATTCAAGGTTGAGATTATGACTAATAGAAAAGTTTCTCCTTTGCCAAGATAGGCATACTTCAAAAGAGAGGGTAAAGGCTTCAACTCCAAGTTTGAATTTTGTTTATCAGACAGGAATATTTTCTTTTCTTGTCGGGGTAACTCCTCGAATGTAGGGGTCCATCTTTCCACTCCTTTCAAATATTCTACCTACTCTTGCTCATCCAAGTCCTCAAGATCAACAATTTCTTGCTCCTTGAATTTTAACATCCTCTCCCATTCCAAATGCTCCTCAACCAAGGTGTTGATTCTATTAACCTCCCTTACATTCTCATCATCACCCAGTTGCTTTGCCAAGTTGAATACATTAAGCGCCATTGTCATGTTCCCAAATGCCAACTTCATTAGACCATTCGTGTAATTTATCACAGCATTATATGTAGCAAGGAAGGGCCGTCCAAGTATAACAAGAATCTGGGAACTAAGGTTAGCAACAGGATGTGTATCTAGCACAATAAAATCGACGAAAAAGTAAAATTTATCAATTTGAACCAAGACATCTTCCATTACTCCCCTTGGTGTGCGGATTCTATAATCCTCCAATTGAAACGTGATTGAGGTGGGCTTCAAATCCTCAAGCTGAAGTTGTTGATACACTGAGTAGGGAAGGAGATTGACACTTTCCCTCGAGTCAAGCAATACTTGTTCTACCCAATAATTTCCAATGGTAATGGCAATTGTTGGACAGCTGGGTTCTTTGAATTTTGGAGGAGAATTGGTCCTCATTATTGGGCTCACTTGTTCGGTTAAGAATGCTTTCTTTCGGACATTCAACCTCCTCTTTACCATGCATAGATCTTTTAAAATTTTGGCACATAATGATATTTTCTTGATAACGTCGAGCAGTGAGATGTTAATCTTCACCTGCTTAAACATTTCTAAAATATAATTATAATTAGCCACCTTGGCAGGTGGCTTCAAACGGCTTAGGTAAGGGGCATGCATAGGAGGAATAAACATGTTGTCATCAATCACATTTTCTTTTTCAACTACCTCTCCTTCTCTCTTTTCTTCAATTAACTCACCCTCTTCGGCCACAGTTTCCTTGGTCTCACCCTCTTTCTTCTTCTAGTGGCAATGCGGCTTTGGTTAAGGCCTTTGGTATCATGGTCTTTTTAATTTGTTTGCCACTATGAAGGGTGGTGACTGCTTTGAGTTGCTCACAACTATCTTTGGTGGGCTTGGCCAACTCAACCACATGTTGGCCTTTGGGATTCTCTTGGGGTTGAGCGGGGAACTTCTCCTTCTCTTGTTGAGATAACCTTATGACATTGGTGATATTGGTGAGTTGGGCCAAAATGTCTTTATTGAAGGTGGTCTGGCTTTGGATGAAGTTATAGAGCACATCCTCCAAATTCCTCTTATGGGGAGGTTGGTAGGTGGGAGGATTAGATGGTCCTTGATTGAAAAGGTCTTGTGGAAGTGGACTTTGTGAGAAATTTTGTGGTGGTGGGTTTGATTGATACCCTTGCGGATTGGTCATTGGGTATTAAGAGCTAGATGCTTGCTCATGGCCTTGGTATGGTTTCTCTTGGGAGGCATGGCAGATAAATATGCACTTGACCAATGAGGAATGGGGTTTTCATTTCTCTAATAGAAATGGGGTGATTATTCCACCCAAATTGTTAGTGTTGGAATTTGGAGAAAATGATTGCCTCGGTTGATTGAAGACATTGACTTGTTCATGGTATGCTTCCTTAAGTGCCGGAATGCTCGGGTACTCCGATATGGAATGCTCGACACTCTCACAGATAGAACCAACCTCCTCGGTTTGTGACAAAAGAGACACCTCTCGTCTCTTATTCACCTCGAGACTCTCTACTTTCCTAGACAATTTAGAAATTTATGAAAGTAGGTCTTCCAGGTATCTTAAATCATAAATCCCTCCCCCTTTAGGTTGGCCACTCCCTTGAGGCAAATACCTTGGTACATCGATATGGTTAGTGGTGTGCCATGACTTTGCATTTTGGGCCAATGTATCAAAATAGTCTAAAGCCTCATCGGGCCTTTGCTCAAAAACTCCCCGTTGCACATCATATCGTTGAATTGTCGATGGCCCGGTGTAATTCCTTCATAAAAGAAAATCACCAATTGTCATGGTTCAAAACCATGGTGTGGAAGGGATTGTAGCAATTCTTTGTACCTTTCCTAACGTTGGTAAAATTGTTAATTGGGATTCTCCAAAAAATTTTGAATTATCTTTTTTAGGACAGTGGTTTTTGCACTGGGAAAAACTTATTCGAAAACACGCAAATCATTTGGTCCCAACATGTTATGGTTCGGGACCTCAAAGATTGCAGCCAAGTTTTTGTCTTATCACTCAAGGAAAAAGGGAATAATTCCATTCTTACTAGCTCTTCCATATTATAATTGGGGAGAAAGGTTACAACTATTTCTTCAAAATCCCTTATATACGAATAACGGTTCTCATTCTCAATTCCGTAAAACACATGAAGTAGTTGCAACATCCCTGGTTTAACTATGAAGAGGTGTGCTGGGACCAGAAGGAGGATGCATGAAGGTGTGGTGGTACAAGTTGGTTGAAGGAATTTCCGCATTGACCTTGTCGGAGGATCAATTTGGATGTTATTCCCTTCATTCCTAGGTGGGGGAAAGTGCACTCATGGGTTGGGCATTCTAGGTTATTGTACTCTCCCACACCCTTGAACATTAAGATTGGCACCGACATTATCAAAATTGTCACCCGCATCCTCGAGTAGGACTAGGTCAATATTCATGTTAGGGTCTATGGGTTGTCTAACTAATCGGTTTTGCTCGTCCCGTCCCCACATGCGACAAAATATCAAAAAATGAAATTATACACAAACAAGAATATAAACACGAATAATTTACCTCAGTCCATGATGAAGATCATGAGACTTACCTTCGTCATCTGAAAATCACCTTCTTGGTTTAACACTTGAATTCTCCGGCAACGGCGCAAAAAAGATTGGTCAAAAACATTGTTGTTTCCTAACCCCTAAATACTATCCCTTAGTATGTGAAGTGTAAGGTTCGAATGGGAGTGTCACTCTCCCTTAGGACAGTGTCAAAAGAAAGGGCAAGGAGAAGGAAAAATGAGATGGTGTAAATATGATGTGCAATGAACAAAAGTGCTTCCCAATTGAAAGGAGACTTTCGTGGGTCCATTTTTAGTTGGTGATATTCCAAGGTCGTTTCCATGAGGAAGGAAGTAAACCAAGGGGAAGGTGATTTTGAGTAAAAGAAAGTGTAAAATCCTTGTTCTTGAAAGTTTTTTGGTGAAGTTTGTGTTGGTGAAAATGAAATGAGAAACAAATGTTGGCAAATCTAAGAGGTCACTCCAATGGGGATACCATCTCAACTTGAATCCCTCCTCCAATAGAGCATGAGTGAAAGATTGATTTGTGGGAAGCTAGGGATATGATGGGTGAGTATCTAAACATAAATCGTGACTAGGCCTACGGAATATCAAAGACTAACCAAATTATCCACCCTCAACGCAGTCTAACCAAACCATTGAACTCTGCAAGGAGTGAGGAGAATGAGTTGAAATGGAAGCTACTCATGCTTCAAATGAAATTAACTATGTAATGGGAATGCATTGCAAAGGGATGAAGTTCTTGAGTAACTATTTGCAAGAAGACATAAATTAGAAGAGAATGCATTTAAAACTCATTTTACAACTAAGAAAATAAAGAGCTTTTATGCGTTAATGGTAGAAGTTTTAAAAGAACATTAAAATAACAATGAACATTGAGGAACTAGCATTCATGAAATTATAATGAAATTCTAAAGATTCATACAAAGGATTACAAGACAATGTATTGAAAGAAATGCAAAAAACTCAATTTTCTCTGGCTAGAACACTATTCATCATCTTCTACCAGACTCTCTCTCTCTCTCTCTATATCCCCTGTAATCTCTAGAATGCTAAATAATAGAGAGCTTTGCTTTCCAAAAACATGCTTGGAGGGATGGCCTAGCATCCAGAAGTGACCTCCATTTGTAGGGGTAGGAGGAATGGCCTGGACAGGGGGAGTGCAGAGCTTGTTTGCACACCCAACAATTCTTCTCTTCTCTCTCCTCGTTGATCACCATTGCTCCAAAGTCCAAAGAGAGGTGTGAAAGGGATGAATAGTATTTTGGAAATGTCAGGGGAGCGTGGGAGATCTGTTGGTGGGACCATTGAAGCAATAGAGATTGAGAGGCAGAGATTTGGAGCAGACTCTGCAGACAGTACCCGTACTGTACCATACCAATACCTCGAACTCTGGTAGCCTCAACGTATCGGTATTGTATACTGGTACTGTACCGTAACATTACTGCGTACCAGTACTATTTCTGCCATTTCTTTCTATTTTCTAATTTTTCACCTCCTAAGCTTTCCTGTAGCCATTCTTTCATCCCCAATCATCTCAATACATTTGGGAAGGCCTTAAGAAGCCTCTTTTAACACTTTTTATATGCAAACATCAAATATCTCTATTAAGAGCTCAATCCATGCAATTCCCATCATTCAACTCCCCAAAATAATTAAAATAAGATGATTAGCACACAGAAATATACAAAGTTTTTTGCCAATCAATGTTGTTCGAATCAATAATACTCAAGTGATCAAAGCCATGCAAAACTCAATATAAGTTAAGTATTTTAAAAAAAATCCTTTATTATATAGATTATTGGTTCAAAATTTGCCCCAACCTCTACGTAGGTTAGAATAGACGTTGTTCACCTTTGTGTCAACTTTTTGGTTATTTTGATCAACTCTTCGAGGCTCCAACTGAGGTTTCTAAATTGTCAATAGACCTGAAAAAATTCAAAGACTGAAAAGAGAGATTTGGGGGTTGACCATCCATTGGTTAAATCTACTGGTAAGAGTTGAAGAAAAGTGTTTAGGAATAGAGTTTCTTAATTCTGTGCTCTTTTTTCCACTATAAAGAGGTTAGACTCCTTTTGGTTGAGGAGTCTGGACTCCCAGATTATTACTATAGGTGGACGAGACTCTATGTGCTCGAGGAGTTGTTTGAATTCACTTGGGTTGATAAGGAAGTTGAGACTCCTTTGGGATGAGGGGTCTTAACTCCTTTCCCTCTAAAGCATAGTTGCTGATTTAGCTTTGGAAGCTCTTTGATTTTCAAATAGCGAATACTCTTATCTTCTAGTTTGATTTTGTAGGGTAGCTAGGTGGGAGAGTTGATTATTAGGACAGGCACAGTTATCCGCTTTTCCTACATACTCTAGAGGTCAGTAGCTTCTTAAGGGTAACTTTTTTAAACGACCGGCCCTTGGCATAGCTTTTACGTTGGTGTAATCAATTTTTCCTTATCAGTTGTCCCTAATTAGGTCCGTTCAACTTGGTTGGTTCATGTACCGCTCTTCCCGTTGCTTTTTATCTGTTACCTCTGTGGAAGAAGGAAATGACTTACATGCACACATCTTGTCAGTTCAATGAGGTAGTTTTTTTTTTAACTGGCATTCCCTAGGCTATTTAAACCTTTCGAAGCTTTGGTTCAAGATCCCATTGAGTCTTTAAACTTCTTCTTTCTTCTTCACAACTTCAATTCTTGCATTTCCTAAGCGATTTTGAGTTTTGAATTCCAGAGTATTTTTGCTGGGCTTTCTGACTTGAACCAAAATGGGTACACCCAATTGCAAGCGGTCAAGTTGTAATAATAATCCAGTTTGAGTCCGTAGTCAAATCCACAGGGAACTCTTGTTGTGTTTCAATGTAAACGGTAGTAGAGACCAATTGATTGTAACCTTTGTGATTTAGAGTTGTGAGTTTTAAGGAGTTTTGATGGACAAAATATAAGATTCTTTCCAAGACAAGTTTTCTAGGCAAAATATAAGATAAGCTCAAATATAAAGAAAGTCACTTTTAAGTTCGAGGATCTGGACATGTAGTTAATCAACCGGTTTATTATATTTATGTTTGATAACTCAATTAACTCATGTGTCAACAACAAGTTAATTGAAATATAAAGATGGACTGTAAAATTAAGAACATGGTTCCGATGTCTTTCCAGAAGCTTACAAGAATTGTCTGTGTCGAGACTCAACCCATCTAAAAACATGCAAGTGTTTCTACAAGACATCCAAATATGACATTAACATTCCATTCTTTAAATGAAGCATTGAAGGGTAGTCAAAAAGATCTACTCGGGGTACTTGCCCTGAACTAATGATTCTTTCTATGCAAGAGTCATCCGTGTCATAGAAAGAATCACGATTATACAAAGTACCTTAGCTTTGCTAGATGCAATCAATCAACCAATAAGCAAGGGGATATAATCATTAAGCATAAGAGCAATGCAAAAATACAACTTCCTGATAATTTATACGTGCCCTTCACCTCTTGCTAAAGAGTGAATGAGAGACTACTCATTCTTCATGGCTTTGGTAAAGCTAGAAAAGTGAGTGATGCTCATTCCTCCAAGTAGAGGACTTACAAAATAAAAGAACAATGAACAAGGAGGCAATCTTCAATGAATAATGAGTGAATCATGTTCCACCCTTCACAACTTTGGTAAAGCTCTAGAAAAGTGGAAGAGTTTCACTCCTTTAGGAAAGAAGGAAGCTCAAGCCGTGGAAGCGAAAGACATAAACTATAAAAGTAGAAGAAAGCAAGTCACTTTTGGAGGGTGGCTTCCTCAACCAAGAAATGGACGGTTTCTTCCTCAACCAAAAGATGAAATATCTTCCTTCCTGCAAGTAATTGAAAGCATAAATTTAAGACTAATTTCATAACAAACTAAGAAATGTTGGTGTAAAGCCAAACTAACTTCAAGAACAACTACAAGTAAACATGCAACAATTCTACTACTAGCTCTTATGAATGGGAGTCTAAGCCTCCATCAAACACACTACCAAGTCTCCTACCAAGAACCTTCTTGAAGGCTCCCAAAGTGGGAGTATTTATGGGCAAGGAGGGGAAGCAAGAGGGTGAATGAATAGTGTATACCGCCCCAGTCAAAGTGAAAAGCCTACTGATTGAATGAAAACGGTTGTTGCTCCTAAGCTCCTAACATGAACCCTCAAATATATATGTGACTTATGTGTGTGGGTGAGTGTCACTCTCACTCGGATTCATGCAAGAGAAAGGGCAACGGAATGGTGGTATGAAATGAAATGAACAAAATGTATGTGAAATGAAGTGAAATGCGGGTGTGAACAAAAGTGCTCCCCAATCGTAAGGAGTCTTTCGTTGTCGGTGTTTTACTTGGAAGAGTATTCCAAGATCGTCTCCTCAGGGAAAGAAAGGGAGTTTTGTGAAAGTGATTTTGCAAAAAGGTAAAGAAAATATAAAATCTTTTGTTTATGTTTTGGGGTTGTGTTTCTAAATGAAGATGCAAGAAAACAAGTGTTGGCTAATCCAAAGGATTCATTCCAATGAGAATACCAAATCATCTCAAAACCTTCCTCCGATTGAGCATGAATGAACAATTGATTCGGGGAAAGCTAGAGACGCGATTGGTGAGTATCTAAGCATAACCCGTGACTAGGCCTACGGGATATCAAAGGCTCACCAACTCATCCACTCTCAATCCCGTCAAACCGAACCATTTGACTCAAAAGGGAGGAATGAAGAAGAGTTGAAATGGAATCCCCAAGAGGAGGTCTTCCCTTGGATTAACTAACTTAAAATCTAGCTACTCATGATAAAATGAAAGACAAGCATAATATAAATGGACATAATGAAGAAATGAAGCATGGAACTTAACTAAATGCAAGAAAACATAAACTAAGAAGAAAAATATTCAATACCCATTTTAAACTAAGAATTGAAGAAAACTTGAAAACATAAATGGTGAAAGCTAAGAAACTAAACTAAACTTGCAAAGCAATGGAATTAAATGACATTGAAAGTAAATAAGGAAGCTTACACAAGTCTTACAGCAATGAAAATGGTGAAGAACAAGCAAAAATGAAATTTACATTACACTATTCATTGTCTTCCTCCTTGGAGCTTTCTACATCTACTCCTAAGATTAGGTAGCCACCCCCTCCTTTTTCAATGCTGAATATATTAGAGTGTGTGTCTCTCATTTTCGTGCATGATGGTCCCCAAGGTGTAAGAGCAGGCCTCCCATCCATAGGGGCTGAGTGATGGCTCTTGACAAGCTAGCCTGCAACCCCCTGTGGAGCCCACTTCACTCCCATCCTCCATTAATGCATTGGCCTTCAAAGTCTTCCACTTAAGTGTAGGAGGCATGTAGATGTATAAGGAAATGTTGGGGGGCAAGTGGGAGAAGTGTAGGTGGGACCCCCAAGCCGCAAAGTTGAGTTACAGGCTGTTTTTTCGGCCAGAAGGTTCGTGGTACCGGAGCAGTGCTCCGGAGTAGTATTGCTCTGGAGCAGTGCTCCGGAGCTGTTTTTGCACTGGACCACTTTCGGTAGAAATGGCATAACTCTTGATCTAACCGTTGGATTGAGCTAAACTTTTGACACGATATATAAGACATCCAGATCTACAACTTTCATGTTTTGAACCTTTCCATATTGTGAGTAGATCATGGTCAAAATGGAGGACAACCGAGGCAGTGCTTTCCAGTGATGTGGCAGCTGGTACCTTTGTTCCAAAACACCAATACCTCCTTGATTTCTTCATTTTTGAGCCTCCAATTCTTCATGTATTGTGTCCATGCCATTACCACACATCCAACCTAGTTGTAAGGTCCTAAAATCCAACATTTAAGCTATCAAAACATGCAACATCGAGAATTCAACATTATTCATAAAATAGGCTAACACTAAGTAATTAAATGAAAAAGTTGAGTTATAATGAATGTAATGAGGCCATGAAATGTGCAATATTATGTGCTCATCACCTACCACTCTGCAGTTAGTCTATGGAAGACGTTCGAACATGATATGGCATTTGAACATAGTTTCTATTTTTGCATTATGGGTAGGGGTGTCAAATGGTTACTTGTTAGGTTAAACAGGTGACGGGTGAAAAACATGTAAACCCATACTTGACACGTTTAATAAACGGGTAACAAAATCGAAACACGAACACGAACCGTTTAATAAAAGAGTTACACGACACGACTCGTTTAATACGTTTAATTTTAAACGAGTTGGGTCGGGTCGGGTCGGGTCGGGTGGAATCGAGTTAACACGATAAACCACTTGTCTGACCCATTTACCTGTTTGCCACCCGTTTAACCCATTTATATGTTTACCACCCGTTTGACTTATTTAACACGATAAGTCACCCATTTAACCATTTATCTGTTTATTTAAAAATGATATATAAGTTTATAAAACTAACAAATTAACACAAATAAATGTAATATTTAGAGATATCATACCACACCATATTATAAAGTACAGACTACAATTCAAAATATCCAAATTCAACCAACAACCATATTACAAATCATAAATCTCAAACAATCCGTAATAACAATCATATTACAAACCACAATCTCAAACAACCACAAATTCCATGATTCATAAAATCCCATGAAAGATATTAAATCTCCACCTCCACGACAACGAGCAAATTCAACAACCAAATTATCATGCCCTACACAAATTAAAATGAAATATTATATAACATTAATAATTAAATAGACTCATAACTGGATAAGTACCAAAAACTTGGCATTACCTCTCTTTAGTCATGATCAATAATAGATATAGAATTAGAACATTCAGCGGATATAGCTTTATTAGACTTTATATTTTGATTGAAAACATCATCATCTATTTCTCCTTCTGAATCATCACTAGAATCATCTACAACTAAGCACAACAAAACATAAATAAATCAATGATCACTTGAATTAGTATAATGAGAAAAATAATATTAGTAAAATGGAATCAAACTTACTACTCTTCCCACGAATCCAATCTCTAGTACAAATTAAAGCTTGGACAGCTTCTGGCAAAAGTTAACTTCGATACTTATTCAAAACTCTACCACCGGTACTAAATGCAGATTCAGATGCAACTGTAGAAATAGGAATTTTCATCACATCACAAGCTAATCGAGACAATATAGGATGTCAAAACTGCTCTCTTTTCCAAAAGGTTAGAATATCCAAGTCCTTCTTTCGATCAAGTCTTTTTTTCATTAAAATACAACTACAACTCAGTCACTCGAGAAACAGGAGAATCTTCTTCTTCATGTTTTTCAAAATCCTACATTTTGTACAAAATAATTACGAATATACAATAAACTACCTTGATCACATTCAATTCAAACAAACTAAATTATATTTTACCTGAAAAAGGCTTTCGGAATCATCAAGACCATGAGTCTCGCTGACTTGTTTCTCACTACTTGAAGTACTTGGAATAACATGTGACAAGTTGACAGAATACAATTCAAAGAGCTCAGATAAAGTATCTTGAATACACTTTAACTCATAACAATCACCACCATAAAGTTTTGAATAAGCCCAATCTACAAACTGAATTTTGTACCAAGGATCTAAGATGATAGCAATTGAAAGAATCACACTATACTTTGACCAATACTTGTCAAACTTGGCATACATATGACTTTCCATTATCCTCATAAAACTATCATTATCTGTCAATGCGTCCTTCAAAGTACGTTAAATTAGGAACACTTGGGGGAAGTACAAATTAGCTGTGGGATATGTTATACCAGAGAATAAGCAAGTAACTTTATGAAACACCCTCAACAAATTAGAAATCTTCTCTACTTTGCTCCATTCTTCTTGGGAAAGACAATGTCTATAATTAGAATCACTTAACTGTAAATGAATAAATGAATGACGATAAAAAAGTGCACTATCAAGCATAATATAAGTTGAGTTCCACCTAGTTGGAACATCTCCTCGCAAACCTTTTTTATTCTCTAATGAAACTTGAGCAACACAATCCATGAACTTCTTTTTCCTTCCCGATGAACCTTTAACATATTTGATACTTTCTTGAATTTTTATCACTGATTCATCAATTTCTGTAAGTCTATCTTGGACTATCAAATTAAGAATATGTGCACAACACCGGACATGGAAGAACTCACAATCCCTCAAGAAAGCATTTTTAAGATTAAGTTGACTCTTTAATAACTCAACAAAACAATTGTTACTAGAAGCATTATCCAAAGTCAAAGAAAATAATTTCCTTTCAATTCCCCAATCAGTCAATAATGTATAAATTTACTCAGACAAGACAATCCCAGTATGGGGACGGGGCATGAGACAAAAGTTAAAAAAAAAATTCTGCAACTTCCAATCTAGATCAACATAATGGGCGGTGAGAGAAACATATCCATCAGTCTATATAGAAGTCCACAAATCAGATGTCAAACAAATTTTTCCAGGAAGGGAACCCAACACAACTTTAAGTTTATCCTTCTCTCTCTTATACATTTTTAACACATCTGACTTTGCAGTATTCCTAGAGGGCATCTTGATATTCTCATAAGCATACTTAAACATTGCTCTAATACCCTCATATTGGACAAATCGAAATGGTAAATCATGCTTAAGTATTGCCTCAATCGCTAACTCACGAAACTTTTCAGGATCAAATTTTGTTGATCGCATTAGCATATATCCTTGACCTCGACTTAGAAATAATTGTCCAATATCCTTGGTGTCTTTTTTCACACATTTTTCCATGTGAGTATGCATGTTACCAGTTCCATGACTAGAATCACATATATATTTGATACCATAAATATTACATGCAACACGCTTCTTGTCGTCTGGATATTTTTCATTTAATTCTGTAAAGTATTTCCATACTATGGAAGTCTTTTGTCGTTTACGATTAGATTTACCTTTTTCTGTAGTTGTACCAGTTGATGTCTGTGTTGTTGGAGCTGCAACTACATTAGATTCATGCCCTACTTGATCTTCTTCATCAGAAATTATAATATTGTGTTCGGAAGAATCCATCTGTTTAAGGCAAAAAAAATAGAGTTAAACTGATTAAGTGAAAAGTATTTGTGAAGAAAACAATTGAAAAATGATTGTATAAATGGTATAAATGTATAAATGACATGTCAAACTTGTCAAACTTGATCATTGATTTCCTAAAACCAGTCACAAGCATTCGGGTCCATAATGTATAAATGCTATAAATTATAAATTAAATTGTATAGTATAATGGAGGATGAGTATTATAAATTAAATTATACATGATAATAATGTATAAATGTCCATAGTTTTAATAGAGGATGAGTCTGGATGACCATGATTACTATAAATGGTATAAACTATTGTATTAAATCTCCCTGATATTGTTTAAAGTTGAGGGATGTTAGTATAAAAATGGATGTCTGGTATAGAATCAATAAAAATACCAAAATATCCTCATTGTCTCATTCAATTTTCACAGAAATACACTTTTTTGAAAACAATCTTTAACATTTCTCTCTCTTAGGGGTTTCGTTAAACTAAACCAATAGGCTGTAGATTCAAGCATCATGGGGTACGAAATCACCAAACCAATAGGTCGTAGATCAAACGAACAAAAATGAGGAATCAAGCATTATGGTGTACCAAAAACTAAACTAGCACAACAAACCCAACTATATTTACAACAATATTTACAAAAAAACTAAACCAACATAACAATAGTTACAGATCTAACAAATAATAAAGAATATTTATAGATCTGCTCGATCTCACAGCTCGCTCAATCCAAATATAATACCTGCTCAATCTTGTTGTTCGCAGCTTGCTGTAAGAGAGAGAGAGAGGAAGCAGAATAATAGCTTGGGCTGATGGACTGGAGCTTGGAGGCATGGACTGATGGACTCCAGTGGAGGCGCATGGAATTAGATTAGGTTTAGGACAAAATAAGTTTATATATTTTTTGTGTGGCTAGCTATCATTTAAAAAAAATTGGTTAATTTTTTAAAAATAATTATTAATTTATTATTATATTAATTTTATTTAAACGGGTTGACCCGTTTATCACCTGAACTTGTTTACGTGTCACCCAAACCTGTTTAATCGGCGGTTAATCATGTCGGTTAATTATGGGCATTCGAACGTTGGATATCTTTCGAACGTTTCTTCTGTCTTTGTTTTAAGGGCATTCGAATGTTGGTTGGCGTTTTGACCTATGACACCCCAAAATGCGGGGGTCATTAATTAACCATTGAAAACCCGTCAACCCGCGAAAATACCCGTGGATGTCACATAACCCGACACCACGTTAACAAAATCCCTTAATCGAGATTTTAACTTACAATATAACTCGGGTTCTAACATTCATTTAATCCAATCCAAGTCCAAAATGCCATGATTCATGCCCCATTAGGGTCCAAATTGGTCATTTAAAAGAAAGGAATTTTCAAAGCCCAAAACTTGGCAAAGAAATTTTAAAATTTCAGATTTTTGGAAGAGTTACCGGTAGGTGTTTAACGACTACCGGTAGCTCAGGCCCATTGGAAAGTACAAGTTGACTACTGGTAGCTATTGCCTTTTGGGCCAAGACTACCTGTTGACTACCGATAGCTGTTACCTTATGGGCCACAACTACCTGTTGACTACCGGTAAGTTGTTACCTTATTGGCCACAACTACCTGTTGACTACCGATAGCTGTTACCTTCGGGGCCACGACTATCAGTTGACTACCTATAGTTGTTACCTTCTGGACCATGAGCTACTGGTTAACTACCGATAGTTCATGCCCGAAAGGCAAAAATTTTGCCTGTTAACTACCGGTAGTTCCTACTAGTTGGTTCAGCCCAAATTTGCCTACTTCACCTAATTTTCATTTCCAATTTATTCCAAACCGTTCTAAAACCAACTCAACTCTTACATAACATGTATTTGGGCATCCAACAAAGTCTATACAAGATCTATTACAAAATTTGCATGCGATTTCATTTAATTACATGCCAAACTAAACATCCATCGTAATTTTATAAATTACTCAAAATAAGCCACATTTTAGCTTCTTCATCCTTGAGACTCAAAGTGAGAACCATCCACCGGCGTAAACCTCGTACCTAAAATATTTTCCCACAAAGGTTGAGCCACACTCAGTAGAGTATTTTCTAATTAGGCTACTCCCCAACCCAAATGCTCATATGCAACCAATGCACCATTCATACTTTCCAAGCATGAATATACTCTCAATGTTAGAAATTTACAATGCAATGCTATGGAATGAGATGAGACTCACTCTCACTACCCAAGTCGAGCCCTTCCTTGCTCTTCGACACGTGCAATTACTAATGTGCATTTCCTCGTCATTCATGATCCCGAGCCCTTCTTGGCTCTCCAACACATGCAATTCCCATGTGTATGATTTAGTCATCTATGTTATACATCTAATGACATTTACCAATCTGGGGTCTTTTATGGGATGAGTATTTATGGACTTATACCAATGGCATCCAACCGACACGGAATTTATGGACTTTCACCAACGGTCCCGCATACACTGTCACACTTTATGGACTATTACGAATGGAAGTGCGTATCCAAATCATCGGATCTTGCACCTGAGGGATCTTCTAACCCTTCTTGCTAACCCCAACCCTCAACATCCTACAACCTGTGCGACTCGGCCAAGTCTTCGACGTAGCATACTCGAGCCCACTTTTCATCCACTCAGTGTGGTGTTGACTATATCATGCACACACCCCCACTGAATCGCGATGTTTTCGTGCATATGCAATGCAATGTCTCATTGCAACCACAATATAATGTCCAATACACTATGTGTGCCATATGAACTATTTCAAACCCAATTCACATACTCCATGACAATTTATTCCAAAACTCAAGTCCGAGCATGTCATTTCATATTAAGCAATAACACACTTTCAAATCAAGGCATAATGCAAACACATAACATGCCCACAATTCACATAATTTAAGAAATCACATTAGGCAATTTCTACATATCCATCTCAAGATAGAATATATTTTACCTATTTCAATACCCATTTCACCCAAAATCACTCCTATATGTAAGTCATATATATATATATATATATATATATATATATATATATTAAACTACCCATTTCAATATAACATTTAAAGTTGTGAATAGACCTAAATAGGAGAAACCCCTACCTCTTGAAGCGTAAGGAACGACCGTAGGAAGCTCCACGAACCCGCTTCTAACCCAAACACATCTCTTCCAAAAATCTCATTCTTTGATCGTCAGTGAAAATCCTCCTTTTTGGTTTGGAAGCGTAGCCATTGACGAGGAGAACAACTTTCCTTCTTGGCCCAAATGAATCTGAGCCCTCAATCTTCGTAGATCTTAGAGAGAAGGTGGAGAAAATCTTGAGCTTCTCTCTCCTCTCTATCGGCTGGGTATCGGCTGAAGAATGGGGAGAAAATCTGAATTTTTCCCCTATTTATATTTTAAGAATACCTGGCCCACAATTGGCCACACGTCCCTTTTAATTTCAAGTCCGTTTTCATCCCGAAAAGATTAAATTTCGCCGCGATTCAAGTTTAAAATATCTTTATTTTAAATTGTTCTCGATTATTTCCCAAAATTCATAATTTTATTAATTTTTTTTGTATTTGAGTCTCTCGAGGCCCGACTGCCTCATAAAATGTGCAAAAACCCGACTATCTCAGAATTCGATGAAAATTGACATGGTAACTATATTTCACGAGACGAATCCAACGATGAGGTTCGTTTTATCATTTGAGCTCTAGAAAAATTCAGGCTAACAACCTAAACTATGGTGGCAATTTATCATTTTACTCTTTATTCATAAAACTTCAGATTTACCCGGGTTTTTACATTCTTCCCTCTAAAGAATTTTGTCCCAGAAATTCATGCACACATGCACACTTAAATACATGCACATGAAACTAGTAACTTTATACTTAAAATTATAAACATGTGCCTTCATCCTCAAACAAGAACGGATAACTAGTATGAATGGAGTCCTCACGTTCCCATGTCGCCTCCTCCACCCCTTGGTGCCGCCACAGCACCTTTACTAGCCTCACAGTCTTTCCTCACACAACTTGCTCTCGGCTATCCATGATATGCACCGGTCTTTCCTCGAAGGTCCCATCCGTATCAACCATTAACTCACCACAATCCACCACATGTGTTCGATCTGGGGTATACTTTCGGAGCATAGAGGCATGGAATACCACGTAAACACCTGACAAATTTGGCTGTAATGCCAACTTGTCAGCCACTGTACCCACCCTCTCGAGTACCTCAAAGGGTCCGATAATCCACGGTGATAGCTTCCCTTGCTTCCCAAATCTGACCACTCCCCTCTTAGGCGTCACCTTTAAGAAGATGTGATCCCTTACCTCAAACTCCAAAGGACGTCGTCGTTTGTCGGCGTAGCTCTTCTACTGACTGTGAGCTGTGGGAAGACACTTTCATATCAAGTTCACCTTCTCCGAGGTGTCTCTAATCAAGTCTGGACCCATAGAGGGTCTCTCTCCCACCTCCATCCAACAAACCAAAGAACGGCAAGGCCTTCCATACAGTGCCTCATAGGGTGCCATCTATATGCTCGCCTAATAACTATTGTTATAGGCAAACTCCACTAAGGGTAAATGCTCTTCCCAGCTACCCTTAAGGTCTACGATGCATGTCCGCAGCATGTCCTCTAAAATTTGGATGGTCCTTTCTGGCTGACCGTCAGTTTTGGGATGAAAGGCTATACTCATCATTATATGTGTCCCCATGGCTTGCTGAAAACTCTCTAAAAAATGAGTCGTTAACCTGGGATCCCGATCCGATACTATAGATACAAGTACCCCATGCAACCGAACAATCTCTCATATATACAACCTGAAGAATTCTTCTAATGTGAAGGTCACCCGCACTGCCAAAAAAGTGTGCCGACATAGTAAGCCGGTCCACTATCATCCACACCGCATCATGTCCCCGCGATGTCTGTGGCAAGTGAGTTACAAAATCCATCGTGATATGCTCCCACTTCCATCAGCTACATCTAAAGGTTGGAGTAACCCCGCTGGTCTTTGGTGTTCAACCTTCACTTGCTGACATGGGAGATATCTACTAACAAAATCACCAACTTGTCTCTTCATCCCGCTCCAGTAATACTGGCGACAAAGATCATGATACATCTTCGTACCTCCTGGGTGAACTGCACAACGGGAGCAATGAAACTCCCTAAGGATCTCCTCTCTCAAGTCCGTCAACTGAGGAACCACGACCCTTCCTTGATACCGAAGACTACCATCCGAGCGAAGGGCCCAGCCTTTGTCACTTGTACTTGCCTGTTAGACTGCATCAAAACACAACCGAGTCCGTTCTTGGAGGAATTATAGTACATTGTATACATTAGTCCCTTCTCCGAAACTACCAAGATAGGAGCCAAAGTAAGCCTCCTCTTCAACTCCTAGAATGATTTCTCACATGAATCATTCCACTCAAACTTGACCTCCTTCAAGGTCAATCTCATCATAGGAGCAGCTAGTCGAAAGAAGTCCTCAAAGAATCTCCGATAGTACCCCGCCAATCCCCAGGAACTACGTATCTAGAAGACTGACTTTGGCTTATCCCAACTCATAACTGCCTCAACCTTCTCTGGGTTGACAGATACACCTTAAGCCGTCACTACGTGTCCCAAAAATTCATCTCCGTGAACCAAAATTCACACTTGTTGCACTTAGCGTACAGCTGATGGTCCCTCAAAATCTGGAGAACAATCCTCAAGTGGCCCTCATGCTCCTCCTCAGTCTTAGAGTAGATCAAGATGTCGTCAACAAACACCACGATGAACTAATCTAAATAGGGTTGGAACATCTTATGCATGAGATCCATGAATGCCACTGGGGCAAAAATCAATCCAACTAGCATCACTGTGAACTCGAAATGCCCATACCGTACTCTAAACGCCGTCTTAGGGATATCTCCCTCTCTAATACTCAACTGATGGTAACCCATACGGAGATCTATTCTGGAGTAAACCCGCGCTCACTTTAGTTGATCAAATAGATCGTCAATCCTCGACAAAGGGTACATATTTTTTATGGTAACCCTGCTCAACTGTCGATAGTCTATGCAGAGCCGAAGTGTCTTATCCTTTTTCTTGGCAAACAACACCGGAGCACCCCAAGATGAAGTACTTAGTCTGATAAAACCCTTGTCCAACAAGTCTTGTAATTGGACCTTGAGTTCTTGCAACTCAGTAGATGCCATTCTATGTAGAGTCATAAAAATGGGCGAGGTACTGGGGTGCAACTCAATGCTAAAGTCCACATCCCTATGGGGAGGTAATCTCGATAGCTCGTCCAAAAAAAACATCCTCTTACTCACAAACAACCCGAGGTAGGCCCAACTCCTGTCTCACCTCGTCCTCCAGAGTAAGGCTCACAAGCCAACCCATCAACGGCTTGTGCCATCGAGAGTCGTACACAGCTTGGGACAAAATATCGTGCTTTTTCCCCTAAAACTTAAAACAAACACCTTCTGGTGTATAAGCAGTGACCCTTTTCAGATCACAATCAATGACGACTCGCTGTGCCGCCAACCAGTCCATCCCTAGGATGACATCGAATTCTGACATGTTCATGACCCTAAGGTCCACGGTGAGTAGGATCCCTGAGATCTCCAACTCATAACCACGACACATCCGATCAACACTCACCCTAGCTCCTAGGGGAGAACTCACATATAATGGATCTTTTAAGGTATCAACCTCTAAGCCCAAATCTCTAACACATGATGCAGAAATGAATGAATGCGATGCGTCAGAGTCAAACAACACTCTAGCCCACAATCGAGAGAGTAAAAATGTACCCTGGATAACTGACTGATCCACTGGTTCAGCCTAAGGTGCGATGGCATAGACACGCCCCTAGGTCCTCGAAGTTTTGGCCTGCATTCCCTGCCCTCGGTGTCGACTTACGCCTTAGCCCATCTGGCTTGATTGCAGAGTCCCCGCTCGAAAAGTGGTAGGGGCTGGATTAGTGCCCTAGAACTGCTACTGACTTACCTGGCCCGTGATGAGGTAGGGAGGAATGTAGCGTGTCTGTGGTTGCCCCACTGAGGATTAGGACTGAGAAGTCCCATAACTCTGGGATCCCTGCCTCTGAGGATAATTCTGCTTCATGTGACCCTATTGATGGCAATGAAAACAAGTCTTCTAGCCTGCCTGGTAGGTAGTCCTAAAGTTTCCCCCACTCTGGAAAGATTAATCTTGGCCTTGGCCTTGATAGTCGCAGCCCTATCCATGTGGTCCCTATGGAATAGAAGTCTTCTACTTCTTCTCCCAACTGGAAGAAGAGGACTGACCCTCCTTCTCCTTGTCTTTAGCACCCGCCTCCCGGATGTTTCGTGCGTCTTCAACCTCTCTCTCAATAGACATAGCTATTTCGACCATTGTATCCAAGTCTTGCAGGCAGATGCCCACAATCTTTCCTCAGATGGATAATTTCAAACCATCCTCAAATTTTCTTACTTTAGCCTTGTCAGTGGCCATGTAATCATCGGCAAAGCGGGTTAGTTCGGTGAACATGGCCACGTACTCCATCACTGTCATTATCCCTTGTTTCAATTCTAGGAATTCTCGGGCCTTTGCAGGTTGAGCGGCCATTTGGAAATACTTACCTATGAAGAGCTCCTGGAACTCTCCCCATGTTATGGTCTCCAAGTTCTTGGAGGTTGTTACCCAATCCCACCCGACTTGGGCTTCTCCTTCTAGCTGGAATGCAGCTAGTCTTATCTTGGTGGCATCCGACCCTCCCTTGAAAACTGGAGGTTTGTGTTCTTTAAAGTATTGGAGGTTACTCGTGCATCCTTGATTTGCACTGGCGCTGGCTTGTGCAGCCGTAGCCGCCATCATGCCCATTGTTTTTGTAAACGCATATTGGTTGAAGGCCGATGGGGGTTGATTATTATTCTGCCCACCGCCTCGGCGTCCTCTCCTTTTACTTGCCATCTACACACATTTCAAATGGCAACAGCACACTAACTTAGTATCCCGAACTAGGGATCAAGTGCAACTCTGAGAATTTTCTCATTGTCCCCCTAGTAGAACGTATGTTTTGTACTAGCAGACATTTAAATCCCTGAACCATCCGTTTCACCCTTTTCCACTCTCAAGGTTATGTTTTCTAACTCTAGTGTGTCCATTTTCATACACATTTTATCATGTATATAAAAATCACATAACAAATACCACACAACATGTAGCAATTTAAGCACACACATGCAATGCAAAAAGAAATGCAATGGTTTAAACCCATGCCCCATCAAGCTTTAGGTAATTCGTAATCCTATGCTCTGATACCAAGTTGTGACACCCCAAAATCTGGGGTTCATTAATTAACCGTTGACAACCCGTCAACCCGCGAAAATAACCGTGGATGTCACATAACCCGACACCACGTTAAAAGCATCTCTTAATCGAGATTTTAACTTACAAGGTAACTCGGGTTCTAACATTCATTTAATCCAATCCAAGTCCAAAACACCATGATTTATGCCCCATTAGGGTCTAATTTGGTCATTAAAAAAAAAGGAATTTCAAAGCCCAAAACTTGGCAAAGAAATTTTAAAATTTTAGATTTTTTGAAGAGCTACCGATAGGTGTTTATTGGCTACCGGTAGCTCGGGCTCATTGGAAAGTACTACTTGTTGCCTTCTGGTAGCTATTGCCTTCTGGGCCACGACTATCTGTTGACTATCGATAGCTGTTACCTTTTGGGACATGACTACCGGTAGCTATTACCTTCTGAACCATGAGCTACTGGTAAATTACCGGTAGTTCATGCCCGGAAGGCAAAATTTTGCCTGTTAACTACCGATAGTACCTATCGGTAGGTTCAGCCTAGATTTGCCTACTTCACCTATTTTTCATTTCTAATTCATTCCCAACCTTTCTAAAACCAACCCAACTTTACATAACATGTATTTGGGCATCCAACAAAGTCTATACAAGATCTATTACAAAATTTGCATGCGATTTCATTTAATTACATGTCAAACTAAACATTCATCGTAATTTTATAAATTAGTCAAAATAAGCCACATTTCGGATTCTTCATCCTTGAGGCTCTAAGTGAGAACCATCCACCAGCGCAAATCCCATACATGAAATATTTTCCCATAAAGGGTGAGCCACTCTCAGGAGAGTATTTCCTAATTAGGCTACGTCCCAACCCAAATACAAATGAAATGCTCATATGCAACCAATGCACCATTCATACATTCCAAGCATGAATATACTCTCAATGTTGGAAATTTACAATGCAATTCTATGGAATGAGATGAGACTCACTCTCACTACCTAACTCGAGCTCTTCCTAGCTCTTTGATACGTGTAATTGCTAATGTGCATTTGCACGTCATCTATGATCCCGAGCCCTTCCTGGCTCTCCAACACGTGCAATTTTCTATGTGTATGATTTAGTCATCTATGTTATACATCAAATGACATTTACCAATCCGGCGTCTTTTATGGGGTGAGTATTTATGGACTTACACCAACGGCACCCAACCGACACAGGATTTATGGATTTCCACCAACGGTCCGGCGTACACCAACACACTTTATATACTAATACCAACGAAAGTGCGTATCCAAATCAGCGGGCCTTGCACCCGAGAGATCTTCTAGCCCTTCTTGCTAACCCCAACCCTCAACACCCTACAACTCATGCGACTAGGCCAAGTCATTGACCTAGCACACTCGAGCCCACTTGTCTTCCACCTAGTGTGGTGTTGACTATATCATGCACACACACCCACTCAATCGTGATGTTTCCGTGCATATGCAATGGAATGTCTCATTACAACCACAATATAATGTCCAATGCTATGTGTGCCATATGAACTATTTCAAATCCAATTCACATACTCCATGACAATTTATTTCAAAAGCGTATAATTCTCATGCTTCACAATGTCAATAAACCAATATGCATTTATCAATATTTTATCTAAAACTCAAGTCCAAGCATGTCATCTCATATTAAGCAATAACACACTTCCAAATCAAGGCATAATGTAAACACATAACATGCCTACAATTCACATAATTCAAGAAATCACATTAGGCAATTTCTACATACCCATCTCAAGATAGAATATATTCTACCTACTTCAATACCCTTTTCACACAAAATCACTTCTATAGGCAAGTCATATATATATATATATATATCTATGTTCCATTCATAGAGTTTATTGGATTGGACAGAGAATTGGTTAGAAATATTTCTTTCTTCATATTGAAGGTCAGAAGGGGTGATAGAGGCTGTAGGAGATGGAGTAAAATCATCTTCTTTTCTATCTTCTTCCTCCTTAAACCTAGAGTAGGAAGTACTTACTGGATTAATTGGTGTAGGTTGATAGTGAGTATATTGAGGTTTACTGAGCTGTGGTGAAGATGTGTTATCTACTCCTTTCATTTTAATATTTTTAAACCTCTGTTTTAACTCAGCATCAATTTCCTTATCTCTCCTAGATAAACTAGAATAAGATTCAGATTTCCTACCTTCATTTATTACAATTGGTTTATCAAATTTTGTCTCTTGATAAGTTGAAATTCTACTAGATTTTGACCTAGTATCAGTAAAAGATATTTCAACATTACCATCAGAAAATTGCTATATATATATATATATATATATATATACCCACCCATTTCAATATAACATTTAAAGTTGTGAATAGACCTAAGTAGGAGAAATACTTACCTCTTGAAGCGTAAGGAACGACCGTAGGAAGCTCCACGAACCCGATTCTAACCCAAACGCCTCCCTTCCAAAAATCCCGTTCTTTGATATTTAGTGAAAACCCTCCTTTTTGGTATGGGAGAGTAGCCCTTGACGAGGAGAACAACTTTTCCTCATGGCCTGAACGGATCCGAGCCCTCAATCTACGTTGATCTTAGAGAGAAGGTAGAGAAAACCTTAAGTTTCTCTCTCCTCTCTTTCGGCTGGGTATCGACTGAAGAATGGGGATAAAATCTGATTTTCTCCCCTATTTATATTTTTATAATACCTGGCCCACAATTGGCCACACGTCCCTTTTAATTCCAGGTCCATTGTTCTCGATTATTTCCAAAAATTCGTAATTTCATTAAAATTTTCGTATTTGAATTTCCTAAGGCCCGATCGCCTCGTAAAATGTGCAAAAATCCAACGGTGAGGTCCGTTTTGTCATCCGAACTCTAGAAAAGTTCAGGCTTACAACCCAAACCATGATGCCAATTTACCATTTTGCCCTTTATTCATAAAAGTTCAAATTTACCCGGGTTTTTACATGATCCATTTCACTGAAGTGTCGTGTGATCTTCAGTGGAAACTCATTTACATACTCCATGCATCAGTCTAATCTTCAAATGATTTTAACGGACGTTCGAATGTTAATCAGCATTCAAACGCAGTAATCAAGTGCCTCAAGCTCTTCCTTCTTGGATCAGGGTCTCCTTTCTTGGCTGCAACACGCCATGTCTCAGCAGTATGATCTTCACATGATGTAAGGTAACATTTAAACGTTGATTGACGTTCGAACGTTCTTGCCTTGATCCTAACTTTTCCAATTTTGTTCCATAATGTACTGGCGTTACACTCAAATGTGATATTTGTTGTTCTTAAATCCTTGTTCACTTTAGCACTTGAAATGACATCACTTAAACTCCATTAAAGTACAATTAGTCTAAAAAAGGCATAGTGAAATGCTATTTTTAAGTACTAATCACACCCCCAACCTAAATATTTCCAGTCTCTAGTAATATAACAACTGAATGTAAATCTCTATCTAATGCCTATTTTGTAGGTCATCTGGTTGTATTTAGCATATGCAATAAACCGTTAAACCACTTGGTTTACCTAGTGGATGAGTGTTGTCTCGTGAGGGTTTTCAATGAAGCTACCCACAAACTTTTATCGAACAAATATGTATGTGGAATATCTGATTATAGTAAATTAGCATCATGGTCATTGAGACACCAAACCCTCAATTTCGACTTATATCCAGCATGCTCCACTTACATTGGTACTTACTCTATGCAAAAATTAGCATTTGTTACATTGCCATTTGAAATCCCCTGTGTAGTAATAATGGTCATTCTAGAAACAAGAATTGTTATATAACAAACTTTTCACTTTACCACCTTCAATGGATACCTTTGATTTCACAAACCTCTCTTAGAAATGCGATCAGTAAAAATTACCTCCGATTATAGTGACTTGTCTCTCAAAGAGCATGTGATTTGAGGATGACCAATCGAAAAATCACATGCGCAATTAGTATAGGAGTGAAAACTTTTTAAAAAGCAAACTAATCATATTCTTGGCATAATCTCATGGAAGAATATTGATGCAATTAAAGAAATACTTTTTAACATACCCCAACTTTTGTTTGACAACACACACATGCATCAAACTTGAGATCAATTAGGGCTTTTCATAGGTAGTAATGTGGCAAAGGGTCAGTGGCTAACGAAATTACGCCAATTGTATTCAAAAGCTATCCTTTGTTTATATAGTGTAGCACACCTCTTTCTTTTTGATATTTTACCGAGAAATGGTATTTCTTTCTTTTATTTTTCTCATTTTTCACTTTCTTGGAAATTCCCTGTCTTTTAGTTCCTTTTATTTTTCTGTTGTTCCCACCGAATTTTCTTTTCATTGAACAACAACTGACATAGTCTTTTTCCCTTCTCTTACATTTCTGTATCATACTAATTTATTAGAGGGTATAAGAAAATTAGACAGCAAAGTTATGCCAAGCATATTTTTCAGTGACCCAGTTCTCATATGGGTTTCTTGAAAAAGAAATCATTCTTTGAAGGCTCAAGCATGGCTTACAAGGGATATAATTTTGTAAAAGAAATGACTAAAGCTCAAAGTTAAATCAAACGATGGCCTAAAATGCTTTCTCAAGTATGTGCATATGTACATGTTGTATGAACGTATTCCCTGTGGGATATGTCAATAGATCACTTTAGTTGCATCAATCAAAGCAAGATTAATGAGATTATTGAAAAAAAAAGTGAAAAAGCTCACTTGAGTAAATGTTGAAATTCGATCAGAAGCATCGTAAAGCTTGAAACTTACCACGGTATCCTTTGTCATCTCCACTAGTTATGTTGGGTGTTTCAGGGAATGTTGGTTATATAATAATTCCATTTTCGAGTCCGATCATCTTGTACCTTGAAAAAACAAATACCGACGTACATTTGACAATTTAAGCATAGAGAAAATACCAGTTTTCCAAGAAATATGGTTTTACGTCTCGATTGCTACGTTGAGGTGTCAAATCGATCATGTGCTTAGTCACTTTAACAAATGGTCTTAGCATCCACATCCGTTTCATCATTCATTAACAATAATTTTTAAAGTGCTAATTATGTACATGCATTTTACATAGTTAAAAGTGATTAATTGAACCATTCATTTAATAGAATATGATTGTTTAGCATCAACATTCAAGATTCAATTCATCCAGACAAGAAGAAATCAAACACACCAAAAACTTGAAAATATCCACAAATATCAAAGAAGAAACAAATACTCAAAGAAGAAATAACAAACAATCATCATGAACAAAATAACTCTCTTAATCTCCTCCAAACCCACCATCTCTGCCAGCTCCACCAGGTGCACCATGTCCACCCCTCAGAAGATGAAGGATCTCATCCTACTTAGCTTCAATGCTAAGCATGATGTCTCGTAGAGAACGTCGAGTGCTAGTGCTAGAATTGGGTCATGACTGCTCCTGAGTCTTTGTCCGATCTCTCTCTATCTCCTTCTCTCTGTACAACTCTCAGTTAAGCTCATCCTATACTTCATCCACTCCTAGAGGTAGTGGCACTTCTTGTTTTGCCTCTGGGCCACCACTATGTCCTTGGCTGCCTTGTTTAGTGGTCCCATTGGCTTTTGAATTTCCATCTTGAGCCTCACCCTAACCCCATTATCCGTGCACATTTCAGTCACCAAAGTGGCAAAAGGGAGTGCACCCCTTTTCGCATCATATCCCTTCTTCATTTCACTCAAGATTAGTGAGGGGAGGTCGATGCTATGTCCCCTTCCAAGTGCATAGAGAAGACGGGCCAAGGAAGGTAAAATCTCATTTTTTTGTCCTACGGGGGTGAGGTTAGACACTGCAATCAAGTTTAGCACCTTGTGTTTATCGGTGAGATCCCCTTGTTTTAAAACCTCTACTCTATCCATGAAAAGCCATCCACCCTTGTCAACTCCCTCCCAACCACATTCATTTCTACATTCTTTCTCGGAGGGTATGTCGGGTTTTACACCCGAGGCACTTCTTGCCTTACTTCCTTAATATACGCTTCATCCACGTTAATGTGGGTCCTCCTCACGTATGTTCGGATTGCACCGTTGATGATCTCAGCGTTGGAGTAAAACTCCCGCATCAAGTCAACAATGGTGTCTCCGCCGTTTTGCAAAAACCGTACCCAATTCCTTCTCTCCATCTTCGCCAATATTCCCAACTCCGTAAAATCAGTAATCACAACATCCCTCTCACAAACAACTACATGATTTTGGAAGAAATTTTCATACCTTTCTTCCTTGAGGGCACTTGGAAATCGCATTCGATCGTATCTTTTCGCCACTAGTCTCCCCTCCCTTTCCTCAATTATTTCTTCTACAAAATTAGGCTCTTAATTTATCTGGTTTGGTGGAGCGCACCTAGTAGACATTTTAACCCTTGGCATGGTATTTTTGGTTTTGAGCTTTTTAGGGTTTAGAACTCTTGAATTTTTGGTGAAAATAGGGATGTTTGAAGTGGGAATAGTCATGGGGAAGGTAGATTTTATGTAAAAATGGATAAAGAGGATGTCTTAAGGTTTGGGTAGTGAAAAGGGTTTCTAGGATTTGGGGGATTTTGAAGATTTGAGGGGTTTTGGAATAGAGAAGATGAACCAGGTATTTATAGTCTGAGTCACGTTGTTCGAATGCGGATAGCTTCCAGTACTTTTGAGTTCTGTCAGAGACCAAAGTACTGTAAACTCTCTTCGTTCGAAGGATCTGTTGGCGTTCGAACGTTAAGTCTCGTTCGAACGATCTATTGTCGTTCGAACGAGCTGAGCTCCCAGTACTTTCTGGTTTCATCAGAAGCAGAGTACTACAAGCAGGTGACGTTCGAATGTCACTTGGCGTTTGAACGTTGAATCAAAACTAAAAATTTTCCTACACTACATTATACACAATCAGAGAAAGCTAAACACATAAGTTTAAGCCAAAAACTTATATTGTCTCAAGATAAGCTCCTACCCACACTTTAGGTTCATATTCTGGTGCATTCCTTACTCGGGCCATATTTTTATTTCAATTAAAAACGTTTGTACAAAACAAAAAATATTTTTACACTTTTTACAAAAATTTGAACCCTTGGCTTTCTCCCCAACACACAATTTTTCTCAATTTAGAAAATAGCTTAATCCGAGTCACCCTTTGACTCTGTGTAATTCAAACAACTAGTGACTCTCCTAATTTCCTCTCTCACAAACCAGTTAAGCAAAGTACCAGAATAGAATGACGTCTCAGGGTAATCCTTACTCAACCCATTCACTATCCAGTCTAATCGATCGAGTGCGAGACTGAAAATTGGTTCAAAACACTGGTTATATCTTTTCTCATGAAAGCTTTTCCATGCTATTTGCAGGCACCAAGCCTTTTACCACGACATTGTTTAGCAAAAGTGCTTCTACCACAGAGGGGTTTCACTTATTCTTGTCAGATCTCTCGACTTTCCTTACTAGTCTTGCTTTTCTCATGATCACAGTATGCACATTAGATGAAAAAGTTCATAGAACTCCCAAACTAAACCAAAAAAAAATTAACATCTATGTTTCCCATGCTTTAAGACTCACTATTTGGTTCTTTAATGTTTGTCAGTCATAAAGACGATTTAAACTGACCCACATACATGATCATCAATTTATACAAAATACAAGACAAGGTACACAATATGATCAAAACAACAACAACAGCAAAAACAACAACAAAAATTTAAAAAATTTATGGACACATTTACGGACACAAAGTACATAAAATATGAATTGTAGTTCTCACCCCAACCTAAACTGAACATTGTCCCCAATGTTTCGAATTTGCCAGTGTATGGAGCTTGGAGATGAGGTTGAAAGGTAGAGATATGTTCATCTTCTAAAACCTACAAACCAAAATACATAGATTTAATCATTTTTACTCAGATCTGGGTTTCGGATGGACTGGTAGCCCTTCAATGTGAGTGTATACAGAAAAAGAACAAAAATATACAATTAAAGTAAGTAAATGTAAAGCATGAGACAAAGGACTAGGTCTCCGGGTAATAGGGACAAGGGATTGATGGGATTGGGTCGTTTTTACAAAAATGGAAGAAGAAAAAGAAACAGAAGAGGGGGCCAATAGTGGTGAACATGGGGAAAGGGGGAAAAGTATGGGGGCTTTGTAAAGGCATCCGCTCGGGTCAGGTTTCTGATTGACCTGACCCTTTTTGTGTCAACAAACACGAATCTCGGAGGAATATTCAAGATCCATTAAAAGAATGATTTCCACATATTTAACAAAATTCTCCAAAAATGGTTTCAACCCCTGACCATTAATAGTAAAGATATTACCGTTAGATGGGTTTTCCACTTCTACAGCTCTATATCCAAACACCAATTTGACAATGCAAGGCCCCGTGCATCTGGACTTCAACTTACCAGGGAAGAGGTAGAGTCTTGAATTAAACAACAAGGTTTTTTGAGAAGGTTCAAAAGACTTCTGCACAATGTTCTTGTCTTGAAAAATTTTCATCCTAGTTTTAGCAATTTTAGCATTCTCACATGCTTCATTTCTCAATTCCTCCAATTCGTTTACCTGAAGTTTTCTCAAGAGCCCAGTCTTGTCCAAGTCAAAGTTGTAACACCCCGTATTTTCTTTTATATAGTTGTATAGATATATATAGTAAAATATAGTTGTGAATGTGTGGATATGTATAATGAGGTAAGGATAAACCATATAGATTTTAATAATAGGATAAAAACTAGAGACACATATTGATTGAAAAGTTTGAGTTTCAAAGACGTTGAAACATGGAAATGGGGATTAGATAAGTTTCTAAATGTTTCTAGGTCAAGATAATGTTTCCATTGAATCCGGAAGGTCGAAAAACCTTGGGAAAGGTAATATGAAGTGCATTGGAAACTTGGAAGACGGAGGAAGAATCCGTCTGCTGAGTAGTACCGGTACCGAGTACCGATACCCCGATTCCAGAAGATTTTTGGTACCGGTACTGGGTACCGGTACACTCGATAAAAATCTGAATGTTTTAAATCGCGACGTTGGTCCGACTTTTGAGCCTATAAATACTTTAGGCCGCCTCCTTAGTCGTCCATACCTCATTCTAAACCCTAGATAACTTGAGAGAGAAGGAGAGAACTCAAGATCAAAGGAAAATTACAAGAGATTACGGGTATATTCAAGAATCCAAGCCCTA
>CM042184.1:28336473-28386663 GCA_023539305.1 Ilex asprella | reverse complement strand
CAAGGGAGACTATGCCCGAATTTTGTTACAATATAAATTGTTGATATAATGTTGATGGATTACTTAGTGCTCTCATGCTTAAATGGTTATTAGAATGTAATGCCGTCCATGGTGTATTTTGGGGTGTTACAAAAGTTCATTGTTGTAATGCCCCAGTATGCCCTATGTTCCAATTCCACGGGTAGGTGGCATGGCTTGCCATAGACGAATCTATAGAGAGACATGCCCAAAAAATTTTAAAAGCAGTATGATATGCCCAAAGTGCATTAGTTAGTCTTGACAACCAATCTTTGCAGTACGGGTTTACCGTCTTTTCTAAAATTAATTTGATCTCTCGATTAGCCAATTCAGACTATCCACTAGTCTATTGGTGATAAGGGATTACAATTTTATGAAAAATTAGGTACTTTTTCATCAAATTCCAGAAAGGTCAATTGCAAAAATGAGCTCGCCCATCACTTATGATTGATTTTGGAATTCTAAATTAGGATAAAATATTTTCTTTTAAAAATTTGATCACCATTTGGTGATCATTATTTCTACATGGAATTGCCTCGACACATTTGGACACATAGTTTGTTGCCACAAAAATGTATAGATAGCCAAAGTAAGGGAGGAATGGTCCTACAAAATCGATGTCCCAACAGTCAAAAATTCTAATCACCAGAATGGAGTTTAAGGGCATCATGTTTCTTTTATAAATGCTTCCCAACCTTTGGCATCTATCACATGCTAAACAAAATCCATGGACATCTTTGAAAAGTGTGGGCCAACAAAATCCACACTGCAAAATTTTTACAGTAGTTTTTGTTGATAAAAAATGGTCACCACATGCTTCAGAATGAAAATATGATATTACATGTTTGTTTTCATGATTGAGGGTGCAACGTCTTATGATTTAATTCTTACAGTACTTAAATACATATGGATCTTTCTAGAAGAAGTTACGAACTTCCCTAAGAAATTTTGTTTTGTCCATAGGAGTGAATAACGGAGAGTGTTCCAGTAGCAAGGAAATTAGTAATATCAGCGTACCATGGGGTTTCATCAATTATGAACAATTGTTCATCAGGCAATTTATCATTGATTGGCTATCCGTCCTCATGCAATTCAAAAGTTAATCTGGCAAGATTTGTCGCCACATTCTCAACACTCTTTATATCCTTAATGATCAGATCAAACTCTTGAAGTAAGAGTATCCATCTTAAAACACTTGGCTTGGCATATTTCTTTGTGAGCAAGAATTTTAGAGCTGCATGGTCAGTGAATACAGTAATAGAAGAACCAACAAGATAGACAAGAAATTTTTTCAAAGCAAAAACTACAGCAATCAATTCCTTTTTAGCTGTTGAATAATTCATTTGAGCATCATTCAATGTTTTGCTTGCATAGTAAATTACATGCGACTTCTTATCCTTTCTTTGCCCCATCACAACACCTACAACATAATCACATGCATCACACATTAGTTTAAAGGGTAGAGTCTAGTCAGGGGGTTGCATGATGGGAGCGAAAATTAGCATGTCTTTCAACTTTTTAAAGGCTTTTTGGCATGCTTCACTCCACACAAAATTTACGTCCTGACTCAGGAGATGACACATAGGTTTGGCTATGGTACTGAAGTCTTTTATATATCTCCTACAAAAACCTGCATATCCTAGGAATGATTGGACATCCTTTACAGTTATGGGGGCGGATAAATTTTTAATCAGATCAATTTTTTTCTTGTCAACTTTCTTGCCCTCAGACGATACAATGTGACCTAAGACAATGCATCATGTTACCATGAAATAGAATTTCACCCAATGGAGGACCAGATTGGCTTCTTTACACCTTATCAACACCTTTTCTAGGTTGGTTAGACACAAATCAAATGAGTCACCATAGAAAAAGAAGTCATCCATGAACACTTTCAAAAAAAATTCAACCATGTCACTGAACAAGCTTAGTATGCATCTTTGTAATGTTGCAGGAGCATTAAAAAGTCCAAACGACATCCTTTTGAATGAAAGGTGCCAAAGGGGCATGTGAATATGATTTTCTCCTAGCCATTTAATGCTATCTCAATTTGATTGTACCCGAAATACCTATCCAGGAAATAGTAAAATTCATGGCCTGCAATTCTTTCTAGAACCTGATCAAGAAAAGGAAGAGGAAAAAGGTATTTCCTAGTCACCAAATTGAGTTTTCGATAGTCTATGCACATTCGACATCTTGAGACGACTCGAGTTAGTACTAGTTCATTTGCATCATTTTTTACCATTATGACCACAGACTTCTTGGGCATAACTTGGGTTGGACTAACCCATTTGCTATAAGAGATGGGAAAGATTATCTCTATATCTAAGAGCTTGAGTACCTCAGTTTTCACAACGTCCTTCATGTGAGGGTTCAGTCATCACTGCATTTGGCGAAAGGGTTTTCACTCTTCAAGGTATATAACATGATTGCAGATTAACGGGCCTATACCTTTCAAGTCAGCGATGGTCCACCCAATGGTGTTGTTATGGATTTTAAGAACTTCAATCAGTTTAGACTCTTGTAAGTCTTTGAGCTTAGAGGAAATTACCATTGGGTACGACTCGTCCTCTCCTAAAAATACATATTTGAGGTCAAATGGGAGAGGTTTCAATTTAGGCTTTGGTAGCCTGTCACTTGATGAGAGTGGCTTTCCATCTTGATGAAAGTTCCTCGAATTTGGGTGCCCATGTCTCAATAGCATGATTAGGGAAACTTTATGAATTTGGGTCATCATTTGTTCACTCAGATGAGATAGACTCTGGCAAGGATGATTCAATAAGGTTCTCACAGAATGTGTTATCTAGATGTTCCAGTATCAAAGATTCAATGAAGTTTACTTCCCCTTCTTCTTTATCCTCTCCTGGGTGTTTGGCAATATTTAAAATGTTCAGCTCAAGATTCATATTCCCAAAAGTTAATTTCATGACTCCATTCCTATAATTGATTAGTGTATTGGAAGTTGCTAGGAAGGGTCGACCAAGAATGACTGGAATTTGATTTTCTGAATGCATTTTTGTCTGAGTATCTAGAATAATGAAGTCAATAGGAAAGACAAAGTTGTCCACTTGGATGAATACATCTTCAAATATGCCCTTAGATATTTTTACAGATTTGTCTGTCAATTGGAGTGTGACACAAGTGGGTTTGAGTTCACCCAGACCCAACTGCTAGTAGACTAAAAACGGGAGCAGATTGACACTGGGTCTGAGGTCTCACAGTGCTTGTTCTATTATGAAGTTTACAATGACACAAGACACTGTTGGACACCCAGGGTCCTTGTATTTTGGAGGAATTTTGTGTTGAAGCAAGACACTGGCTTGTTCTGTCAAGAAGGCTCTTTTTTGGACATTCTGGTTTCTCTTGATTGTGCACAAGTCATTTAAAAACTTGGCATAAGACGGAACTTATTTGATTGCATCCAGAAGTGGGATGTTGATCTTTACTTGCTTAAAAAGTTCATAAATCTCAGTCTGATTATTCAACTTTTGTATGATTTTGAGTCTATGAGGAAAAGTAGGGATGGAACACGAAGGTTCTCTTTCCTCAGAAGGTTATGGCTCTTGTTCAATCATAGGCTTAGTTTCTTCTTTAATTACAAGTTCAAGCTCAACTGGTGAGTTTACAGGGATTGACTTTGAATTTGGCTTTGGAATAAACATGTCTCTGATGGTCTTGTCAATCACCTTGCCACTTCTCATTATAGTGGCAACTTAGGCTTGGTTTAGGTTGGGCAGGAAACTTGCGCTGCTTATGTGTGCTCATGGATTGGGTCAACTTTTGAATGTGGGTTTTGTTATCCTCAAAAGATTGGGTGGTCTATGCTTTGAAATTTGTGAAGTCTTGTATGGAATAAGTGTTGTAGTTCATTTGATTTTGTATGAACTGGTTCAATGTATCCTCAAGGCTCCTCTTGTGTGGTGGTTGGCAAGTTGGTATGCGGGAGGTCTTTAAAGTGGTGGATGTGAACTTTGTGGTTGGTTTCATGGGAGTTGGTTATGTGTTCTTCTAACTAAAGTTTGGATGGTTCTGCCAACCTGGATTGTTTGTTTCAGAGTATGGGTTGGAGTAGGACTTGTTGAAGTTGGAGATGGCATTTCTTTTTTCCAACAAGATTTCTTTGAATGCTGGAATGGTAGGACATTCCTAGTAGGGTGTCTTGTCAGGGAATAGATTTCACACACTTGTTTTGTGGAAGGGTCAACATCAACTTGATCGATATTTTTCATCGTTAAGTTTCAAGCTTTCGAGACAAAGTAGACATTTGTACTCTCAGCTCATCATCATCTCTCAAGACATACCCTCTTGGGAAGTAGATGGTCTGGCTTCAACAGTGGTAGGAGAGGTTGAGTCCCACATATGAGAACTATCAGATATGGTGTCAAAGAAATTGAATGTCTCCTCTATACTTTTACCCATAAACTCTCCTTGAGCCATCATTTCAACAAACTGACATAGTCTAGTGGGCAAGGAGTCCTAGAAAAATCCCACCAAAATCCAATTCTCAAAAGCATGGCGTGGGCAGGTTTGGAGCAGATCTTTGAATCTCTCCCAACTTTGGTATACTGTTTCCCCTTTTTTACCAAAAAACTCATAATTTGCCTTTTGAGTGTATTGGTCCGATGTAAGGGAAAAAAATTTCTGAAAAAAATCATTCTGGAATGTCTGCCAGTTAGGCATGGAAAGAGCTTTTAAAGAATTTAGCCATTGTTTAGTTTTATCCTTTAGAGAGAAAGGAAAAGTTTCATCTTGGCTAGTTTAGAATTGTATTGAAATGTTTCACACACTTCCTCCAAAATCTTTCATATGCAGATATAGATTTTTTGTATCCAATCCAAGAAAAATGGGTAAAACTACACAGCCCCCAACTTTACAGTAAAGAGGGGAGCATTATCAGGAAATACAAAACAAGAGGGGACACTATTTCTTGTGGAATTTAAGTAATCCCTCAAAGTTTGAAAGTTAGGAACTTCCCCCTCCTCCATAGGGACTTCTCTGTTTTGGTCATTATTTGTCATATTACTCTCACAAGAGTCTGCTACTGATCTAGGTGAATTTGGTTCAGGTTGATTCATAGACATAGAAGATTCTGTCCACAAATTTTGATAGTGAGGAGCGTCCTCAGACATAAAATAAATGAAAATAAAATAAAATAAAATTATTCATATTAAATCAACAAGTATATACAAAAAGGAAAGGTTTTTTTAGCTTTTACCATAAAACACCATTTATAGTTCCCCGACAATGGCGCCAAAAACTTGACTTGATCGGAAATGTGTACACCCAAGTGTAGGTGGTCAAGCTATAGTAATAATCCGATTTGAGTTCGGAGTAAAATCCATATGGTACTCTTGTTGGTGGTTCAATCTTAGCAGTAGTGGAGACCAATTGATTGTAACCTTTGTAATTTAGAGTTGTGAGTTTTAGGGAGTTTTGATAGACAGAATATAAGATTCTTTCCAAGGCAAGTTTTCTAGACAAAATATAAAATAAGCTCAAATGTACAGAAGTCACTCTTTCGTTCGACGATTAGGACATGTAGTAAATCATCCGGTTTATTATATTTATGCTTGATAACTCAATTAACTCTCATGTTAATAACAAGTTAATCAGAAGATAAAGATGGACTATAAAATTAAGAACATGGTTTCGATGTTTTTCTAGAAGTTTACAAGAATTGTCTGTGCCGACACTCAACTCATCCACAAACAAGCAAGTGTTTCTACAAGATATCCAACCATGACATTAATATTTCATTCTTTAAATGAAGCACAATAATGGAGAGGATTGAATGGTAGTCATGAAGATTTAGCTGATGATTCTTTCTATGCAAAAGTCATCCATGTCATAGAAAGAACCACGATTATATAAAGTACCTTAGCTTTGCTAGATGCAATCAATCATCCAATAAGCAAGGGGATATAATCATTAAGCATAAGAACATTGCACAAATATAAATTTTGAATAATTTATACATAACCTTCACCTCTTACTGAAGAGTGAATGAGAAACTACTTGCTCTTCATGGCTTTGGTAAAGCTAGAAAAGTGAGTGATGCTCATTCCTCCAAGTAGAGTACGACAAAATAAAAGAACAATGGACAAGGAGCCAATCTTCAATGAAGAATGAGTGAATCACGTTCCACCCTTCACGGCTTGGCAAAGCTCTAGAAAAGTGGAAGAGCTTCACTCCTATAAGAAAGAAGGAAGCTCAAGCTATGGGAGTGAAAGACATAAACAGTAAAAGTAGAATAAAGATAGTCACTTTTGCAGGGTGGCTTCCTCAACCAAGAAATGGAGGGTTGCTTCCTTAACCAAAAGATGAACTATCTTTCTTCTTGCAAGTAATTGAAAGCTTAAATTTAAGAACAATTTCATAACAAACTAAGAAGTGTTGATCTAAAGTCAAACTAACTTCAAGAACAACTACAAGTAAACATACAACAATTCTACGGCTAGCTCTTATGAGTGGGAGTCTAAGCCTCCATCAAACTCTCTACCAAGCACCTTCTTGAAGGCTCCCAAAGTGGGAGTATTTATAGGCAATGAAGGGGAGCAAGAGGGTGAATGAATGGTGTATACATCTCTAGTCAATGCAAAAAGCCAACCACTTAGCAATCAGTCTGTGAAGGATGTTCGAACGTGATAAGGTGTTCAAACATTGTCTCTGCTTATGCACTATGGGCGTTCAAACGTTGGATGTCGTTTGAAGGTTTTTTATGTCTTTGCTTTTACGGCGTTCGAACGTTCGCTGACGTTCTGACCCTTTCACTCAAGTGCCCTGTGATCTTCAATGGAAACTCATTTTCATACTCCATGCATTAGTCAAATCTTCAAATGACTCCAGGGGATGTTTGAATGTTGATTGGCGTTTGAACGCGGTACTCAAGTACCTTAGGCTCTTCCTTCTTGGCTCAAGGTCTTCTTTCTTGGCTGCAACATGCCATGTCTCAACAGTTTGATCTTCACATGAAGTAAGGTAACATTCGAACGTTGATTGGTGTTCGAACGTTCTTGCCTTGGTCCCAACTTTTCAAATTTTGTTCCACAATGTACTAGCGTTACACTCAAATGTGATATTTGTTGTTCTTGAACCCTTGTTCACTTTAGGACCTAAAATGACATCACTTAAACTCCATCAAAGTACAATTAGTCTAAAAAAGGCATAGTAAAATGCTACTTTTAAGTACTAATCACTTTCCCTTTCCAATTTTTCTTCTACAGATTTTGCTTCCTCGCAAGAAAATCCTCTATGGCCAATTTAGGGTTGTTCTTGAATCCCCAATCTATTGACGTTCTAAAGAAGATGTTTGTTTTTTGTTTGAATCTAACTTAATTCTATGATGTCTTGCTCCCCATTCATTTTGCATCCGTTATAGCTATTTTCCTTCCATGGCTTCTAAAAGAGACTTCTTCGAAAGATGTCCTCCCTCTAGTGCACGAGGCAGACCTTGTGAACAAGGACCCAAAGCGTTTCTTGGAGGAGGCTTTGACAAAGCAACCTTCGTAACTCGACTTTTATGCCAAAGGGGTCTGGAGTAGCATTACTAAAAAAGATTTTGATAGAATTAGGACTTAGTTCTCCATTCCAGACTCCATCCATCTAATAATCCTACTAATAACGAGAGGGCCCATAATTCCCTTGAAGGTGAGGTTTGCTTCTATGAAGTTACCCTGATTTCAGGCTGAGGTTTCCTATCCACCTTTTATTTTTTAGGCATTCTTTGGGGCTTTGCCTAAGGTGTTGGCATGTTGCCCTCTATAGGGGAAATTTTATATTCATTTCAAGTAAGATTGGCGTTGGCACAAGCTATGGTTAGTCTTACCTGATCAAGAAACCTACAATTGCTGACAACTTAATCTAGATTCCTTCTCCTCTAGAATAATGGAAGGACTATTTCTTTTTTGCTTCTGGCTTATGCTGTGAATTTAGGATTTTTTGAGCTTGTGGCGGTTAATCTTACTAGGGTTCTCACCCAATGGAGTGTCGTGCCTTCCTCCTCTGGTGAACTTTCTGTTGTTTCTAGAATTTTTCTTATTGCACAAGAAGAAATATGATTAATTACTTCTTTTTGCTACAATTGACAACATGACCTTTTCAGAGGAGTATCAAAATAGGATAAATGTGGTTTAGAGCCACAAAGTTAAAAATTTTGGTCTTTTGGTGACAAATGCCAATCTTAAATTTTAGCTTGGGCCAGCCCCTTCAACCAATATGGTTGCAGTTTCAGGAATAGGTTGCCAAAGTCATTTATTTAATTCTTGATTAATTAATCAAGGTTTCTAACTATGTTTGTTATCTTTGTAGGTCTTCCCTCTCCTCCATATCGCCAAGAAAGATTAGGGCGCATAAATCTGAAGCTCTATCCAACCCTCCTCGGCCAATCGCCAAGAGGCTGAGATACGAGGGATCTCCTTTAACAATGGTTTCCATTGTAGTTTCTTCTGAAGTGACTCCTCTAGATGTGGTTGCCTGAACTTTCAAAAAACAATGAAGTCCAATATTTTGTTTGTTATATTCAGACAAGGTAAACTAGGGCATCCTCAGAACAATCAAGACTTGGTACAAAGAAGGATATGCTAAGTTATAGGAAATACTCAAAGAGCCATGAAATTGAGGAACAATTGGGATTTTTGACTTATGGTGGAAAAACTTTGAGAATGATATATTTTCCCTTAACACGAGTATGAAGTTTAACTATGATCCATTGGAGGAATATGATGAAATAACCACAAAAGGGTGTCAGTTCTAAGAATAAGGTTAGGAGTTATTTTTATGCTTCGTAGATGGATTTTAGATAATTTCATAACCATATATTGAGGGTATCAGTATAGGTCTGGAAGGAATATGGAGACCTAGTTAAGATTATTTTGGAAGTATAAATTGTTTCAAAAGGTCATAAGCGGATGACTTATTGAGGATGGTGTGGTTAGAAAATGTTATTCTGATTTGGGCTTAATTCACTACTCTTAGACTCTCTAAAGTTAATACCAATTGGAAATCTCTTGGTTGATTATGGGGTTGATAGTTGACTGGTACTCATCAATGTTTATTAAAAATGGAGGTCAAGGTATGGATAATAATATAGAGCTATATGGAAAGAAATTTGGGAAGTTTAATTAGACCTTATTAGTTACCTTTGACCTTCTAGCGTTGAACTAATGACTATAGATGTTCAAAAACTAGAGATCAAATATAGTGGAAAATTATTAGAATAAGGATGAAATCCAATGCTTGGTGTTAACTTTATTGGGGTATAAGTGATGAGGATAGAATATTGCATATCATGCATCTCTATTGCACCCATTTTACTTGTTTTGTGGTGAAATTTGGGGGAAATGGTTTCAAATTTGCAATTAATGAAGATTTGTGTGGTTATAGGTAAAGAGCAATTAAGGTCATGCATAAAGCACCCCATAAAGTGCTCAAAGTCAATGGGAAAGAAGGGGCCGCTTAATGGATGGTTCGGCACCTCAAGGAAATAAGAAAATTCCAAGGCAGGACAAACCTACTGGTAGAATACAACCAAGACCTACCGGTAGAAGTCATTCAAAACCTATCTGTAGAGGGCTTAACACCTACCGGTTGAAAATACTATTGGAAATCTTCTACCTCTGCCATGCAAAAACATACCAATAGAAAAGCTTACTGCAAAAAAACATATCGGTAGGTTTTGCCAAAATCTGTCAGACACCCCTTTACACAACTCTACCTACTCCAAGGGCCCACCTCTTGTCCTTTAAGCCATACCCTGACATGTTTGACACCTCATGATTCTCTCCTAACCCCTAAAGTCAGGTTTAATGTAAGAGAGATGGGCGAAGCAAGAGAGAAAAGAGGAGTGGTAGGAAAAACATGGGATGACCATGCTTGGACTGAAATTGCTTGTTGAAGTGGACAATGATTAACCCTAATTAGTGTGTAAATTAAAATAATTAAGTAATCAATTTTGTAAGATAATACAACTAAGCATTATAAATTATAGTTTGTGCATAAATTAAATTTTTAAATACTTTATGTTTAAATTTCAGGGTCAAATGCAAGAATACAAAAAAATAAAAGGCAATTTTGCAAGACTTGAAACTACAAAGAACTAAAGTGCAATAAAGAAACATGAACTAATCAGAAGGTGACACTTGGCAAGACCAGAGCACAACACCTAATATCTACTACAAGACACCACCTTTTGGAAGGTGAAGGTGGGGGTTAGGACCCCTCTTGGCCGTGAGCTTCCCCCTCCCTCTATAAATAGGGGTGTTTTCCTCATTTTCTTCATTCCATGCCATACCTCCAATCCAAGACCAACTCCTCCCCACCAAAAACCAGCTGGCCCTCCAAGTTCCATAGAGAGGAAAGAAAAGAGAGAAGAAATAAAGAAAGACGATAGAAAGAAAAAGTCTTTGAAAGTCGGTCCATCTGTTACGCTGTATTTCTACATTTTTATTGTATCTTTCTTTTCGGATAGTTGAACTACCACCACTTTTTTGTCTTGAATGATAATAAAGGTGGTTGTGTTTCAATTGTTTCTTGTGAAAGAAGTTTTATTTTAATTTATGTTGTAACGAATAGTACCCGCACTCCTTGCTTGTTTGTAGCAATGGAGCGTGATTAGTCATTTATACCCTTCAAAGTAGGGTAAACATATGTATAATATTTGTTAGATTATGAAAATGCTGATGTTTTATTTATATCTTCATATATATATATATATATTATATGGTTAATGCATGATACAATGATGTATGTAATTTTGGTGTTGTGCCTAAAATTATGTCATCAGTGCATCATAGACCCGCCAGTTAAAGATCTACGGTGTTCCTACTGGTATGGCTTGTCCTCCATCAGAACGCTGAGGATTTTCTACTGATGTGTGGTACAAAACCTAAATGATCCTCAAGGGTTATTAGGGTTGTTTAAATATTATGTATAACTATATCGACAGTCTAACAATCACGGTGTTCCTACCAATATGGTTTTTCCTCCACCGGAATGCTGAGGATGTTTAACTGGCACAACTATAACCAGCTAACTTGAGAAGTTATTGTGTTATGCTATATTACCACCAGTCAACCTAAGAAGTGGATGTGTTATGGTTTATTATATACGAACTTACTATCATGAGATCAAGTGAATAACTCAAGTATTCCTCATGAATGGCTTGTCTTTCTGGTTTGCTTGGTTTAATCAATTGACGTGGATATAACCAGCTTTCCTAAGAAGTTGCTAAGTTACCATTTATTACCACTAGTTAGCCTAAGAAGCGGTTGAGCTATAGTTTATATACATCAAAACTGTCGATTGCCTTTCCAGTAAAATGGAAGTTAATTGTTGTGAGGTAGCTGATTGCTGGAATTCGTTGTTGTTTCCTAACCTCTAAACATCACCCTTTAGAATGTGTATGATGTGTGTGAGAAGGGAGTGCCACTCTCCCTCGGGATGATGCAAGAGATGGAACAAAGAAATAGTGGTATGAAATGGAATGAACAAAATGTGTGAAATGTGAAATGTGAGTGTGGTGAACCAAAGTGCTCCCCCAATCGCAAGGAGTCTCTTGTATGTTGGTTTTTTTACTTGGAAAGTATTCCAAGGTCGTCTCTTCAGGGAAGGAAAGTTCAAGTGTGTGAAGGTGATTTTGTGAACAAAATAGAAAAGTGAAAAATCTTTTGTTTGAGTTTTGTGATTGTGTTTGTGAATGAAAATGCAATAAAAACAAGTATTGGCTAATCCAAAAGGTTCACTCAGCTGGGAATGTCCAATCAACTCGAAATCTTCCTCCAAGGGCTTATAGATGAACGATTAATTTGTGGGAAGTTAGGGACGAGATGGTGAGGATCTAAGCATAAACCGTGACAAGTCTACGGAATATCAAAGATTCACAACCTCATCCACCCTCAACCCAGTCAAACCGAACCATCGTACACCGAGAGAGGAAAGAAAATGAGTTGAAATGAAAAACCCAAGAGGAGGTCTCCCTTGGATTAGCCAACTTAAATCTACCTAATCATACTTAAAGGAAAGAAATGCATAATGTAAAGAGACAAGTAAAGGAAATGGAGCATGAATTTAACTTAAAGAAAGAAATCTTAAACTATGAAGATAAATATTCAATACCCATTTTAAAGATAAAAATGAAGAAAGTTGTAAGCAGCAATGGTGAAATCCAACATGTAGAACTAAACTAGCAAAGTACTTGTAATAAATAAGATTAAAGTGCAAGACTTAAGGATTACAAGGGATTAAAAGCTTACTACAACTAAAATGAAAAAGAAAATGCAAAAACATAAACTTCTAGCATTATTCATCATGTTCTTCATTGAGCTCAAAACTAAGCTTATGTAGCCACCCTTGTAATGCTGAAGAATGTTGAATATATGGAGTGTGTGTCTTCAATTTTCGTCCATGTGGGTCCCTAGTATGTGTGTGCAGGTCTCCCATCGATAGGGAGCCGAATGGATGGGTATGGCAGGCTAGCATAGGCTTAGTCTACACTCATCAAGGCAGCCCACTTCTCTCCCATCTTGCATAAATGTCAAGCCTCAAAAGTCTTCAAATTGTGTAAGAGAGGCATGGAAATGTGTAAGGAAATGTTGGGGGGGCAAGTGGTAGAAGTGTAGGTGGGACCCCCTAATAAGTGGAGCAAGAAACAAGTCATTCTGGGCACTTTAAGGCGTACCGGTACCACACACTCCAGTAGCCATGGCGTACCGGTACGCGTACCGGTACGATTTTTGCTCTGGAACACTTTTTGTAGAATCGGCATAACTTTTGATCAAATCTTTGGATTGCACTGAAATTTTGACACATTAACGAAGATATCCAGATATACAACTTTCATACTTTTCACGTTTTCAGATTCAAAGTGGATCATGTTCAAAATGAAGGAAAACTAAGGATCTGCAACCAACTGGTGTGGGTGCAGGTGCCTTTGTTCCCAAGTACCAATTCTTCCTTGATTTTTTCACTCTTAAGCCTCCAAATCCTCATGTAATGTGTCTATGCCTTCACCACACATCCATACATAGTTACAAGGTCCTAAAATCTATCATTTAAGCTATAAATACCTGTAACACCAAAAATTTAACATTATTCATAAAATCGACTAACTCTAAGTACTTAGATGCAAAAGTTGAGTTAAAATGCATGTAATGAGGCCTTGAAATATACAATATTTTGTGCTCATCAGTAGCATTTTTAGTATCTAACCAATATAAAGCATATGGATCCCTAAACTGAGGGGAATCTTTTTTATTCTTGTCATTAATATGCTTTATCTACGCACTTTATTTATTTATTCATTTAAACTAGTTGTTAATCTAAGCTCACATCACAAGCTATCACACAATATTCTACTCCAAATAGCACCTTTACTATTTTTTTTATTTTAAGTGCTAATTACTGAAACTCTCCGTGGGATCGATACTTGGACTTAAAACTAAGAAAACTAAAATTCGACCACTTATACTTGGGTGTATAATAATAATATAATTCCAATCACAAAATAGTGCGAATCAGACAACCTTTCTCCAATCATTCAAATTTAGTTCACACATGCTAAGGGATACAGCATGGACAAAATTGAGGAGTCTTTCACCATAATTCATATTTTACATTCTTTTAGGGAGAGAAGCTCCAAGGCTGACGATGAAGTTTTAGAGAGAGAAAATTGATTTTTTACATTTCCTTCACCATTTTCATTGTAGTAAGCTTTATTTTACTTGTAATCTTTCCCTCTTTCACTCTAAACTCTTTTATTCAAGTTGTAATAAAACTTAGCTAGGTGTTCTTGTATTTTCATTTCTACATTTGGGTATTTCTTCTTCAAGCTTTATATTTTGGGTATGAATGACTTTGTTCTTGTAGTTTAAACCATTTCTTGCATCAGTACAAGTTTCATATTTCATTTCACTACCATGTTTATTTACATTATGTTTGTTCTTGCCTTTACTATGAGTAGCTGACCTTTTAGTTGGCTAATCCATGGGAAAGTTCCTCTTGGGTATGTGAAATCGACTCTATTTCATTCTTCCTCGTAGTGCAAAGTGTTCAGTTTGACTAGGTTGAGTTTGGATGTGGTTGTGAGCTCTTGATACACCATAGACTTGCCACATGGTATGTTTTATCCAACACAACCACATTAGTCTCTCACTTCCTACGAATCAATCAAACACCGAGACATCATTGGTTGAATGAATTGAGCTGATTTGGCATTCCCCTTGGAATGACCTCTATGGATTAGCCAATCTTGCTTTCTTGAATCTTTCTCAAAACACAAATCACAAGATTTTTCAATTTTTATTTCTTTACAAATCATCCTTCAAAAGCATTTGACATTTCCTTCCCTGAGGAGACGACCTTGGAATACCCATTCCAAGTAAAACACGACATGGAAAGTCTCTTTACGCTTAGGGTGCACTTTTGCACACACACACACACATGTTTTTGTTCATCTACATGATTTTTCCCAAGTCTCACATCAAACTCGAGGGAGGGTGTTAACAACTTGTTGTCAAAGATGCCAAAAAGCACATCCCTAACCCTAACTTTTTTCTTGATGAGCATCTATTTTCTATCCATTCAGTTTTTCTATGGTATGCTAACATTTGCAATTTTCTTGCCGCATGAAAAATACCCCCACATTGGAGCCCAGAAGATAAGAGAAAATTCATGACAGATGTGAAGTACTTCTACTTCGACAACTCGTACTAGTTCAAATATTGCACTGATCAGGTCATGAGGAGGTGTGTACCAAAATTGAGGCATAATTGTTTAAGTAGAACTTAGTGTACAAATGTTTTCATTTATTTTTTACTTTGCAAGTTGAATAGTTTACTTACTTTCATCTGTACATAGTGTTCTTTCTTCATATGTGCAGAGAGTGGTGTTTTTTTCAAAGCTCATTGCGAGGTGTTCTCTTACCCTTTTTATCTTTTTAAGTCCATCATTGCATTCCATATCTTTTTGTGGATTGAGGGGGTGAGGTGCACCATTTGTATGGCACACCAAAATTTTGTTGACAATAACATTTTGTGGTGAAATTCACCATTCACACATTCTACCAATTTTTTTTGTATAGAATAGGAATAGGTGGAGATAGGTGAAAATTTTTAAAATTTTAGTGAAAAATATCTGAATGTTGAACCATATTCCCTTATTCAAATTACTATGGCGTTGGTGATAGTTTGATCTTCATTTTGAACTTTGAACACATGAGTACATCATAGAAATTTATCCTATGCCTGAGTATTACATATGTGTTTTCTTTCAAACTCAACCATAGTGCACCTTGAATGTATTATTTTGGCAATTTACTGATTGGATCCACATTTTATAGCTTGACATATAAAGTGGAGATGAAATAAGTACCCATGTGATCTTTAGTGTCAATCCTTGTTGGAGGGAAGTTACATTTACTCAAAGGAACAATTTTTCATATTCAAAATCTATTTAATAATCTCATTATGCTTACTTTGGTTAGAGTGCATGTGGATAATTGATTGACTTTGTCCTGAAATGCCAATATGTCTCCCCATGCTTATCTAGAGAGGATCTTAGGCCATCTTTGAATTACGTTGAGTCTTAACCTTTTTCTTGTGAAAAATTTATTCCTCGTGTCGTGATTGAGCCTTTATTGAAAATTTGTTTCTATGCCACATGTTTTACCAAGCCAGTGCAAAATGCTAACAAGTACCACACCTTGGTTTGTTCCAAGACTGACTGTGATTAATCATGAAGAAAATGAAAAGTGGTGAGGAAACCCAAATTTTTAATGAAAAATCTAAGAAAAACGAGAAAAAAGGGGTTGTAAAAAAGAAAAGAAATGAAATAAAAAATAAAAAGAGAAGAAAAATGTTGAGGAAAGAAGAAGAAAAAAGAGACATAAAGGTGAAGTGAGGGTTTAAAGTTGAAAATTTCACAAAAAGGAGAATTTTTTATAATAAAGGTCATGCCCTCGGAATAATCCTTTTTGTCTTCCTCTACCATTCATTTCACTCAACCCATGGATCACCTCAATGCCTCATTACAACCCATGAAAGCCCTAAATTATCTAGAGAAATCATGGTGAGAGCACTTTTTAAAAGAAAAGAAAAGTTGGTTTTGCTATCTAGTGCCCTAACATTCTATTCATGAGATTATGCCAAGGTCGTTTCAATTACTATGCATGCACATCATTTTTGGATTATATGTGAGCATTTTGGTTTGTGCACAAGATTCTATCTCACATATACACATGGAGAGCATATCAGGATAATCATAGAGTTATTCATTTTTTAGAGAAACCCTTGGTGAGTTTTACATCATAGCAAAATTATGATAGCCTAGTGAATGTGGATTCCAAGAGTAAATGCTTAAATTACATGTTCACTTCACATACACATGAGCTTAAAAATAAATGTGTAGGTGTATAATCTAGAATAGCATTTAAAGTTATGATGAAACTCATGTGTGCTTGGTTCAGGTGTTTGAAAAATTGTGTCAGGCAAACCTGAGATATGAGAAAGGAAGAGGAATGTATTTTGTACTTTTGCTTGTTCTTTGCATATTGGGTGTTCATTTTGTTGAATTTAGGATTCCATATCATGTGTTTTGAAAGCTTCAAAACTCAAATCGCATTGCAATTTCGTAAATGAATTTGGCCATGGTCATACATTGTTGTTTACTAGCAAGAATCATGTTATGAGAGCGTCGGAAAATTTTTGCAAAAAAAATTGAAACCTACCTGTAGAATATTGCAAAACCTAACGGTATAAATTTTTCAATTCACTATTCTACCGGTAGAATCCTAATGACCTACCGATAGGTTTTTCCCAGAAGCCCAAAAATGAGGGGTTTTAACCAAAAAATTTGGTGAAACCCTTCACTTTCCTCAATCATCTCAACCTTAAAAACTTTCTCTCCTCTCAAAAAACCCTCCAAATACTCAAAGAACCTTTGGGCATTCATCAAATCACCCAATTATCTTCCCCAGATTTTTGATTCACAACAATTACTCCTCATTTCCTTGACCTCTACCCCACAAAAACCCTTCTTTCCTTCCCAAACCATCACCAAACCATCAAAAACCTTGATTTTCACCCAAAGCTTAGAATTTGGAGGAATGGCTCAATTGGGTAAGTCTTCTCATGCGTCCTTTGAAATTTTTGATGTGGTATGGGGTTGTTTGTTGCCTCTTGTCCCCTTAGGGTCATTTTTTATAATTATAGCTCGTACCAAGCAAATGGGCCCCAGCCCTCCACCACTCGCGAGAATCAGAGCCCGCAAGAGGACTAAGGAGGCAGGCCCTAGTGGTGGGGAGCAAAGGAAGAAGCAAAAAAAATGCAGCTCGCACATAAAGTATAAAAGGGAAAAATGTGACATGCAAGCTGCAAGTTGATAAGCCTACCCTCGGGCCAAAGGATGACGTGGTCCGAGTGATAGAAGTCCATGGCATCAATGTTTGGTTTGAGCCCGTGGGGAGATTTGTGCATCCCATTTTTAGGGAGTTTTATCAAAAGTTAGGGGTGGTGGATGAGGATGTGTATTTGTTGAAGACCAATGTGAGAGGGAAGGTGATGGAGGTCACCCCGGGAGTCATTGTGGAGGCATTACATTATGAGAGCTCTCCTCCCAACACCACGGTCTATCCTCATAACACCCATGGGTGAAAGTCACTTTAGCAATTCGCAAGTTTGATGTATGAGGACCCAACACAATTTAAGGGAAAAATTCAAGTTGGGGCACTCAAACACTCTTATGGGGTAATGAACAAAGTGCTCCACTACAATTTACTACCTTGGGCTGCGAAGAAGACTCTAGGGGTGGAGAAGCTAGCCCTTCTCCACGCTTTTATGTCGGGCAAAAGGATGGATATTGCTTTCATGATTTGGGAGGTGATGAAGGAATACACCCAGGCTAAGAAGCCGAAGTCGAATCATCCTTATGCCCACCGTGTCACAAAGATCTGCCACCATAACAAGGTAAAGGACATACCATCGATGTGACTCCTCCATCTAAGTTTGGCCCCATTGGCAAGTCAAGTAGCATGAAGAGGTCAGGTATAACGGGAAGGTCTATTCAAAGAGAAGAAAGAGTTAAGCAACCAAGGGCCGAGCCACCTGCAGCTAGACCTTCCACCTCTAGGCCATCCACTTTTGCCCCACCTCGCATGGTCCCTTAGTACCTTGATATGATTAAGGAAAGGTTGGACGACTTCAGTGTGACTATGTAGCTGCTGAAGCTGATGGTCACTAGGATCTTTGAGAGAACTTTTCCAAGAGAGCCTCTCCTCGAAGTGCCACCACCTTCCACCTCCTGGCCATCCACTTTTGCCCCCAGTGGCTCGACTACTTTAGAGGTGGAGGAGTTCAATGATGAGGAATCTAATGACAAGGAGGGCAATGATGATGTGGGTGATGATGCGGAGGAGTAGAGTAAGCCTACTCTCGTTTTGTTGATTTTGGTTGATTGTATATAATGGTTTAGCGGTAGTCAGCCTAGTAGAAGAGTCTCTAGGATCACAAGCCATTTTTTTTAAGATCTTTGTACTGAACCTCACACAATTATGAATGAAAGAACCACTTTTTGTTTGTTTCATTATGGCCCGAGTTCATTTACATAATTGTATTATGATTTGAGTATTTTGTTGATCTGTGAATTATTTTACATGAATGGAATTGTTTTTTTATTTATGAAGAATAGTTTGGAAATAAAGTTTACTAGGGACTAGCAAAACTCAAGTTAGGGTGTGATGAGTATACAATATTGTACGTCATACATCTCTATTGCACCCATTTTACTTGTTTTGTGATGAAAATTTAGGGGAAATGGTTACAAATTTTCAATTAATGAAGATTTATGTGATTGTAGGTAAAGAGTAGTAAAGTCATGCATAAAACAACCCATCAAGTGCTCAAAGTCAATGGGAAAGAATGGATCACTTAACGATTGGCTTTGGACCTCAAGGAACCAAGGAAATCCCAAGGCATGATAAAACCTACCAGTAGAGTACAACCAAGACCTACCGGTATAAGTCATTCAAAACCTATCGGTAGAGGACTTAACACCTACTAGTAGAAAATGCTACTGAAAATCTTCTACCTCTGTCATACAAAATCCTACCAGTGGAAAAGCTTATTGGAAAAAACCTACCCGTAGGTTTTCTACGTTCTACCGATAGGTTATGCCCAAATCTGTCAGACACCTCTTCACACGATTCAACCTACTCCGGGGCCCCACCTCTTGTCCTCCAAGCCATACCGTAACATATTTGACACCCATGATGCTCTCCTAACCCCAAAATTCAGATTTGAACTAAGAGAGAGGGGAGAGCAAGAGAGAGAAAAGGGGTGGTTGGAAAAGCATGGGATGACCATGCTTGGACTGAACTTGCTTGTTAAAGTGGACAACCTCTCTTCAATCATTCCAATTCAGTTCACACATGCTAAAGAAGAGAGGATGGATGAAATTGAGGAGTCTTACACCATTATTCAGATTTTACATGATTTTAGAGAGGAAGCTCCAAAGTTAAAAATTGTGACACCCCAAAATTCGGTGGTCATTTGATCACCCATCAACTCATGGAATGCCTGTGGATATCGTGTAACTCGATATCACGCCATTGTGTCCCATTTATTAGGATCCATAATTTAACAAAATCGGGAAAAGTCTCCTTTGTACGGGGAGCTCTACCCAAAATCCAACATGTACAATATACATAACATGACTCATTTGAGGCCCAATATAACACAATGACCGCACTTGGTCCATTTATGAGTAAACAATTGACCACACCGGGTCCATTTATCCACACTCGTCCTAAAACATACAAGGTTATATTAAAACAGTCCATATGAGTTCAATTATAACTCTCTTACATAAAATTACATGTCCAAACTAGTTTGCTCTAAAAGTTTTACAAAAGGAGTTATAAAAGCCATAAGTCAGCTTTCTTCGCCCTTGCATCCCCGAATGAGAGTCATCCATCGGCGTATTTCCCACACATTAAATGTTTTTTCATATAGGATGAACCACGCTCAGTAGAGTAATTCCCCACCAAAGTGCACGTGCAAAGTTCACACCTAACAATTCATATTCACATCAACATTCCAAGTAAGAATATGCAATTCTAGTTTGGAATTTCACCATGTCATGCTATGAAATGAGATGAAACTCACTCATGCATCATAACCCAAGTCTTCACCAACTCCCACCACACAATGCAATGTCAATGTGTAATAAAATTCGTCAATGATGAATTACATCCAATGATCACTTTAAAAAAAAAGTCATGTGTTTATAAACTAAAAATTATTGGATGTTACACCTCGAATGATCATTTCATAAACAAAATCATGTGTCTTTATGGGTAGCAGATTTTGGAATCACACCGCTTGCTCCGCAAGCCTATGTACACTTTTTAGACTTTCACCATCGGAGTGTATGAACCAGTAATCGGGTTTTTCACTCGAGGGAGTGTCTAGCCCTTATTGCTATACCCGACACAAGTTTTCCATGTCATGCGACTATGTGACTCTATTGAACCTTAGTCCAACGGTACCGAGCCCACTTATCAATTACCAAATGTGATGTTTGCTTTCAACCATGCATTCACACCCATGGAATGCAATGTCCCTATGCATATGCAATGTAATGTACTATTGAATGTCAATGTCATGTCTCATATATAATGAATGTCACATGGACAACTTAAGTTACACATTTCATTATGTATCATAGACAATCATATCATATGCATATAGCCTCCAAAAACTCATCCCAATGCCAATATATTAACACACCTATATCAACATTTTTATCTAACAACAACAACCAAGCATGTCATTACATAATCAAGCAATAACACCCTTAATCCTCAAGGCATAATATAAACATATAACATAAAACAGCCCACATAATTGCCCCTAAACAAGCCATAAAACAACCCACAATTTCAACCCAAAATAGTCCCAATTTTAACCCAAAACAGCCACAATTTCAACTCCTTAACAGCCCACAATTTCAGCCCCTTAACAGCCCCTAAACAAGCCATAAAACAACCCCTAAACAAGCTATAAAGAGCCCATAATTTCAACCCAAAACAGTCCCTAAAACAGTCCACAATTTTAACCCAAAACAGCCACAATTTCAGCCCCTTAACAGCCCACAATTTCATCCCCTAAACAACCACAAAATAGCCCCTAAATAGCCACATAACAGCCCCTTAAATCATCCCAAAATTTAGGAATAAAACCAAAGTAGGAAGAACCCTACCTCTTGGAGTGTGAGATGAAGTGGAGAACCTCAAGAACACCCTCCAATGCCCCAAGATCCTGATTTCCCCAAAAGCTCCTCTTTGGATCTTTGGTGAAATTCCTCATTCTTTGTATGGTTGCATAGCCCTCGTCGACATGATCAACTTTATTTCTTGGCTTAAGTGGATTCAAGCGACGGAACTTCAAGAATCGAAGTGAGAAGCTTGAAGATCTTGATTTTTCTTCTATTTTATCTCTTCTCTCTCCTCACACATTTTTGGCTGAAGTTGGAGAGATATGTCTCCTGAAATATCTCATTTTAACACCTATTTATATTTTTAAATACTTGGCCCAAGTCGCGCCACACGCCCCTCACTTATTCGGGTCCATTTTTGCCCGAAACTATTTATTTCATCCCAATTTAAGTTCAAATTAATTTTATTTAAAATTTAATTCAATTATGCATAAATTTTATAAAATTTATATTTGGGGACCTTTGAGAGGTCATCCGCCACCAGCCGCCTTGAACGATGGGCAAAAACAAGCCCCTCACTTATTCAGGTCCATTTTTGCCCGAAACGATTTATTTCATCCCGATTTAAGTTCAAATTAATTTTATTTAAAATTTAATTCAATTATACATAAATTTTATAAAATTTATATTTGGGAACCTTTGAGAGGTCATCCGCCACCAGCCGTCTTGAACGATGTGCAAAAACATGCCCCTCACTTATTCGGGTCCATTTTTGCCCGAAACGATTTATTTTCATCCTGATTTAAGTTCAAATTAATTTTATTTAAAATTTAATTCAATTATACATAAATTTTATAAAATTTATATTTGGGGACCTTTGTGAGGTCATCCGCCACCAGCCGCCTTGAACGATGTGCAAAAACTTGACTATCTTATAATTCGACGAAATTTGGCAAGCTGACTAGATTTCGCGATATGAATCTAACGGCGAAGTCTGTTGGGTCATACGAGTTCTGTATAACACGTATTGTAATTCCGCATTACAGTGGCGAAAAGACCATTTTGCCCGTTTTAAACAAAATTTAAATTTTCCAGCGTTTTACAAAAATGAAGTTTTAGAGAAAGAAAGTTGGGTTTCTACATTTCCTTCAACATTTTCATTGTAGTAACCTTTATTTTACTTGTAATCTTTCCCTATTTCTCTCTTTCACTCTAAACTCTTTTATTCACATGTTGTAATCAAGCTTAGCTAAGTGTTCTTGTATTTTCATTTTTACGTTTGGGTATTTCCTCTTCCAGCTTTGTATTTTGGGTATGAATGACTTTACTCTTGTAGTTTAAACCTTTTCATGCATCAATACGATTTTCATGTTCCATTTCACTACCGTGTTTCTTTGCATTATGTTTGTTCTTGTCTTTACTATCAACAGCTAAACTTTTAGTTGGCTAATCCAAGGGAAAGTTCCTCTTGGTTATGTGAAATCAACTCTATTTCATTCTTCCTTGTAGCGTAAAGTATTTGGTTTGACTAGGTTGAGTGCGGACAAGGTTGTGGGCTCTGGATACACCATAGACTTGTCACAAGGTATGTTTTTTTCCAACACAACCACTTTCTACGCATCAAAAAAATAACGAGACACCATTGGTTGAATGAATTGAGTCAATTTGGCATTCTCATTGGAATGAGCTCTATGGATTAGCCAACCTTACTTTCTTGCATCTGTCTCAAAACACAACTCACCAAAACACAAATCACAAGATTTTCTAATTTTCATTTCTTTACAAATCACCCTTCAAAAGCATTTGACATTTCCTTCCTAGAGGAGATGACCTTGGAATACCCATTCCAAGTAAAACACGGTATTGCAAGTCTCTCTACACTTGGGGAGCACTTTTGCATATACACACATGTTTTTGTTCATCCACGTGATTTTTCCCATTTCTCGCATCGAACTTGAGGGAGAGTGATGACTTGATCCGAAATGTGTACACCCAAGTACAGGCAGCTAAGCTGTAGCAATAATCTAGTTTGAGTCCGAAGTCGAATCCACAGGGAATTCTTGTTAGTGTTTCATTGTAAGCAGTAGTGGAGACCAAATATTGTAATCTTAGAGATTTAAAGTTGTGAGTTTTAGGGATTTTTGCTGGACAAAGTGTAAGACTCTATTCAAGACAGTTTTCTAGACATAATATAAGATAAGTTCAAATATAAAAAGATCACACTTTAGTTCGAGGATCTGGACATGTAGTTAATCATCCGATTTATTATATTTATGCTTGATAACTCAATTAACTCCCATATCAACAGCATATTTTCGATGGACTGTGAGAATTAAGAACATGATTTTGATGTCTTTCTAGAAGTTTACAAGAATTGTCTATGCCGATACTCAACCGTCTACAAACAAGCAAGTGTTTCTATAAGACATCCAACCATGACTTTAATATTTCATTTTTTAATTGAAGCACAGTAATGGGGAGGTTTGTAGGGTAGTTATGAAGATCTAGCTGGGGTACTTCCCTTGAACCGATGAGTCTTTATATGCAAGGAGCCCACAATCATCCAATAAGCAAGGGGACTATAAAACGTTAAGCATAAGAATAATGCACAAATATAATTTTTGAATAATTTATACATGCCCTTCACCTCTTACTAAAGAGTGAATGAGAAACTACTCACTCTTCATGGCTTTGGTAAAGCTAAAAATGTGAGTGATGCTCATCCCTCCAAGTAGAGTACTTACAAAATAAAAGAACAATAAACAAGGAGCTGATCTTCAACGAAGAATGAGTGAATCATGTTCTACCCTTCACGGCTTTAGTAAAGTTCTAGAAAAGTGGAAGATTTTCACTCCTATAAGAAAGAAGGAAGCTCAAGCAATGGAAGTGAAAGACATAAACAATTAAAGTACAAGAAGCTAGTCACATTTGGAGGGTTGCTTCCTCAACCAAGAAATGGACTATCTTCCTTAATACAAGAAAATATAATTCTAAAACTAGCTATACGAGTGGGAGTCTAAGCCTCCATCAAGCTCTCTACTCTCCCCTTTACTCTTTCAAAATGGGAGTATTTATAGGCAAAGAGGAGGGGACAAAAGCGGGAGAAGGAATAGTGTATGTCGCGTAAGTCCAAGTGAAAAACCAACCACTCCGCAGTCTGTCTGTGAAGAACGTTTGAACGTGATATGGCATTCTAACGTTGTTTCTATTTTTGCTTTATGGGCATTCAAACGCTAGATGAGGTCTGACCTTCTCACTCAAGTGGTATGTGGTCCTCTGTGGAAACCTATTTCCACACTCCATGCACATCTTGGCATTTTGCACTCATTATCCTTGTCCTCAATCAATTCCAGTGGACGTTCAAACGTGAGTTGGCATTCAAATGTGGTAATCAAGTACCTCAATCTTCCTTCTTGGCTGCAACACGTCATGTCTCAGTAGTCTAGTCTTCACATGATTTAAGGTAACGTTCGAATGCTGACTGGCGTTCGAATGTTCTTGGCTTGGTCCAAGCTTTTCCAATTTTGCTATAGAATATGCTGGTGTTGCATGAAAGTCTGATATTCTTTGCCTTTGGTCCCTAGTACAATTTATGCCCCAAAATGTCATCATTTAAACTCCATCAAAGTATAATTAGTCTTAAAAGAGCAAAGTAATATGCTAATTTTGACTCCTAATCAAGTAACACTCACAAATTTCTATAAGCCATATACACATAATCCGAGTTCGAGTTTTTGGTGATTAGGTAAAACGATTAAGCAATGATATTTGTTAATATTATTGCAGTTGTATTGTGGAGTATAGAGTTTTCTTGTGTATCTTAGTACATTATTAAGATAGAGTTGAAAAGGTAACAGTTGAAAATTGTTGATATGAGTATTAAAAATTTTAACTTTTGAAACAAAAACCTTTACAATTTATTGGGATGATTGGAAAGATGTAATCTAAGGAATCTATGTCAAAATCAATCTACTAAAAAGAGATGCTGAGAAGATTAAGTAAAAGTTCTGGATGAAAAAGGTGAATTTTGACATTAGTGGAGAAACTGTTAAGTGAGTTCTGAGATAAAAGGCTAAGGTAAACATAGTAACTAGTAGATTATTATCATCTCAGGGATCATGAATGATTGCTAAGGCTATGACAACTAATCTAGTTAAAGTGAGGAACATTAGTTGAATCATTGAGAGTCTTGCTTTGGTTTTGATTGTCTTACAAGAAATCTGGTGGTATTAAATTGAGAGATATTATTGGGATCGTTGGCAACTATTTTTACCTTATAGTATTTACAAGAAATATATTGTGCCAGATTGATTCACAGAGATTCAAGATTATATGTGACATGAATAGAATGGAGAAGTTTTTGAAATTCACTAGGGATTGATTTCAGTGCTCGGTGATTCTAGCTTAAGTTTAGAGATTGAAAATAAATACTTGGGAGATAGAGAAAAAAATTAGCGTTAATGGAGTTGGTGAATAACATTGAGAAATTAAAACTGGTCTAAAAGTGGGAGTCTAGATGAATGTGAGTTATGAAGGGGATTGCAAGGTTTGTTGATTTGAGCTCAAGATTGGAGCCTGAAAACAAATATCACGGAGATATAACTAGAACTTAGCCCAAGTGTCATATTGGTTTACTTTCAAGAATTCTCCTTTGGAAGAAATAGATGGATCATTTGTCATGTTGCATCTTAGAAAAGAGATGGGGTGTGGGTAATTCTAACCTGTTAATTCTTAATCCACCATTAACCCAGAGTAATTAACCTGTGCATCATTAATCAAACCGTTCAATCAAATAAACACAATGATATCATCAAACAACTTAGCACAACATTAACACTGTTAGGGCACCACACCTTTCAAACAACTAAAGAAAAATGTGTACAAATATGACACAAGACAAATTGTACAATCTGATGTCAACATCACTATGACATCATCTCTACATCAAGCTAGACTGCTTAGTGGACCACCTCCTACACTCTATATTCCTAAAAATAGCAACTGTGAGGGGGTGAGCAAACCACAAGCTCAGTGAGTATTTTCGAAGCATATATAAAGAAAACATATAAACACATTATAGTTATAATGAGATCTCACATGCACATTAAAAATGAAATTTAACATCAAATATCCAACATCCTATACCCATCATCCAATAACCAATATTCAATGCCCAATATTCGACTATCCATTAACGCTTGAAAGTCTCAGCGAGAATTGAAAATCAATGCTACCCATTTCCACTTGGAAGTCTCAACAATCACATCGTTACCCATTTACTCCTAAGAGTCTCAACAATCACATCGCTACCCATTTACTCCTTAGAGTCTCGATAATCACATCGCAACCCATTTAAGCCCATGAGTCACAAAACCATTCTCACTTCAAAACACAACACAAACATTTCAAATACTTGGAACCATAACCAACAATGATTCACCATTCGCAATTCACCTATCACAATCCTTCCACACAAGCTTAGTTAGTAATATACAACGGCCATTATATCATTACCATTTATGCCCTATAGTCTAGGAAACCATATATTGATAAGTACACAAAATCAATTCAAGTACTTGAAACCACACCCAACACCAATCCACAATCCTCAATCCATTAATTCCCAATCTATCCATTTATAAATAAACATAGTTAGTAACAAAATAAATATAGTTCATAACAAACAATCCCCATTTCACAGTTTATATGCAACACCTCGTACTTTCTTTTATATATTTGTATAGATATATATAGTAAAATATTGTTGCGAATATGTGGATATGTATAATGAGGTAAGAGTAAACCATATAGATTTTAATAATAGGATAAATACTAGAGACGCATATTGATTGGGAAGTCTGAGTTTCAAAGACGTTGAAACTGGGAAATGGTGATTAGATGAATTTCTAAATACTTTTAGGTCAAAATAAGGTTTTCATTGAATCCGGGAGGTCGAAAAACAATTGGACCACTTGTTGGCAATTGGCTTCGTTCGTCTGAGCACTTCACCTTGGGGAGCCTCGATCCTTCTTGTGAAGAAGACGGATGAAACACTTCGGTTATACACTGGTTATCGACGGTTGAATCGTGTGACGGTGAAGAAAAAGTATCCCTTGTTGCGCATTGATGATTTATTTGATCAGTTGAGGGGTTCTAAGTTCTACTCCAAGATTGATCTTCGCACAGGGTACCATCAACTGCGTATCAAGGAGCAGGATATTCCTAAGACTGATTTTCGTACCCGGTATGGTCACTTCGAGTATACGGTAATGCCGTTCGGATTGACTAATGCTCCAGCAGCCTTCATGGATTTGATGCACAGGGTATTCCGGTCATATCTAGATCAATTTGTCATTGTGTTTATTGATGACATATTGATTTATTCCCGAACACAAGAGGAACATGCACATCATCTCTCCGTTGTACTCTAGACGTTGAGGGAGCATAAACTGTATGCGAAGAAGAGTAAATGCGAGTTTTGGATGAAGGAAGTAAAATTTCTTGGTCATGTTGTGTCCGAGCAAGGGGTAGTTGTGGATCCCGCAAAGATTGAGGTCGTGATGAAATGGGAACTCCCGAAGAATATGACCTAGATACGTAGTTTCTTGGGGTTAGCCGGCTATTATCATAGGTTTGTGGAAGGGTTCTCCAAGCTTGCGATGCCGATGACTCGCCTTACAAAGAAGGGGGAGAAATTTTTGTGGACTCAAGCATGTGAAGTAGCTTTTCGCACCTTGAAGGAGAAGTTGACGACGTCACCTATCCTCATTATTCTGAGCAGTGGGGAAGGCTATGATGTATACACCGATGCTTCACTACGAGGCTTGGAATGTGTTTTAATGTAAGGAGGGAAGGTAGTTGCTTATGGCTCGAGGCAACTCAAGACTCATGAGCATAACTATCCCACTCACGACGAGGAGCTGGCCGCTGTAGTCTTTGCTCTTAAGTTGTGGATGGGTTACTTGTATGGAGAGAAGTTCCAAGTGTATTCGGATCGTAAGAGCCTCAAATACATATTCACCCAGAAAGACTTGAATCTTCGGCAAAGGAGGTGGATTGAGTACTTAGAAGATTCTGATTTCACACTCAATTATCATCCGGGGAAGGCTAATGTGGTAGCGCCACTGAGTAGGAAGTCTAGAGGTGAAATCAATGTTCTTATGGCTCATTGGTGGAAGATGATTGAGGCATTGGAGGAGTTTGATTTGTGGGTCGATAGACAAGATGATCGACCATGCTTGTTTAACCTGGTAGCTCAACCAATTCTCCGATAAAGGATTGTGGAGTTGCAATGGTTGGACCCCGAGTTAGAAGCTATCTAGGATAAGTTGGAGAGGAATGAAGTGATGGAAGATTGGTCGATTCATGGTGATGAGTTACAGTTTGGGGGAAGACTATGTGTGCTAAAGGATGACCAAAGTGAGGGAAGAAGTGTTGAATGAGTGTCACCGATCCAAGTTCTCCATACATCCAGGGAGTACAAAAATGTATAGAGACATGAAACGACAATATTGGTGGAGCGGAATGAAGAAGGATGTAGCAAAATTCATTTCAAGGTGTACGGTATGCCAGCAAGTGAAGATTGAGCGCCAATGACCTGGAGGGTTATTACAGTCTCTGCCTATCCCGGAGTGGAAGTGGGATCATATCACCATGGACTTCGTGTCGGGCTTTTCACGGACTTCAAGAGGGTATAACGTCGTATGGGTTATCGTAGATCGACTCACCAAGTCAGCTCACTTTTTAGGGATGAAGACCACAGACTCCTTAGAGACCTTGAGCAGACAGTACATTCGAGAGATTATTCGATTGCATGGAGTTCCACTTTCTATCGTGTCGGATCGCGATTCTCATTTTGTGGCGCATTTCTGGCAAAGTCTACTACAAGCCATGGGGACAGAGTTACATTTTAGCACTGCTTTCCATCCTCAAACCGATGGCCAATCGGAGAGAGTGATTCAGATTGTGGAAGACATGTTACGTGCTTGCGCGTTGGACCTCAAGGTGAGTTGGAGCGATCATTTACCGTTGGTGGAATTCTCGTATAACAATAGCTACCAAGCAAGTATCGGGATGGCACCGTATGAAGCTTTGTATGGAAGACCATGTAGATCCTCGACCAGTTGGTTTGAAGCCGACGAGAGTAGTATGTTTGGGCCCGAGATTGTGCAGGAGATAACGGAGAAGATTCAGCTCACTCGGGAGAGATTACGCACAGCACAGAGTTGGCAAAAGAGCTATGCGGATAGAAGAAGGAGGCCTTTGGAATTCAAGGAGGGAGATTTTGTATTTCTTAAAGTGTCCCCCTAGAAGGGCATACTTAGATTTGACAAGAAAGGAAAACTCGCTCCAAGGTACATCGGTCCATTCGAAGTGGTCAAGGAAGTGGGCAAGATGGCGTATCAACTTCGGCTACAGCACAGTTATCAGGAGTCCATGACATATTTCATGTTTCGATGTTGAGAAAGTGCCAACCGGATACCGCGCATATTATGGACGTAGAGGATATTGAAGTATGAGAGGGAGTCACCTATGAAGAGCAGCCGATGAAGATTCTTGACACCAAGGAGAAAGTGCTTCGCAACAAAGTCATTAAGTTGGTAAAAGTCATGTGGCAATACCATGGCGTGGAAGAGGCTACGTGGGAACCGGAGTTGGAAATGCGGGAGAAGTATCTGTACTTATTCCCTACTCCAGGTAAGTTTCGAGGACGAAACTTTCTTTAAGGGGGGTGGATTGTAACACCCCATACTTTCTTTTATATATTTGTATAGATATATATAGTAAAATATTATTTTGAATATGTGGATATTTATAATGAGGTAAGAATAAACCATATAGATTTTAATAATAGGATAAATACTAGAGACGCATATTGATTGGAAAGTTTGAGTTTCAAAGACATTGAAATTGGGAAATGGTGATTAGATGAATTTCTAAATACTTTTAGATCAAAATAAGATTTCCATTGAATCCGGGAGGTCGGAAAACATTGGGAGAGGTGATATGAGAGGTATTAGAAGTTATGAAGAATTTGGAGTTAAAACACATTTTTGAGAAAATTTGGTTATAAAGGATTTTGGACACTGTCTACTATTTCGATCATAACTTTTTATTTCCACATTAGATATTAGACATCTAGGGCTACAAAAGTGTATTTCATGAAAATTTTTCAATTCGACCTCTAAATGGGTCATAACTACATTGGAAGTCGGAGAAAAAAATCTGGGCAGTGACTACCGGTAGCCAACCGGTAGTCGAAAGGGAAGTGCACTCTGACTACCGGTAGTTAACCAGTAGTCAAGTGTACCGAGAGCTTTAGCTACCAGTAGTCAATAGGTAGTCGAGTTCCCAACGTACCCGAGATACCGGTAGTCAAAATTAGATACCGGTAGTCGACGCTAAAATCTGAATTTTTTATGTTCGCGAACAGCCCAATTTTCTTCTCTTTATAAATACCTTCCTACCCTCCTTTAAGCCACATTTCAACCCTTCAAACCCTAGAACAACATAGAGAGAGAGAGAAGGAGAGAACTCAAGATCAAAGGAAAATTTCAAGAGATTAAGGGTATATTCAGGAATCCAAGCCCTAGTTCTTCAATATTCAAGGTAGGGTTTTCTTCCATTTTCATCCAATGAGGTTAGGGTTATTATACATGTATATTTTGGCTCTAAATAGTATGTATTTGTTATGGGTTCATTTTTTCTTAGTATTTTTGCAAACATTCACATGATTTGAACAAAATAATGGTTTGAAATCCATCAAACCCTAGTTTTTGGGGGAACTATGGATTTCTCTATATATCTTCACATCCTCTTGATTTCTAAAATGCTAGAGCTTTGTGTTGGGTATTAAAATGTTAGTATTGATGATCTCATGCCTATTTCCTTTAAACTTGTCTTTTGTAACATGATTTGTGAAATGAGTATATTTCCTTAAATTGTTTTATTATGTACAATGCTTGTGAAAGTTGGGAAAGTTGTGGAATTGCTTATATATGAGGTTTTGAGTATATTATTGGTATGTCACTCTTGTGTATGGTGTTGTGAGGGACTTGGATTACCTTCGAAAACTGCCGTAGAGCGTTAGAGGTTAGTCTATCCCAATGGGGGGTGAGATGGTTGTCTAATGCTCGTAGTGGATCATTGTGGTGACAGTGACCACTGTTATTCACGGATACCGGAGAAAAGGGTTAGTATACTAGACACCTTTGAAGGATTTCGTCTTGCCGTATGATATGGTACACGCCCTTCCTAAATTGACCTGTGATTGTTATTATAAATGGGTGAACAAGGTAGAATCGTCGGGTAGATTCATGAGAAGCGACAACCTACTTGAGTGGTACCAAATAGAAATTATTATCCATTGTACCAAATATTATTTCCCCAAGAGTTTCGGGTAGTATGGGATGCCGCGATAACTTGTGGAAATGGTGTATGGTGGAGTGGATTACGTTGGAAATTATTTGTCAATTAAACGTGGTTTTATTCTCTTTCAATTCCTTATTATTGTACAAACTTGAGTTCTCCTTTAAAATGTCCTTATTTTATTTCAAAATTCATTTATATGTATGTGCGAAATGTGACCTACCTGTTTTACTTGATTTCAAAACCTTGAATGGGTTTGGAAGGATTTCCTACAGAGCCTTGTGCTCACCCCCTACCTACAAATATTTCAGATTGTACTCTTGAGGAGGAGTTGGGACTCGAGGAGCCCGTACCCTGGGAGATTCAACAAGATGGGAGTGTGGATCCCCAGGAGGACTCTTAGCTTGACACTACAATTTGTTCTAGACTAGGATATTAGTTTGAAGCAATGTAAAGCCTAGTCATATTTTATAATTCTGCTGCATTATCATAGTTATTAGATTTGGGGGATGTAAAGGCCATAGCTTGGCCTATTCTTTTGAGATAACATGTAAATTTGATGGATTGATTTTATGGTAAGTAAATGGACCCGGTGTGGTCATTATAGTAGAATTGCATAGGTTGAGTTTGTGATAGAGCTCCCCGTACAAGGGAGACTCTGCCCGAATTTTGTTACAATATAAATTGTTGATGTAATGTTGATGGATTACTTAGTGCTCTCGTGCTTAAATGGTTATTAGAATGTAATGCCGTCCAGTGTGATATTTGGGGCGTTACATTATACCCCTATTATATCACCACTTACAAGTTATAAACCATTGCACTACATTCCCAATAAGCAATCAATCACTTTTTTATTCAATAAGAATTAATATACTTGATTAGTACCCAAATGTAGCACATTATTATGCCCTTTTGGATTAATTATACTTTGATGGAGTTTAAATGATGAAATTTCAGGTTCTAAAGTGAAAAAAGGGTTCAAGGGCAACAAAAATTTCATTTGAATGTAACACCAGCACATTAGGGAACAAAATTGGAGAAGCTTGGAACAAGAAAGTAACGTTCGAACATCACCCACCGTTCGAACGTCCACTTGAACCAGGCTACAACCTGACTGCATTGACTGAGTGTTGCAAGCAAGAACCAAGGCCATGGAGACTTGAGTAGTATGTTTGAACGTCATCCACCATTCGAACGCTATCTAGAGTACTTGCAAGACCAGACTGACTAAAGATATGGTGTGTTGCAGCAAATGAACACCAAGATTTGCACAGAGAGTGGTAGGAGATTTCCATAGAGGACCACAGGCCATGTGACATCCGAGTAACAAGGATAGATCACAGCTAGTGTTTGAATGCTCTTAGAGTAAAGACAGAAGAAGTGTTCGAACGTCACCCACCGTTCGAACGTCCTTGACAGACTACCCGCAGAGTAGTTGAATTTTCACTTTGACTTAGACGACAAGAACTATTTCTTCACCCCCTGCCGTCTCCTTGCCTATTAATACACCCATTTTTTAGAGAAGAAGGGGGCCTAGGCAGCACTTCTACTTCTTCTTTGTTCTTAATTTCCTCTTTGAGAGAGAGTAGGGAAGCTTAGACTCCCACTCACATCTTTACATTCATGTTTACATTTACTTAAGTGTTTTAGTTTCTTTATTTACTTTTAGTCTTTACATATATGTTTACATTTGCTTGTATTAAGAATTTCATTTCTCTATTTATGTTTAGTCTTTACATATTTGCTTTTACATATATTCCTTTTGTTTATGTCTTTTACTTCTATTGCTTGAGCCTCCTTTTTTCTTAGAGGAGTGAAACTCTTCCACTTTTCTAGAGCTTTGCCAAAGCCGTGAAGAGTGGAATGTGATTCACTCATTCTTTTTTGAAGATTGGCTCCTTGTTATCATTTTTTTTTCATATAGTCATCTACTTAGAGGGATGAGCATCACTTACTCTTCTAGTTTTACCAAAGTCATGCAGAGTGAGTAGTTTCTCATTCACTCTTTAGTAGGAGGTGACAGGCATGTTTAAATTATCCGAGAGTTATATTTATGCAATGTTCTAATGCTTAATGTTTATCTCCTTGTATATTGGATGATTGATTGTATCTAGCAAAGCTAAGGTACTTTGTATAATCGAGAGTCTTTTTATGACACAAATGACTCTTGCATGGAAAGGCTCCTCTAGTACTCCGGCTAGATCTTCACGACTACCCTTTAATTATCCCAAAATTATAGTTAGAAGTCTTGTTGAAACACTTGCTTGTTTGTTGCCGGGTTAAGTCTCGGCACAGACAATTCTTGTAAACTTCTAGAAAGACATTAGAACCATGGTCTTAATTCACACAATCCTTCTTTACCTTCCGATTAACTTGCTATTGACAAGGGAGTTAATTGAGTTATTAAACATAAATATAATAAATCAGATAATTGACTACATGTCCTGATCCTCGAACTAAAGAGTGACTTTTCTTCCATTTAAATTTGTCTTATATTTTTTTCTAGAAGTTCATATTTAATCTAGGAAAAACATCCCAATCTCATAACTACAAAATTCTAAAGGTTACAATCAATTGATCTTCACCACTGCTTACTTTAAAACACCAACACAACAAGTTCCCTATGGATTCGACTCCGGACTCAAACTGGATTATTACTATAGCTTGACCTCCTGCACTTGGGTATACACGTTTCAGAACAAGTCAAGTTTTTGGTGCCGTTGTCGGGGAGCCTTGGTAAAAGTGTTTTAAGGTAAAAGGTAAAAAGATCTTTCTTTTTCGTATATATTTTTTTAGTTTGCTGTAAGTATATTGTGTTGTTTCCATTTATTTTATGTCTGAGAATGCTCCTTACTATAAAAATTTGCTGACAGAATCCTCAGGGTCTGTGAACCAGTCTGAACCAAATTCACCTAGATCAATAGCAGACTCTTGTGAGAGTATTATGGCAAATATTGATAGAAATGGAGAAGTTGCCATGAGGAAAAATGAAGTACCTAACATTCGAACTTTGAGATATTACTTAAATCCCATAAGAAATAGTGTCCCCTCATGTTTTGTATTTCCTCTAAATGCACCCCTTTACTGTAAAGTCGGGGACTGCACAGTTGTTACCTGTTTTCCATGGATTGGATACCGAAAATTCGTATCAGCGTATGAAAGATTTTAAAGAAGTGTGTGAAACATTTCAAGACAATTTGAAACTTGCCAAGATGAAACTTTTTCCTTTCTCCCTATAGGACAAAGCTAAACAATGGCTAAATTCTTTAAATCTCTTTCCATGTGACCTGAAAGATCTTTCAAAATGAATTTTTTAGAAAAAAAATTCCTTTACATCGGACCAACACACTCAAAAGGCAAATCATGAATTTTTCAGTGAAAGAAGGGAAAACATTTTACCAAAGTTGGGAAAGATTCAAAGAACTACTCCAAGCCTGCCCACACCATGCTTTTGAGAATTGGACTCTAGAGGATTCGTCTATGACTCCTTGCCCACTAGACTACGTCAATTTGTCGAAATGATGGCCCAAGGAAAGTTTATGGGTAAAAGTCCAGACGAGGCATTCTGTTTCTTTGACACCATATCTGACAGCTCTAAGATATGTGACTCAGCCTCACCTACCACTAGTGAAGTCAGACCATCCACTTCCCAAGGGGGAAAGTATGTCTTGAGAGAAGATGATGACTTGAGAGCAAAAATGTCCACTTTGTCTTGAAAGCTTGAAGCTTTAGAGATGAAGAAAATTCATCAAATCGAAATGGGCCATTCCACAGAACAAGTGTGTGGAATCTGTGCATTGATAGGACATCCTACTGGGGAATGTCCTACCATTCCTACATTCAAGGAAGTATTGTTGGAACAAACAAATACAAAATCCAACTTCAACAAGCCTTACTCCAATCTATACTCTAAAACATACAATCCAGGGTGGCGAAACCACCCGAACTTCAGTTGGAGGAATACAGAACCAACTCCCATGAACCAACCACAAAGTTCACATCCACCACCTCAAGGACCTCTTACATATCAACCATACCAACCACCATACAAGAGGAACCTTGAGGATACACTGAACCAGTTCATGCAAACTCAAATGAACTTTAATGCACACTCCACCCAATCTTTCACAGAGTTCAAAGCACAAATCACCCACTCCTTCGAAGGTCTTAAAAGTCACATTCAAAAGTTGACTCAATCCATGAGCACACAAGAAAAGGGCAAGTTTCCTGCCCAACCAAAACCTCCACAAGACCAAGCCCAAGTTGTCACTATACTGAGAAGTGGCAAGATGATTGACAAGACCGTCAAAGACATGCTAATCCCAAAGTCAAAACCCGAGTCAATCCCAATCAACTCATCAGTTGAGCCTGAACTTGTGATTGAAAAAGAGCCAGAACCTTCTGAGGAAAACGAACATTCATGTTCAATTCTTGCTCATTTCCTGCATAGACTCAAAGCTACACAAAAATTGAATCACCAGCCTTAAATTTACGAGCTTTTCAAGCAAGTAAAAATCAACATCCCACTTCTGAATGTAATCCCACAAGTACCATCTTATGTCAAATTTTTAAAAGAGTTGTGCATAGCCAAGAGAAGCCAGAATGTCCAAAAAAAAAATATTCTTGACAGAACAAGCCAGTGCCTTGTTACAATGCAAAACCCCTCCAAAATACAAGGACCCTAGGTGTCCAACTATGTCATGTGTCATTGGAGATTTTAAAATAGAACAAGCACTGTTAGACCTTTGAGCCAGTGTTAATTTGCTTCCCTACTCTGTCTACCAGCAGTTGAGTCTGGGAGAACTCAAACCCACTTGTGTCACACTCCAGTTAAAAGACAGATCTGTAAAAATTTCTAGGGGCATTGTTGAAGATGTGCTTGTCCACGTGGATAACTTTGTCTTCCCTGTTGACTTCATTGTTCTAGATACTCAACCAGCATTACATTCGGAGAACCAAATTTTCGTTATTCTTGGTCGACCCTTCCTAGCAACTTCCAATGTATTAATCAATTGCAGGAATGGAGTCATGAAAATAACATTTGAGAATATAACTCTTGAACTGAATATTTTCAATATTTTTAAACACTCAAGAGAAGATGAGGAGGAAGAGAAAGTAAACTTCATTGAATCTTTGACACAGGAACATCTGAGTGACACATTCTGTGAGAAACTAACTGAATCATCTCTACTAGAGTCTATCTCATCTAATTCAAATGATGACCTAAAAACAAAAATTTACCCTACTCATGATGTTGAGACATGGGCCTCAAAATTTGAAGAACTTTCACTAGAAGACACAAAGCCATTCTCATCAAGTGACAGGCCACCAAAGCTGGAATTAAAGCCTCTCCCATCTGACCTCAAGTATGCATTTTTAGGAGAAGACGAGTCATACCCAGTAGTAATTTTCTTTAAGCTCACAGACTTGCAAGAGTCTAAACTGATTGAAGTTCTTAAAAGACATAAAAGCACCATCGGGTGGACCATCGCTGACTTGAAAGGTATAAGCCCATTGATCTGCAATCATGCAATATACCTTAAAGAGGACTCAAAACCCTCTCGTCAAATGCAGAGATGACTAAATCCTCACATGAAAGAAGTTTTGAGAACTGAGGTACTCAAACTCTTAGATGTAAGGATAATCTTTCCCATCTCTGATAGCAAATGGGTTAGTCCAACCCAAGTTGTACCCAAAAAGTCTGGGGTTATAGTAGTCAAGAATGATGCCAATGAACTAGTGCCAACTCGAGTTGTAACAAGATGGCGAATGTGCATTGACTTCCGAAAACTGAATTTGGTAACTAGGAAAGATCATTTCCCTCTCCCATTTCTAGATCAGGCTCTAGAAAGAATTGCAGGCCATAAATTTTACAGTTTCTTGGATGGATATTCCGAGTATAATCAAATTGAGATAGCCTTAAATGATCAGGAGAAAACCACATTCACATATCCCTTTGGTACATTTACATTCAAAAGGATGTCATTTGGACTTTTTAACACTCCTGCAACATTCCAAAGGTGCATGCTGAGCTTGTTCAGTGACATGGTTGAAAAATCTTTGGAAGTATTCATAGACGATTTCTCTGTCTATGATAACTCATTTGATTTGTGTCTGGCAAACTTAGAAAAAGTGTTAATAAGGTGTAAGGAAGCAAATTTGGTGTTTAATTGAGAAAAATTCCATTTCATGGTAACATAAGGCATTATCTTAGATCACATTGTGTCGTTTGAGGGCATGAAAGTTGACAAGACAAAAATTAATCTAATTGGAAATCTTCCAGCATCCAAGACTATAAAGGATGTCTGATCATTCCTAGGACATGCAGGTTTTTACAGGTGATTCATAAAAGATTGCAGTACTATAGCAAAACACATGTGTCATCTCCTGAGTCAAGACATAATCATTGACTAGAATAAAGCATGCCAGAAAGCTTTTGACAAGCTGAAGGGCATGTTAATTTCTGCTTCAATAATACAACCCCTTGACTGGACTCTTCCCTTTGAACTAATGTGTGATGCAAGTGATTATGTTGTAAGTGTTGTTTTGGGACAAAGAAAGGATAAGAAATCACCTGTAATTTACTATGCAAGTAAAACTTTGAATGATGCTCAAATGAATTATTCAACAACTAAAAAAGAATTTTTTGCTATAGGTTTTGCTTTGAAAAAATTTCGTTCCTATCTTGTTGTTTCTTCTATTACTGTATTTACTGACCATACAGCCCTAAAATTCCTTCTCACAAAGAAAGATGTCAAACCGAGGCTCTTAAGATGGATACTCTTAATCCAAGAGTTTGATCTTGTCATTAAAGATAAGAAAGGTGTTGAAAATATGGTGGTAGACCATCTGTCCAGATTGACTTATGAATTTCACTAGGATGGATTGCCAATCAATGAGAAATTCCCTGATGAACAACTGCTCATAATTGATGAGACCCCATGGTACACAGAGATTACTAATTTCCTAGCTACAGGAACACTCCTTCTGTCATTCACTCCCATGGATAAAAAAAAATCTAAGGGAAGTTCGTAACTTTTTCTGGGAAGATTCATACCTATTTAAATACTCTAAGGATCAAATCATAAGGTGTTGCATCCCTGCTCTTGAAAGCAACCAAGTAATAACATTTTTTCATTCTGAAGCAAGTAATAACCAAGTAATAACTTTTCATCAAGAAAAACTGCTGCAAAAAGCTTGTAGTGTGGATTTTACTGGCCCACACTTTTCAAAGATGTCCATGCCTTTTGTTTAAATTGCGATAGATGTCAAAGATTAGGAAACATTTCAAAAAGAAATATGATACCTTTAAACCCCATTCTCGTGATTGAAATTTTTGACTGTTGGGGAATTGATTTTATGACACCATTTCCCCCTTCCTTTAGCTATCTATTCATTTTAGTTGCAGTAGACTATGTATCCAAATAGATTGAGACAATTCTACGCCGAAATAATGATCACCAAACGGTGATCAAATTTTTAAAAGAAAATATATTGTCCCAGTTTGGAGTTCCTAAAGCATTCATAAGTGATGGGGGTGCCCATTTTTGCAATTGTCCTTTCTGGAATTTGAAGAAAAAATATCTGATTTTTCATAAAATTGCAACCCCTTATCACCCACAGACTAGCGGACATGTCGAATTAGCTAATCGGGAAATCAAATTAATTTTAAAAAAAATGGTAAACCCATACAGAAAAGATTGATCGTCAAGACTAACTGATGCACTCTAGGCATATCATACTACTTTTAAAATAATTTTGGGCATGTCTCCCTATCGATTAGTCTATGGAAAACCATGTCATCTACCTGTGAAATTGAAACATTGGGCATACTAGGCCATTAAAGCAATGAATTTTGACCTGGACAAGGCTGGACTATCAAGAAAACTTCAGATAAAGGAATTGGAAGAATTGAGAAATGAAGCTTATGAGAATGCTAAGATTGTTAAAAACAAGATAAAAATTTTTCATGACAAGAACATTGTGCGGAATTCCTTTGAACCTTCTCAGAAAGTCCTATTGTTTAATTCAAGACTCCGCCTTTTTCCTGGTAAGTTAAAATCAAGATGGACTGGACCTTACATTTTCAAAAAGATGTTTGATCATGGAGTAGTAGAAGTTGAAAATCCATCGAACGATAATATCTTTACTGTTAATGGCCAGAGGTTGAAACCATTTTTGGAAGACTTTGTTAAAAATATGGAAACCATTATTTTAATGGAACCAGAATATCACTCCGAGAATCGAGCCTGCCGACACCCAAAAGGGTCGGATCAGGTAAAAACCCAACCCGAGGAGACATCATCAAAAGACCCACACCCTTTTTCATATCTTTTCACATCTGTCTCTATTAGCACCCCTCGTCTATTTCTTTCTTTTTCGTTCTCTTAGTTTTTTGTTCTGCTTCGTCTTCTGTTTCGTCTTCGTTCTTCTTCTTCTTCATTTTTTATTCCCTTTTTTCTGAAAATCCGACCATACCCAAGTGAAATGATGTTCATATATCCCAAAGATCAGATCATTATTCTCATGATTTACATTGTTTTACTCTATTTGTTTATGGGTATACTGTTGTTATCCGCACTCACATACCAGCCTTACAAGCCTACCCGAGGCCCAAATCTAAACAACGAGGATTAACTTAGGTATTTTGATTTGTAGGTAACAGCAGACGCATGGACTTCTACCTTTCAACCTCATTTCCAAAGTTTCATACTGGTAAATTCGAAACATTGGGGACAATGTTCAGTTTAGGTTAGGGGTATGAGAACCTTCGTATTCTATTTTTGTAGTTAGTTGTGTTGTTGTTATTGTAGTTGTTCCAATAATAATGTGTACTTTGTCTTATTTATTGTGTGTCTGTGGGTCAGTTTAAATTGTCTTTGTGACTGGGAGATGTTAAAGAACCAGATAGTGTGTCTTAAAAAGCGTAGGAAGCATGGATGTCAAACTTTTTTGGTTTAGTCTAGCAATTCTACAAACTTTTCCATCAAATGTGCATATTGTGATCATGAGAAAAACAAGACTGGCAAGGAAAGATGAGATTCGAGAACAGCATGCAAAACCCCTCTGTGGCAGAAGCACTTTTGCTAAACATCGTTGTGCCAAGAGACTTGGTGTCTGTAAACAGTGTGACAGAGTCTTTCACGAGAAGAGATACAATCAATGCTCTGAACCAATTCCTGGTTGTGCGCTCGATCGATTAGACTGGATTGCGAATGGGCAGAGTAAGGATTATCCTGACAAGCCATCCTATTTTGGTACTTTGTTTAACCGATTTGTGCGACAAAAAATTAGAAGAGTCACTGGTAGATCAAAAGACACGGAGATAGAGGATGACTCAAATTAGACTGCTTTTAAAAAAAAACTGTGAAAAATTTTGTTTTGGGAATGAAAGCCAATGATCCGAATTTCTGGTAAATAGTGTTAAAACTTTTCTCTGTCTTGTACATACTTTTTTTTAATCAAAAAGAAAACATGGGACGAGTAAGGAATGTCCCAAAATACCAACCTCAAACGTGGGTAGGGACTTATCCTGAGACGTCATGAATTTTTGTTTTAAATTTTTTAATAAGCTTTCTCTGATTGTATATAATGTAGTGTAGAAAATTGTTATTTTTGATTCAACGTTCGAACGCCAAGTGACGTTGGAACAACAGCTGCTTGCAGTACTTTACCTTTGATGAACTCTCTACTAGAACCAAAAGTACTGGGAGCTCATTTCGTTCAAATGCCAATAGACCGTTCGAACGAGATTTAACGTTCGAAGGCCAATAGATCGTTCGAATGTTTGAAGTTTATAGTACTTTGGTCTCTGATGAAAACGCAAAAGTACTGGGAGCTAGCTACATTCGAAGGACAACCCACGTTCGAATGACATTTTAAATCCCTTCTACCTACGTTCGAACGACAAAAACTTTTGAACGTTATGACTTAGACTATAAAAACCTAGACCGGCTTCTTCAGTACCAAATCCCCAATTTGCTCCTAAATCTCCAAACCCCTAGAACCCGTTCTTGATACCCAGCCTTCAATCGACCTTAAATCTCCAAATACAACCAAAATCGACCCTCCCTAACTCCTCCTCACATCAAAACCTTCAATCCCACACCAATAATCCTGAGTTTCAGCAGCTTGACAGCACCCCCTCACACCCAACAACGTTCGAACGCCATCCCTCGGATGAAACTCCTTGCCAGGCGCAATACACCAGTAAGCCAAGAGCCTAACTTTGTTGAGGAAGTAATTGTGGAGAGAGAAGGAAAGCAAAGGACGAAGAAGTATGATCGAACTAGATTTCCAAGTGCCTTAAAGGCCTAAAGGTACGAAGATTTCTTCCATAAGCATACGGTTGTCTGTGAAAGAGACGTTGAACTTTCTGATTTTGCTGAGATTGGGTTGTTGGAGGAAACAGAAAGGAGAAACTGGGTGTGGTACTTGAGAAATGGAGAAAAGGTTGTAGTTGACTTGGTGAGGGAGTTTTACTCCAACGCCGAGATCATCAATGGTGCAATTCGCACCTATGTGAGGGGAACTAACATTGATGTGGACGAGCCGGTTATCACGGAGATAAGGCAAGAAGTGTCACGGGTAGACAAACCCGCTTACCTTCCTAAGAAATATGTACCAAAGAATGTGGTGGAAAAGGAGTTGCCTAGGTTACCTACTTTTTCATGGGAGAATAGGAATGTTTTGAAACAAGGGGAACTCACCAACAAATACAAAATGCTCAACCTAATTGCAGTGGCAAACTTGGCTCCCATAAGATGAACGACTGAGGTCTTGCCTGAAATGGCTCGACTACTCTATGCAATTGGGATAAGCCATAGTATTGATCTCCCCTCCCTACCTCATATTAGGTGAAATGAAAAAAGGGTCCGATGCAAAAAGAGTGCACTGCCCTTTGGCACCCTAGTGACGGAGATATGCATGGAGAATGGGATTAGGCTAAGGCCCAAAATGGAAATTCAAAAGTCAATGGGGCCACTAAATAAAGTTTCTTTCAAGAGAAGTTAAGGACATAATGGTGGCCCAACGGCGAGGCAAGATGTGCCACCAACCCGAGGAGGAGACCAAGTGCAAGAAGAATTGGATCGAGAGGAGGAAAGGGAGCTTGAGAGAGAATACATGAACACGCAAGAAGAGACAGGCCCCAGCATGCCCCAATGTTCTTTATGGGACATCATGCTTAGCATCGAAGCAAAGCAAGATGAGATCCTTAGGTTTTTTAAGGGTGGAGCTGGTGGAGCCAGTGGACTTGGAAGAGGAGGAGATTGACAGGATACTTCTGTTCTTAAGTGGAGTTGGGTGCTTTGTTTTGTTTGTTTCATCTTAGGATGGTTTTTATTTTAGGAATGTCCAAAGTTTTTGTTTTGTTTGCATGGCTATGTCTTTTGTGGATGAATTGAATCATTGACGATGATGATAAATGATGATATTTTGTGAAATTGAATGATTCAGTTTATCACTTTTGGTTGTTTCAAATGCATTTGTAGACTTAGCATTTTAATAATTTTTGTAATAAATGATGAACGGATATGGATGTTAAGATTTTTTGTTTGAAGTAACTAATCACAAGATCAGTTTGACACATAACTCAACAATCGAGACTTAAAACCAAATCCCTGAAAACTGGTATTATCTCTATGCTAAAATTATCAATTGTATATAAGTATTTGTTCTTCTTGAGGTACAAGGTGATCAGATTCGAAAATGAAATCGGTATATAACCAACATTCCCTGAAAAATCCGACATAACCAGTGGAGATAACAAAATATACCATGGTAAGTTTCGAGCTATACAATGCTTCAGAGAAAATATCAACATTTACTCAAGAAAGGTTTTTCACTATCCATTTTTCATTAATCTCATCAAATTTGTTTTGATTGACACAACTAAAGTGATCTATTGACATATCCCACAGGAAATACATGCATACAACACATACATATGCACATACATGAGGAATGATTTTAGGCCATCTTTTGATTTAACTTTGAGCTTTAGCCACTTCTTTTTCAAAATAATTTCCCTATTTAATCTTGTTTGAGCCTTCAAAAGAATGATTTCTTTTTTCATAAAGCCCAGATAAAACCGAGCCACAAGAAAAATATGCTTGACATACCTTTGCTATCTAATTTTCTTACACTCTCTTATGAAGCAATATGGTACAAAATTGTAAGAGAAAAGAAAAAGACTATGTCAGATACCATTCAAGAAAGGAAAGTCGGTGGAAATTACCGAAAAAGAAAAGAAACAAAAAGACAGGGAATTGCTAAGAAAGTAAAAGATGAGAAAAATGAAAGAAAGAAATACCATTTATAGGCAAAACGTTAAAAGAAAGAGGCGTGCTACATAAACAAAGGGTAGCTCTTGAACATCATTGACGTCATTTCGTTAGGCACTAACCTCTGGCCACATTACAACCTATGAAAAGCCCTAATTGATCTCAAGTCTGATGCATATGCGTGTTGTCAATAAGAAGTTGGGGTATGTTAAATAGCATTTCTGTAATTGCATCAATATTCTTCCATGAGATTATGCCAAGAACATGATTGGTCTATTTTCTAAGACCTTCACTCCTTTACTAAATTGTGCATGTAATTTCTGATTGGCCATCTTCTGATTATATGTCTCGTGAGAAACAAGTCACCATATTTGGAGAGAATTTTTCTTTTATTGAGATCAGTCCTATGAGAGATTTGTGAAATCGAAGCTATCCATGAAGGGTGGTAAAGTGGAATGATTGTTATATACCAATTCTTGTTTCTAGAATAACAATCCCTACTACTCAGGGAATTATAAATGCCAATGTAACCAATGCTAATTTTTGCATAGAGTAAGTACCAATGGAAAAGGAGCATGTGAAATAAAAAGTCAAAATAGAGGGTTAGGTGTCTCAAAGACCATGATACTAATTTATTTTGATCAACAACCTCACATACACATTTGTTTGACTGAAGTATGTGGGTAGCTTCACTGGAAACCCTCAAGATACAAAACTCGTCCACTAGGGTAAACAAAGGGGTTTAACGGCTTGTCGCACAAGCTAAATGCAACTGAATGACCTACGAAAAAGACATTAGAAATAGGTTTACATTTAATTGTTGTATTACTAGGGATTAGCAAATTTCGGTTGGGGTGTGATTAGTACACAAATGAAGCATATTATTATGCCCTTTTGGATTCATTATACTTTGATGGAGTTTAAATGACGACATTTCAGGTTCTAAAGTGAAAAAAGAGTTCAAGGGCAACAAAAATTTCATCTGAATGTAACACCAGCACATTAGGGAACAAAATTGGAGAAGCTTGTAACAAGGAAGTAACGTTCGAACGTCACCCACCGTTTGAACGTCCATTTGAACTAGGCTACAGCCTGACTGCCTTGACAGAGTGTTGCAGGCTAAAACCAAGGCCATGGAGACTTGAGTACTACGTTCGAACATCATACACCATTCGAACGTTATCTAGAGTACTTGCAAGACCAGACTGACTGAAGATATGGCGTGTTACAGCAAATGAACACCAAGATTTGCACAGAGAGTGGTAGGAGATTTCCATAGGGGACCACAGGCCATGTGACATCTGAGTAACAAGGATAGATCTCAGCTAGTGTTTGAACGCTCTTAGAGTAAAGACAAAAGAAACTTTCGAACGTCACCCACTGTTCGAACGTCACCAACCATTCGAACGTCCCTGACAAACTGCCTGCAGAGTGGTTGAATTTTCACTTTGACTTAGACGGCAAGCACTATTTCTTCACCCCTTGCATTCTCCTTGCATATAAATACACCCATTTTTTAGAGAAGAAGGGGGACTAGGCAGCACTTCTACTTCTTCTTTGTTCTTAATTTCCTCTTTGAGAGAGAGTAGGGAAGCTTAGGCTCCCACTCACTTCTCTACATTCAAGTTTACATTTACTTAAGCGTTTTAGTTTCTATATTTATTTTTAGACTTTACATTTATGTTTATATTTGCTTGTATTAAGAATTTCATTTCTCTATTTACGTTTAGTCTTTACATATTTACTTTTACATACATTCCTTTTGTTTATGTCTATTACTTCCATTGCTTGAGCTTCCTTTTTTCTTAGAGAAGTGAAACTCTTCCACTTTTCTAGAGCTTTGTCAAAGTCGTGAAGAGTGGAACATGATTCACTCATTCTTTGTTGAAGATTGGCTCCTTGTTATCATTTTTATTTCATAGAGTCCTCTACTTAGAGGGATGAGCATCACTCACTCCTCTAGCTTTACCAAAGTCATGAAGAGTGAGTAGTTTATCATTCACTCTTTAGTAAGAGGTGACGGGCATGTATAAATTATCCAGGAGTTATATTTATGCACTGTTCTATTGCTTAATATTTATTCCCTTGTATATTGGATGATTGATTGTATCTAGTAAAGCTAAGGTATTTTGTATAATCGAGAGTCTTTTGATGACACATATGACTCTTGCATGGAAAGACTCCTCAAGTACCCCTGCTAGCTCTTCATGACTACCCTTTAATCATCCCAAAATTATGGTTGGATGTCTTGTAGAAACACTTGCTTGTTTGTTGCCGGGTTAAGTCTCGGCACAGGCAATTCTTGTAAACTTCTAGAAAGACATTAGAACCATGGTCTTAATTCACACAATCCATCTTTACCTTCCGATTAACTTGTTGTTGACACGAGAGTTAATTGAGTTATTAAACATAAATATAATAAATCGGATAATTGACTGCATGTCCTGATCCTCGAACTAAAGAGTGACTTTTCTTCCATTTAAATTTATCTTATATTTTGTCTAGAAAATCTTCTTGGAAAGAAGTTCATATTTAATCCAGGAAAAACATCCCAATCTCACAACTTCAAAATTCCAAAGGTTACAATCGATTGATCTTCACCACTGCTTACTTTAAAACACCAACACAACAAGTTCCCAATGGATTCGACTCCGGACTCAAACTGAATTGTTACTACAGCTTGACCGCCTGCACTTGGGTGTACACATTTTGGATCAAGTCAATACTCACTTCAGGTTACACCCAAACCTGGATTCAGTTTCCCTGTGACATTTTTAAATGAACCCGATGCTAACGTTGTCACTCCAATACCTAAAATACGTCGATATAAGACATGAGTACCATTCACAAACACATGATATTATGCATCCCATGCATAAATCATTGATTAAGCTTAAGATATCACATATTCCTATCCCTTTCTAGGTAATATAATGCAAATCAAAGTCGTAGTTTAGATTATACAATCAAACACATTAATTCCATGTGCACATTTATTGGTTAGATTGATTGACTCGTAATCTCCTTGTTAAAACTCTGTGTCAACTTTGAATTTCGTGGTGAAACCAATGTCATATTATAATAAACATTCCATGCTTTGTAACCAAAGGTTATTTGCTAAAATTGGATTCCCATGTGAAAAGTTATCTCATTTTTTCCTAAAAATCACTAAATTTGCCCCATGCTCAATAGTTTCAGAATTTTATTTGGCTTTAAATGACCACCATTTTTCATTAAATAGAATTAGGCGTTGTTCCATATATGGTTAGAAAGATCTAAAAGTATAGGTTCTTAAAAAAATGGTGCATTAATTAGAATTTTCTAGAGAGAGTTATCGCAATTCTTCCACGAACACTCAAGCTAAACTGCTTGAACCGGTTCAAGTTCAACCGGTTCATCAGAGAAGATTTTCAACTGGTTCGTCAAAGTATTATAACCCCTTCAACCAGTTCATCTTTTGTCGAACCGGCCCATCCCTGTTTTGTTTCCCATTTTTGTTCCGTCTTCTTCTCCAATCCTCCTCCTTTAACCCCACTACTCCTAATACATAATACCATCAATTTTACTCAAATATTCACATGAAAACCTATACTGATAACATACCCAATAAAAAAATTCATTATACCAAACTAAAAATGAAGCCGAAACCATCCCTCATAGCCAAAAATCTAATTCTCTTTTTTATACAATGTAATGCATAGAGTTTTTAAGAAAATTCCTTACCAAAAGGAGTCACTCTCCTGCAATTCTTCACGAAAACTTGTTTTGAATCAAAGAGACCAAGGAAAAAGGTTTCATTCTTCACCAATTTTGAACCAAAAAACCAAAAGTCCTTTGCTGGAGAACTACCCTCCCAACTCAACTTCTCTCTCACCTAGCTTTTGAATTTCTTCTCTTTCTCTTCATAATTTCTATTTTTCTTTCTCTTTCCACTCTCTATCTTTCACCCGTACACACACACTTTCTCATTTATATAATATGTATATATGTATCATCTAAGAGATAGCCAAAGAAGATGGGTGTCTTCTAAAATGACTCACCTAACTCCCAAATACCACTTAGTTCTCCCTTAGTTTCTAGTATTCATATACACACCACAAAACTTTCCATTACTTTATAAATTACACCCAGAATATTTCCCCTTTTTATGATTCAACATCCAAACACAATTTTTAACACAAATTCAATCCCGAGGATTATAATTCAAAATATTCCTCAACTCTCATGGTTCTCATGACAGTAGTTTAACCTCCAAACTAATTACCATAATTATACATTAGAACCTAACCTCCAAACTACTTACCATGTTATGCACTTGCAAGTTCGGGTCTCACATCATTAGTGTAGATGTTGTGGAAGATATAATTGGAGGACATATATGGTTAGGTTTCATTTGTATACTTAGGGGAAATCTAGCCTATTGAACCTTTGGGTAATTTGTATCTATTAATAGTCTCAACGATGTTGAATTAAAGAGTTGTTTTTTCTAATTATAATTTAGATCATAGTGCATAGAAAAAGCGTTGGTTGGAATTAATTTTATTAGCACTAACCTTAGTTATGTTTTTTTTTTTAACGAAACCATTCGTTTTGGTTACAATGGTGAATGTAAAGAGTATTAGCTTGAAAAGTGAAAAGTAATCTTTTGGATTGCTATGTGTTTAGTTTGATGATTATCACTATTAGGAATATCGTGGTGTCCATTGAATCATCAAGACTTATGATTGTCCATAGGATTGGATAGTGCAAAGTGGAATCTATTAAGGGATATTATATATCATAATGGAAACAAGAGTTTCTAAAACTATGGTAAGATTCGCTAATGGTGTTGAATGTTGCTAAGGTTAAATGTGAGTGCTTTAATTGACAAGAGAAGGTTGTGGTTCTGCATCGATGAGATTAGGATGAGTATCATTGGACTCCCAGATGGAAATTGGGTAAACAAGGTCATGCACAACTTGGGACACACTCTAACATGAATCATGCCATGTTAGGAGTTGTGAACTCTTGCACATGGGTGTGCAATCCAAGAGTTCATCCTAATATATTGATTTGTGTGGGAGTGTGTAGTTGGAAAGTGAAGTATTATTAGATTTCAAAGATTGTGAGTTTCTCTAGGCTATTGAGAGACAAAGGCATTAAGAAGGTTGCATCTATTTCAAGAATCGAGTTAAATCTTACCATTGTCATTGCTCAGCTTTGTGTTATATCATGGTTTCAATATAGGAAAGATAAGTAATCCTATTAGCAGAATTGGATTTTAGTTGTTTTGATATGCATATGGTTAAGCTACATATAAGTCGCAATCACGAGGTGTAGTGAAAGGATTGGTGAATTCAAAAACAAAGTGGTATTTGATGAGTATACAATTAAGCTTATTAGATATATGTTTGTAATTGGCTAATTTTATGGAATCCAATTGTAAATCCTAACCTATTCCATGAACATAATGCTATAAACATTGAATATCTGAAAGTGTCATTGAAAGGAGGAGATCAAGCATCAAAATTGTCACACCCCAACCCAGAGGCAATATTTTTACCTTCCCTGGATAAAGGGACCCCAAACCAAATGTAATCTTGTTACCCTATGCATGTATGTAGCGATAAACACTAGCTAGGTAAAAAGAAACAAAAGCATAACCTCTACTATTACTCATAACATTTATACAACTGTGAACAACAAGTCCAAACTTTGGTTTTTAGAATCCGAAATATATACACATCTCAGACATATACAATACGACACAAACCAAAATCAATTCAAACTCTCTACAAATCCATCTAGACCCAATAGTGGACTTTCCTCTTTAACTGCTCACCTAAAAATATAAACTATAGGGGGTGTGTACAACACGCTTAGTGAATGTACACATTCATATTGAAGAAAATAAATAGAGTATATATAACAAGTTAATTATAATAAAAAATGTAATCAACGTCATCTCAATATAAGAATCATATTACACAAGCAAACATCTCACGATAAGACAATCAAATATATCCACCACTAGGGCCATATCTACCATTGAGGATGTAATTTGTGCCACTAAGGCTATATATATGTCGCACATGTTATATATCCGCACATAGGGTATAAATGTTTGTCACTAAGGCAATACATGTGCCTTTAAGGCCAAATAAAATTTATTACAAACAAATGAAAATTCAAAGATAGACACAAGCATGTACCAACAACAAATAAGTATACACTTTGCCATTTCCAACTACATCAAATAATACACTCACCTCAGAAAATTCAATAGACCTGTGACGCCCCAAAACCGGGGGTTGTTTGTCAACCTGTTAATCACCCA
>CM042184.1:28303409-28326473 GCA_023539305.1 Ilex asprella | reverse complement strand
GAGCATGAGGTGGAAGTCTTGCATGTGCTGACTAATGGCCACCGTCCGGACGGCAGTCCCACCGTCTGGACGGTGGTGCAAGTGGATTTGCAAGTTGCATGATGTGCTGGCTCTTCATGTTGGACTATTACACTTTGACCTCCTTGAGTTTCCATCTTCTTGACATTGCTCCCTTCTTCTTTAATTATTTCTGCATTTTGTCCTGCAATTGTAGATAAAAACTGTTAAAATGAATAATTCCCGCACTAACCCTAATTTACTTTAATTACGACTTTTTAGTGCGATAATTCTACTAATTCGACCTTTTTTAATACTTCTAATTTATATCTAATTGATGTCAATCATTGTGCATCATAAAATCACATGACTCATCTGAGGTCCAATATACAACATTGACCACACCTGGACCATTTATCCTTACTCATATAACAACATTTAATCACACAACCCATTCGAGATCCCATGTACATCAATTCATACTCCCACATCATGATTTTATGCATTAAACATAGTTAATTCAAGTTCAAAATTATAATTCTTTTACATATATTACATGCCCAAAAACTAACTTTTCAAAAGTTTTACAAAGGGGACTAAAAGCCACAAGTCAGCCTTTCTTCGTCACTAGGACCCCGAATTGGCACCCCCCAACCTAAAATTTTTTCCCATATAGGGTGAGCTACGCTCAACAGAGTATCTCCTACAGAGGCTACTCCCCAACCTAGATGCATATGAAATGTACACATGCAACAATCAACAACCATTATCCATTCTGAATAAGAATGTGTAATTCAAGATTGGAATTCTACCATGTCATGTCATGCTATGAAATGATACTCATTATGCACTTTAACCCGAGTCCTCACTGACTCCCACAACACAATGCAATGCACGTGTGTAATACATTTGTCATTGATGAAATACATCCAATGATTGTTTGAAATAAAAGTCATGTGTTTATAAAATCAAGTCATTGTTGGATGTTACATATCAAATAAGTAATTTTATAAAACAAAATCTTGTGTCTTTGTTGGGCAACGGATTTTAGTATCACACCGTCGATTCCGTGCACCATTACACTTTTCTGGAATTTCACCACAGGGGAGTGTACGAACCAAGTAGCCAAGTCTTGCACACAAAGGAGAATCAAGCCCTTCTTGCAATACCTGACACAAGTTTTTCATGCAACTCAGCCGGATCTTCGATCCAACCTTCCCAGGTCCACTTATCAAACACCAAGGATTGTGTTTGATCAACCATGAACCCACAACTACACTCATGTCTTATGCCCATGAATGTGATGTCATTATCATGCCCAAGATGCAATGAATATCAAATGAGTAATTTAACTGTATATCAACATACCAAGGCTAATTATATCATGTGCATAAAATTACCTTTATCCATCATAATAGAAATATATCAATGAACATATATTAGCATTTTATACTTAACAACCAAACATAAGCATGTTATTATGTAATCTATGTCAATAACACACCTTATTCACAAAGACACAATATAAACACATGGCTTGCCCACCAATACCAAATTACAAGAAATTACACAAGTAACTTCCATACATCAAACCCAAGTAAGGAATTGATTAAATCCATTTATGTACACCGAACCCTTTCCTATGGACACCATAGGATGGAAATAAACCAAATTAAGAGGGAACCCTACCTCTTGAAGTGCAAAATGAAGGGTAGAACCTTCAAGAACACCAACCACAACTCTAAACTCTTGATTTACCAAAATCTCTTATTTGGATCTTTAGTGAAATCCTTCTATTTTGGTACAAAATCATAGCCTTCATCAGAGATTAACTTTGATTCTTGGCTCGAGTTGATTCGAGCGATGGAGCTCCGTAGATTGTAGCGAGAAGTTTTGAAATCTCACTTTTTTTTCTTTTTCCTCTCCTCTCTTCCTTACACGGTTACACACTGATTTAATAAGATATTTATTCCAAAAAATCAGATTTTTACCGATATTTATAGCCCTTGATGTTTGGTGCACTTCGCGCCACATGTCCACTTGTCCGGGTTAGTTTTCGTCCCGAAATGATTAATTTCATCACGATTTAAGTTCAAATTATTTTTATTTGAACTTTCCTTCAATTATAAGGAAATTGTATACATTTTATTTGTGAGGACGTTTGTGAGGTCACCCGACACCCAGTTGTCTCGTAAAACATGAAAAATCTGACTTTCTCAGAATTCGACAAAAATTTTCTCAGCAACTAGATTTCGCGATATGAATTCAACGGTGAAGTCTGTTATGTCATCCAAGCTTTAGAAAAAAAAATGTATCTTAAATCTGCATTATAGTAGAAAATTATTATTTTGCCCTTTTTCAGAAAAAAATTTAAATTTACTCGGGTTTACATTCTTCCCCCCTTAAAAGAATTTCGTCCTTGAAATTCACACACACTTACACTTTCAGCCACATGGATATGCGACAAGTATATCATACTCATAACTACAAAAATGCACCTCCATCCTTGAATACGAAAGGATAACTGGTACAGATAGTGTCCTCACGCTCCCATGTCGCCTCATGCACTACTCAATGTTGCTATAGTACGTTCACTAGCCTCACGGTCTTGCCTCACCAAACCTGATCTTAGCTATCCATGATACACAGCGGTCCCTCTTCGAAGGTCCCATCCGCATCAACAACAAGCTCGCCCCAATCCACCACATGAGTTGGATCTGGGGTGTATTTTTGGAGCATGAAGACAAGGAATATCACGTGAACACTCGATACATTTGGCAGTAATGCCAACCGATAAGCAATTGTACCCACCCTCTCTAGTACTTCAAACGACCCGATATACCTTAGCGACAGCTTTTCCTGCTTGTCGAACCTGACCACTCCTCTTTTAGGCATCACCTTTAAGAAGACATGATCTCCCACCTCAAACTCTAGAGATAATCGTCGTTTGTTGGTGTAGCTCTTCTCTTGGCTCTAAGAGGTGAGAAAACGCTTCTATATCTAGTCGACCTTCTCTGAGGTATCTCTAACCAATTCCAAACCCGTAAAGGTTCTTTCTCCTACCTCCATCCAAAAAACTGGAGAACGACAAGGCCTCCCATATAGTGTCTCATAGGGTGTCATCTGTATGCTCACCTAATAACTGTGGTTGTATGCAAACTCCACTAAGGGTAGGTGCTCTTCCTAACTATCCTTGAGATCTAGGACGTATGCTTGTAGCATGTCTGATGAGCGCATAATATTGCATATGCAATGGTCTCATTACATACATTCTAACTCAACTTTTGCATCTAAGTACTTAGAGTTTGTCGATTTTATGAATAATGCTGAATTTTCGATGTTGCATATATTTATAGATTAAATGATGGATTTGGAGGCTTAAAAGTGAAGAAATCAAAGAGGTATTGGTGCTTGGGAACAAAGGCACCAGCTGCCACATCATTTGGAAGCAGAGCCTCGGTTTTCCTCCATTTTGACCATGATCCGCTTTGAATCTGAAAAAGTGAAAAGCATGAAAGTTTTAGATCTGTATGTCTTCTATATATTTTTCAAAATTTTAGCTCAATCCAATGGTTGGATCAAAGGTTATTATGATTCTATGAAAATTGGTCAAGAGCAGAAAATAGTACCGGTATGTAGTATCGGTACACAGTACCGGTACTTTGAAGTCTAGTAGCCTTAGAGTACCAGTATACAGTACCGGTATGCTCCCCTGAAGCCACCCAAACCTCCTGCAACTCATCTCCACTTGCTTAGGGGCCCACCTATGCTTCTCCTACTTGGCCCCCAACATTTCCTTACACATTTACATACCTCCCTTACACAAATTGAAGACTTTTGTGGCTTGAAATTTATGGAGAATGGGAGTGAAGAGGGCTGCCATGTGGGTTACCGGGTAGGCTGCTCTTAGCCTATCCAAGCCATCATTCAGCCTCCCATTGATGGGAGACCCGCACACTCATGCTAGGGGACCATCATGCACGAAAACTGAAGGCAGACACTCCATTATATTCAGCATTACACAACCATTTCAAGGGTGGCTACCTAAGCTTAGAAAGCTCCCAATGAAGAAGATGATGAATAGTGTCATAGTGTGAGAAATTTATGTTTTTACATTTTCTTCCATCCTTTCACTTGTATTTTAATGTAAGACTCTTGTAAGCTTAATTTATTGTCTTGAATCCCATTCCTTTCAAGTATATTGCAAGTTTAGTTACATGATTTAGATTTCATCATTGTTGTTAATGTTTTTTTCATTTCAAGTTTAAAATGGGTATTGTATTCCTCTCTTCATAGTTTATGTTTCTTGCATTAACTTAGTTTAAATCTTCATTTTTCTTCATTATGTCCATTTACATGATGATTGTCTTTCCTTTTAAACATGAATAGCTAGATTTATAGTTGGCTAATTCAAAAGAGACCTCCTCTTGGGTTTTCCATTTCAACTCATTCTCTTCCTTCCCTTATGAGTCCAATGGTTCGGTTTGACGGAGTTGAGAGTGGATAAGTTGGTGAGTCTTTGATATCCCGTAGGCCTAGCCACGGTTTATGCTTAGATACTCACCAATCTTATCCCTAGCTTCCCCCGAATCAATCGTTCATTCATGCTCTATCGAAAGAGCGATTGGAGTTGAAATGGTATTCCTATTGGAGTGACTTGTTGGGTTTGCCAACATTTGTTTCTCATTGCATTTTCACTAAAACATACTCCACCAAACAACTTTCAAACAAAAGATTTTACGCTTTCTATTTTTAACAAAATCACCTTCACACACTTGAACTTTCTTTCTCTGAGGAGACGACCTTGGAATACTTTTCCAAGTAAAACACCGACATTCAAAAGACTCCTTGCGATTGGGAAGCACTTTTGTTCACATTTCACACATTTTGTTCATTCCACTTCCAACCACCACTCTGTTGCCTTTTCTCTTGCATGAATCTGAGTGAGAGTGACACTGACGCACACACATAAGCCATATAAATATTTGAGGGTTCATGTTAGGAGCTTAGGAACAACAACGGATTTTTCCATCAATCAATATCCTCTAAAGTCTAGATGGTCCCCTCCGACTTACCGTCTGTCTGGAGATAAAAAGTAGTGTTCATCATCTACTGTGTCCCCATGGCTCACTGAAAAATCTCTCAAAAATGAGTTGTAAACCTAGGATCCCAATCTGATACTATTGATACGGACACCTCACGCAACCAGACAATCTCTCATATATACAACCTGTAGAATTTCTCTAGTGTGAAGGTCATCGCACCGCCAAAAAGTGTGTCGACTTCGTAAGCCGGTCCATTATCACCTATACCGTGTCATGCTCTCACGATGTTCATGGCAAGTGGGTCACAAAATCCATCGTGACATGCTCCTACTTCCACTCAGCTACCTCCAAAGGCTGGAGCAACCTGGCTGGTCTCTGGTGTTCAGTCTTCACGTGCTGACATGTGAGACATCGACTACAAAAATCCCCAACGTGTTTCTTCATTCTACTCCAATAATACTAGCGACGAAGATCATAGTACATCTTCATGCCAACTGGATGCACAACAAAACGGGAGCAATGGAACTATTTAAGGACCTCCACTCTCAACTCCGCATACTAGGGAACCACAATCCTTCCCCTAAATCAAAGACTACCATCCATATGAATGGTCCAACCTTCCTCACCTGTATCTAACTGTGCTCGGTCCCAAATGGACAAAATCTCTGTATCCTTTCCCTAGGACTCGATCACTCTGTTCAGTAGGGAATGCGTAGCCACTAAACTCCCCAAAGTGCCCTAAGCCTGACCCTGACCCATGTATCATAGCCCGAACTGTCTCACAATCTCGAGCATCTACCACTCCCAGGGAGCCACACAAACCAATACTGCCCATGACTTCTGGCCAAGTGCATCAGCCACCCCATTTGCCTTTTCAAGATGGTAATGCAAAGTGAAGTCATAGTCCTCCAGATACTCTATCCACATGCGTTGCCTCATGTTAAGGTCCCACTGTGTAAAGATGTAATTCAGACTTTTGTTGTCCAAAAACAGCACGAACTGCTCACTGTATAGATAGTGGCGTCAAGCCTTCAAGACAAAGACTATAGCTGCCAACTCTATGTCATGCGTAGGATAGTAATGCTCGTGATTCTTTAACTGTCGAGAATGATAAGCCACCACCTTTCCCAATCGCATCAAAACATAATCAAGTCTATCCTTCGAGTTATCAAAATACACTATGTACTTGATTACGCCCAAAGAATAATGCGGTAATTGTAGCACAGCTCTGGGGTGTCGATTCCACAGAGAGACAAACTAAAAGAATAGTAGAAGGTGCAAAGAAACTAAAGAAAAATATTAATTGATCACTAGAGAACAAAGATTAATTTAAAATGCAAATTAAAGTGAATCAAAGTAGCTAACGGAAAAAAAACTCAAATTTGACAAACGGTAAAGCGTCGGGAATCCCTTACACAAATCTGGTATTTTAATTATTTTTAATTCGTTGAATAACTCAATTGAGAATTCAATTCCCAAAGTTCTCAAACGGAAGATATAGATTTATTAACCAAGATTAAACCACATGTAACTCTTTGAAAAATCATTCACCACTTTTAAATACGTAAATTATTCTCACTATTGAGAAAATCCAACGGCGACAATATACTCAAGAAGCAATATTGCAGCAAAGAATAAAATCAATATAGACTAATAATTGATCCAAACATAATCAAAGAATTAATCCATTCAATAGAAAAAGCATGACTGAATCCATAAATAGAATAAATTCTATGAATATTCGGAGAACAATAAATTGCGAATGATAAAACAAAAGAGTTTTACTAATTAAAATTCAAATACATAAATTAAAAATAAATTAAATACCATCTACTGTACAAGTTTATCCCTCGCCCTACCTTAGGAATTTAGTTACCCATGGATATAATGGACAATAAAAATCTCCCAAAGAAATAAATAAGAAGAACCAGCTACCATCGGAGCTTTTTTCTGATCCGCTTCGTCTTCTGTTCGTTTGTCTGCCTCTGTTTTTTCTTTTCTTTTGGCCGCCACACACAGCACCGCCCGAAAAGCAAAAAAACCAAAAAAAATCAAAAGATAGCCGCCAAAGCTCAAAAGGAAAAAGAAAAATATAGGTTTACAAGTCAAACTTCTTTTTTAAAATTACATTTTCCTCTTTTCTTTATTCAAGCCTTTTTGTTTCAGCCCTTCTTTATTCCATTCTTTTTACTTCAGCCTCTAAAGTCCAAATCTTGTGTAATTTGAGAAAGATCAAGCCCAATTACAATCATGAGTGTTGGGCCCACCATGACAACTTTATCAGTTTTAGCCTTTTTACTCCATTAGGTTTGAGGCTATATAAAAAAAATAGAAAGGATTCAAAAACTTCCAAGTACATACAGAGGGAATCTTGTTACATCTCTCAATAAACCACATTTTTCACTTGATGTACTCTTCAACCTTTGAAGTCATTGAATAATGCCTCTTTTTTTTCTTTTTTTTTCTTTTCTTTTTTCTCTTTTTTTTGAAACAATTTGGTGAACAATTATGTCACCCTGGTATTTTGCTATTTCTACCAAGCCTTGGAATTTTTCCCTTTATTTTTTTTGAAACTCACTCACTTGAACACCTTGTAACTCATGTTCTTCCCTCTCTCTCTTTCTCTCTCTTTTTCAAAAAGAATTCCACATCTAGTACACACTTGGAAGTAACAAGGGTAGGAAAAATCAGTGTATAGGTTATACTCCAATGTGGAGAGGTATGGATAATGTAGGCATATGAAAAGAAAAAGCTACATATATTTATTGGCTCAAAGTTGGCTACTAAGGGTCTATGGTGGAAAGGGTTAGCTTGAAAGGCTCAAACGTTGATCCTAAGTTGACCTTCGTCATATCCCAAGTATATCCACCATCTTACCACAAACCATGTAGTGATATTCTCAAAAGAAGTACCCAGTTCAACAGATCAATGAACGCTTATCACAATTTACTGCATTTGTAGGCTCTCACTCCTCTCCAAAACTCACATGAATACTTAAGCAAAAGAGTTCTCGAGCTACATGTGTCAAACCACCATCTAACCACACAGCTTGGATGAGTGCATTAGGGGTTCTTTAAATGCTTCAGGAAAAAAATGATTATGGTGGGTTTAAAGAATTCACAAAGATAGCTATGAATGAGAATAATTACACATGTGAAAAGGATGCACTTGTGATGTAAAATTAAAAATCTTTGACACATGAAAATATGCCATGGAGTTTCAACAAACATTTTAAATATTGAATTTGTACCATCACCCCCAACTTAAATGAAACATTGTCCTCAATGTTTAAAAATTAAATTTGAATGGAGAGTAACTAAAAAGGGTAGAATACACCTGATGAGTGACGTGGGTAGTTCGCTAAGCACCAAAGATGGTAACTTGAAATGACAAAATGAGACTAACCTGCAAACAAAAACAAAGAAAACAATAGCAAACTAAAAGGAAATAAATAAATAAATAAAATAAAAATAAAAATAAAACAAAACAAATAAATAAAAACATACCTGTGTGGTGTGGTCAAAGTTGATAGACCGGATCCTCAAGTGGAATGTCTTCCACTTCTAGAACTTGCCTATCAATTAAGACTTTAAGGCGTTGACCATTTACTTTAAAGATCCAACCATCCTTAGGATTCTCTATTTCCACTATCCCATGTGCAAAAACATTCTTTACTACAAAAGGGCCGGTGCACCTAGACCTAAGTTTTCTGAGATGCTTATGGAGTCTAGAATCATATAAAAACACTCGATCATTAGTCTTAAACATTTTTCTCAAAATATTTTTATCATGAAACACTTTCATTTTAGCCTTATAGATTTTAGAGTTCTTATAAGCATCATTTCTCAACTCCTCTGACTCGGTCAACTGAAATTTTCTACACTTACTTGCTTCTCCCATGTCATTCTTCACCACTTCTATCACAGTGGGATTAAGCCTACGTTGGGGATCTCTACAAGGGCTAGTTCCTTCCTCCAAATTAATTTTATAAGAACATACCAGGGGACTAACACATTTTTTATTAGTAATGCTCCAACCTAAGGCTGACTTATGTTTACTTAGGGTTCGAATTAATTTCTCACCTTGATACTCAGACAATTCAGATGAGATAATATCAGGAAAAGTATCACCTAGGCAAAGGAAAACATGCTTTAAACCCTTAGGCAGAGGCTTCAATTCAACTTTGGGTGCTTCCACACTTGAAGGAATTTGTTTTTCACCTTTCTCAGACAACTACTCAAACTTTGGTCGCCATGCCCGAGTGCCACTGTCTTGAGTCCTATCAAAAATATCACACATATCAACTACATCAGATGGATCACTCATAGAATCAAACTCAGAATGAACAAGAGAATACTCAAGGGGATCAAAATCATGAGCTATAGATACTCCCTTATCCATGAGTGAGTCAATCATGTATGTTTTGTGGCTCTCGTCATCATCTTCTGGCTGTTTTGCAATATGAAAAATATTCACCTTAAGAGTCATGTTTCCAAAAGACAGTTTCATGAGGCCGTTCCTGCAATTAATAAGAGCATTAGCAGTGGGAAGAAAAGGTCTACCTAAAATCAAAGGAATTTTAAAAGAAGTTTCAACAACTGAGCTAGTGTCAAGGATTAAGAAATCAACAGGATAATAAAATTTGTCAATTTGAATTAAAACATCCTCTACCACACCCCGAGGTACTTTGACTGAACGGTCAGCCAATTGCAATACCACAGTGGTTGGTTTGATTTCTCCCAACCCTAACTGCAAATAAATAGAATATGGCATTAGATTCACACTAGCTCCTAAATCTAATAAAACTTGTCCAAACTCGTGATTTCCAATGTCGCACGCAATGGTTGGACAACCAGGATCCTTGTACTTGGGAGGAATCCGCCGCTTAATTAGAGTACTAACTTGCTCTGTTAGGAACGCTGTCTTCTTCACATGGTGCTTCTTCTTAACTGTACACAAATCTTTGAGAACCTTTGCATAAGTAGCAACTTGCTTAATCACATGCAAAAGAGGAAGATTAATTTTTACCTGTCTTAGATTCTCTAAGATTTCATTGTTAGGATCCAGAGTTCAGTTGCTTGATTTTCAAGCTTGAGGGAATGGTACCTTAACAAAACTCTTTGTCACCTCAGGTTCCTTGGTCAACTCGGCATCACTATTATTTTTATCATTTTCCACATCTTCTGATTTGTCCGGTGTTGGGATGTGTAATGAATCACCACTTCGTGTCATAATGACATTCACATCCTTCAAATTCTCTTGTGCCATGTGTTGACCATGGGGTGAAGACTGAGCTTGAAAAGGGAACTTACCTCGCTCATTCACACTCAAGGAGCTCATTAATTTGGACACTTGGCTCTTTATCTCTTTGTTTTTTTCAACAATCTACATAATCAAAGATTCAAATTTTTGATTAGTCTTACCCTGTGTATCAATTAAAGCATGCAAAGTATCTTCTAAAGGAATCCTAGAAGATGAAGGTGCAGGATATGATCTAGGGGGTTGTGCAGGCAGTTGATTTTCAGACTTCCAGCTAAAATTGGGGTGATTGCGCCACCCCGGATTATAGGTATCAGAGTAAGGTGTAAAAGGTTTATTGTACATACCTAAGGCATTACATTGTTCCTCATACATCCCTCTCATCTCAGCAAATGTGAGACATTCTGGGGCGAGGTGATCTACCCCGCCACACACAAAACATGGTCCAAAAGACTCTGCATGAATAGCTATGCGTGTTGACTTCAAATCCTTAGTCTTTAACACATCTAGCTCCCTAGTGAGAATCTCAACCTTAGCCTTTAGGCTATCCTCTTCCTTGAGATGGTAAATTCCACCACCATTTAGGTTTCCTGCAGGTCGTGACCTATTTGTGCTTTCAGTAGCATTAGGTCCAGTCCAAGTGTGAGCTTTTTCAACAAGCTCGTTGAGGTATTCTATGGCCTCATCGGGATCTTTTTGTAAGAACTCACCATTACACATCATCTCCACAAATTGACGCTCTCTAGGTGTAAGTCCCTCGTAAAAATAGCTCACTAAACGCCAATTCTCATACCCATGGTGAGGACGCACACTCAACAACTCCTTAAATCTCTTCCAAGACTGATACAAAGTCTCACTGTCTTTTTGTGCAAATGTGGAGATTTGCCTTTTTAAAGCGTTGGTCTTATGTTGGGGGAAATATTTATTAAAGAAAACTTGAGTCATCTCACTCCATGTCCCAATATATCGTGGTCTCAATGAGTATAACCAACTCTTAGCTCTATCCTTCAAAGAGAAAGGAAAGAACTTAAGTCTCACAACATCATCAAGTGCAATTTGATTATGAAAAGTTACAACTACTTCCTCAAACTCCCTAATGTGCAAATATGGATTTCCATTTTTCAAGCCATGAAAATTAGGGAGTAACTGTATGATCCCTGTTTTAAAATCCAGTTGGCGAGTATTAGCTGGAAACATGATGCATGATGGTGTGGCTGTGCGTGTAGGGTGGAGGTAATCATGAAGAGTTCTAATGGGTTGATCTTCGTGCTCATCCATTTTTTAAGGACTTGTTGGATTGTCAAATAAAGGATTTAAAAAATATGATTCTAAATCTATCACAGGTCTACTAACAAATCTACCCAAGGTGTCTCTATATCTGTGCATGCAAGGCAATGAAATACTTAAAAAAAATAAAAATGCTATAAAAAGAAAGAAGATAAGCAATAATAATAATAACAACGCAACAAACTAAAAGAAGGAACGAAGTTACCATTTTTGCAGACTGCTGAAAAGAAAAAAAAAACTATCTACCAATTCTTCTACCGTCTCTCCGGCATTGGCGCCAAAATTTGATTACGCCCAAAGAATAACGCGGTAATTGTAGCACAGCTTTGGGGTGTCGATTCCACAGAGAGACAAACTAAAAGAATAGTAGAAGGAGCAACGAAACTAAAGAGAAATATTAATTGATCACTAGAGAACAAAGATTAATTTAAAATGCAAATTAAAGTGAATCAAAGTAACTAACGGAAAAAGTACTCAAATTTGACAAACGGTAAAGCGTCGGGAATCCCTTGCACAAATCCGGTATTTTAATTATTCTTAATTCGTTGAATAACTCAATTGAGAATTCAATTCCCAAAGTTCTCAATCCGAAGCTATAGATTTATTAACCAAGATTAAACCACATGTAACTCTTTGAAAAATCATTCACCACTTTTAAATACGTAAATTATTTTCACTATTGAGAAAATCCAACGGCAACAATATACTCGAGAAGCAATATTGCAGCAAAGAATTAAATCAATATAGACAAATAATTGATCCAAACATAATCAAAGAATTAATCCATTCAATAGAAAAAGCATGACTGAATCCATAAATAGAATAAATTCTATGATTATTCGGAGAACAATAAATTGCGAATGATAAAACAAAAGAGTTTTACTAATTAAAATTCAAATATATAAATTAAAAATAAATAAAATACCATGTACTGTGCAAGTTCATCCCTCGCCCTACCTTAGGAATTTAGTTACCCATGGATATAATGGACAATAAAAATCTCCCAAAGAAATAAGAAGAACCGGCTGCCATCGGAGCTTTTTTTCTGATATGCTTCGTCTTCTGTTCGTTTGCCTGCCTCTGTTTTTTCTTTTCTTTTGGCCGCCACACACAGCACCCCCCGAAAAGCAAAAAAAACCAAAAGCTAGCCGCCAAAGCTCAAAAGGAAAAAGAAAAATATAGGTTTACAAGTCAAACTTCTTTTTTAAAATTATATTTTCCTCTTTTCTTTATTCAAGCTTTTTTGTTTCAGCCCTTCTTTATTCCATTCTTTTTACTTCTGCCTCTAAAGTCCAATTCTTGTGTAATTTGAGAAAGATCAAGCTCAATTACAATCATGAGTGCTGGGCCCACCATGACAGCTTTATCAGTTTCAGCCTTTTTACTCCATGACCTGCCATCAAAATAAAAATACAAATATAAAAGCCCAATAATAAAGTTCCAAAAACTATTAAGTGTAAAGCTCAATTGTAAATTATTTCTCACCAACTAATAATGCAAAATTTAAGATTTAAAACATTATAAAATTATGCTCAAATACATCTCAATGTGAATAGATATTAAATTCAATAATATAAATTATATATAATTATTTCTATTCATATTTTAGCATTTTAATCCAATAATAGGGTATTTAGAATGCACTTTTGTGCACTCATCACACCCCCAACTTACTCATTGCTAGTCCCTAGCAATTTTCATGCCAAAAAAAGAAAGAAGCCAAAGAAAATCACACAAAAATCACCAAGTCACACTTTTTGGATTCACATATCAAAACAATCTCAGGAATTCAATAACCCTATCACAAGCAATCCACAGAGTGTGTGTGTGTGTTCCAAACTATATCCATCTAACCACAAGCCTTGACACATGCAACATCAAGAACATCTCAAGCGGAAGGTTCCACTCCATAACTCACAGGTATAAAAGTGTTTCATGGGAAGATTCTCTCTATGGAGTTGACAATAGGTGTGCACATACTCTCATAGGGAATTAGGCTATTTTGTACAAGCAACAAGCAAACATTGATCCTATGATAGGAATACAAACAAATGAGACTTCCACCATGTTTTCCAAGAAACTTACTTAGTGACCCTCATGCTCCTCCTCAGACTTTGAGTAGATCAAAATGTCGTCAACAAAGACCACGTCAAACTAATCTAAGTAGGGTTGGGACACCCTATGCATGAGATTCATGAATGCCACTGGGGCATTCGTCAATCCAAAAGGCATGACAGTAAACTCGAAATGGCCATACCGCATTCTAAATGCCGTCTTAGGGATATATGCCTCCGTAACCCTCAACTGATGGTAACCCATGCATAGATCTATCTTAGAGTAGACCCACGCCCCTCTCAGCTAATCAAACAAATCATCAATCCTCGGTAAAGGGTACCGATTCTTGATAATAACCCTATTTAACTGTCGGTAGTCTATGCATTGTTGAAGGGTCTTGTCCTTCTTTTTGGCAAACAACACTGGAGCGCCCCAAGGTGAAGTGCTCGGTCTAATAAAGCCCATGTCCAATAATTCTTGTAATTGGACCATGAGTTCTTACAACTCAATGGTGAAGTCTACATATCTATATGGAGGTAATCCCGATAGTTCTTCCAAAAAGACAACCTTGTACTCATAAACCATCCGAAGTACACCCAACTCCTGTCTCACCTCGTCTTCCAGGGTAAGGATTGTTAGCCAGCCCATCAACTACCCATGCCAATGGGGGTCATACACTACTTAGGGTAAAGTGTCATGCTTTTTTTCCTGAAACTTGAAACAAACACCCTCTGGTGTGTAGGCGGTGACCCTCTTATGATCCCAATCAATAACGACTTGGTGTGCCACCAACCAATCCATCCCAAGGATGAAATCAAACTTTGACATGTTCATAACCCTAAGGTCCAGGGTGAGTAGAATCTCTGAGATTTCTAACTCACAACCCTGACATATCTGATCAATACTTACCCTAGCTCATACGGGAGAACTCACATGCAATGGCTCTTCCAAATTTTTGACCTCTAAGCCCAAATCCCTCACGCAAGTCAAATAATAATATAGCACTAACTTAGTATCCCAAAGTAGGGATTAAAGTTGAACATTTGAGATTTCTCCCATTGTCTCACTAGTAGAACGTGTGCCACCACTAGTAGACATTTATACCTTCAACTATCCCGTTCATTCTATTTTCGACCCCAAGGTTATGTTTTCTAACACTAGTATTTCCCTTTCCATATACATTTAACCATGCATAATCTTCATATAACACATAATATGAAATACACAATGAATATAATGGTCTAGACCAATGCCCATCAAGCCCTAGGTAAATCGTATACCTAGGCTCTGATACCAAACTGTGACGATCATCAGAGCCTAAGCTACACCATAGACTATAAACCACTTTCACTCTCACAATGGAAGATGATAGACTTATTTACCACAAGGCCCATATAAGATCTATGTCCTATGCTCTGATATCAAGTTGTGACGCCCCAAAAACTTTGGGTCCTTTGTCAATCCGTTGATCACCTATCAACCCACAAAAATACTCAGGGATACCGTGTAACTCGATATCAAATGTTATGCCCCGTTTACTAGGATCCATAAATTAACAAAATTAGAGTATAGCCTCCTTTGTACATGGAGCTTTACTCAAAACACAACCTATGCATCATACAATCACATGACTCATTTGAAGTCTAATATACAATATTGACCACATTAGGTTCATATATCCATACTCATATAACAACATTTAATCACATGACCCATCCAAGGTCCAATGTACATCAACTCATACTCCCACATCATGATTTTATGCATTAAACATAGTTAATTCAAGTTCAAAATTATAATTCTTTTACATATATTACATGCCCAAAAACAAACTTTGCAAAAGCTTTACAAAAAGGGACTAAAAGCCACAAGTCGGCCTTCTCCCAACTAAAAGCCAAAAAAAGGACTTCTCCCGACTAGTTGTCCCTACGATGAGATTGACCCGGAAGGAGGTCAAGTTTGAGTGAAATGATTCATGTGAGAAAGCATTCCAAGAGTTGAAGAGGAGACTAACTTTGGCTCCTATCTTGATAGTTCCGAATAGGGGACAGATGTATACAGTGTACTGTAATGCCTCCAAAGGCGAACTCAGTTGTGTTTTGATACAGTCCGGGAGGGTGGTGGCTTACGATTCCCGACAGTTAAAGAACCACGAGCGGAACTACCCCACACATGACATGGAGTTGGCGGCCATTGTCCTTGCCTTGAAGACTTGGCACCACTATTTGTATAGTGAGCAGTTTGAGGTGTTTTCAAACCATAAGAGTCTGAAATACATCTTTACACAACGGGACCTCAACATGAGACAACGGAGGTGGATGGAGTACTTGGAAGATTACGACTTCACCTTGTATTACCATCCCGGTAAGGCAAATATGGTGGTTGATGTACTCAGCCGGATGTCACGGGGAGTCTTGGCTAACGTGGCTTCCCGAGAATGGTAGATACTCGAGACTGTGGGAGAGTTCAAGCTACGTTATATAGGTTAGACTCAGGGTACATTGGGGAGTTTGGTGGCTATGCCTTCTCTACAGAGCAGGGTGATTGAGACCCAGGGTTAGGACACGAAGCTAGTGTCCTTCAAGACCATGTACAAGCAGGTACACGTGACGAAGGCTGGGCCATTCACAAGGATGGTAGTCTTCGTTACCGAGGAAGGGTCGTAAATCCTCAGTTGGCGGATCTAAGAGAGGAAATCCTTATAGAGTTTCATTGTTCCCATTTTTTCGTGCATCCAAGTAGCATGAAGATGTACCATGATCTTCGTCGCTAGTATTATTGGAGCGAAATGAAGAAAGATGTCAGAGATTTTGTTAGTTGATGCCTCACGTGTCAACAAGTGAAGGTTGAACACGAGAGACCAGCAGGGTTACTCCAGCCATTGGAGGTAGCCAAGTGGAAGTAGGAACATGTCAAGATGGATTTTGTGACTCACTTCCCACGGACATCACGGGGATATGATGCTGTATAAGTGAAAGTGGACCGGCTTACCCAGTCGGCACACTTTTTGGCAGTGCAGGAAACCTTTAGGTTGGAGGAGTACTACAAGTAATATATTCAGGAGATTATCCGGTTACATGTGGTGCCCATATCTATAGTATCGGATCGGGATCCTAGATTTACATTTCATTTTTGGGAAAGTTTCCAACGAGCCATGGGAACACAACTGATGTTGAGTACAGCCTTTCATCCATAGACGGACGGTCAGTGGGAGAGGACCATCCAGATTTTAGAGGACATGCTACGAGCATGCGTCCTACACCTTAAGGGTAGCTAGGAAGAGCATTTACCCTTAGTGGAGTTCGCCTATAACAATAATTACCATGCGAGCATACAGATGGCACCTTATAAGGCACTGTATAGGAGGCCTTGCCGTTCTTTGGTTGGTTGGACGGAGGTGGGAGAGAGACTCTCTATGGGTCCTAACTTGATTAGAGACACCTCAGAGAAGGTGAATTTGATACGGAAGAGTCTTCTTACGGCTCAAAGCCGGCAAAAGAGCAACACTGACAGACGGCAACGACCTTTGGAATTTGAGATAGGGGATCATGTCTTCTTAAAGGTGACACCTAAGAGGAGAGTGGTCAAATTTGGGAAGCAAGGAAAGTTGTCGCGGAGATTCATCGGGCCCTTCGAGGTACTCGAGAGGGTAGGTATAGTAGCTTACAGGTTGGCATTACCGCCAAATTTGTCGGGTGTTCACGCAGTGTTTCATGTCTCCATGCTCCGGAAGTATACTCCAGATCCGACACATATGGTAGATTGGGGTGAAATGATGGTTGATGCAGATGGGACCTTCGAGGAAGGACCGGTGCGTATCGTGGATAGCCGGGAGCAAGTTTTACGAGGCAAGACTGTGAGGCTAGTGAAGGTGTTGTGGCAGCACCAAGGAGTGGAGGAGGCAACGTTGGAGCGTGAGGACACCATTCGTGTCAGTTATCCGTTCTTATTCGAGGATGAAGGTACATGTCTACAATTTTAAGTATAAGATTACTTGTTGCATGTGCATGTGGTTAAGTGTGCATATGTGTATGCAATTTCAGGGACGAAGTTCTTTTAAGGGGGAATAATGTAAAACCCGGGTAAATTTAAACTTTTATGAATAAAGGGTAAAATAGTAATTTACCACTACGATACGGGTTACAAACCTAAATTTTTCTAGAACTTGGATGACGAAATGGAACTCACCGTTGGATTCGTCTCGCGAAATCTAGTTACCCCGTCAATTTTCGTCGAATTTCGATATAGTCGGATTTTTGCGTTTTACGAGGCAGTCAAGCCTCGGGTGACCCAAAATGGAAATTTTGAATAAAATTATATATTTTGGGAAATAATTTAAGGCAATTCAAAATAAAAATATTTTGAACTTGAGCCAGAATGAAATTTAATCGTTTCGGGGTAAAAACGGACCCGAGAAATAAAGGGCCGTTTGGCATGTTGTGGGTCAAGTATTCTAAAAATATAAATAGGGCAAAAATCTAATTTTTTTTTCAATTGTTCCGCCATCTCAGTCGATAGAAAGAGGAGAAAGAAGAGAGAAAAACTCTACCTTCTCTCTATGATTTACGGAACTATGGTGCTCGGATCCGTTCGGGCCACGAGGAAAAGTCGTTCTCCTCGTCGAGGGCTACGCCTACGTACCAAAAACAAGGGCTTTCACCGAAGGGGAGAAAATCAAAAATTTGAAGGAGAGGGATTAGAGCTTGGGTTCATTTCTTGGAGCTTCCCAAGGGCATTCCTCACGCTACAAGAGGTAGGGGATTCTCCTACTTAGGTCTATTCACAACCTTGAATGTTAAATTAAAATGGGTAGGTTAATATAGATATATGTGACTTGCCTATAGAAGTGATTTTGGTGAAATGGGTATTGAGATTAGGTAGAATATATTATATCTTGAAATGGGTATGTAGAAATTGAATAATGTAATTTCTTGAATTATGTGAATTATGAGCATGTTATGTGTTTACATAATGTCTTGATTTGGAAGTGTTATTGCTTAGTATGAGATAACATGCTTGGACTTGAGTTTTGGATAAAATGTTGATAAACGCATATTGGTTTATTGACATTGTGAGACATGAGAATTATATGCTTTTGACATAATTTGTCATGGATTATGTGAATTGGGTTTGAAATGGTTCATATGGAACATATAGCATATTGAACATCATATTGTGGTTGCAATGAGACATTACATTGCATATGCATGGAACATCGCGATTGAGTAGGAGTGTGTGCATGAAATAATCAACACCACAATTGCTGGATGACAAGTGGGCTCAAGTAAGCTAGGTCGATGACTTGGCTGAGTCACACGGTTTGCATGGTGTTGAGGGTCGGGGTTAGCAAGAAGGGCTAAAAAATCCCTTGGGTGCAAGGCCCGGTGATTTGAATACGCACTTTCGTTGGTATTAGTCCATAAAGTGTGTCAGTGTACGCGGGACCATTGATGAAAGTCCATAAATTCCATGTCGGTTGGGTGTTGTTGGTGTAAGTCCATAAATACTCACCCCATACAAGACCCCAGATTGGTAATGTCATTGATGTGTAACATAAATGACGGAATTATACACATGAAAAATTGTATGTGTTGGAGAGCTGGGAAGGGCTCGGAATCATGGATGACGGGTAAATGCACATTAGCAATTGCTTGTGTCGAAGAGTCGAAAAAGGCTCGAGTTGGGTAGTGAGAGTGAGTCTCATCTCATTCCATAGCATTGCATAGTCAATTCCCAACATTGATAGAATATCTATGCTTGGAATATATGAATGGTGAATTTGTTGCATATGAGCATTTCATGTGCATTTGGGTTGGGGAGTAGCCTATTTACGAAATACTCTACTGAGCATGGCTCACCCTTTATGAAAAAATATTTCAAGTACGGGGTTTACACTGGTGGACGATACCCATTTCGAGCCTCAAGGATGAAGGAAAGTCGACTTGTGGCTTTTATAGTTCATTGTGTAAAGTTTTTGTTAAAATTCCATTTTGATGTGTAAATATATAGAATTGTATGTAATGGAACTAGTATGGATCATGCTTTAGGTGAAAAAACCTAAATAAACATGTTTTGGATGGTTGTGGAATTCATTGGAATGAATTGAAAATGAAAAAGGAAAGATTTTGTGGAAACACAGACAAAACCTTCGGGAAGGTCAATCAAAACCTTCCAGAAGATCTTGAAGGTTAAGGAAAAATTATTTTCCAGTAGGCAAAACCTTCCGTAAGGTCAATCAAAACCTTCGGGAAGATCTTGAAGGTTAAGGTAAAATTCTTTCCAGCAGGCAAAACCTTCCGGAAGTTCGATCAAAACCTTCCGAAAGATCTTAAAGGTTAATGTAAATATTTTTGAGAAAGTAAAACCTTCCGGAAGAACTTTTCCAGTAGGCAGAACCTTCCGAAAGGTCGATCAAAACCTTCCGGAAGATGTTCCAAAAATCTAAAATTTTAAAATTATTTTGTCATGCATTGGAATTTGATCCTTTAGTTCAAATGATGTAAAAGGACATTAAATGGGGTATATTGAGGTACATAAGACCTCGGTTGAATTAAATGATTAAAGGAATCACAGGTAGCACGTGTGCGTTATAATTCCAAAAAAAGGAGTATTATTGGAGTGATGTCGGATTGTGCGGCATTCACGAGTATTTTCGCGGGTTTACAGTTGGTCAACGGTTTAAAAAGGACCCCGGTTTTAGGGGCGTCACAAATAGTGGACCATCTTACAAAGTTGGCACACTTTTTGGCAGTGCGAATGACCTTCAGACTGGAGGAGTTCTGCAAATTATATATACGGGACATAGTCTGGTTCAATGGGGTGCCCTTATCTACAGTATCGGACCAGGACCCCAAGTTTATGACTCACTTTTGGGAGAGTTTCCAGCAAGCCATGGGGACACAATTGATTATGAATACAGCTTTTTATCCCTAGACGAACGACCAGTCGAAGAGGACCATCCAAATTCTAAAGGACATGCTGCAGGCATGCATCCTAGAACTCAAAGGTAGTTAGGAGGAACATTTACCCTTAGTGAAATTCGCCTACAATAATAGTTATAAGGCGAGCATACAGATGGCACCCTATGAGACACTATATGGGAGGTCTTTTTGTTCTCCGGTGTGTTGGACGGAGTGCTTGATGAAAAACCTTGTTGTTTCCTAACCTCTAAAAACCATCCCTTAAAATGTGTAGTGTATGGATGAAAGGAAGTGTCACTCTCCCTTGGGATAGTGTCAAAAGAAAGGGCAAGGAAATAGGGGAAATGAAATGTACAAAATGAAAAATGTGTGAACAAAAGTGCTCCCCAAGCTCAAGGAGTCTTTAAATGTCGTGTTTTACTTGGAAAGTATTCTAAGGTCGTCTCCTCAGGGAAGGAAAGTTCAAGTGTGTGAAGGTGATTTTGTGATCAAAAGAAAAAGGAAAAAGTGTAAAATCTTTTGTTTTGTGTTTTGGTGATTGAAGTTTGGACTAAAATGAAATAAAACAAGTGTTGGCTAATCCGAAGAGTTCATTCCCATGAAAATACCAACTCAACTCAAAGTCTTCCTCCACTAGTGCAAAGATAAACGATTGATTTGTGAGAAGCTAGGGACGAGATGGAGATAAGGATTCAAGCATACACTATGACAATGCCTACGGTGTATCAAGAACTCCCAACCAAATAGAGGTGAGGATCCAAGCATAACCCGTGACCAGGCTTACGGGATATCAAGGACTCACAACCATGCTCACTCTTAACCTAGTCAAATTGAACCACTGTAACCGAGAGGAGGAAAAAATTGAGTTGAAATGGCACACCCAAGAGGAATTCTCCCTTGGATTAGCCAACTTAAAATCTAGCTAATCAAGTTTGCAAGGAAAGATGATGCATGATGTGAAGAGACATAATTGAAATAGAGCATGAAACTTAACTTATAGCAAGAAATCATAAACTATGAAAAAAAATATTCAATACCCATTTTAAACTTGAAATGAAGAAAAACTTAATACAACAATGGTAGATTCAAGAACATGTAACTAAACTTGCAATAAACTTGAAAGGAATGAGATTAAAGTGCAAGAAATATAAATTACAAGAAGATTAAAGCTTACATGGATGAAGATGGTGAAGAATTTGCAAAAGCAAAACTACTATTCATCATCTTCTACATTGAACTAAAACTAAACTTAGGTAGCCACCTCTTGCAATGCCGAAGAATGCTGAATATAGCTCTTCATTTTCGTCCATGGGGGTCCCTAGGGTCTGTGTGAACGGACACCCATCAATAGGGGCTGATTTGAAGGCTTGGCAGGCTAGGACAAGCCTGGCCTGCACTCCCCAGGCTTCACCCCTTCTCTCTCCTTTTCATTGAATGTCAAGCCTCCAAAAACTTCAACAAAGGTATAGGAGGCATGGTTGTAGGTAGAATATGTCAGGGTAGGGTTGGAGAAGTGTAGGTGGGACCCCCCAATCAAGTGGAGAAGATGTGCAGGCTTCTAGTCTATTTTGGACGGCGTACCGGTACGTGTACACGCCCTTCCTAAATTGAACTGTGATTGTGATGACATATGGGTGAACGAGGTAGATTCGTTGGGTAGATTCATGAGAAGCGACAGCCTACTTGAGTGGTACCAAATAGAAATTATTGTTCATTGTACCAAATATTATTTTCCCAAGAGTATCGGGTAGTATGGGAGGCCGCGATAACTTGTGAAAATGGTGTATGGTGGATTGGATTATGTTAGAAATGGTTTGTTAATTAAAGTTGATTTTTATTCTCTTCCAATTACTTATGATTGTACAAACTTGAGATCTCTTTTAAAATGTCCTTATTTTCTTTCAAATTTCATTAATATGTATGTTCGAAATGAGACCTACCTGTTTTGCTTGATTTCAAAACCTTGAATGGGTTTGGAAGGATTTTCCTACAGAGTCTTGTACTCACCCCCTACCTACAAACATTTCAGATTTTACTCATGAGGAGGAGTTAGGACTCGAGGAGCCCGTACCCTGGGAGATTCAGCAAGACGGGAGTGTGGATCCCGGGGAGGACTCTTAGCTGGACCCCATATTTTGTTCTAGACTAGGGTATTATTTTGAAACAATGTAAAGCTTACCCATATTTTGTAATTCCGCTGCCTTAGCATAGTTATTTGATTATGAGGATGTAAATGCCATAATTTGGCCTATTCTTTTGGGATAAATTGTAAGTTTGGTGAATTTATTTTTATGGTAAACAGATGGACCTGGTGTGGTCATTGTAGTAGAATTGCACAGGTTGAGTTTTTGTAGTAGAGCTCCCCGTACAAGGGAGACTCTGCCCGAATTTTGTTCCAATATAAATTGTTGATATAATGTTGATGGATTATTTAATGCTCTCATGCTTAAATGGTTATTAGAATGTAATGCCGTCCAGGGTGTATTTTGGGGTGTTACAAA
>CM042184.1:28291778-28303309 GCA_023539305.1 Ilex asprella | reverse complement strand
TTATTAGAATGTAATGCCGTCCAGGGTGTATTTTGGGGTGTTACAAACGGCTTACATGTTGGCATTACCGTCAAATTTTTTGGGTGCTCACGCAGTCTTTCATGTCTCTATGCTCTGAAAGTATACTCCAGATTCGACACCTGTAGTGGATTAGGGTGAGCTGATGGTTGATGCGTATAGGACCTTCGAGGAGGGACCAGTGCGTATTATGAATAGCTGGGAGTAGATTTTGTGAGGTAAAACAGCGAGGCTAGTGAAGGTGTTATGGCAGTACCGAGGTGTGGAGGTGGCAAAATAGGAGCGTGAGGACACCATTCGTACCAGTTATCCATTCTTGTTCGAGAATGAAAGTACATGTTTACAATTAAGTATAAGAATACTTGTTGCATATGCATATGGCTAAGTGTGTATGTGTGTAGGAATTTTGGGGATGAAATTCTTATAAGCGGGAAGAATGTAAAAACCCGACTAAATTTTAATTTTTATGAATAAAGGGCAAAAAGGTAAATAGCCACTACGGTACGGGTTGTAAACCTGAAAATTTTTAAATCTCGGATGACGAAATAGACCTCACAATTGGATTCGTCTCACGAAATCTAGTTACCTTGTCAAATTTCGTTAAATTTCAAGATAGTCAGATTTTTTGCGTTTACGAGGCGGTCGGGCCTCAGGTAACCGAAAAATGAATTTTTAAATAAAATTATGAAATTTGGGAAATAAATAAAGGCTTGTGAATATAAAAATATTATAAACTTGAACCGGAGCGAAATTTAATCATTTCGAGACAAAAACGGACCCGAAAAAATGAAGGTCGTGTGGCGCATTGTGAGCCAAGCAATTAGAAAATATAAATAGGAGAGAAAATCATATTTTCTCCCCCATTTCTTCAGTTGGTTCTACGTGAGAAGAGAAGAGAGGAAAAAGTGAGGAGAACTCCAACTTCTCTCTACGATCTACGCCACTTCGAAACTGGAATCCACTCGAGGCAAGAACGAAAGTTGTTCTCCTCGACGAGGGATATGTCCCCATACCAAAAAGAAGAGTTTTTACCGAAGATCAAAGAATGGTTTTTTTGAAAGTGAGGCCTTTGGGCTAGAAGAGAGTTCTTGGAGCTTCCTACGATCGCTCCTTACGATTCAAGAGGTAGGATTCCCTCCTACTTAGGTTTATTCCAAACCTAGGATGTTTTTTTGAAATGGCCATGTTGATAGAATAATATATCACTTGCCCTTATTGTTGATTTGGTGAAATGGGTATTGGAAATGTGTAGAGTAAATTTTATCTTGCAATAGGTATGTGAAACTGACCTAATGTGATTCTGGAGTTATGTGGTTTGTGGGCACGCTATGTGTTACAATATGCCTTGACGAAATTAAAGTGTTGATAGCATGATTATGTGATAACATGCTTGAAAATTTTGTTATGAGAATTGTTGACATATATATCCATGCTTGTGATATATTAGCATTGATGGCTATGAAAATTATATGCTTGGATAGAATTGTCCATGGAATGTGTTAAATAATTCATATGTCAATCTTAGCATATTGAACATTATACTGTTGCAATGAGGCATCATATTTCATATGCACGGGGACATCGTATTATGTGGGTGTGGGTGCATAGTTGTTGTCAACACCACATTTGGTGGATGACGGGTGAGCTCGAGCAAGCTAGGTCAAAAACTTGGCCAAGTCTCAAGGTTTACATGATAATTAAAGTTGGGGTTAGTAAGAAAGGCTAGAAGATCTCTCAGGAGCAAGGCCCGGTGATTGGGAGACGCACTCCCTTGGTTCGGTCCCTAAAGTGTGTGGGTGTACACAAAATCCTCGGTGAAAATCCATAAATTCCATGTGGGTTGGGTGACCCTCGGTGTAAGTCCATGAACATCCACCCCTACAAAGACCCTAGATTGGCGAATGTCATTTGATGTGCAATGTAAATGATGGGTTCGTACACATTGACACTTGCATGTGTTGAGGAGTCGGGAAAGACTCGGTTGATGTGCATGAGTGAGTCTCACCTCATTCCATAGCATGGCATTGTAAATTTCAACTTTGAATGTATATTCTTGCTTGGAATGTTATGACCTTGTGGATTGTTGCATGTGAACATTTCATATGCATTTAGGTTGGGGAGTTATTTAGGAGATACTCTATTGAGCGTAGCTCACCGTTCATGAGAAAACATTTTAGGTGCGGGGTTCACACCGACGGATGGTTCCCATTTCGAGTCTTAAGGATGAAGAAAGCCGATTTGTGGCTTTTATGGTCTATTTTGTAAAGTTGTTTTGTAAATTCTGTTTTTATGTGTAAATACAAGGAATTGATTGTAATCGTACTTGTAAAAGTCATGTTTTGTATGGAAAATCTTATTAAGCATGTATTAGATGATTGTGGGAAGTTTTGGAATGGGTTGGAAATGAAAAATAGGAGAAATAGGCAAAACTAGGCAAATTGTACCGGTACTATTTTTCCAATGGGCAAACTGCACCGATACACTACAGTACTGGTACTGTATACTGGTATACTCTTCAAAATTTTAAAATTTTAAAAAACTGCTTTGCCAAGCTTTTGGGCTATGCATTCCTTCTTTCAAATGATGTAAATGAACTATAATCGAGTATAAATCATGGTATATTGGACCTCGATTGGATCCAATGGATAAATGAACACAGAATACACTTTTAAGTTACAATTCCCGGTTAAGGGGATGCTACCATGTGATGTCGGGTTATGCGGCATTCATAGGTATTTCCACGGATTGATGGGTTATCAACGATTGACAAAGGACCCCCAGTTTTAGGGGTGTCACAACATATACGATATAGTGACTACTTTCCCAATAGTTACATGTGATGGAATATTGTTAACAAAACAAATAATATCACATTTAATATATCTGAACAACAGATATTTGAATAAAATTAGAATTTGACATAATCTAATGACTAGATATCAACACTACATTAGACATATTATCAAAATTCTCCCAATATGGATGTATAGGATTAATACAGATCCATGATTTCTGGAATTAAAAAAGACTTTCTTTAGGTCGTAATGTTGTCATTGGTTTAGGGTTTAAGAAATGATGTCAGTAAGAGTGAAGAGCTACCCTTTTTATTGTGGCACACCTCTTTCTTAAGGCTTTATATGTTTATCCTTTCCATTTTTCACTTTCTTGGCTCTTTTCTTTCTCAAAATTTTCTTTTCTTTGAACCGTGATCATTATTTTGTCTTTTCTTGTCCTTTTCTACTTTTTCTTCTTTGGATATCTTTGGAGCTCCCTCTATCTGTTTTTTCATATCCTGCTGATTTAGAAGAGGGTGCAAGAAAATTATGTAGCTAAGGTAGGTTTAATATATTTTCATGTGGCTAGGGTAGTTTTTGGGTTTCAGGAAAAGAATTTATATTTTTCTGGCTCAATCACTGCTGACTAAGGATATAATTTTGTAAAAGAAATGTTCAAGGCACTAGATTTAATCAAAGATGGCCTAAGATCATTTTTGAGAAATCATACTTCTGTGTAATTCCTATAAAAGAATTTTAAGACAATGCTAATAATACAATCTAACAAGTGCTAATAAAAACAAAATTAATGAGATTATTCCAAAAAAAATTACCGTAGAATGTAGATGTTTACTCAAGTAGATGCAGAATATCTATCTAAGAAAGATTGGCTCAAATTCTTCAATTGGTTATACATCTCCATTATATATGCAAAGAGTGTAATATTTCACAAGGTTTTTGAAATAAAGAAATCTATTTGTGCTTATAAGAGTAAGTTTAAGCAAAAAGATTAAGATAATGTACAACTAGAATATAAAAATCCCGCGTGATCTAATTAAGGCTATTTTCACAAAGCATAGGAATATTAACCTAATTCAATTGTGAATTATATGAAATAATCCTCCTAACTTAACAAATATGAGTTCCATAAGTAACAAAAACTTAAACATATATAAACTCAAAACCAACAAGTTCAAAACAAACATAAGTTTACAATAGATAAGTTCAAGACATAAATTAAAGTTCAAGTACATAAAATAAAAGTGCATAATGTAAAAGATGAGTGAAAGATGGCAAATTATTTCGTAGAATCTCCAGTCTATTTAGGAAGTAGAATGTCCTCCTCCAAAACGATCTCTAAATAACTTTAAAAGCTCAGCTTGATTCTGCTCATATTCATCCATATATTGATTGATTTGAATAATGTTGGTCTCCATCTATAGTAAAATTTGTTTGTCAGTTCTATCGTGTACTGGTACATATGGTTGATCCTCTTGCGACTGCTGCCATTCTTGTGGTATGAATTCTTCAGGTACCTAGAATGGCTCTTCTTGTGATTGAGGTGGTGCTTCTTGTTGTTCTTTAGGCTGTCCTCCATGACTCTTTTTCAATAAAGTTTTATCCAATGCTCTAAAATGGTCTACTGTCTTCCTTATCGGATCAATGATCACGCCCTTGTTCCTACATAGCTGGGAAACTGACATAGCATATGAGAGTGATGGTTTCTTTCTATCCATAGCAAGTATCATTTGGCCCATGATTAAGTTCGGCAAGTCAATTATATGTCCCATCCCAAATGCATATAAGAAATAAGTCTGCTCTGTATAAATTTGATTCTTTTGGGCTCGGGGTGTCAAACTATATACTGTTATCAAATTCAGGATGCGGTATTTATCAGTCAGGTCTCCTTGCTTTATGTATTTGTTTGGTCTACCCCAAGCAAATTCTAGGTTCCCCGTCACTTCTCTTCCTATAACATTTAAATCAGGTAATTCGGCATACGGGTATTGTGGGTTTTCTGGTCTCTGTTTGGGTTGAAAGAACTCGACTATAATAGCTGGTGTAACTTGAAAAATATTACCTCGTACGAACACATGAAATTGTCTTTCTCTAACTATCTCAGTATTACTATAAAATTCCCGAACTAAGTAGTCATAAGCAGGAACAGATAATCTAACATAATGTAACCATCCCCTTGCCTCAAGAATTTGTCTTACTCCTATGTTTTCGAAATCTTCAAACATAACTGGTCTTTAAGAAATAATGGTTTTAGTCAGAAAATTAGTATCATACCAGTTTTGTTGTTCAAAATTCTCAAACATCACCTCATTGAAGTTATTTCCCGGTCCAGGTTATTGTGGAGGTGCTTGAGGTGGTGAGATTGATTCCTTCATGCTCGGATTGAAGTCCCTCTTGTTCGTCGTCTTGAATCCATCTTTTTATTTATTTTTTCTTCAAAGACTCAGTTTCAATTGATTTCAATTGGTAGATATCTTCAAAATGTTATGGGTAAGTGAATAATCAGAGAAGATTTGAGAAAAAATAGTTGAGTGTAGCATATTTGAGGGTTATTTCTTTGGATAATTTGGCTTTTTCGAATTATGGCTTTGCGATGGAGACTGAATTGATCAGTTTTCTGCCTGGAGGAGATATATAAAAGTGCACTGCCGTACAGTTGCTAGCTCCACCATCCAAACGGTGCTGTCTGAATGGTTTTTGGCTTGCAACTATAGACTGATTCTCTAATTTTCTGCAATTGTGCTCTTTCTCCCATAAATTCCTGCAGTTCACAAAAATAGATATAATTTTATATATTCTACCAAACTTTGCTAACCACTCTTTTTCTTTCAAAAGAATTGTTATTGTATTAGTTTTTTATTTGTTATTTGTTATTTACTTATTTTCCTACTTAATCTATAGTTATTTACATTTATTTATAACTATCTATATTTATTCTCAAAACCATACATCTTGTTGATCTTGTCTAGTCAGCATCAGAACTATCTGGATCAATAACACCAGTGACACGGTTAACTTCATTTCTCACGTATCTTGTTAACATTGGGGTAGAATAGGATGGCGTCTCAGGATAACCCATACTCAGCCCATACCTAATCCACCATAAAAGATTTGGCGCTCATCCTGAAATTGGTTCCGCACACTGATTATATCGTCTCAAATGTTTTGTACGACCATATCTTACACAAGAACAGACACGATTTGTTCGTCGATGTTTAGCAAATGTACTTTTTCCACACAGGGTCGTGCTTGACTTTCGAAAATTTCTAAATTTCTGACATATCTAACTTTTTGCATGATTAACGTATGTATATCTTTTGGAAAATGACGTAGTAAAATTAAACTTAACCAAAGTAATTTTTCATCCATTTTTCAATTTTTATTAAAAAATTTAAAGATGACTCAAAAAATTATTGAAAATTGACTCACTATCCAGTTCTTCAACGTCTGCCATTCACAGAGACGAACAAAATTTTTAAATTAAAATTATTATTTTAAACACAACATGTAAATTTACGTTCATACTTCCTCATCTTAAATTAAACATTATCTGTAATGTAAACACTGTAATAGTCAGCATTGATAACAAAAATCAGGAATCTATTGTCTTTCAGCGATTAGGATATCTGGCTTTTACTCGGGAGGTTTAATCTGTCAAATAAATTACACGTAATTAGTAATCAAACAACAACATTTTTTAGCACACATAACTGGATCAAAAAGTTGTAGAAAAGTTATATTTTGAGTGAATCCATCAAAATAGGGTTTAAGTCTTTGTTCATTAACTGCAAAGATATTCTCAATTACTAGATTTTCAATTTCAATTGCCCCGTAGTCGAAAACTTGCTTGACTATATAAGGGCATGTCCATCTAGATCTTAGTTTTCTAGGAAATAAACGAAGCTTTGTATTATATAACCGAACATTTTGAGATGGTTCAAAAGATTTTTTCATGATATTTTTATTATGAAAAATTTTTTTTTTCTAGATTTAGCAATTTTTGTATTTTCATAAGCTTCATTTCTTAATTCTTCTAATTCATTAACTTGAAGTTTGCGTCACCCTCCAACTTTATCCATTTCAAAATTCATCATTTTGATTGTTCAATATGTTCTATGTTCTAATTCTACAGGTAAATGATATGATTTACCATAAACTAACCAATAAGGAGACATTTCTAGATGGTCTTATATGCAGTACGGTAAGCCCAAAATGCATCAGTTAATCTTAAAGACCAATCCTTACGATCTGAATTTACTATTTTTTCTAAAATGTATTTTATCTACCTATTAGCTAATTCAGCTTGTCCACTTGTCTGTGGATAATACGGAGTGGATATTTTATGAGAAATCAAGTATTTTTTCATAAGATTTTCAAAAACCTTTTTGCAAAAATGTAATCCACCATCACTAATAATTGTTCAAGGAATCCCAAATCTGGATAAAATATTTTCTTTTAAAAACTTGATCAATGTTCTATGATCATTATTTCTACATAAAATTGTCTCAACCCATTTAGAAACATAGTCGACTACAACCAAAATATACAAATATTCAAAAGATGGAGAAAATGGTCCCATAAAATTAATGCCTCAACAATCAAAAATTTAAATAATTAAAATAGGGTTTAAAGGCGTCATATTTATTTTTGAAATATTCTCCATTCTTTGACATCTATCATAGTTTAAACAAAAGATATTAATATCTTTGAAAAGAGTTGGCCAATAAAATCCACACTGCAAAATTTTAGCAGCGGTTTTCTTTGAAGCAAAATGACCTTTGCAAGCTTCAGAGTAACAAAACTGAATTACCTAACTAATTTCATGATTAGATGCATAATGTATTATTATTTGGTCCTTACAATATTCAAACACATAAGGATCTTCCCAGAAAAATTACGTACCTTACTTAGGAACTTATTTCTATCAGACTAGGTATAATTCGAAGGAATAGTACCAGTGGCTAAATAATTAGCTATATCTGCATACCATGGTACTTCAGTTATGGCTAAAAGTAGTTCATCTGGAAAGTTTTTTCTAATCAGAATTGGTTCTTCCCTTATATCATAATTCAATCTTGACAGGTGATCTGCTACCACCTTTTCTACTCCTTTCTTATATTTAATTATAAGATCAAATTCTTGTAGTAACAAAATCCAACGTAGGAGATGTGGTTTAGCATCTTTATTAGTAAGTAAATATTTTAAAGCTGCATGATCTATAAATACAACAATTGACGATCCAACCAAATATGAACAAAATTTGTCTAATGCAAACACAACAGCAAGTAATTCTTTTTCTGTGGTTGAATAGTTTATTTGTTCATCATTTAGAGTTTTGTTTGCATAGTAAATAACATATGATTTTTTATCTTTTCTTTGACCTAATACAACTCCTACTGCATTCTCACTTGCATCAAAAATTAACTCAAAAGGTAAAGACTAGTCAAAAGGTTACATGATAGGTGCAGAAATAAGCATGTTTTTTAATTTATCAAATGCTAATTGACATGCATTATTCCATTCAAATATTATATCCTGACATAAAAGATTACAGATAGGTCTAGATATTGAACTAAAATTTTTAATAATTCTTCTATAAAATCTAGTGTGACCTAAAAAAGATCGAACATCTTTTACAGTTTTTGGTGAAGGAAGATTAGCTATTAAGTAAATTTTTTATTTATCAATTTCAATTTGTTTTTCAAAAACTGTGACCTAAAATAATACCTTGTGTTACCATGAAATGACATTTTTTCCAATTTAAAACAAGGTTTGTTCTTCACATCGGATAAGTACTTTTTCTAGATTTTCTAAACATATATGAAATGAATCCCCATATATTGAAAAGTCATCCATAAAAACTTCTAGATATTGTTCTACCATATCACTGAATGTACTTAATATGCAATGTTGAAAATTAGCTAGGATATTACACAAGCCAAAAGACATCCTTTTATAAGCAAAAGTTCTAAATGGACTTGTAAATGTAGTTTTTTCTTGATCATCTATCGCAATTTTAATTTGATTATAACCAGAATATCCATCTAAAAAATAAAAATATGCATGATCAGCTATTCTTTCTAATACTTGATCTAGGAATGGTAATGAAAAGTGATCCTTTCTGGTGAGGGAATTTAGCTTTTGATAGTCAATACATACACGCCAACCTGTGACTGCGCGGATTGGGACTAATTTATTTTCTTGATTTTTTATTATTGTAACACCAGATTTTTTAGGAACTATTTGTGTAAAAATCCGAGTAAATTTGAAATTTTATGAATAAAGGGCAAAATAGTAAATTACCACTACGATAAGGGTTGTAAACCTAATATTTTCTAGAGCTCAAATGATGAAACGGACCTCACTATTGGATTCATCTTGCAAAATCTAATTACCCTGTTAAATTTTGTTGGATTTCAAGATAGTCAAACTTTTTGCATTTTACGAGGCAGTCGGGCCTCGGGTGACCCAAAACAGAAATTTTTAATAAGATTTTAAAAATTGGAAAATAAATGAAGTCAAGTGAAAATAAAAATATCTTGAACTTGAACCGAAGTAAAATTTAATCGTTTCGGGATGAAAATAGAATCGAAAAAAAAGGGACGTGTGGCGCGTTCTGGACCAAGCAACTGAAAATTTTAAATAGGGGAGATAACCAGATTTTCTCCCCATTTCTCAGTCGATTCAGCCTATAAAAGAAGAGAGGGAAAAAGTGAGGGTTATCCACTTCTCTCTGTAATCTACGACCTTCTGATGCTTGAATCCACTCGGGCCAAGAATGAAAGTTGACCTCTTCCTCGTATGTTACGCGTCCATACCAAAAACAAAGGCTTTCACAGAAGGTTGGTAACCAAATTTTAGGGAAGCTTGGGATTAGAGCTTGGGTTAAATTCTTGGAACTTCAATGGCTCGTTTTACACTACAAGAGTTAGGGTTTCCTCCTACTTAGGTTTATTTATAGCCTAGAATGTTAATATGGAATGGGTAGGTTGATAGAAGTATATATCACTTGCCTATTGTGGCTGATTGGTGAAATGAGCATGAAAAATGGGTAGAATAAATTCTATCTTAAATTGGGTATGTAGAAATTGCTTAATATAATTTCTTGAGTTATGTGAATCGTGGGCATGTTATGTGTTTACATTATGCCTTGAGAATTAAGTGTGTTATTGCTTGTTTATATGATGACATGCTTGGGCTTTGTTTCTAGATAAAATATTGATATGTACATGTTTGTGTATTGACATTGTGAGGAATTATGAGAATTATATGATTATGATACAATTTGTCATGGGATGGTGAAATGATTTGGAATAGTTCATATGTCATTCATAGCATATTGAACATTGTATTACTGTTATAATGCAATATCATATTGCATATGCATGGGAACATCACTTTTGTGGGTTTGTGTGCATAATTATCGTCAATACCACACTTGGTGGACGACGGGTGGGCTCGACTAAGCTGGGTCGAAGACTTGGCTAAGTCGCACTGTTTGTATGGCAAAGAGGGTTGGGGTTAGCAAAAAGGGATAGAAGATCCCTCGGGTGCAAGGCTCGGTGATTTGGATACGCACTCCGTTGGTACAAGTCCGTAAAATGTGTCCGTGTACGCTAAACCATTGGTGGAAGTCCATAAATTCTGTGTCGGTTGGGTGTCGTTGGATTAAGTTCATCACTACCCACCCCACGAAAGACCCTGGATTGGTAAACGTTATTTAATGGGTCACATAGATGACAGGTTAATACACATTGGCACTAGCATGTGTTGGAGAGCCGGGAGGGGCTCAGGTTGAGATGCATGAGTGAGGCTCATCTCATTGCATGGCATGACATGACAGATTCCAGCATTGAATGCATATTCTTGCTTGGAATGTATGAGTTGTTAAGTGTTGCATGTGTACATTTTATATGTATTTAGGTTGGGGAGTAGCCTCTCTAGGAGATACCCTATTGAGCGTGGCTCACCCTTCATGGGAAAAATATTTTAGGTGCAGGGTATACATCGGCTGATGGCTCTCATTTCGGGTTTCAAGAATGAAGAAAGTCAGAATGTGGCTTTATTTTGGGTTTTGTAAAATTATTAAGAACATTTGGTTTTTGACATGTAAACAAATAAATTCGGATGTAATAGAACTTATATGTATCAAGTTTTATGTTAGGAATGTTGTTAAACATGTATGGGATGAATTTAGAGAGGTTTGAGATGGGTTGGGAATGAAAAATAGGTGAAAAGGAAAAATTTGGACCAAATGTACCGGTATGTGTATCGGTATGGTATTGTTCTGTAGGCAAACCGTACTAGTACGGTATTTATAACGCCCCAAATATCACCCTGGATGGCATTACATTCTAATAACCATTTAAGCATGAGAGCACTAAGTAATTCATCAACATTACATCAATAATTTATATGGTAACAAAATTCGGACAGAGTCTCCCTTGTACGGGGAGCTCTACCACAAAATCCAACCTGTGCAAATCTACTATAATGACCACACTGGGTCCATTTACTTACCATAAAATTAATTCATCAAATTTACATATTATCCCAAAAGAATAGGCCAAGCTAGGGCCTTTACATCCCCAAAATCTAATAACTAAGATAGTGCAGCAGAATTACAAAATATGGCTAGACTTTACATTGTTTCAAAATAATACCCTAGTCTAGAACAAAAGGTAGTGTCCAGCTAAGAGTCCTCCCCGGGATCCACACTCC
>CM042184.1:28265982-28291378 GCA_023539305.1 Ilex asprella | reverse complement strand
ATTTTCCTTTGATCTTGAGTTCTCTCTCTCTCTCTCTCTCAAGCTATCTAGGGTTTAGAATGGTATATGGACGACTAAGGAGGCGGCCTAAAGTATTTATAGGCCCAAAAATCGGACCAAGATCGCGACATTAAATATTCAGATTTTTATCGGGTGTACCGGTACCCAGTACCGGTACTAAAAACCTTCTGGAGTCGAGGTACCGGTACTCGGTACCGGTACCATATGGTACCGGTACCCAATACCGGTACTATTCAGTAGACAGATTTTTCCTCCAACTTCCAAGGCAGTTTTGACCCATTTTAAGGTCGAATTGAAAATTTTCATGAGATACACTTTTGTAGCCCTAGATGTCTACTATCTACTGTCAAAATTTTAGATCAATTGGATATAAGAATAAAAGTTATGGCCAAAATACTATAAGGTTTCCAAGATAATTTTTACCCAAATTCACTCCAAAGTGGATTTTAACTCGGGAATACTTTCTAACCTCTAATACATCTCATATTACCTTTCCCAAGGTTGTTCGACCTTCCGGATTCAATGGAAACATTATTTTGGCCTAAAAACCTTTAGAAACTTATCTACTAATTATTTCCAATCTCAAACAAATGTGAAATTCAAACTTCCCAAATCCATTTGTCTCCCAATTATTCATTTCTAAGCTTTGAACCTATGTGATTCATTTTTACATCATTATATATAAAAGAACTATTAAACTAGTATATTACTTTATTAATATGCGCATGTGGTGTATTACAATTTACCCCCTTAAAGAAAATTTCGTCCTCGAAACTTACCTCAAATAGCGAACAAAAATGGATACTTCTCCCGCATTTCTTGCTCCGGTTCCCAAGTAGCTTCCTCCACTCCATGGTGTTGCCACAAAACTTTCACCAATCTGATAACTTTGTTGCGAAGCACTTTTTCCTTGGCGTCAAGAATCTTCGTCGGTTGTTCTTCATATGTTGCCCCATCTTGAATTTCTATATCCTCCAAGTTCACGACTGGCGTTGTATCCGATTGACACTTCCTCAACATTGACACATGGAACACATCGTGTACACCTGACTACTGGGCTGGTAATAGTAACTGATACGCCGCTTTTCCCACAACTTTTCCCACAAAATGAGAATCGCGATCCGACACAATAGAAAGTGGAACTCCATGCAATCGAATAATCTCTCGAATGTACAGTCTGCTCAAGGTCTCTAACAAGTCTCTGGTCTTCATCCCCAAAAAGTGAGCTGACTTGGTGAGTCGATCTATGATAACCCAGACAGCGTTATGCCCCCTTGAAGTCCGTAGTAAACCTAACACGAAGTCCATAGTGATATGATCCCACTTCCACTCCGGGATAGGCAGAGACTGTAATAATCCTCCGGGTCGTTGGTGCTCAATCTTCACTTGCTGGCATACCGTACACCTTGAAATGAATTTTGCTACATCCTTCTTCATTCCGCTCCACCAATATTTTCGTTTCATGTCTCTATACATTTTTGTACTTCTTGGATGTATGGAGAACTTGGATCGGTGACACTCATTCAACACTTCTGCCCTCACTTGGTCATCATTTGGCACACATAGTCTTCCCCGAAACTGTAACTCATCACCATGAATCGACCAATCTTCCATCACTTCATTCCTCTCCAACTTATCCCGGATAGCTTCTAACTCGGGGTCCAACCGTTGTAACTCCACAATCCTTTGTCGGAGAATTGGTTGAGCCACCAGGTTAAACAAGCATGGTCGATCATCTTGTCTATCAGGCCCGAAGCGGACAATATCTTGCCACGTGGAGGGGGGTCGTTACAAATGGTATCAGAGCCAAGGCTTTAGGTCTTACATGTGAGCTGTAGGTTATGGAGGTCTTACCCTCGGATAGTAGTTTAAGTAATTCTACGCAAACTACTTCTTTTAAGTGTGGATTTAATCGTTTTTGCATTTGGTGAGTTGGTTTAGCATCTTCTTCTAAATAGATACAATGAGTATACAAAAGTGGACTTATACCTTTTATATTTGTTATTGTACATCCAAGAACACTTTAATGATTTTTCAAAACTTTTGTCAGTTCTTTTTCCTGAATTTTAGATAAATTCGATGATATGATTATTGGATGAATTTCATTTTCTCCTAGAAATACATTTTAGATTAGTTGGAAAAGGTTTTAATTCTGGCTTAAAAACTTTGACATTAGATTTTACAAGATTTGGTGACAATTCTTCACACTGTATATTCTTTGCGAATATATTTTCAGATTCATTATCAGATAGTGATTCCAATGCCAATAACTCTTTTTCCAAAAAAATATTTTCAAAGAAATTTTGAGTTGATGTCTCAACACAATTTACTTCATGTATTTCTTCTTCTTCTCTAGGGTTTTTTCCTCTGTTAAAAATATTTAATTCCAAATTCATATTTCCAAATGAAAGTTTCATGACTCAATTCCTACAATTAATTAAAGCCTAGGAATGGTCGACCAAAAAATCAGATATATGTATTTGATTAGCCCAAAACTTTGTATATTTTTATGTGCTAATCATCTCAATTTTTACTATTTTTGGAGATTAAATGGTAGGAATTATGTTAGTGGAATTCTTAACGATGACATTTTGTGGCTAAATTTGGCTTCTTAAGGCCTTCATATACCACTTGAGATGAATGGGGATGAAAAGATAGCTTGGAGATTGCACAAGAGAATAGGAAAGCAAAAAATCAGAAAAGCAGTCAAACCGTACCAGTATGCGTACCGATACGCTAAGGCTACTGGAATAAACCAAAGCGGTACGCTTACCCTACTAGATTTCGACATATCGGTACGCGTACTGGTACGCTTTGCCTAAGATGCCCAGATTTTGCATCAACTGCTCTACTACCTTGACGGTCCCACCAACTGATCTCTCATGCTCCTCTGACACGTCCAGCACACAAAACATCCACTCATTAACATCCTCTTGGACTTTTGGAGCATAGGTCTTAAATATGGAGAGATGAGAGAGAAGTTGCTGGGTGTGGAGACAAGGCCTGCACAACCTGCACCAGCCTGCCTGAATTCATGCTGCTGTGCTGAGAATCACATCAAGGTGCTACAGGAGACTCCAGGCACGTTTTTGACAGGAGAGCTATCCATGGTTGAGGGACTACACATTAGAGGATGGAATATAGAGAGGGAAGTTGTGTAGAAGATGATGAATAGTGTATAGTGAGAGAAACTTAAGATTTTGCATTTTCTTTCAATACATTGTCTTGTAATCAATGGTATGAACCTATAGAACTTCATTTAATGTCATGAATGTTATTCTCTTTCAAGTTGAATGCAAGTTTAATGCTCCTTTTATGCTTTTACCATTAATGCACCAAAGTTCTTCATTTTCTTAGATATAAAATGGGTATTCATTTCTTTCACTTTGAGCTTATGATTTCTTGTATTTAGTTACTCTTGAACTTCATATCTTTGAATGCACACTCATTACATAGTTAATTTTATTTAATCATGAGTAGCTAAATCTTTCTATTGGAAAAGCCAAGGGGAACCTCCATTTTGGTATACCATTTCAACTCATTCTCCTCCCTCCTTTCAGAGTTCAATGGTTCGGTTTGACTAGATTGAGGGTGGATAAGTTGGTCAGTCTTTGATATTCTGTAGGCCGAGTCACGGTTTATGCTTAGATACTCACCCATCTTATCCCTAGATTTCCATGAATCAATTGTTCATTCATGCTCTATTAGAGGAGGGATTCGAGTTGAGATGGTATTACCATTGGAGTGACCTCTTGGATTTGCCAACATTTGTTTCTCATTTCATTCTCACCAACACAAACTTCACCAAACAACTTTCAAGAACAAAGATTTTATACTTTCTTTTATTCAAAATCACCTTCCCCTCGGTTTACTTCCTTCCCCGTGGAAACGACCTTGGAATACCACCAAGTAAAACACGACCCGCGAATGTCTCCTTGCGATTGGGGAACACTTTTGTTCATTGCACATCATAGTTACATCATTTCATTTTTCCTTCCCTTTGCCCTTTCTTTTGACACTATCCCAAAGGAGAGTGACACTGCCCTTCGAACCATAATTTCACATGTGAAGGGATAGTAGTTAGGGGTTAGGGAACAACAGTTTTAGCTTTCTTTTGACAATCAGTATTCAGATGCGCATGCATGAAATCTTGGTTGTGTGCCTATAATGACAAAATCTACTAGAAAATAGAATTGAGCAACTTGGATAATAACATCTTTCACAACTCCTCGTGGAATTTTTATTGAACGATCTACTAGTTGTAGTGTAACATTGGAAGGTTTTAGCTCACTTAATCCTAATTATGTATATTATCAATATGACATTAAATTACAACTAGATCCAAGATCTAGCAGGGCTTGTTTAATTCAAAAATTTTCAATATGACATGAGACTATAGGACTACCCGGATCATTGTACTTAAAAAGTGTATCCTGCTATTTTATAGTATTAACTTGTTCAGTTGAAAATTGTGAGATCCTGATATCCCACATCAGTTAGGGAGAGGAAAGTTGATGGGCTTATTAGTAAGCCCCTCGTCATACATGGGATAAGACCTTTTTTCCTGGAGTACTGAGAAGAACAAAACCATGAGGACTAGTGGGCCTAAAGTGGACAACATTATGCCATGTGAAGGGTGGGGTGTTACAAATTGGTATTAGAGCCTACTCTTGCTTGGATCGAGTGTGGGGCCCTGTTGTGCTCGCGTGTAGTGGATGGACAAGTAGCTTGCGAGCTGCTGCACGAGGACGTGCAGCCCTAAGAAGGGTGGATTATGAGATCCTGGTATCCCACATCGGTCAGGGAGGGGAAAGTTGTTGGGCTTTTCAGTAAGCCACTCGCCTTACATGGCATAAGGTCTTCTCCAGCGGAGTACGCTGAGAGAAACAAAACCTTAAGAAGGGTACTCCAAAGAGGACAATATTATGGGCAGGTGGGCCACGTGCTGTGCTATTCTGATGGGTGGGCGGTGGTTTCACCACTCTGATATAAGGTTTTTTCCCAAGGGTAATGGGAGGAAAAAAACTATGAGGACTAGTGGGCCCAAAGCGGACAATATTATGCCATGTGGAGGGTAGGGTGTTATAGATGCATGGTACAAAAAATAAATGATCCTCATGAATGGCTTGTCCTTCTGGGTTATTAGGGTTGTTTAATTACTATATATTACTATATTGTCAATCGAACAACCATGGTGTTCCTACCCATATGGCTTGTCCTCCACCCGAATTCTGAGGATGTTTAATTGGTATGAATATACCACAGATGACCTATTGAATAATTCAAGTATTCCTCATGAATAACTTGTCCTTCTAGTTTACTAGGATTAGTCAATTGGCACCTCTATAACCAGCTAGCCTAAGAAGTTGTTGTGTGATGAACACATAATATTGCATATTTAACGGCCTCATTACATGCATTTTAGCTCAACTTTCACATATAAGTATTTAGAGTTAGCCAAAATTATGAATAGGGTTAATTGCACTAGAAGTCCCATGCTTTTGGGTTTATCTCATTTTGGTCCCCAACGTTTCAATTGCATCATTTTGGTCCTTTAAGTATTGAATATGTTTCTAAATGGTCCTTCAAGCAGATAACGTCCAAATTGCTAATGATTTTTTATCATAAACTTATCACATAATATGGACAAAAAATAATTTTGATAGCTTTTAAACAAAATATGGGTAGACCTTGACAAAAAAAATGTGTAATATAGGTAGCTTTTGACTAAAATTTTGATAGCTCATGATCAAAACTGTGTAATATGGGTTGCTATTTAACCAAAATTTAAGTAGAAATTTAGTCAAGAATTATCCAAATTATTTTTTTATTCATATTTATGTATCATGTGGCAAGTTTATGGTAAAAAATAGTTAGCAATCTAGAGGATGTCTGCTTGAGAGACCATATAAAAACATATTTAATACTTCAGGGATCAAAATGATACAATTGAAATATCGTGGACCAAAATGAGACAAAACTCATACTTTTGGGCCCTCCAGAGCAATTAACCCTTATGAATAATATTGAATTTTCGATGTTGCATGTAATTATAGCTTAAATGATGGATTTTAAGACCTTGCAACTAAATATGGATGTGTTGCGAAGGCATGTACACATTACATGAGGATTTGGAGGCTTAAAAGTGAAGAAATCAAAGAGGTATTGGTGCTTGGGAACAAAGGCACCAGCACCCACACCATTTGGTAGCAGGACCTCGGTTTTCCTCCATTTTGATCATGATTCACTTCGAATCTGAAAAGGTACAAAGCATGAAAGTTCTCGATCTGGATATCTTCTATATTGTGTCAAAATTTTAACTTAATTGGACTATTGGATCAAAAGTTTTATTGATTTTACGAAAATTGGTCTGGAGCAAAACAGTACTCGTACGGCATACCGGTACGGTTCAACCACTGGAGTTTGGGGTACCGGCATGCCATACCGGTACTGTCTGCTGAACAGCCCAAAATGCCTGCAAATCATGCTCCACTTGCTTGGGGGTCCCAGCATTGATTCTCTTACTTGCCCCCTAACTTCTCTTACACATTTCATGCCTCATACACCATAGTTAAAGACTTTGAAGGCAATAGCATTAATGGGGATGGGAAAGAAGGGGGTTGCAATGGTGTGTTGCAGGCTTGACTTGTCCTAGCTTGTGCAATGCATCAACTCAGCCTTCTATGGATGGTAGGCCTTTCACACAAACCTAAGGACCCCTATGGACGAAATTGAAGGCTCTCACACTCCATATATTCAACATTCACAAGCACTTCAAGAGTGGCTACCTAAGCTTAGGAGTAGTTCAAGGAAGAAGATGATGGTTAGTGTAATGCAAATTTATGTTTTTCCATTTTCTTCACCCATTTCATTGCAGTAAATTGTAGTTCTCTTGTAATCTTTATTTCTTACATTGTAATCTCCTTTATTTCAAGTATATTTCAAGTTTAGTTACATGTTCTTCAATCCACCATTGTTGCTTCCAAGTTTTCTTCATTTCTTGCTTTAAAATGGGTATTGTATTTCTTTCTTTATAGTTCAAGTTTTCTTGCTTTAAGTTAAGTTTCAAGCTTTATTTCTTACAATGTCTTTACATTATGCATTTTTTTATTACTTTCATAAGTAGCTAGATTAGATTTTTAGTTGGCTAATTCAAGGGAGACCTCCTCTTGAATTTTTTATTTCAACTCATTTTCTTCCCTTCTCTCAGTGTACGGTGGTTTGGTTTGACTGGGTAGAGAGTGGATGAGATCGTGAGTCTTTGATATTCCATAGACTTGTCACAATTTATGCTTAAATCTTCACCATCTCATCCCTAGCTTTCCACGAATCAATCGTTCATCTATAAACCCTCAGATGAATGTTTCAAGTTAATTGGACATCCTCATTGGAGTGAACTTTTTGGATTAGCCAACACTTATTTTTATTGTATTTTCATTTACAAACTACACTCACCAAAACATAAACAATAGATTTTACACTTTTCCTTTTTGATAAAATCACCTTCACACAACTCCCTTCCTTCCCTGAGGAGACAACCTTGGAATACTCATTCCTAGTAAAACACAACATTCAAAAGACTCATTGCGCTTGGAGAGCACTTTTGTTCGCACACATTTCATTCTTCATTTCATTTCATTCCACCATTTTGTAGCCCCATTTTTCTCATCATTTCAAGAGAAAGTGACACTCCTTTCACACATAAGTCATATATACACATTTAAGTGTGATGTGTAGAGATTAGGAAAAACATACAACGGAAAAATTCAAGCACTACGTTCTGGTTTATTATGTACGCACTTATAATAATGAGATCAATTGAATAATTCATGTATTCCTCATGACTAGCTTGTCCTTCTAGTTTGCTTGGATAAATCAATTGATATGGATACCACCAGCTAACCTAAGAAGTTGTTGTGTGATGATTTTTACACTTCAGACCTGCCGGTTGACTTACCAGTAAAATAGAAGTTAATTGTTGTAAGGTAGAATTTCCAGTATTTAACCAATATAAAACATATGGGATCCTTAAACTGAAGGGTATCTTTTATATTCTTGTCATTAACACGTTTATCTCGTTTACTTTATTTTATTAGACTAGTTATCAATATAAGCTCACATCACAAGCTATCAAACATTACACTGATTTTAAACAAAAACTTTAATTTTTGTTTTATTTAGTTTACATTCTAAATTACTGAAAACTTTCGTGGTATCAATACTTGAACTTAAACCGAGAAAACTATAATTTGACTACTTATACTTGGGTGTATAATTAATATAATTTAGATCATTAAAAAAGTGCGAATCAAGTTTTTGGCACTGTTGCCAGGGAGTTCCAGTAATTTTAAAAAACAATTAAAAAGATATTTGTTTATTTGTATTGTATGTTTATAGTTTGTTTGTTTGTTTTTAATAGTCTATGTTTGTTCATTCATCAGTAGATTCTGTAAATCAGTCAACTCCTTCATCTTCATCATCACAATCTACAAAAGAATCCTTTGACTTAAGTATGGCTCAAAACGTACCTAGAGAGGAATAAGCAAGAGAACAAGAAGTAGTTCAAAATACTCAACTATTAAGAGAATATCTACATCCTAGAAGAAATAATGTGCCGTCATGTTTTGCTTTTCCAACAAACGCTCCAAATATTAATATTAAGCCAGGAACAATGCAATTATTGCCACAGTTCCATGGTTTAGAAGATGAAAACTCTTATGTTCATATGAAAGAATTTGAAGAAGTCTGTGGAACTTTGCAAGATAATTCAAAAATGATCAAATTAAAACTTTTTCATTTTTCTTTGAAAGATAAAGCAAAACTATAGCTTAACGCTTTACGAGCAAATTCAATCACAAGTTGGCAAGCTTTACAAACTGCGTTATTTAAAAAGTTTTTTCCTGTGCATCGTATCAATGCATTAAGACGTCAAATAATGAATTTTGTTATAAAAGAAAAAGAAATTTTTTATCAATGTTGGGAAAGATTTAAAAATCTTCTCCAAACTTGTCCACATTATGCATTTGAAAACTGAACTTTAGTTGGTTTCTTTTATGATGCTCTTCCATCTGCAATACAACAATTTGTGAAAATGATGGCCCAAGGAGAATTTATAAATAAAAGCCCTGAAGAAGCATTTCAATTTGTTGATACTATTTTCGAGAGTACCCAGATGTGGGACTTGACTTCTTCAAACATTGTGGAAAATAGGAGATCTCCATCTGAAAGAGGAAAATATGTTTTAAAAGACGATGATGATCTAAGAGCTAAAATGGCTAATTTATCTCAAAAACTAAAAGCATTAGAAATGAAAAAAGTTAAACAAGTAGCTGTTATTTATTCTACTGATCAAGTATGTGAAATTTATGCTTTGTCAGGACATCCTGCTGGGGAATGTCCAACTATACCTGCTTTTAAAGAAGTTTTAATTGACCAATCAAATATTGTTCCAACTTATACGAAACCTTATTCAAATCCATACTTTAAAACTTACAATCCACATTGGAGAAAACGTTCAAATTTATGTTGGAGAAATACACAACCAACAAATCAAACACAAGGTCCACCACACCTACAAAATCAAAAACAATATCAACCGTATCAACTGTCATAGAGAAGAACTCTAGAAGATAATATGAATCAATTTATTCAAATTCAAATGAGTTTTAATACTCAAACAACTCAAGCTTTTAATGATTTTAAAACCCAACCTTCACAGAGTATTGAAGATATCAAGAGTCATCTAGCTAAGTTGACCCAGTCCTTAAGTACTTCGAAAAAAAAAATTCAATCTCAACCTAAACCTACACAAAGTCAAAGTCAAGCTAATTCTGTATCCACTGAAGCCTCTCCAAGTCAAGTACAAGCAATCACAACATTGAGGAGTGGTAAGGTAATTGAAAAAACTATAAAACCTAAAATTCTAAAGAAAATACGTAAGTTAATTCCAATAAACGAACCACTTGAATCTGAACCCTTAATCGAAAAGCAATCAGAAATACAAAGTGAAAAAGATCTTTCATGTCCTATTCCTTTACCTTTTCCTCAAAGGGTTAGAAAGCCTACATCTGAAAAAGATCAATCTGAATTTTTTGAGCTATTAAAAAAGGTAAAGATTAATATTCCTTTGTTGGATGCAATAAAGTGAGTTCTGGTTTATGCTAAATTCTAAAAAGATCTGTGTACAACAAAAATAAAAACTATGTACCAAAGAAAGCATTTTTGTAATACCCTACCCTCCACATGGCATAATATTGTCCGTTTTTGGCCCACTAGTCCTCACGATTTTGTTCCTCCCAGTACCCCTGGGAAAATGTCTTATGTCATATAAGGCGAGGGGCTTACTAATAAGTCTAGTAACTTTTCCCTCCCTAACCGATGTGGGATATCAAGATCTCACAATCCACCCCTTTAGGGCTACACGTCCCCGTGCAGCAGCTCACCAACTACCTGCCCACCCACTACACGCAAGCACAACAGGGCCCCACCCTCAATTCAGGCGAGAGTCGACTCTGATACCAATTTGTAACACCCCACCCTTCACATGACATAATATTGTTTGCTTTGGGCCCACTAATCCTCACGGCTTTGTTCCTCCCAGTACCCCTGAGAAAAGACCTTATATCAGAGTAGCGACACCACCGCCCACCCATCTGAGTAACACAGCGTGTGGCCCACCTGCCCATAATGTTGTCCTCTTTGGAGTACCCCTTCTTAAGGTTTTGTTTCTCTTAGCGTACCCCGCTGGAGAAGGTCTTATGACATGTAAGGCGAGCAACTCATTAATAAGCCCAGCAACTTTTTTCTCCCTAACCGATGTGGGATACTAAGATCTCATAGTTTATTTTTAATGGTTACAATATATTTAAAAATATTTATTTTATATTTGAATGAGTTTCTAAAAAAATAGAGGTGAAAGTGTATTTTTGTTTAGAGGCTAATTTATAAACCAAACATGGTGGTGGATTGGATAAGATAAAAGTATAATTCTCGGTTTAAGTCTAAGGTAGAACCCACAAGGAGCTAAATTTTAGAATTCAAAACAAAAACGGTGAAGTTGCTATAGATACAAAATGTAATGGAAAAGCTTGTGGTGTGAGCTTAGATCAACTAAAATAAACACTTAATTAAACTGTGGAAAGACAATAATTGAAAAATACCCATCAGTTGAGGGATTCCACGTGCATTATCTTGTTTCAGTTATTGGAAATGCCACCTTATAACAAATTAACTCTCATTTTACTAGAAAGTCAACTGGTAGGTCTGATGTATATTAAACTATAGCACAGTAACTGAGTAGGTTAAGCGGTGGGTCTCTGTACCATGCATTAGTTAAATAACCCTAGTAAACCAGAAGGCAAATCATTCATGAGGAATACTGTAATTATTCAACTGGCAGGTTAATGATTCACTAAAGATGAGATTCTAATTTATGCATTGAAGCAAAAGCATTGGCTATGTCAAGACTTAACCCGTCTATAACCAATCTATCAACTGTTCCATAAAGCCTAATCATGTACATCACTTTATCATGCATGAAGTACATAATTAGTAGAGATAGCATGGTATATAGCATTAAGTAATGCTTAGTGTTCATAACCCTGAGCATATTACAAATGCAATCATCCATCAATTAAGGGAGGTATAAACATTAAAGCATAGATAGAACATCAGCATTTCCATAACTCAAACAATATCGTGCATGTGTTCACCCTTCAACGAAAGGTATAAACGGACTACTCATGCCTTATTGCTATAGACGAGAAAAAGGTGCGATATATTTCCATTACAAACAAAATAAAATACAAAACAATCATTCCCTTAGGAATAGTTGAAACACCACCACTCTTATTACTGGTTAGGGCACAAAAGTGGGAGAGGTTCAACCCTCTAAGTAAAAAGGAATAAACAAAAATGTAGAAGTATAGATTTTCGGGCTGGAAGTGGTTTAGAAGGGCTTCATTTTACTATTTCTCTCTCTCTCTCACACACTCTATGACTGTCTCTAACTCTCTCTAAACTCTCCCGGACCTTCCCTATACTCTCTCTAATGGAATGCTGAAAATGAAGTTGAGCTGGCCTATTTATAGAAGTTAGGAAGGGAGCTTGAGGCGGTAGGCTTGGATGGACCAATCAGGGACCTTTGTTGCATTAATTGACCAATGGGAGGAAAGGGAGGAGTTGAGGTGGTTTAGCCACCATCCAGACAGTGCTAATTCTTTGGTCCTTGCTTTGGTTTGCTTGATGTATTATTGTGATATTTGCACTTGCCTCCCCTTGCTAATGTAGCATGTACACTTCCATCCTCCAAACTTTGCATAATTTTGCACAAAAACCTTGAAAATTGTCAAGTTTCACACATTAACTCTAATTTATTCACTACCACTATTTTCGCTTACTTTGATGATTTTAATCTAATTCTTTAACACAACCTAATAACCTAATTCATTAATGCATTTTTTAGGGTTAATCACACCCCCAACCAAAACTTACTATTCCCTAGTAAGAAAATAAATAACAATACAAAATTATTTTTATAGATATCACGATTGCATTTAGCATATGCAACAAGCTGTTAAACCCCTATGTGATCCCTAGTGGATAAGTTTTATTTCGTGAAGGTTTTCAGTGAAGATACCTACAAACTTCAATGGTTAGGATGCAATAATTCATATTTTTCACAGAAAAATTAAATCACCATTCCTCTGTGATTGCTAGGATACCCCCATTCCCCTTATCACTATAAGAGTAATTGTGAAACCCGGGTAAATTTGAACTTTTTTGAAAAAGAGTAAAATGGTAATTTGCCACTATAATGCATATTTAAAATACTCATATTCTAGACCTAGGATGAGGAAATAGAGTTCACCGTTGGACTCGCGTTACAAAATCTAGTCACCCTGTCAAATTTCATTGAATTCCAAGATAGTTGAACTTTTTGCACGCCGTTCGTGACGACTGGATAGCGGATGACCTCTCAGTGGTCCCCAAAAATAAATATTTTAAAATTTAAGTATTATTGGACTAAAGTACCAACAAGATTAATTTGGACTAAACACGGAATGTAATAAATCGTTTCAGGACGTAAAAACAGACTCGAAAGTCGAAAATATGCAGTGCGATGTGGACCGCACATTTAATGACTATAAATAGGGGCAAATATCTGAAAAATCAGATATTCTCACCCTTATTCAACATAGGTGGCCAGCCATAGAGATTAAAAAAAGAGAAAATGGAGAAAAAGTTTGATCTTCAATCTTCTCCTCCGATCCAAGACGTTCCGTCGCTCGGATCAACTCGAACCAAGAGTTAAAGTTGATCACCGCGACAAGGGCTACGCAATCACACCAAGAACGAAGGATTTCGCTGAAGATTCAAAGGCAAAGATTTGGAAAAATCAAGTTTTGGAGGTGGTTTTGGTGTTCTTGAAGTCTCTACACTTCAATCTACGCTACAAGAGGTAGGATTCTTCATACTTTGGTTTTATTCTTATCCTAAGGGGCTATTTTGTGCACTTCCTTGTGGTTGAACTTAGGAACTGATTTAGGACCGTTTAGGGGCTGTTTTGTGCACTCCCTTGTGGCTGAAAATATGGACTGTTATGTGGCTATATTTTGGACTGAATTTAGGGCTATTTTAGGACTATTTTATTCCTATCCTAAGGGACAGAAATGTGGCTTCAAGGGGCTGTTTATGGGCTACATAGAGGTTGTCCAAATGGCCTATTTTTGGACTATTTTAGTGTCGAAAATGGGACTATTTTTGGGCCATTTCATAGGCTATTTTTAGGCCACTTTGTGGACTATTTTTAGGGCACTTTGCAGACTGTTTTTAGGCCATTTTATGGGCTATATACGGGCTGTTTTATGGTGGTTTATGTGGGCTGTTTTGGTGGTCTAATCTTGGCTTGATTTTGGTATATGGAAGTTTTTATGTAATCCCTTGGAAATTGGGATCATGTAGGCATGCTTTGTGTTTTATATTATGTCTTGCGAATGAAATGTGATATTAGCATGTATTATGTGATAACATATTGATGAAGTGTTGATATATGCTCTAGGATATATTGAATTTGTAATGGAATATGGTGATTATATGCATATGATATAAAGTTTCATGGTATAGATATGTAGAAATTGTTCATTTGACATGCATTGCAATATGGACATGGAATTGGCATCACATTCATGGGCATGAGTCATTAGTGTGGGTGTGTGTATGTGATTGATTGAAAATACCTAACCTCAACTAACCCTTAATTACTCTCCTTTAAATGATACAATGTATGGCCGGGGGAGAATGATTTCTTCCCCTAGGGATGGTGTCAAAAGAAAAGGGCAATGAGACAAGGAAAATGGAATGATGTAGAATGGGATGCGTATGCACAAAAATGCTCCCCAATCGCAAGGAGACTTTTGTGTGTCGTGTGATACTTGGAAGAGTATTCTAAGGTCATATCCACAGGGAAGGAAGTGTGACAAGTTTGAAGTGATTTGGTGAAACACGGAAATGTAAAAATATTTTGTCTTGTGATTTGGTTGGTGAAGTATGAGCTAAAGAGAATGTAATGGGAAAAAAAGTGTTGGCAAGTCCAAGAGGTTACTCCAATGGGTATGTCACCTCAACTCAGCCCACTCCTCCGATTGAGTATGAATGAATGTTTGATTCACGGAAAGCCAGGGATGATATCGGTGAGTAACTAAGCATAAACCGTGACTAAGCCTACGGTTTATCAAAGTCTCATCGAATCATCCACCTTCAATCTGGTCAAAACAAACCATTTGACTCTAAAGGGAGGGTGGAGAAAGAGTTAAAATGGTGTGCCCAAAGAGAGATCCCCCTTGGTCTTGCCAACTAGAAAATCTAGCTATTCATATTTGAAATGAGAATGACTATGTAGTGAAAGTGCATTGTAATGAGATGAAGGTCTAGAGTAACCAAATGCAATAACTCACCAGCTAAGTTTGAAAGAGATGAAAACCCATTTTGAATCAATGAAAAATGAAGAACCAAAGAACATTAATGGTAAAGCATTGAAATGAGTATTAAACTAGGAACCAACATAAATGAACTAGCATTCATAGCATTCAAAGAAGTTCTCAAGATCCTTACAAAACATACCAAGCTAAAACAATAGAGAATACATGAAAAACGTCACTTTCTCTCTCTAGAATCCACTATTCATCTTCTTCTCCCCAGAGCTTCTCTCTCTATATTTCATACAATACAAAATGTAATAATCCATTCCAACCCCTCTTTCTGGAGTAGTAAGTAGCTCCCCTCCCAAAATCGTGCAAGAGAGCATGGCTAACCCTCTAGAGGTGGCAGTCAACCAAAGGGGGTAGGGGCAGCTGGGGCCAGACCCATGTCAGGGCTATTTTTACCCTTCTTTCTCACCCTTCATTAAATGTTGTAGCATGAGGGTTCAAGGGAAAGAGAGGGCACGCTGATCAGTATCCGGGGTGTGTCAGAAAGGTGGTGGAGTCACACTGGTGGGGCCCTCAAAACAGCTGAGCAGATCTGTAGAATTTGGGCACGTCAGGAACGTGGTACTGGTACCGGGTACCGGTACCCCTATTCCAGTAGGTTTTGGGTACCGGTACCATTCTGCTTCTTTATCTGCAACTCTTGATTTCTTTGCTCCCGAGCTATCCTTAACCTATCTTTTCACTTCCCTTCAACCCAAGAGGCGTGGGAGGGTCTTTAAAACAATGATTGTCTCCATTCAACTGCCAGTACAACCACATGGCGTTAAGACTTCAATTGTCATACTTTATATCATTTAAAGCTTAAAAACACACAAAATGAGTTGATTAGCATCTCAGAGTATACAAAGTTGTGTGCTAATCAGTATGCATGGTTAACCAAATACCATTCTTGGTGATTGATATGTGCAATCGTAAAGGTCGAATCGAAGATCCCATTGAGCCACATGTTGCATGGAAAAAACTTGTGTTGGGTAAAACAAGAAGGGGTAGATTTCGCCCTCGGGTGCAAGATCCAGCGACTTAGTTATACACTCCCCTGTGGTGAAATTCTGAAAAAGTGTAGTATGGTATACGGAACTGGCGGTATAAAATCCAAAATTCGTTGCCCAACAAGACACAAAATTTTAACTTATAAGAAAATACTCATTTAATGAGTACCATTCAATAATAATCTGATTTATAAAATGCATGATTTTAAAAATAAAGCGATCATTGGATGTATTTTCGTCAAAGACGGGTCAATTACACATTGGCATTGCATTGTGTTGTGAAATTCGGTGAGGACTTGGGTTTAAGTGCATGAGTGAGTATCATCTCATTTCATGGCATGACATAGTTGCATTCCCACATTGAATGCATATTCTTGTATGAATGGTTGTTAAATGATGTTTGTTGCATATACACATTGCATATGCATCTAAGGTGGGGAGTAGGCCTTGTAGGATATACTCTACTGGGTGTTGGCTCACCCTATATGGGAAAACATTTTAGGTCGGGGAAATACACCGGTGAATGGCTCCAATTTGGACCCTCATGTTTGAAGAAAGCCGAATGTGACCTTATTTTGTGTTAATGTAAAACACTTGTGAAAATTATGTTTTGGGCATGTAATCTTTTGCAAATAATTGTAATAAAACTTGTATGGACTATAACCTTGCATATTTTGATAGAAGTATGAATGATTGGACCCGGTGTGGCCAATGTTTACTTATAAATGGACCCGGTATGGTCAATGTGTTATATTGGGCCTCAGATGGGTCATGTGAAGATGTATTACACAGGTTGCGTTTTGGGTAGAATTCCCCGTACAAAGGAGACTGCCCAATTTTTGTTAAATTATGGACCCCGATAAATGGGGCATAACGGTGCGATATCGAGTTTCTCGGTATCTACGAGTACTCCACAGGTTGATGAGTAATTGACTGACCCCCAGATTTTTGGGGTGTCACAGTAACATACATTAGTTGTAACACTATTCCATATATTTTCAAAAAAACTCATATGTGTGTGTGCAAGGATTCCTTTATTTTGAAAATCACTTAAGAAATATCACCACCCTTCACTGAAAATCACTTAAGAAATTATGTGATGAGATGTTCCGTACAAATGCAATGTAATGAAACATTGCTTACCAATGTCATGTCTCATATGTAATGAATGTTACATGGACAATTAAAAACACATATCCCAACATATGTCATGACAATATATGTTTAAAACACATAACTCCCACATATCATCATGAAGCTAATATATTAGCAACATATTCATTCAACAAGATCTAAGCATGCTATACCTAGTCATGTAACACATACTTAACTTTCACTAGGCATTTAGCAAAAACACCTTCAAGGCAACAACCATGTTATCACATAATCATGTCAATAATCCATTTCATTCACAAGACACAATATTAAAATATAGGGGCCCACACAATATCAAGCTCCAAGTGATTTCACAAGGAACTTCCACACACCAATTTCAAGATAGAATTTGGTCAAATTATTTCTATACCCATTTCCTTATTCCCATGACTATAAGCAAGTTATAATACGTTATTCCCTATACCCACCCATTCCATATGGACCTATGAGTAGAAATAATCCAAAGTAAGAGAAACCCTATCTCTTGTAGTGTAGATTGAAGTGTAGAAACTTCAAGAACACCAAAGCCAACTCCAAAACCTTGATTTTCCAAATCTCCTCTTTTGTATCTTTGGTGAAATCCCTCATTCTTGGAGTGGTTACGTAGCCCTTGTCGCGGTGATCGACTTTAACTCTTGGTCCGAGTCAATCTGAGTGACGGAACTTCGAAGATCAGAGATAGGAAGCTTGAAGAACTATCTTTTCTCTCTTCTTTCTCTTGAGCTGCAGAACAAGGATGAATAATGGAGATATTTCTCCAAAAAAATCTGATTTAAGACACTATTTATAATTTTAATTGCGCAGTCCATGTCGCACCGCATATTTCCCAGTTCCGGGTCCGTTTTTTGTCCCAAAATGATTCATTACATCCTGGTTTAAGTTCAAATAAATTTTATTTGAAATTTTATCCAATTTTAAGGAAATTTCATAATTTTCATTTTTGGGGACCTTTATGAGGTCAATCGTCACCTAGTCACCTCGAACGACGTGCAAAAATTTAACTATCTCAGAATTCGATAATATTCGACAGGGTGACTAGATTTCGCGATACGAATCCAACGGCGAAGTTCGTTATGTCATACGAGCTCCATAGAACACGTATTTTAATTCCGCATTATAAATGAAAAATGACCATTTTGCCTTTCTTGGAAATATTTCAGATTTTCCAGAGTTTTACATACTCTAAATACATGACTCCTATACAATTAACCTATGTACACTATTATAAAATCAATCCTTTATTTAAAGAAATACAACTCAAACAATCACCAATGAGCATAACCTTCAAATTTTAAGCCCTTGACCAGTGGCACTACAAAACCTTAAAATTACGTGCTAGCACAACCAAGTTGCGCTAAAAGTAGTATTCCTAATGTTGACAACCCAATCTTTTTTTTCTTTTCTTTTTTTATTAGCTATTCCCCAAGACAATCATGCTCAAAATTTTAACTTACGACATAATTAAACTCAAAAACATATAATAAATCATCCACAATAATAATCAACTTTGAGCGTAGAGAGAGATGAAACTGAAAGCTGAGTAGAGATAAGAGAATGGATATAAACACTTTTTATACCAAATAATGCCTACAAATTCATGTGTTTCATTACAAATACAATGGATGCTCTGCAAAAGTCTTTTCTAATGGCAACACAATCCACTTCACATTGAGAAAATTACCATAATCTGCAAAAATCAAACAACATATCAAGGTCCACCCCAAGCATAATGCATACCCAAAACATTCAATTCCCATAACCAAAATCAAGGAAAGTCCAACCCAAAACCACAAAATCCAACATACCTTGTACTCCATTCATAGAGAAAAATACAAACGAACTTAAAAAGAAGTCACCAATTATACCTGGATGGGTGCATTTCTTTTCCACTGAGTCCAACAAATCCTTCAGTTCCTCTTGTTCTAAGAGATTGTTGCTTCTATACATACTTCATCATATTTGAGGTTTTGACACCAACCTTTTGATATTTGTCATTGCTTTGATCAATAAAAGAGAACCCGCCCAATTTAAATGGTAAGTAGAAGACAAAGCTACCAATTGATACAAATATTTTTTTTCTCAACCAATGTAAGATCATTTCTTTAAGCAAATGTCATGTTTTCTTTTGATATTTTCAAACTCATAGCATTCCTTACCAAAAAATCCAACACCCATAAAAGTCATAACCACAACATGCATAAACATTATTTTCTAATTCAAAAATACAATTACTAAATCTCAACTACAAACCTAGCTTCATAGCACATACCAGATATAAGTTTAGAACATATCTCAAATTTTAGACCTAAATATCAATAGTCCTTCGGCTTCTTGCTTCAAAGTAAATAAAAAATTGCTTCCAAATCCAACCCGCAACTAAGGAATTGCTTCCAAGTAATTAGGAATTTTCAAGTAATAACAGAAAAGTAGTACATAAGGGAACAAAATAAAATTTTGGATACTCAAAATTACCAATGAAAATAACAGTAGCATGAGTTTGATGATGGCACTGAAATCTATTGAGAAACTAAGGAAACAAAATCACCCAAAGCCCAAAAAAATTCAAAAATCACCAATTCACATGTTTCCATTGAATTGACGATGGCGTGGCATAGTGAAGTTCAAGATTTTATCTTTAAATCGTAAAACTTGGGAAATTTTGAATTTTTTTCCAAAAAGGGCAAAATGGTTATTTTGTCACTATAATACAAAATTGAAATACGTGTTCTATAGACCTCTTATGAAACAATGGACTTCACCGTTGGATTCATATCGCGAATTCTAGTCACTCAGATGAATTTCATCGAATTCCGAGATAGTTGGATGTTTTTGCACATCGTTCAAGGTGACTAGGTGGCGGATGACCTCACAAAGGTCCTCAATAATAATTATTCTAAAATTTAAGTATAATTGGATAAAATTTCAAATATGATTAATTTGAACTTAACCCGAAATGTAATAAATTATTTCGGGGCGAAAACGGACCAGAAGAGGCGAGAGGTGTGTGGCGCGATTAGAGCCAAGTATTTAAAATTATAAATAGGGTCTTAAATGGGATATTTCAGAAGAAATATCCTATTGTTCAACCCCTTTGGCCGGACATAGAGAGAGAAGAGAGAGAATAGAAAAAAGAGAAAAAAAATTATCTTCAAGGCTTATTTCTTCGATTTTCAGAGTTCTATCGGTCGGAATTCGTCGAACCAAGAGTTAAAATTCATCTCCTCGATGAGGGCTATGCATACGTACCAAGAACAAGGGATTTCACCAAATATTTAAAGGGAAGATTTTAGAGAAATCAAGTCTTGGTGGGTAAGTGAGTGATGTTGTCAATCCTGGACAGTAAGTGAGTTTCTTATTCATTTCATAAGCTACGATTATTTAATAATTATGGAATTTTTAGGTTATGATATAGACTTAAAAAGGGTTTTTTTTGTTTTTGTTTCAAGTAAAATGGAGATAAATACGATTTTTGGTGATTTTTGAAAGTTAGCCCCAGCCTATAAAAACTGATCTGAAAAATCTGGACAGCATGTAGTTTCGTAATTGGTTTTATGAGTTAAAATTCGTTTATGAATCTTAAACTTTGAGGGTTTGAAATAGATTCATAAAGGGTTATTTTAGATTTGGTCTCATGCCAAAATGATGAAAACTCGATTTTTGGTAAATTTCTAAAGATGATTATGACCTGCTGGAACCTGGAAATTATGTAACTTACACTTAGTTTAGGAGTTACTTGGAACAGGTATTTAGTGTTCAAAAATAGTGATTTTTGGTGAAAGATAATTCCTATGAGTCTATATTCATCTCCCACATATTTTTTAGAATTGGATTTTAATAACTAGAGTTAGAATTGTTTTAACTCCTGAAGGTTACCTGCAGAATGTTCAAAGATGCTAAACACCTACGCTTAGTTAGAAAAGAACCCTACATGTGACATTAAAACTGAACAAGAGAGGAAGGGTTCTTGAGGCTTTCTACACTCATATTACACTTCTATTAAGGTAGGGTTTCTCCTACTTGAGTTTATTTCTTACCTAAGATGTATTATGGCATGGGTATGGAATTTGGCCTAGACCAATTTCTAGTTTAAGATTGGTATATGGAAGTTACCTATATAATTTTCTTGAGACTTGGTATTATGTGAAAATGTTGACTAGAAATCACTTAATGTGATTTCTTGGGCTTTGTGGTGACATGGAATGTGTTATGTGATTACATGACTTGAGTGTCTTGAAGGTGTTTGATTAAATGCCTAGGTGAATATTAAGTATGTTTTGCATGGTCAATGTATATCTATACTTGTGTTATATTTTGCCTTTGTGATTAAGTGTGTTATTGGCATAGATTATGTAATAGCATGCTTGTCAATTATGTTGAATATAAATGTTAATACATGCTAGATGATGTTTTGACATTGTGATGAAATTATGGAGACTATATGCACATGATATAATTGTCCATGATACATGTTGATATGTTGTTTAATTAGGCATGACTTTAGTATCACATTCATGGGCATAAGTCATGAGTGTGGGTGTGTGGTATGCATGGTTAATCAAACACCTTGTTTGGTGGTTGGCATGTGGGCTCGAGAAAAAGTTGATCGAATATCCCCTTTGAGTCGCATGATTGCATTGAAAAACTTGTGTCAGGTATAGCAACCCTCGGGTGCAAAACTTGGTCACATGGTTCGGGCACTTCCCAGTGGTGAAATTTCAAAAAAGTGCTGGTGTTTACGGAACCGGTGGTTGAGATACCAAAATCCGTTGCCCAACAAGACACACGATTTTGATTTATAAAAACACTCACTTAATGAGTACCATCCAATAATGATCTGATTTGTAAAACGCATGATTTTTATTCAAAGCGATCATTGGATGTATTTTCGTCGAAGACGGGTCACTACACATTGGCATTGCATTGTGTTGTGGAAGTCGACGAGGACTGGGGTTTACGTGCATGAGTGAGTATCATCTCATTACATGACATGACATGGTTGCATTCAAACATTGAATGCATATTCTTGTATGGAATGATAGTTAAATATTGTTTGTTGCATATGCATCTAGGGTGGGGAGTAGCCCTTGTAGGATATACTCTACTGGGCGTTGACTCACCCTATATGGGAAAACATTTCAAGTACGGGTTATACGCCGATGGACGGCACTCACTCGAGCACTTAAGGAAGAAAAGCCGACTTGTGGCTTTCAATCCATTTCTTTTGTAAAATTAGACTTGTAATTAAATTTTGGCATGCAATGTGTAAAGGAATTGTAACAGAGTTTATATGGACTGTTTAAATATAACTGTACATATTTTATATGAGTATGGATAAATGGACCCGGTGTGGTCTATATTTACTCATAAATGGACTCGGTGTGGTCATAGTTGAATATTGGACCTCGGATGAGTCTTGTTATTATATGATGTACAGGTTGTGTTTTGAGTAAAGCTTCTTGTACAAAGGAGACTCTGCCCAATTTTTGTTCAATTATGGACCCCGATAAGAGGGGCATAACGGCACGATGTCGAGTTATTCGGCATCCACGGGTATTCCGCTGGTTGATGGGTAATCAACGGACACCCGAATTTTGGGTGTCACATAAATAAAATCGTTAAGTTCACAATTTAAAAATCTTTTTTGCCTTCATAGTATAAACTATTTCCAAAATCACCACCCACCATGAACATCACCATCCTCCCCCTCCCCCCTATCGCCACATGCTAGAAGATTGCTAAATTCCAAAGTTTCATGTGCAATAAAAAAAAAGAAAAGGATTGAAAGAACCATAAAAAGAAAACAAACTCAATATTAGTCATTTAGCTTCTATATATACAGTACAATAAAAACAAATAATAAAATGTGAAGGCAAGAGCTTTGCCATTGTTTTGATTCCAAGAAGTGCAGTAATTATATAATGCATTGAAACACAAAGACAGTCTAAATAAATAAGATACTTGATTACTTATGAGTGCTTATTAGGTGAACCTCCTATGTATTTTGCACATTGATCTACTTTGATGAACTAAAAAATTCAATTAGCTTAGCATAGAAGAACCAAGATACTCAACTATGAGTGCACAAATGCAGGAGTAACAATAAAGGCTTTGCTCTTGAAAACCCCAAAAGAGTCACAGTTAGTTTAACATATTCCAAATTGGCATAAACAAAGGATGAACAAGCCCTGCAAGTGAAACACCAATTCCCAACCGAAGAAATGGATTGTAGATCCTCTCAACTAAGAAGTAATAATTAGACATCTTGAAAAACATGAATTAGAGTAATAGTAATGACTATAAAATCCGGAGTTTGGATATTAGGCATTTTAATGACATGGTGAGTCATCAAATTCGACCACTCCTTATTTCTATCCAAGCAAAATCAAATCAAAATCTATCAATTTTAAGAAATTATTACAACTTATGGTCATACCTCACTTTGTCTTTCTCATCAGATTTTCAAAGTTGTCGATCACTATTAGATGTGTTTTCTTCACTATAGTAACATACAAAATCTAAATATAAGATTTATGAAACTCTAAACAAATTCACAATTCAAGAAAAATGCCCACTTTCATCAAGGCCGACTTAAAAATGCCAACTTTCCTCTTCAATTGTTGAGGTATTAATAAAAAAGAACACAAGTGGGGTCGTTGATTTGTCAGTTAGAGGATCATACTCACATCCATACATATACAAAATGCTCAAACACTTCACATCCATTTTATCGAACACCTTACTTGTAAATTGTCAAACGCTTTACATGCATATCATCAAACACCTTACATGCATTTTATAAAATTAATATTCATGTAATTTCAAAAATAAAGTGGATACAAGGTGGTTTGAGGGGGGGGGGGAAAGAGATTAAAAACCCTAGAAATATTAATTCAAGAAATTAACACCCAACATTCACTCAAAAACACTAAAAAGAATATATATATATATATATATAAAAAGAATATATTACAACCCCATTTAACATCCAAATTAAACACCCAATTTGATCACCCTAAAATACATTCAATTTATAATTTCAAAAAAATATCATCATAAAAAAATCAAATTTTAATTTCATGTACTCAATTTCATCAAAAATCCCAATTTGTGTGTAGATGTGTGTGATTGTGTGTGTGTATGTGTGTGTTGTTGTGTGTACAATGCCATGGCTTACCAAATTCGTATATATATTCCAGAATAAACGCCCATAACAAAACAATATATCAACTAAATCATAACACAGACACGTAGAGACTTTAGAAATTACCTCAGGTTTGTGAAAAAACCAAGCTCACCAGTGACGAGGTTTTACTCTCTTCTTCAACATATCATTTGCATTCCCATGCAACTCCGACGGCCCCAAATCTAGCGTAATAATAACGAAATTAAAAATTATAAAATTCATCAAAAAAAGAAAAGGAATTGAACTCAAAATGAACCTAATTGAGTGTGTTGTAGGTATTGGGTGTACGTGTAGCGTGTGACGCCCCTGAAACCGGGGGTCCTTTGTCAACTCATGATCACATATCAACCCACGAAAATATATGTGAATGTCGAATAACTAGACACCACATTACAACATCCCATTCACCAGGATCATAACCAACACAAAGTCTAGATAGAGTCTCTCTTGTACCGGGGCACTCCCAAACGAATAACCTGTATACAATTCAACCACTTGACACTTCTAAGGTCCAAAATACATCACTTTACCCCTTAATATTACACCATTTACCTACTTGAAGCAAAAGGACTCAAGGCCTAGAGGCTTAACAAAAGAATTTTGATTTTCTGAAAATTTAAGGGGACCTTTCCAGTATAAAAGCAAAGTTCTACTGGTAGAAAAACTCACTAGAATACTTTTATCGGTAGGAAAGCAACGTTCTACCAGTAGAAGTGTCCACTGGAATTCTTCTACCGATAGACACTTGACGTTCTACTAATAAAAGTGCCTACTGTAATTTTTCTACTGGTAGGTACTCAACGTTCTACCGATAGAAGTGCCCAATTTTTTCCCCGATTCCATCTTTTTCCAATTCCAATCTCATACAATAATGACCCAACCTCATATAACCTACAATTTTACACAAAACATAGTTCACATGAGTTCTTTTTACAATTCTTTACACAATATTGCATGTCCAAAAACTAAATTATATATTTGTTTTTCAAAATGCAATTTAAAGTCACATATCGATTTTTCTTCATCAATGAGGGCCATAGTGAGAGCCATCCACCGGTGCT
>CM042184.1:28249791-28260982 GCA_023539305.1 Ilex asprella | reverse complement strand
GAGTCATCGGCATCGCAAGCTTGGAGAACCCTTCCACAAACCTACGATAATAGCCGGCTAACCCCAAGAAACTCTGTACTTCCGTTACGTTCTTCGGTGGTTCCCATTTCGTCACAGCCTCAATCTTTGCGGGATCAACAGCTACTCCTTGCTCGGACACAACATGGCCAAGGAACTTCACTTCCTTCATCCAAAACTCACACTTGCTCATCTTCGCATATAACTTATGTTCTCTCAATGTTTGTAGCACCATAGAGAGATGACGAGCATGTTCCTCTTGAGTATGTGAGTAAATCAATATGGCATCAATAAATACAATGAAAAATTGATCGAGGTAAGGCCGGAAGACTCTGTGCATCAAATCTGTGAAGGCTGCTGGCATATTAGTCAGTCCGAACGGCATCACCATATACTCGAAATGACCATACGGAAAGCAGTCTTAGAAATATCCTCCTCCCTGATTTGCAATTGATGGTACCCTGTGCGAAGGTCAATCTTGGTATAGTACTTCGAACCTTTCAATTGATCAAATAAGTCATCGATTCTTGGCAAAGGGTATTTATTCTTCACGGTAACCCGATTCAACCTCCGATAATCCGTGCACAACCGTAGAGTCTCATCCGTTTTCTTCACAAAGAGGACCGGGGCTCCCCAAGGTAAAGTGTTTAGACGGATAAACCCAATCGCCAACAAGTGATCCAACTACTTCCTTAGCTCCTTCAACTCCAAAGATGCCACTCGGTAGGGAGCAATGGATATGGGTTCGGTTCCCGAATAGAGATCAATCTTGAACTCAATTTCCCTATGTGGTGGTAACCCGGGTAATTCCTCTGGGAAGACATCCGAAAAATCCAATACTATCAACACCACGTCCGCATGAGGTTTATCCCGATCATCTCCCATCAAACTAGCTAAGAAACTCAATTGAATTCCCGCCTTGGCTTTCAGAAATCTCCTACCTGTATTAGGAAATGAATGGGAGGAACTTCGGTCATTGATAAAATTGAAGACTACCCCCCTGGTGACTGAAATGTAATCCGCTTGCGAAAACAATCCATCACCGCCCAGAAAGCGGACAACAAGTCCATCCCGAATATAACGTCATACCCCTTCATATCTAGAGTAACCAAATCCATAATCAATTCGTGCTCACCAATACGAAGTACACAACCCTTGTAAACTCGGCTGGTACCCAGCTGCTCTCCCGTAGGCAAGTTAATATTCAATGCATTTTCTAGCTTCTCGAAACCCAATCCCAAGTTACTAGCATAGGCAGTGCGTATGAATGAATGGGTAGCTCCGGGGTCAAATAAGATTCGGGCCCAAGAATTATAAATAAGAACGATACCTTCCACAACGGTATTGGCAATGTCCACCTCTGGCTGAGTCAGAGCAAATACTCGCCCTTGGTTGGCGCCACCGGGGGCTTGAACTTGTATCGGTCGCTGCGGTGCAGGCCTCTGTGGTGGTGGTTGGGCTGCTGGTACCTGTTTGGCGGTCTGGATAGGCCCCTGGGGTGGAACAACTGGGCAATGCATCCGAATATGTCCCACACCTCCGTATGCAAAGAAGGATCGTGGGGGAATACCGGCTCTAGTCTAAGTGTCTCCCTCTCCTCGGGTTGTTAAAAGTCGCTGTCCAACTGTCTGGTCTGGGCGACGGTATGGTGTCGGTCTCTGTGCCCTACTAGTGCTAGCACCCGTCCGGATCAGACCTCCCCTCATAAGGCTCTGTCGTCGCTGAGTATCCTCTATGTCTCTCTCCACAAGTGCGGCTCTGTCAACAATATCCCCATAATCCCGAATCTTGAGAGCCACCAACTTCTCTCGAATGAAGGGCCTCAATTCCTGCTCAAAGCGCTTGGCCTTGTTGGCCTCAGTGGATATAAACTTCGTAGCATAACGGGATAGCTCCTCAAACCTTCTCTCGTACTCGGCCACAATCAGTCTACCTTGTCGTAAGGCAAGAAAATCGGTCTTCATTCTGTCTCTGACTGATTCTGGAAAGTACTTGTCTTGGAAGACTTGATCAAACTCCTCCCAAGTGAGAGCATCTGTATTCCTTCTTCTTTTCATGGATTCCCACTAATAATTGGCTTCCCCCTCGAACAAGTAGGTAGCTAAGCCAACCCATAAATCCTCGGCTATCCCCATGCCTTCATAAATCTTCTTCACTTGGCGGATCCATTTATCCGCATCCAAAGGGTTAGAGTTCCCTTGGAAAGTAGGTGGGTGTTGGCGTAGAAATTCTCAAAGGACTACCATCCTCCTATTCTCATTCCTGTTGCCCGGTACTTGGACTAGTGGATGACCTCCACCATGGTGGTGGTGATTGTTGTTGTTCCCATTCTGGTGTTGCACCAGAGTGGTGAGCTCCCTTAAGCACTGATAGATGCCATTCATGGCATCGGGAGGCGGTGGTGGTGGTGGATTTGCTTGGCCTCCACGACCACGCCCACGTCCACGTCCTCGTACATATCAAATCACAATTTAGTTCTTTGATGTACAAGACATCCTAATGGTTGATTTAAACCAAAGTATAAGACCTGTGATCAACAATCTTAATCAGCCTAATCCTATTTCCCTAGTGGTAATCCAAAACCTACAGCTCCCATGTAAGACCTAAAGCCTAGGCTCTGATACCAAAGTCTGTAACACCTCAAAATATACCCCGGATGGCATTACACTCAATAACCCTTCATATCATGAGAGCATTAAGATAAACCATCAATAAAAAGACTTCCTAACAGTATCCCATAACATTTACATCAATATCCCAAAAGAATATGCCATATTTGGCCTTTACATTCCCAATGAAAATTTACTATTATAGCACAGCGGAAATTACAAAAGAAATCAAAACTATATAGTGTTTCCAAAATAGTATTCTAGTCTAGAACAAAAAGTAAAAGACATCTCTAGATGTCCCACTCGGGATCCAGGTATCCCTCTAGTGAAGCCTCCCCAAGGTACGGCTCGTTAGCACCGAGTACATCTTCTGGCCTGACATCTAAAAAAGGTTCAACTGTAGGGGGTGAGCACGAAGCTCTGTAGAAAAATTCTCCCAAATCCATACAAGGTTTAGAAAAGCAGATAAAACGGTCGATCTCATTTTTTAACATAACATAGATGCATAATTTGGAATAAAGCAGTGTTACAGAATCTACAAATCATATTGGAAATTTTGTATGTCATGTCACATTATGAGATGAGACTTACACATGCGACGCAACCCGAGCATTCACCGACTCCCATAACAAATGCAATGTCATGTGTAAAAATCTGGGCACTTCAAGCCCCGGCCATTGATGTTATACATCCAATGACCATTATAATTTTCCAGGTCTTTCTTGGGGTGGGTATTTATAGACTTACAACAACAGACACCCAACCGACACAACATTTATGGACTTCCACTAATGGCCCCGGGTACGCCGACACACTTTATGGACTCGATACCAACAGTGTGTATCCAAAATCACTGAGTCTTGCACCCGAGCGATAGTCTAGCTCTTCTTACTAACTCTAACCCTATTTTCAATGCAACCCATGCGACTCAGTCGTACCTTAGTCCAATTTTCCTGAGCCCACGCATCATCCACCAAGAGTGGTGTTTGATCAAACCATGCATACACCCACACTAATGTCACAGGCCCACGAATGCGATGTTTCTCATGCATATGCAAATGTAATGTACAAATACATTTCCAATATCAAGTGTAATATGTCATGAGCACATTATGAACAATATTTCATCTCAACCAACATTATCAATTGTCAATTATATTATAAGCATATAATCACAATTTACAATATTATCAAAACATGTTACATCAATTTCATTCAAAAAACATGCTCATATCATTCAAGGCATTTCATCAAACATCTACATGGCACTAAATCATGTAACCGCGTAATATGCTAAAATCATCACATTTATCAAGAAATCACAAACAAGTAAAGAAACCCAATTCATGTTAAAATTGATTTTAACCATTCTTATACCCATTTTTCATATTTCAACTACCATAGGTATGTGTCATACATGAAATTATATCTCTAACACCCTACCCATTTCATATTTCAACCCTAGGTTGGAAATAAACCTAATTAGAAAAGGAACCCTACCTCTTGAAGTGTAATTCAAGAGGTAGAAAAACTCACAAGAACCAAAATCAAGATTTAACCATTGATTTCCAAAAATCCTGTCTTTTGGACTTCGTCAAAAGCTTCAATTGTTGGTATGGTTTTGTAGCCCACATCGTGTAGAACAATCTTTGTTCTTAGCCTAAGGTGATTCAACGAACAGAGAGTCGTAGATCGTAGAGAGAAGTTGAAAAAAACTTGATTTTTTCTCTCCTCTTACCTATCTCTTTCAAAAAAAAAACTGATGGGTAATGGGGAGAAAATTGGATTTTTCTCCCCTATTTATACCCCTTGAATGCTTGGCCCTCATTGTCCCACACATTCGCCTTTCTCGGGTTTGATTTTTTTTGAATTAATTAAATCTCATCCCGGTTCAAGTTTAATATATCTTTATTTGAACTAACTTCAAATTATTACTCACTTTATGTAATTAAATTCTCGATCACGTTTATTTTGGTCACGTGACACCTAATTGCCTTGTAAAACGTGAAAAAATTAGATTGTCTCAGAATTCAACAAAAATTGAATGAATTATTAAATTTTACGAGACAAATCAATAGTGAGATCCGTTTCGTCATCCGAGTTCTAGAAAATTTTGAGTTTTCAACTAGTACCATAGTGTGTAATTACCGTTTTTGCCCTTTTTCATAAAAAAATTAATTTTCCCCGAGTTTTACATAGCGTGTGTGTAAGGTTCATCTCTGTCACTGCCCATGGCAAAGCTTGCAAGTGCAAGGTTCATCTTTGTTCCTTGTCAAAGTAAACTTGGTTCCTTCAAGCAATGTGGGTACGTAGTAAACTAGAAAACAAAATAATGAAAATTGTAGGTAAGACCAAAACAAAAGATTATCACATGAGAACACATTTTAAAAAAAAGCTTTAGCTATCAACATCACAAAAACATACACCACATGAAACTCATCCACTAATTCCTATATTAAAACAAAATCAAATGAGTTGGAAAAAAATAATATACGTAAAAGTAAATTTATAAAATAATATCAGTTCAAAGACTAAAACATCAGAGTTCTCAATTTATTTAGCAAAGGGATGATCTTCTGATTCTCTAGCATTACAGGCTGAGCTAGCTCCCACTATGAAAGGGAATAAGAGTCAAACTCTCTCATCCATACTATTCAAGCTGAAGGTCATTAAATTATTCCTTGATTTGAGATAGCTTGAACTAGATTGCAAATGTAAAAATTAATAAGAAATTATTTAACTTGAGCATTATGATTTGTTATAAACTTATACCAAAACTAACACATGTCTAACCCATATCAAAACTAAACATGTCTAACCCATATAAATCCATTAACTTTCTCTTACAACACAACTAAACAACAATTAACATTTAATTAAAACTTAAATAATGCATACCTTTAAAAAATTTAAAGAAAGTAATGGTTTCTGACCAAAGTCATCAATGAATTTTGGGTTTTGTGTGTAAGGTTTGTAGTGGTTGCTATGATTTTTCACAGCTCTTTGAGAAAATTCATAAAACACGTGGTGGCGTCAAAAATTTGTCACAAAGATTTTTCGGCTATCCAACCGATGGCACCATTAGTTTTTCACAAAGAAAAGTCAAAAATCCAGTTATTCTTTACCTACCTAACTAGTGGGTGGGGCTGGTGAGAGAGAGATGAAGACAAAGAAAAGGAGAGAAAGATAGAAGAAAGGGAGTAATTGTGGAGAACTTGGATCTAGGATAAGGGAGAGAGAAACAGAGAGGTGATGATAGAGAGAGATGAAGATAGAGAGAGATGAAGGTGGAGAGAGTGAGTCAAAAAACGAAAACCTGGATATAGACGGGGCCTTCATTGGTGGATCTAGCGAATGTGTAGAGGGTATGCAACTATGCTTGTGTCTATGTGTCTGTGTGATCTACTTTGTGTGTGTGTGTGTGTGCGTGTGAGTAGTGAGGAAGAGAGAGAGAGATGGAAACAAAGGGGGAGAGAAATAGAGGTACTTTGGCCATAACAGAGGAGTAATCAAGGAAAGAGAAGGAGAAATGGGATCTAGCCGCCTAGGTCTTCTTCCGACAGAGGAGCAAGAGGTGGGAGGTGAGAAAGTGAGAGAATAAGAGAGTGGTGTGGTGGGTATTAACTGTTGATGGGAGTTATGCGTGCTAGACGTGCAGTGAGTTTGGGCAAGATTTGGGTTTTAGATGAAATGGATTGTGAGCCATTGAATTTAATTAAATGGATTTAAATAAAATCAAAATTTTGTATCAAAATTTCAATTAAATTCTAGACATTTTGCTAGTTTTAAATTGAGAGTTTGATGGGCCAAGTCCAAGGGCCCAACTCAGATTATAAGCCCAGCTTGAATAAAGAGTCCAACTAGATGAAATCCAATGGGTCCAACCTAAAAGAGGTCCACGCCCAGTCAGGCTTCTTAGGGTTCAATGAGCTACATCATTAAGGAGTAGGCAAGGTCATCCCAAGAGCCTTATCCATGCCACCTTTAAAAAAGTCAACCACCACGTCATCCTTTGACCTGATCTTAAAGGGAGCTCCGTAACCACCTCAAACGTTGAGAAGATATCACCATATTAATCTAATTAGCTACTTAGTAACTGAAAAGGCACCTCAGTCTGTTAAGAGGCACTATAAATTGTAAGTCTCGTCTATACTTGGGGGGCATCGAACACATTTGTTATCACTCTCATCTCTCTCTTATTGCTTGTTCCTCTATTACTCTCTCTTGATCTTCTTACACTCCTCGAAGTAATAAAATACCAGGCCATCCTAGCCCTTTATAGTGGAGTAGGTCACATCAACCAAACCACTCTATATCTTTGTCTTGCTTGTGTTACTCTCTTTTTACTTAATTACTGCATTAATCATCAATTACTCGACAAGTGGTGCATAAAACTAATTTGTGCACCATTAGTTTGGCGCGGGTCTGTGGGAACGATTAAGTTTCTACCCAAGCACCTTAGTTATAGTACCTATGGCCATCACCACTAGATCTATGAATCAGCCCGAAGATAATCCACCACGTGAGGAGAAGACTGCCTCTCCACCAACTAATCATGTCCCAAATGCATATTAGATGTTGGAAACAATGCAACAAGTGGTAACTCATAATCAATAGATCTTGTAACTAATGCTCGCTAGACAACAAGGAGGAGCACAGCCCACGGGACATCAAGCCAAAGGAGCTCTACGCCTTAGGCATCAAGGAGCTCCACACTTGGGCACCCGATACGGGGGAGCCCCTCATCAGAACCATAAGGCAACTCCACCTCCTTCTCCAACTCCCACTTCCCATGGTGAAGACCTTCGTTTCTAAGAGGATGAGGGCAAAAATCAAAGTGTAGACTACGGGAGCCATTTTCATGACAACTCCAAAGAAGCCTGCAATAACTAGGACAAAAAAAATCAAATAAGTATATAATCAACTAGGCGACGTCTTCAATGCCATGAAGGTGCCAGTACCAAAGACTGTGGATTACCTCTTAAGGTGAACTGACACACCCTTTGTGCCGATGTGGAAAACTACCCCCTTTCCCAGAAATTCAGAATGTCATCCGTAGAAACCTTTGACAACACAAAAGACCAACTTGATCACCTTGAAACCTACAAGTCCTTAATGTTATTGCACAATGTTCTTGATGAAATCATGTGTAGGGCATTCCCGACTACTTTGAAGAGATCTTCCCGACAGTGATTTGCCAAGCTCATCCCAACCTCCATTGGCTCCTTTGTCAAACTAAGCAGGTGCTTTGTGTCACACTTCATTGGAGGACATCACTATCAGAAGCCTATCACCCATCTGCTCAGCATAAATCAAGAACAAGATGAGAGCCTACTAAATTACCTCACTCGTTTTAACGAGGAGGCTCTCTAGATTTAAGAACTCGATAACAAGGTCACCATAACCACCTTTCTAAGAGGCCTCTGATCATCTAACTTCCTCTTCTCAATGATGAAACGACCACTAAGGAGCATACCAGAACAGTTGGCAAAAGCCAAGAAATATATGGTTCATGTTGATTTTTGTAAAGCACAGGCTTTAGGGGAGTTTGAAAAGGGATGAGATTTGGGCATAGTGCAATTGGTAACTATTGAGGAGACAGAAGTAGATAGGGTGCACACATTCCCTTTAGTCCTTCAGCTGAATAAACCATAGCCTTTGCACTGTGTGTAAAGTAAACCGAAAATCAAATGTGTGCACTTTTTTATGCTTGTAAAATTGAAATCTTGATCTAGCATTCTCAAAAAAGTTCTTCTTTAGGTGTATCTTTGATCCGTCTAGGTCAACCTGGAATACTGTATGGTGGTTTATGAGATGCAAGAACCAATGAAATATTCCTTTTACGACTTGAATGTTATTGTGAAAATTTAGAATCCTGCATGAGAATTTTTAGTAACAGTTATATCTTCTCCTAATTTTCCAGGTGGATATGAGAGCTCGAATCCATGGAAATAAAGGCTACTAACATGTGGAGAACTGCTTCACAAATTCTGGATCCAATCACACATAGGTTATTTTGACCCACACCTAATGCATTTTACGTCTGGATTCAATTGCAGGCCAAATGTGCAGGCACTTTTCTGGGTGGGACTTTTCTACATTTATCTTTCTAACCAAATTAATGTTGCATCTAGTTTTTTATCACCAATTCTGGATTTTGTACTTCTCTCATATTGTTTGGAAAAGAGATATTATCCCAAAGAACAAAGAATTCAGATTGTTGATATGGTTTTGTTACCATGTTGTTGTTGCCCCAACACCATGTCAATTACCATTATGCAGATTTTTGCTGTACAACCTTCACTATTGGTCTGATTAGCTTGTACACGCCATTGCTATTGTTTGGGGATGCAGCTTAGTTGAAAGGTTGATTGCTCAGAGTTTTGCTGACTACCTTCGCTCGTATGAATCTATGAAACTGTTGAAAGTGTGAATGTTGATAGACCATTGCCTTACAATTGCTTCAAAGTTCAATTTTGTTGGACATGTTGATAATATGTACTAAATGTTGTGCTGGTCTCTCTAGAAGTTGGCTAATGTAGAGTTCTTGTATTTGGCCCTCTGGTTTGAATAGAACATGAGAATCTTACGAAAATGCGGGGAAGGAAGGCACTAGTCTATACAAATTTGGGGGGTCATTATATTGAGGGGGGAAAAATTATTGTTCAGGGCTCCCAAAAGTCATAACATAATGTTATACAAATTGTGCATATTTGGTATCTTTAAGGGCCAGTTCAATGGAGGTGGAGATAGAGATCAGCTGTAAATCCAAACAAGTGAATTTAAAACTTGGCAACGCTTTTGAGGGTAGACGATGAGGGAGATATCCTCATAAATTCCTTAGTCTCATCCATCATTCAAGGTCGCAATATTGACCATTGACTCAGAGGGTTTTAAGACACAACTGTCGCGGTATGGTGTCGGACAATACGACTGAAAAGTAAATGTTAAACATGATGATAACGAGAGATTCAAGTCATATTGTGGTGTCACCGAATGGTTTCAGTCGATTTGGTGATGATAATTTGGTGACTAGAGATTGATTTAGATACAATTAAGGCCAAATTATGCGAGACTCGAGTTTTATATATATTATTACACGGTATCGACTTGTAGATTTCAGGTCCATGGTTTATCCACCTATATATGGATTGTCATCTAAAATGGAGTAATACTCATTGAAAGTTATTTGGGAATGGATTTTGGGAATGAATCCAAATCCAGTAAATTTATCATAATTTGTTTAATGGTTTTCATGACCCCTGAGGAATTTATGTAACTAAAGCAGAGAATATAAAGTGCTATGTCCCAATTCCGTTAAAAAATTTGAGAGCTTAATTGAGATAAATTTTAGTGTAGGGGCTGAATTGAAACAAGTCATATGATTTTGGGGGTCATTTTGGTGATTTACTCAGAATATATATTGACACCTTCAGAGTCGCGAACTTCGGGTGATCTAATTTGAATTGAAATTGACAAATCTAAATAGAAATTGTTAACAGAGATAAACATACGTTGCCTAAAGTGTGCCTGAATTCGGAGTTGCCTGAAATCGCTGGAAGACGGGTGCAGATCATTGGAGCTGTTGATGTCGTAAGGCCTCACTGTTCAAGACTAACGAAAAAAAAGTTGGGAACTAATCTTTAGATCTATAATTTAAAAGACCAAAACGACATAGTTTTCATAAAAATAAATAAAAAAATTACAAAAATAAGTGAAACGCTGTCGTTCCATTTAACCGCGTGATATACGGTAACCTCCCAACAGCAGTAGAAGAACTGCACCTTGTGGAGAAGAATGCCATGCAAGAAATGCAAATATGATACAAAACTTTTCACTGGCAAATACTATCTGTCAAACCTTAAAAGGCCCATGGCCCCTCGCATTTTCAGGGGTCCTCAAGACCCGGTACATCTCTCCCTCTCTCTCACACACACAAACACATACATTCCAACTTAGGAACCAATGGATGCTGAGCATTTCTCAATACCTTCAATTTCTTGTTGTCATAATCTTTTCCTAATATCTTTGGTCTCCTATCTATCCTTCAATTTCTGGCAATTAACCCACTTTTTTCATTTTTTAGAAATAACATATATTTTATATTAGCTAGTTGAATTACTGATGAATAAAAACTGTTGAAATCCAACGAAGAATTTATTTTTCCGGATACCCAGAAACGTTCATTGGATACCCCGCCCTCGACCAGAACTCCTGCATCAATCAAAACAATTACGTACACGCCCGTGTGTATATAGTTTGAATTGATATTCGCATGATTTAAATGTGTAATGCAAGATTTCTGGTCTGGGTTTTGGACTATCTAATCTTTTCTAGTTTTTAGCCATATTTCTACCTTTGCATTCATTGTTTGTTCAGTATCTTCAAATTACGATTTTTTTTCTATTCGAAGACGTTCATTCACATTTCGGTTTGTGTAATATTTGGTTGTCTTCTCTTGTACGTTCTCTTCTTCATTTTTGTTTATTAGCACTACATATTTTGAAGTTCTGCATTTTGGTTTAAACTCCCACTCTCTTAAACTTCTGTTGTCTCAACATCTT
>CM042184.1:28184675-28249391 GCA_023539305.1 Ilex asprella | reverse complement strand
CAGAAGGTGCAATCTTATCCATACGCAATGGAGACAAAAAGCCTTAGAGATTTTGAAGCTTTGGTTGATTTATATGGTTGAACAGGAAGTGGAAAATTCAAGGTCCAACGTAGTTTTGTTAATCATTCTCTAAATTAGAGAGTACTCTGATTTTTTATATAATGAAAATTATTCGGCTGATTGTAAAATGTGAAGATATTGGAAGATTGGCATCTTCAAGGGATTGCGAGAGTTGGAAAAGCTGATTGTACAAATTTGGAACTTGCCTGTTTGAAAAACAAATGCTTTGCAAAGGATGGGCTGCATATGCTCAAAACTATCCTCTGCAAAAGATAATGTAACCCAAAATGAAAAAGAGAAAGAGGTAGACAAGTCCTCGGCGCAGATGGTTGCTCCCTTTAACAGGGAGGAGATTGTAGTAGCAGTAGTCAATACTAAGCCTGATGGGTCCGTTCATCCAATGTCTAAGCCTTCCTTACCAGCCAATGAGGGCTCTGTCCCGGCTGCAAGAAATGAGGATCAGAAGAAAACGATAATTGTGGAAAGACCGAAAAATGGACAGCATCACAGATGGGCAACAGTGGATCTGGGAGTCAATGGAGTCCAACAAACAATTTCTCGAATAATAAGTGTGCCACATGGTGCTGAAGGTGAACAGATCGCTGCAGGATGGCCATCGTGGCTAGCTTCGGTTGCTGGAGAGGCCATCCAAGGGTGGATTCCTCGAAGTGCAGAATCGTTTGAGAAGCTAAACAAGGTCAGTTCTATTTGTTTTTTATGGCTTTTCTTTCATGCCAATTATTCTGTGTACTGTTCACGTCACACTATTCAGCCGCCCCCGCCGGGGGGGGGGGGGCTAGAATCAATACACTGAAACTAAGTTTAGTAAAAGATACAATATTATGTTACAAGAGAGAAGAAGAGAAAAAGATAAAGAGAGAGGAAGAGAATGTGAGAAGATGAGAATAAACTGTGTAGGCTAGGTTACCCTACGTTCTCTTATTTATACTAAACTTATATTATGAGAATTACAATACTATCCTTCAACACTCAAAATATAAAATATGAACTCTACCTTTGCATTATGATACACTTTGTGACAAAATTATAGGTTAGATATTTACTTGTAGGAGTTTTAATATGCTCAATTACAGATGCCTCCTCTCAGTATAGGCGAAGCTATACTTGTTGATTTAAGATCTTCTATTTCTCTTATCTAGGGTGCGTGGATTTCGGTTTTGTGATTGATTGTCATGTCATGTTATGGCAAACTAGTTGGTGCTTCCATGATAAGTTAATGAGTACTTTTCAAAGGATAATATCTTTATGCAGATTGGCCAAGGAACTTATAGTAGTGTTTACAAGGCTCGCGACCTAAAGATTGGTAAAATCGTAGCAATGAAGAAAGTGCGGTTTGTTAATATGGATCCAGAAAGTGTTCGTTTCATGGCCAGGGAAATTTGTGTTTTGCGGAGACTAGACCACCCAAACGTTATGAAACTCGAGGCTCTGGTCACGTCAAGGATTTCTGGGAGCTTGTACCTTGTATTTGAGTACATGGAGCATGATCTTGCTGGGCTTGCAGCCTCCCCAAAGATCAAGTTCACTGAACCGCAGGTAACTTTCTCTTCTTCCATATCAATGATTCTTAGTGCTATGTATCATTTATTACATAAGCTGTCCAAACAATTGTTGAATCTACAATATTGGTAGGAACTTCATGTCTGAAAACTTTCAGTCATTGTAGTGGCATAATTATGGATCATATACAATTTTTCATCTTTACAGTTTAAAGAATATAGTGATTTTTTATTAAAAACAAAATAAGAATGCTGTAGACCTGAACAATTTGCCAAGAATTATAGAGGTCCATCTGTTGGACATATATTTGTTATGCATGTGTGGGCATCACTCCACTTGTACCTACTAGTATATTGGCCATTTCTTTTCTCCTACATTTGTTTGTTATGACCACTTCGGCAGTTCTGCTGCCAATATGAATGAGCAAATTCCAACTCATTCAATACCAAGTATCCAGTTCAGGTTACCTACCTCTCCTGCAGTTCTTTAGAATATTTATGCCCAACTTTTTCTGCTGCGCTTTCAGATAAAATGTTACATGCAACAACTATTTTGTGGACTTGAACACTGCCATAGTCGTGGGGTCCTGCATCGAGACATAAAGGGTTCAAATCTTCTTATTGATGATATGGGTGTTCTGAAGATCGGAGACTTTGGTCTGGCCAATTTTTTCCAGCCTGATCAAATGCAGCCATTAACTAGTCGTGTGGTAACTCTGTGGTATAGGGCTCCCGAACTTTTGCTCGGTGCAACAGAGTATGGAGTTGCCATTGATATGTGGAGTGCTGGTTGTATTCTTGCAGAGTTATTTTCTGGAAAGCCTATTATGCCTGGAAGAACTGAGGTATTTTATTGTGATGATAAATTTTGTTACTTGGTTAGTATGCATTTCACTCATCTATAAATTTCTACACATCTTTCCTTTCTATCTTAATATTCTCTTGTACAATAGAATGCAAAGTCAGAAATATTTCGAATGCCCATCAAATGTGGTGATTCGATACTATTACATATAGATCTATAGGGAAAACTCGTGCCTTCCTAAAGGTACGGTGCAACTAAAAAAAATCGAACATTGAATTTAAACGCGAAATAATCAAGCACTGAACTCGAATACGTGCTAAACTAAAAGCCTAAACTTGCCCTATATTATGTGTCTGAAGGCACTGTGCATAGTTCTTAAACACAAAATAATGAAACAAGGAATATAAACATGCATTAAACTGAAAATTGTTTGATCATTTTTAATGACATGACTTTATGAAATAAAAGGGTCAAAGTGTAAAAAACTTTCAAATTTTTAACAGAATATCCTCTAAAAATATAATGCCACAAATATATCAACTTGTATACAAAATTTATATATTTCATAATCATAATCAAATCATGTCATATGCACACTGAAATTCAACTATGTACCAATTACCACAACAACATTCTTCCTACACAAACAACTATATCAATTATTTGTAAAAGTAACAGACAAAACTTAAGATTCTTAAAAAGTTAAAATAAACTCATAAATTTTTTCAATCACATACTACTTTAATCACACAACAAAATGACATAAACTACTAATAAATCAATCGCTATCTCAATGAATGAACAAAAACCAACCAAGAGGTATTGAATTACATTTTGGGTCACTAAAAAAATTGTTTAATTCAAAAACCAAGTAAGGAGAGAAATTGAAAACAATATAAGAAACTTTCAATTTTTCGACCGAGTATCATCTGAAAATATGATGTAATTCAATATATGAAAATATGCTAGGCCTAATAAACTTAAAAAACTTGTGCATAATTTTCTTTAAGAGTAAGACCCCAAGAATTATACAACAAAGGTCTATAATAAATTAGAGACCACAAAATTAATCCTTAAACAAATAGCTTCTGAAAATAATGTTATTTAGTCTCTTTAAGTCCGACCTGTTATCATTTTGTTCAGGAAATGGTGGTGTTCACACCTACAAACCCACATCGAAGGGAAAAAATAGATATAAAGATAATAAACTAAGTCAAATTAGTTTTATTTAATAACCAATCAAAACCAAACAGAGTTATAATTTACCACCGGTGATGAGCCAATAGTCCTTGGGCTTCTTGTGCTTGGAGACTTCGACCATGTTTGAAGTGTAGAGCTAAGTACCGGGTAGACAGTGGATGGTAGCTTAAGGTAAGCTATAGTGCAGAAAGGAATTTTTTCCCCTTTACTGTTACCAACTTGAAACCTTTCAAAAAAGGCAAAAAAAAGATAAAGAGGGAGAGCTAGAGGGTTTAGCTCTAAATTTTGTTTGCCTTTTAGAGTCCTTGAGGGTTTTGTGCCATGGACTTTTATAAAGAGAGAAACTGATATAGTATGAGAGAGTGCGAGAGAGGGATAGGGCATAGGGTTCAATAACTTGAGATAAATAGTTTTTCTACATAACAGTGCAGGGTCACTGGGTTACTTGTATCCCAGTTACTCACTATTCACTCTCTTTTTTCTATTCTCTTGATGAATTGAGCATGTATTCAAACTAAAATACATGTAAGAGGATGAAAAACATATGGGGATGGAGATCATGGGGGTGAGTTTCATTGGGGTTCAATTGTGGTTAGTGATTTTTTCCCACAGAAGCCAATCTAGAGCGTCACACACTTATTACACCACAAATGAAACAATTTCACACATCCATCTATTAAGCCCATAGACCCTTTTATTTGCACCAATAACCATGCAAGAAACATAAACAGACTACTCTAAAGGACAGCAACCTTAAACAAATATATTACGTGACACATTTCCCAACATTATGACACCATAACATACTACAACAAGACCCAGTATTTATTGCATTTTTTTTTAGAATCCAAATCTATGTCTTTTCTTTAATTGCTCGAGCAGTATAGTGGTGTTACATAAGACGAATGAACACTAGATTTTTCACAGGACAAAAGCCTTACAAATGTTATGCAGGGAGAGAGAGAGTAGGAGAGTTTTAACGTTAGATGAATTATCAGAGGTATCTCATCTATTGAATTGCATTAGGTTTATATAGGCAATCAATTTGTGTTATTAAAAGACACATCTTATAGGGACATACTTGTTAATATTTAACAGACACGTATTTTGGGTGGTAAAAGATACCTCTAAAAAACATGTTTTTTTGGGCATTCTTTAACTTGGGTTGACCCACCATGGGTACCTAGTTCGGATCCATGACCCAGCTAATATCTAACACATACACACACTTATATATTATGGATTTAGTAGGACAAGAAGAGGCTGGGCGAGGATGAGTTCCAATTTATCCCTGCACGGGTTTGTACGGGTATCTCCATATACGTCCATCGTTCAATACGTATGGTCAATCCCCGATCTAAACAGCGCAGATTTGGACAAATATCCATTCTCCTGGTCCATTGTCATCCCAAATCTGTACTATGAATTCTGATCTGTTGGCCTGAGCAGAAACTGTTAAAGGATTTACATGTCTTGGTTTTTTTTTGTTGGTGCAAGCTTCATCCAATTTTTCTAACACTTTTTGGACATCAAGTCTTTTACTTTTGATGGCTCCATTTTCACATTCCCCGGCTTGAAATAACAATTATCTACCCCTTATGCTCCCATGAATGAGAATTGCTATGAAAGTAATGAGGTCAGGGGACCTAATCCTCGTGAAAGGTGCACATTGGTGGGCGACTTTCAGTCTTCTTTGTGCAATTCAAAGCAAATGGGTGCTAGGGTTTCACAAATCTCCTTCTCCATCTCCATCTCCATCTCTCTTCTTCAAAACCAAACCACCCTTATATTGCATAAAAACTCATCTAAACTGTTAAGTTGGGAGAATTAACACAATATTAGAGAGAAACAGAGAGTGGTCAAAAACTAAATCTAGCTCTCATACATCACTTGTATTTATAGTTAACTCATAATAATGAGAATTACACATACATCCTCTTACTATTAACAATTTACACATACTACCCTAATATCCTTAACACTCCTAAGCTGGACTATATATATTGTTAAGAGTATTAGGGTAGTATATGTAAATTATTAATAGTGTTAGGGTAGTATGTGTAATTCTTATTATTGTGAGTTAACTATAAATACAAGTGATATATGAGAGCTAGGTAATGTTTTTTACCTCTCTCTATTTCCCTCTAATGCAATGTTAATCCTCTAAACTTCACATGGTATCAGAGCATGGTTTAATCTAAAATAAATTTCGGATCAATTAATTGTTAGTGGTGGTCTGTGTCTGTGTCGCTTGTCTGTGGTGGTCTGTGTTGATCGTTGGTAGTGGTTGATGGTGGTCTGTGTTGATCATTGGTGGTAGCCTGGGTTGATTGTTGGTGGTGGTCTGTGTCTGTGTCGCTTGTCTATGGTGGTCTGTGTTGATCGTTGGTAGTGGTTGATGGTGGTCTGTGTTGATCGTTGGTGGTAGCCTGGGTTGATCGTTGGTGGTGGTTTGTGTTGTCTTGGTGGTGGTGTGGCTGTTGTGGTTTGTCATCTGTCATTGGTTATGGTGCCGCAGTCGAAGTGGTGCCAACATAGTGGTGGTGCGTCGTCTGTGCTGGAGGTTTCCGGTGTGAGGCATTGAAGCTCATCGGTGCCTTTGTTCTGCGATGGTGGTGGTGTGGTCTCTGTTCATTCTCGAGTAGCATCGTCGTCGATCGTGGTGTGGTGGTACTGATATAGTGGTGGTTCCTATTGGTGCGGTGAGCGTGGACGATCGTGGTGGTGGTGTGGTCCCTGTTCATCCTCCAGTAGCTTCGTCGTGGTGGTGTACTGCTGTCTGGCACCGTCGAAGACCAGGGGCTCTCTCGTGGAACCCTAATCTCAACGAGGAAGAAGGGATCCAACCCGTGAGTCGGGTCTGGATTAGATCGGGTCAAGCCCTAGTCCAGCCCAATCAGTTTTTTTTTAAGTCCAGCAGTTCAGGAGCTCATTTCGACCCGGTTCAGCGTTCCAACCCAGTTTCGAGCCCGGTTCAGCGGTCCAGTAGCTCCAACCGGTCCAGTTCAGTCAGTTTTAGACTGGTTCAGGTAGGATCCATCTATTTTTTTGTCCGGTTCAAAGGTCCAGAGGGCTAAACCGGTCCAGTTCAGCGGTCTAGAGGGCTAAACCGGTCCGGTTCAGTGGTCTAGAGGGCTAAACCAGTCCAGTTCAGAGGTCCAGTTCCCTTTTCAGTCCCGGTTCAGTGGTCCAGTGGGCCTCTCTAACCCGGTTCAGCGCTCCAGTGGGCCTATTTAGCCCGGTTCAGTGCTCTCGTGGGCTTTTCTGGTCTGGTTCAGCACTACAGTAAGCTTCTGCAATCCGGTTCACCTATTTTTTCACCGGTTCAACCTGGTTCACCTAGTTTCTACACCGGTTCAGCATGATTCAGTTAGTTTCTACTCCGGTTCATCAGTCCAGTGGCCTCAGGCTGCCGGTTCAGGAGTCCAGCTTGCTACACTTATGGAACCCAAGCAAGACACTGGGTCGGTTACTATTACACGAAAGGAGTATGCTCAATTATTGTCCAGTCAGGCTATCCCATCTCCCTCCACTGTTATTTTTGCCCAGTCAGATAATGCTTCCACTTATTTATTGTCCTCCACTCGGAGTCCTTGGATCATAGATTCGGGCGCTTCTTACCACATGACTGGTGCGTCTGATGTTTTTTCTACTTATCAGTCTGCTATTTCTACACATAGTGTTACTCTTGCTAATGGCACTTGTTCTAAAGTTTCAGGTCTTGGAACTACTCACTTGAGTCCTGATATGTCTATCTTCTGTGTTATTTGTTCTTCAGTTTCTTTTTAGTTTACTTTCCATTAGCAAGATTACCCGTTCTCTCAATTGTTCTGTTACTTTTTATCCTTCTTATTGTGTCTTTCAGGATCTCAAAACGAAGAGGAAGATTGGTAAAGAGCATGAAGCTGGTGGTTTATATTACCTTGACTTTGATTCACCTATCCGGGCTCTACCGACCTCTTTGTCTCCTTTTCAATGGTATTGTCGTCTTGGACATCCCTCCCTCTAGAATCTGAAGCGTCAAGTTCCCATTCTTAGTGGTGTGTCGTCTTTGTCTTGTGAAGCTTGTCAACTTAGTAAGCATCACCGTGTGTCATTTTAGCCTAGAGTCAATAATCATGTGTCTAGTCCATTTGAGTTGATACATTCTGATGTATGGGGTCTAATAAGGAATATTTCATCTAATAAATATCCTTATTTTGTGTCATTTGTGGATGACTATTCTCGTGTGACTTGGTTGTTTTTAATGAAAGCTTGGTCTGAATTATTCTCTATATTCGAGACCTTTCGTAAGGAAATAAAAACTCAGTATGGTAGTCGTATACGTACTTTACGTTCTGATATTGCTCGGGAATATGAATCTAATCATTTTTCAGTTTATCTTAGTAAAACTGATATTATTCATCAGACTTCTTGTGCTTACACTTCTCCACAAAATGGTGTTGTTGAGCGCAAGAACTGTCATTTGTTGGAAGTCACCCGTGCCTTGTTATTTTAGATGATTGTTCCCCGATATCTTTGGAGTGATGCTGTTCTTACTGCTTGTTATCTTATTAATCGTATGCCATCCTCTGTGTTAAATGGGCAAAGTCCATTTCTGTCTTTTTTCCTAGTGAGCCCTTATTTTTTCTGACCCCTAAGGTTTTTGGATGTGTCTGTTATGTTCACAATTTGGGACCTGGGTTTGACAAACTTGACCCTCGAGCTACCAAATGTGTATTTTTTGGTTACTCCCAGACGCAGAAGGGGTATCGTTGCTACAGTCCTTCTCTGTGTCGATACTTTACTAGTGCTGATGTCACGTTTGAGGAATCTATTCCATATTTTTCAGCACCTTCTCAGCCTTTGGATCTGGACTTTGGGTCATCTCCTGTACCACTATCTCTTTCCACATCTTCAGATATTCCGCTGCCTACTGTGTTACCATCTCCTTTACCTTTCTGTGTCTACTCTCTCCGTCCTCGCCCATCGACTGAGGTGCCCGTACCATCCTCCTCGCCGTCTTCTGATCCTGGTCCATTAGGTAATTTAGACTCTTTACCTATTGCTCTTCGGAAAGGTACGCGTTCGTGTGTTATTAATCATCCCATTTCTCACTTTGTTTCATATGATGCCTTGTCTCCTGTCTTCTCTTGTTTTACTTCTCAATTATCTACTATATCTATTCCTAAGCATTTACAGGATGCATTATTTGATCCGGGTTGGAGGAAAGCTATGGAGGAGGAGATGGATGCCTTACATCATAGTAGGAATTGGGATCTCGTTCCTTTACCTCCTGGTAAACGAACTGTTGGTTGTCGTTGGGTGTATGCTGTTGAATTTTATCTCGATGGTTCTGTGGAGCGTCTCAAAGCCCGACTTGTTGCAAAGGGTTTTACTCAAACTTATGGTGCTGATTATGAGGAGACTTTCTTTCATGTTGCTAAAATTTCCTCTGTTCGTGTCTTGATTTCTTTGGCTGCTAATCTTGATTGGCTATTGTTTCACTTAGACGTCAAGAATGTCTTCCTATATGGTGACTTGGTTGAAGAGGTATACATGGAGCAGCCACCTGAGTTTACTGCTCAGGGGGAGTATGGTAAGAGTGTATGTCGGTTAAAGAAATCTTTGTATGGGTTGAAGCAATCACCGAGGGCATGGTTTGGTAGGTTTTCAGATGTAGTTTTAGAGGTTGGTCTTCTTCAATGTCAGACAGATCATTCTGTGTTTCATAGACAGATAGATGTTGGATATGTTCTATTGGTGGTCTATGTAGAGGATATTGTGATTACTGGAGATGATTCTGAAGGGATTGCCAAGTTAAAAATATTCTTGCAGGATCGATTTCATACTAAGGATTTGAAAAAACTCAGGTATTTCTTGGGTATTGAGGTGGCTCGATCTAAGTAGGGTATTTGTTTATCTCAGAGGAAATATGTACTTGACATGCTAGAGGAAGTAGGTTTGCTGGGTGGCAGACCTATCGATGTTCCTATGGATCCGAATCAAAAACTCTTGATGGATGATGGTGCACTGTTTGATAATTCGGGTCGATATCGCAGATTGGTCAGGAAGCTCAATTACCTCACTATTACTCGACCAGATATTTCCTATGCAGTCAGTATAGTAAGTCAGTTCATGGGGTGTCCTAGAGTACCACATTGGGATGCAGTTATTCGTATTTTGCTCTATCTCAAACGTGCTCCTAGACTTGGTCTGTTATATCGAGCTAATGGACATCTTAGAGTGGAAGGTTTCTCAGATGCTGATTGAGCTGGTTCTCCTTCTGATCGGAGATCAACCACTGGCTATTGTACTCTCTTAGGAGGTAATGTTGTCTCATGGAAAAGTAAGACCCGTGGTAGCAAGATCCAGTGTTGAGGCTGAGTATAGGGCAATGGCACATGCGACGAGTGAATTAACTTGGCTGTTACACTTCCTCAAGGAAATTGGGTTTCTAGTTCAACTTCCTTTATAGTTGTTCTGTGACAACTAGGCAGTTATCCATATCGCTGTCAATCTGGTGTTTCACGAGAGAATGAAACATATTAAGGTTGATTGTCACTTTATTAGGGACAAGATTGTAGCTAGGTAGATTACAACTCCATTTGTGAAATCTGAAGATTAGTTTGCAGATATATTTACCAAAGCATTGAGTCGTACACGTCTTACCGCAATTTGTTCGAAGCTTGGATTATATGATATATATAGTCCAGCTTGAGGGAGAGTGTTAAGAGTATTAGGGTAGTATATGTAAATTATTAATAGTGTTAGGGTAGTATATGTAATTCTTATTATTGTGAGTTGACTGTAAATACAAGTGATGTATGAGAGCTAGGTAATATTTTTTTACCTCTCTCTATTTTCCTCTAATGTAATGTTAATCCAATAAACTTGACATATATCATATAATCCAAGTTTGAAACAAATCGTTGTAAGACGTATATGGCTCAATGCTTTGGTAAATATATCTGCAAGCTGATTTTCAAATTTCACAAATAGAGTTGTAATCTCCCCAGTTACTATTTTGTCCCGAATAAAGTAACAATCAACCTCAATATGTTTGGTTCTCTCGTGAAACACCGGATTAGAAGCGATATGGATAGTTGCCTGATTGTCACAGAACAACTGTAAAAGAAGTTGAACTGGAAATCCAATTTCTCGGAAGAAGTGTAGTAGCCAAGTCAACTCACTCATCGTATGCGCCATTGCCTAATACTCAGCCTCAGCACTAGATCTTGCTACCACGGATAGTTTTTTACTTTTCCATGAGACAACGTTACCTCTTAAAAAAATACAATAACCAGTGGTTGATCTCCGATCAGAAAGAGAGCCAGTCCAATTAGCATTTGAGAAATCTTCCACTCTAAGATATCCATTAGCTCGATATAACAGTCCAAGTCCAGGAGCACGTTTGAGATATCGCAAAATATGAGTAACTACCTCCCAATGTGGTACTTTTGGACACCCTATGAACTGGCTTATTATACTGACTGCATAGGAAATATCTGGTCGAGTAATAGTGAGATAATTAAGCTTTCTAACCAATCTGCGATACCGACCCGGATTCTTAAACAGTGCACCATCATCTATCAAAAGTTTCTGATTCGGATCCATAGAAACATCAATAGGTTTGCCACCCAGCAAACCTGCTTCCTCTAGCATGTCAAGTATATATTTCATCTAGGATAAACAAATACCCTATTTAGATTGAGCCACCTCATTAACCAAGAAATACCTGAGTTTTCTCAAATCCTTAGACAATCCCTTCAAAATTATTTTCAGTAATCACAATATTATCTACATAGACCACTAATAGAACATATCCAACATATGTCTATGAAACACAAAATGATCTGTCTGACATCGAAGAAGATCAAACTCTAAAACTGCATCTAAAAACTTACCAAACCATGCCCTCGGTGACTGCTTCAAATCATACAAAGATTTCTTTAACCGACATACACTCTTACTATACTCCCCCTGAGCAGTAAACCTAGGTAGCTGCTCCATGTATACCTCTTCAACTAAGTCACCATGTAGTAAGGCATTCTTGACGTCTAACTGAAACAAGAGCAGCATTACTTGAAAACGTTAGTCCCCCTACGATCCCCGATCTGGATCGCACGACCCCAAACGTGGGTCGTTCGCGACCTGAATCGGCAAAACCAGCGTCCCCAATTTTTTACCCTAACTAGGAATTACCCACTGCAAATCAATATGCCAAACTCAATCCTACCCCAAATTTGTTTCAAAATTCCAAAAAATAATAATAATAATAACAAAGAATTCAACATACAATGACAGATGAAATACCTACCTGGAAGTGTTATAGATCGCGTTCGTTTGTCTCGATCGATCGATCTCCTTCTCTTCGTCGGATTCGCATCTCGCGGATGAAGATTGATGAAGACTTCGTCGACTTCGCAGATCAATCTCGTTCGTCTTCTCTCTCTTTGTCTCTGCTTCACGTGGGTTACTTTCTCTCTCTCGTTCTCTTTTTTTCTCTCACACTCTCTCTCTCTTTTCTGTCTAGAAGAACCGACACACTAATTTGTTTTGGTATAAAGACAAAAAGCCCTTTTATTTAACAATACATATTACCATACACTTTGGATAAAAAAGTAAAATTACTAATAAGTCTTCCAAGGCAGCTGCTTTTATTGTACGCAACTAGGGCAGCTAGCAATATATATATATATATATATATATTCCTGATTTTTATTGAAAATGATCCGAATAATAATTCAAAACGAACCGCGACCCAAAATAGCGTACCAACTAAGCCTAACCCCACCGCACCACGTACCGCAAAAAGTAACGTACCTCGCACTTGTATCCGTACCACGTACCCAATCGACCCGCGATCCAGGTAACCTTGAACAAGAGTCAATCAAGATTAGCAGTCAAAGAAATCAAGATACGAACAGAGAAAATTTTGGCAACAGGAGAGAAAGTCTCCTCATAATCAACACCATAAGTCTGAGTAAAGCCCTTTGCAACAAGCTTGGCTTTGAGACGCTCCACAGAACCATCCAGATGAAATTTAACTCTGCACACCTAACGACAATCATCAGTTCTTTTACTAGGAGATAAAGGAACGAGATCCCATCTCCTCCACCATAGCTTTTCTCCAACCCAGATTAGATAATGCATCCTGTAAATGCTTAGGAATAGATTCACTATATAATTGGGAAGTAAAAAAAGAGAAGACAAGAGACAAGGCATCATATAAAACAAAATGAGTAATGTGATGATTACTAACACACGAACGAGTACCTTTGCGAAGAGCAATAAGTAAAGAGTCTAAATTACCTGATGTACCAGGATCAGAAGGCGGCAAGGAAGATGGTACGGACACCTCAATCGATGGGCGAGGGCGGCGAGAGTAGACACGGAGAGGTAAAGTCGATAGTAACACAGTGGGCAATGGAATATCTGAAGATGAGGAACGAGATGGTTGTATAGGAGATGACCCAAAGTCCAGATCCAAAGGCTGAGGAGGTGCTGGAAAATATGGAATAGATTATTCAAATGTGACATCGGCACTAGTAAAGTATCATCGCAGAGAAGGACTGTAGCAATGATATCCTTTCTGCGTGCGAGAATAACTAAGAAATACACATTTGGTAGCTCGCGGGTCAAGTTTATCAAACCCAGGACCCAAATTGTGAACATAACAGACACACCCAAAAACCTTAGGAGTTAAGAAAAATAAGGACTTACCAGGAAAAAGGATAGAATATGGACTTCGCCTATTTAACACAGAAGATGGCATACGATTAATAGGGTGACAAACAGTAAAAACAACATCACTCCAAAAATATCGGAGAATATTCATCTGGAATAACATGGCATGGGTGACTTCTAACAAATGACGGTTCTTGCGTTTAGCAACACCAATCTGTAGAGATGTGTAAGCACAAAATGTCTAATAAATAATGCCAGTTTTACTAAGATAAACTGAAAAAGAGTCATATTCATATTCTTGAGCATTATCAGAACGTAAAATACGTATACGACAACCATACTGAGTTTTTATTTCCTTACAAAAAATCTCAAATATAGAGAATAATTTAGACCAAGCTTTCATCATAAACAACCAAGTGACACGAGAATAGCTATCCACAAATGACACAATAAAGATATTTATTAGACGAGATATTCTTTATTAGACTTCATACATTAGAATGTACCAACTCAAGTGGACTAGACACACGATTATTGACTCTAGACTGAAATGACACACAGTGATGCTTACTAAGTTGACAAGCTTCACGAGACAAAGACGACACACAACTAAGACTAGAAACTAGACGCTTCATATTCTGGAGAGAGGAATGTCCAAGACGACAATGCCATTAAAAAGGAGACAACGAAGTCTGTAGAGCCTGAGTAGGTGAATCAAAATCAAAGTAATATAGGCTACTAGCTTTATGGCCCGTACCAATCTTCCTCTTTGTCTTGAGATCCTGAAAGACACAATAAGAGGGATAAAAAGTTATAGAACAATTGAGAGAACGAATAATCTTACTAATGGAAAGTACACTAAAAAAAATTGAAAAACAAATAACACGAAAGATAGGGACATATTGAGACTCAAGTGAGTAGTCCGTAGACTTGAAACTTTAGAACAAGTACCATTAGTAAGAGTAACACCACGTGTGAAAGTAGTAGACTGATAAGTAGAAAAAATATCAGACACACCAATCATGTGATCAAAAGTGCCAGAGTCTATGATCTAGGAACTGCGAGTGGAGGAAAATAAACAATTGGAAGCAATACCTGATTAGGCAAACGTAGCATTGGAGGGAGATGGCACAGCTTGTTGCTGTAATAGGAACTGAACATACTCTTCTCGTATAATAGTAACCAATCCAGTGTCTGGTGGAGTAAAGGTAGGTGGCAAAGATGGAGTAAGGGACCTGTTATCTTGTTTCGGTTCCATAACAGGGCAGCAAATAGCAAACAACGAATGCTGCAATGCTGATCCAGAAGAAAAGAGGATGTTGGAAGACTGAACTGGGCTGGAGAACCTAGCTGGACTACTGAACCGGACTGGCTGAGCTCTCTGGACCGTTGAACCAGACTTGCTAAGGCTGTTGGAAGAATGAACTGGACTTCAGAAGCCTACTGAAAGACTGAATCGGACAAGAAAAATCTACTGGACTGTTGAACCGCGCAAGAAAAGTCCACTGAACTGCTGAACCGGATAAGAAATGGTCACTGGACCATTGAACTGGAGAGGAGAAGTCCACTGACCGCTGAACCGGACAAGAGAAGTCCACTGACTGCTGAACCGGACAAGAGAAGTCCATTGAATTGCTGAATCAGATAAGAAATGGCCACTAGACCGCTGAGTTGGATACGAAATGGTCACGGGACCGCTGAACAAGAGAAAGAACAGATGGAACAGGTCTGAACCGTTGTAACCTTCACTGAATCGGGACTGAACCCGTCTTAACCAGTGTAAGCCTTATTGAACCAGGACTGAACTGGGGTTGAACCGGACTTGGATCTAGATTTGGATCTGCCACCCAAACCCACAACCGACCTGTGTGGGTCGTCTTCTTCATCAACTAGGGTTTGAAGTTGCAGAAACCCTCGCCTCCAACAGCGTGTCTCACAGGTGCACCACCACACGACGGCGACCACAACAACCACAACACCCTGTGACAACAACCAAGGATAACCATAACCACGCCGGTAGTAACCAACGACCGTCACAACTCCGACAACGGAACCAACAACAATATCACGTCACCACCCCGTGACGATATTGTATCTGACGACCACGAACAAAAACACCCCCACCACAATGTACAATTGCTCTATTATTTACCAGTCACGTACACCATCGACTTCAACAGGTGCCACACCGTGTAGGGAATGCACAATTTCAATGCAAACCCATCTAATCCATTAGAGAATCAAGCACAGTAATAGCAAGAAACATAAAGGTTAATAAGAATTTAGACTTAATTGCTCTGATACCATGTTAAGTTGGGAGAATTAACACAATATTAGAGAGAAACAGAGTGCAGTGAAAAACTAAACCTAGCTCTCATACATCACTTGTATTTATAGTTAACTCACAATAATGAGAATTACACATACACCCTCTTACTATTAATAATTTATACATAATACCCTAATATTCTTAACATACACCAAATAAAGTTTACCAAATTAAAACCACAAAAAAAAAAAAAACAACAGAGACATGAAAGGGAAGCTCACTTGCTTGTCTTTCGTAATTTCCATCAAACTCAACTTTCAATACAATAGAAGCCTCAAATCAACAAAAGTGCCTATAAAAAATAAAGCAAAATCCAATAATCGGCCAATCATATGATATGCCTTAGAAAATTCATACATGCCTTAAATTTCATTTCTTTATTAGGGTTTCCTCTTAACATATGGATGAAAAAATCCACAAAAAACACACAAACCCATAAAAACAAAAACCCAAGTCAACAAACCAAGAATGTGCATAATGATTTACATTGCTATCACTGAGATTTCAAATGGACTTCAAACCTGATCAAATCAATTTTTCCAAGTCATTAAAACTTATTGTTCTCGTGTTTATAAATGAATCATTCCAACTAAGTTCATTATTACATTGAAGAGTGACAATTTACAATCAAAGGATGCAGTTTTTCACAATATAACCGACCAAATTATCCACATGAGAAGAAATCAATCATCACACCATTCAAAACCCATAATATTTTGTACCATGACATGAACAAAGGAATGGACATGATAATCCACAATTAAACAAAATTCATAAAAATATCAAAAATAAAACAAAATCTCAAACCAAACAAACCTAGAATAGGTAAAATTTAAAACACAAATAATTCGAATAGAAACAACACATCAATAATTAGTGCAATTAAAACTAAAGCTAAATCTGAAAAGCCACTCCCACATATTAGCTTGTCAATCAAAAAGACTCAAATATCTCAACTTTTGGATAATAAAAGTAAACTCATGGCCTCATTTTCAATTCTACATACAAATGTTCCACTGGAAGAGCAAATGAAAGTGAGAGGGAATGTCATAGGGAAGAGCAAAAGAAGAGCAGAGGGGAAGAGGAATGATGTAGGGAAGAGCAAATGAAGTTAAATCAAAAAAACTAATCAAAAAGGAACGTAAATTCAACTCATCTATAAAATGTTTTCCACAAGCATTTCAACAAACACTTCATATGAATGATGATTAACAACAAATCAACATTAAATTTTCACAAAGCGTCGCTTGCTAGAAAGTCAAGAGTGTGAGGATAGGAGAGAAAATGTGTGTGCATGTGAATTTGGTCGTGTTTGATTGCGAGTGTGGGTGTGAATGGGTGACTTTTAGTGTCTAGTGTGTGCTCTGTGCGTGCAGAGATGAAGATGGAGAGAAATAGAAAAGGAGTTAGAGAGGGGAGAGACGAAGAGGAGTGTGTTGTGCTCTGTGGGTGTGTGCTTGATGTGGGTGTTCACTGCGTGTGCGTGTGTGTGATCACTGTGATGCATAGGAAGGAGAAAGAGAAATACCTTTGAGATATCTTTAGAGCTGTGTGGCGGCGATGGTGGCGTGTGGCGTTTGGCACTATGGCGGAGAGGCGGCCTGGCCTCTACGTGTGTGTGCTTTGTGAGAGAGAGAGAGGGGGCATAGGGGTAGGGGTTTCGCATAGAGAGGGAGTGGGCTAATAGCTTGCGTGTGTTAGGCGCCTGTGTATTGGGGTGTACAAAGTAACGTTAGCAGAGAGGTGATGGTTGTGATAAGATAGTTTTGAGGGGGGAAATATGTGTAGGATAAAAATTCAAATGCTCTTTTGTTTTATTAAGTAGATTGTCAAGTAGAGTGAAATCATTATACAATATAAAAAATGGAAACTATGTCATTGAATGAACTTCTTAGAGGTAAGAATGATTATTTTCATGTTTATTAGCATTGAATGTTCATTACATACCCAAAAAACCATTGAATGTTTATCATGAATTCTGAGATGTTTGGCCAAAAAGTGTTTGTGTCTCTTAATTTTTGGTGGTTGAATGCTTTAACATGAAAATTCTTCTCAAATAAAACTTGTGTCCCTTGTTTGGGTTATAATCGACTGTTCCAACTCGCTAGTGGATAGGAAGTTTTCTTCAGTCCCATCTCTTGGTAGTGTACCATAGCAAATAATAATTTGAAGATCTTTCGAGTCACAGAAAGCTTAATTTGTTGAGAATTTACAACCCAATTTCGTCTCTTGGTTCTTTTTATCAAATTTGTTCCAACTTTTATTGTCAAACTTTGTTTTGCTGCTACCAATGACCCAACTCTTTAATGACTAATCATGACTGCTCTCATAATACAAATTCTCTCTACCTTACCATCATAGGTAAATCTGAATTGTCAACAAACTCTAGGATGCCCATGCCCCCCACTAATTTTTTCTAATGGTGTTTGAACTAGGCTTGAGGCAATACTCTCCTCTATGATCTTCAACATAGTTCCCTATTTAATAGTAATAAGTGTTGACTGATATGATTCAAAACCACCTTAGGTTGAGCAAATGCATAAAATTTTCAAGCTATGTGGTTCACCTTCTGAGGTTTACTGGAGAAAAACTAAATTTCCGCATGCTACAAGTTTCAAACCTCAGCAACCTTACAGGCGCTGTGTTGCTGAGACATTTAAAGACTTCCCATCTTCCGCTTTGTCACTTGTGACCATCCTCCTCTCAATAGAACCAGAGGAGCGGGGTACTGCTGTTTCTGCACTTACCAGTGAGGTAATTCTAAGACTCTGCTCTCCAAAGTATAATGGAATTCAGCATATCTGCATTAAATAACAGTCACCAATCTATATTTGTATTTCTTTTATTTCTATTAAGTCATTTGTTTGAACCAAGCTGTGACATGCTATTAAATATAGAATCTCAATCTTAAGGTCAAAAGTTTCTACCAAGAGTAGTGGTCTGTTAATGTAAAGTCCAATTTATCAGCATATGTTGCTGAAATTAGAGAGCTGTGTTTCTATCTCTGCGTGTGGTAACTGCTCACTCTGCTGTAAATAGATCCAGATCCTTTCATACTTGCAAATCTCCTCCTGCTCCCCGTTTCTCCTCTTTGTTTCCTCTGCTGTAGGGAGAGGAAGAAAATGTACTGGGCAAATATTGAAGACATCAAGGATCACCTTTGTTGGTTTTTGAACTTAGTTCCTCAATGACAGTGCATTCTGATTCTCTTAGTGCTGCATAAGTTGCAAAAGTGGCTGCACATTAAGATGAAATCTCTTGTTTAAAGAAAAAAAAATGAAACCCGAACTGTTGATTTTGAAAATACATTTTGACCTATTATTTCCATACGTTCGACTTTGTAACTAAGCATGTAAAACCATTCATTGTTGCTCATAGTTCAGCGAAAAAAGGATGAATCATAGTGGACATCATGTAGATTCCCCTTATAATTCCCGAAATCATCGTGTTGAGAGGTATGCATTGATATACCATTTTAAATCACTATTCATCCAATAAAATTCTTGTTTCTTTGTTTTTTGAGGTTTTTTAGCCAGTTCTTCAGCTTAAATTTATCCTAGTTCTTCAACTTAAATTTATCCTTGGACTAATAGTTTGAATACTGAGTTTATAGTGAATTCATTTTACCAGCTGGTGGTGCATATATATTTACCCATCCCAATTAGGATTTCATACAAGCCTAAATTTTGATAATTTCTTTCATCTCTGACTCTTTTGTTTTTCAGTTCTTCACGACAAAGCCTCTTCCTTGTGAACCATCTAGTTTGCCAAAATATCCTCCAAGCAAGGAATTTGATGCAAAGCTTCGAGACGAGGAAGAAAGAAGGTATGCTTTAGGAGGCCTTTATTTTGGTTTCAGTTGAAAAAGGTATGCCACAGGCGGATTTTATTTGAGTTTCATTTTAAGTAGTTCCAGATATGTCTTGGTGAATCCATCTTTCTGTCAATGACATTCTTCTCTGCAAAACTCTAATGTTGCTTGTCAGCTGTTAACTTTTTATGAAAAGGCTCAATAATTTAGTTGGGAACTGAATCAACAAGGGCTAGAAACCCAGGAAAGTTTTTGCCATGCCGACACCTAGACATGCCAAAACTCAGACATGCTGTGGCTTATTAGTGTCCAATCTTTTTAAAATAAGGACAATTGTGGTCCCTGAAATTTTTCCACTGCCACTTAATACCAGATATAAATATTTGTCAAAATTATGTATGTGGAGTGCTTTCTGTATGCACTTACAGCAGCACAAGCTCCAATTATCACGCTGTGTCATCATCACATGATGACTGTGTTGCCCCAATAGATGCTATGGTAAACAATGATAACATAATAGCAGTATGTCTCTCTTTGTGGTTCCCTTTTTTAGTCTCCTTTGGGTCTTTGATTAACAAGGTTTCTACTGATGGAAGGTTCTATTGCTATGAATAATTATATCATCTCAAACTAAGCACAGTGAGCTCCTGATGGTATGGCATGCCTTGTGGGGATCAATGTACCAGTCATTGTTCTCCTTAGAACTATGATGACATAGAATACATGTACCCCATCACACTTGGGAACATGTGTTGGATGAGATGCATGGAGAAATGAGGGAGTAAGCATGGACGGAGCCATCTTGTGGCCAACTGCCCCCCTTAAATTTTCTAAAATACCCCATGCACACTTTAGGTTTTAAAAAATCTTATGCCTACCCTTGGATTTTAAAAAATTCCTCTCTCTCTCTCTCTCTCTATACACACACATATATATATATATATATGTATATATAGTGTACGTCAGTATATTGAAAAGTCTGACAAAAAAATGTATATTGGAAAAGATTAATAGCCAGACATTCAATAACAAAATGGGGATATTCCAATCCTATAGATGATAGTTGCTCTTACAGCCGAAAGATACATGCTTGGATGAGTTTGATGACCAAAACAAGAAAAAGTGAAGTTGTTGCAAAATTGGGTTACAAACTTGCATTATATCACAACAATACACTAACTCACGGTGCATTTTCATTGTGCAAAACTAATATTTCTGACCGTAAGTTAATTGTATCTATTACATCACGTCACAAATGAGAAAATAGTGGATCACATTATTGTTGCAAATTAATTTTTACTATGGGACGTTAGAATCAATTTTCGATTTTATCATTCAAACTAATTTTTCAAAGTTAATTATATGATAAGTTCTATGAACTAAAAATTTGACATCAACAATTACTTTTTGGATGATCTCAATGAATAAAATTCTTGATTGTGCCACTATTTGCACCTCCCCTAACGATAAAATCCCAACTCCATCCTGAGAATAAGTAGAAAGTATTTTTATATCCTGTTATTCTTGGGCTCCGTTGGCCTGGGATCTGCCCCTTTCATTTTTGCTTCAGTGTTCTTTGTTGTCAATAAAGTGTACCTCCTTGGTCAATTAGGAGGCCATTTTATCCTTCCAGGGAGTTCTCTAAAGGTTCTTTTGTTCTTTGGCTCGTGTTCCCATGAGTGAGTTGTGTTCAAAATAGGTGCCCTATTTTTTTGGCATCCAAGTTAAATAGAAGTAGAACACCAAATAAAAGTCCCAAGCACTACGCAACTTTGGAGCCATTAGCAAAGTCATTCTTAGACAATTGTGGGTCTTGGGCTCTTTTGCTTCTTCAGACTACATAGTGCTACATGGAGACAAATATTTTTATTACATTTGTTTCACTCAACTTAAAACTTTTTATACTAACTTATGCTGTTGGCTCCACTCTGTTTCCCGTTATGCTTTGTATAGGTCATAGTTTCAATAGAAGCTCATAAATAAAATTACAGATATCATCGCCTAAAGATGTTTCTTATCAGTTTCATCCGAAGGACACACCACCTTTCCTAACTCACTCTATCCAGGTCTTTTTTTTGAGGTTTTCCCAAATTCTTGTGGCTCCTTCAATTTAAGTTGCTACTCTTCTCGTTGGTTGACTTATTGAAGTGTGTTTGTCAGCAATCATTAGCTAGATAAACCCAGGTCTTTCTTGATAGAATAGGATATATAGAATAGATGAAGTACCTACTACGTTTTGAGTAGTTGGACACAATATTATGGTAGGCTTTAAATCAAATGACTGTAAACATAGTAGCCCAGACCCGCAGCTTTCTTTACCATTGGTGTTTGCTTGATCTCACTTCAGAAGCATTTGGGATCACTAAATTTACTTGGTATAAGACAAAAAGAAATGGTGGAAAAAGGTGTCACAGTTGTTGGCCTCCCATGCTGGTAGGAAACCTTACTCCAGGTAGACTATAGAGGCCCCAACGGAGATATCACTGGTCCTAAGTTTTTTCAATATCAAAATAATATGATACTGCTTTCCTGTATTATACAACCGTATGTTGTCTTGAGACATAATTATCTACCTGGTCTCTTTCTTCTTCCAGGAGAAAAGATGAAGCTGTGAAAGGGCGTGGGCCAGGAGTATCTACGCCAGAACTTGATGCTCAGGGACAGGTCTCTTTACATGTATTTTGTCTGGAAAAACCGTTTATCTTCTTACTATCGTATGTCAAATTCTATCATCACTCTAATGGCTAACTTGGATGAAACAGGGACAGTCAAATAAGAGCACCAGTGTAAAATACAATCCCCATGAGGATGGTGGAACCGGCTTCCCAATTGAGCCACCCAGAGGAGTTGTGAAGAATGGATTCTCTCATTCTAATTCGATGATTCACCCTTGTGCAGTAGGATACTCATGGACCAAGAAAGTAAAGGAGGATGCTGGTCATACAATTCCTGGCTGGGCATTTGGCTCTTCACGACGTGGTGCAGAGTTGTCAAGACAAAGTTCTCATATGCCTAATGTATCAGTCAAGTCCTCCAGTATTCATCCTAAGAAGGATGAGAGAGTGTCTTGCAGGGATACTTTGGTAAAAATATCTCAAAGATTTGGATATTCTCTCTTAAGTCTCCATTTCATTAGTGTGTGCTTGAACATAGAGATTTCATATAGTGCTATCTGCTGATGATGTCACTCTTCTGTTAATATTTCTTTCTTTCCTCTCGAGGTCCTAGTTCATTTACAAATTTTTGTTGCCTTTTCACCTTAAATATAGGGTTACGTACCAAAAAGAAACAGGATCCTCTGCTCCGGACCTTTGATGCCTCCCGGAGGAAACATGGAAGACATGCTGAAAGAGCATGAGAGACAAATTCAAGAGGCAGTTCGCAAAGCTCGTCTAGACAAGGCCAGGACCAAAAAGAACTGCTATGATTATGGGCAGTCCAACTAGCTTCGCCATTTCTATAACTGAAATTTTGCTGCCTTTGATAGAAAATAATCTCAATTGAACTTGTCTGTTTTCACTAACCGAAAGTAGGAGGAAAGAGATTATGATCTGGTTCCATCCAAGAGTAAGGTGGCTATATCTTCTGTGACCCAGATTTTGACTCTCAAAATATCGATTGGGGGTGATTTTGCCTTTCAAGCTGGTGGACTTATATTTTATGGGCAGGGAATAAGCCTTGTACAGTTAAACAATTTATTATTCGTCCTGGTCATAATACATTCATGCAATGTAAATCCATTCCTTCTTTCATATCATACTGCACGACAACTTGAAAGTCACTGATCCTTTGGCGGCATTATTTTAGAGATGGGTTTTGATGACCTGATTGGGGATTGGGATAAAAAAATAAGTCAAAATTATGGCCTGAGGGAAGTTTAAATTTTTTTCACCAACCAGGAGGGATATTGTTTTTTCCTTTTTTTCTTTATTGTTTGAAGGTAGGACGGGAAGAGAGAAAGAAGGTAACCAAATTCGATTGGCAGTAACGTTGCATCATTCAAGATTTAAAAGCTAAACCATACAAGTAAATTTGAGGGTACTATTTATATATTTTGGTTTAACAGTCAAGGGTGAGTCAATGATAATATAAACTCTTTTTATTTTGGAAACATTTACTTCCACCTTTTTAGGTGTGGGATTGAAGTGTAACATCTATGGGAGTAACAATTAGTATAAAGAGATAATATTACCCATCACATTATTATTTTCTATTGTTTCTCCTTTGGAAATGAGAAAAAATATGTACAAGAGTTTCAAAGTTATTTTGATAAAATTTTAGTTTTAAACTTGTGCACGTCATTTTTTATGATGCACAAAATATGTTTATGCATCACTTCTCAAGTATTTAATGCAATAATTAGGAAGGAGATTCAATACAAGCAAATACAAAGATTAGGTAGTTTGGTTTGGGTGACCTACTCTGCTAGGAATGGCTACAGTGGCCGTATAATCTTATTACTCAAGAGGTGTAATGTCATAAGATGTGTGTGTTGTCTTCCATGTGTAGGTAGCCCTTAAAAAAATGGGCAAATGAAGTCAGCTCCAAAGGGCTTTGATTGAGGCGTCATCCTCGGAATTGATTATGTGAAGCTTGCCTTAACCTTGTAACGAGCAAGGTGATAGCGGGGTAATTCCTTCAAGCTTACCTTATCTCGTAACGGGTGAGGTGATCTCACGAGAATGGCGATGTGTCCCAGATGACAACATCCCCACGGATTCCCTCTCCTCAGATGGACATTCTCACGTGTGCTGATGATGGGCTGGGTGTCTCACGAAGGTGGGCTTGGCCTAACTAGTATTGTAACTGAGTCGTTGTTGGTTTGCATCTGTGAACTGGGCTTGGTCTCGCCTGGGTCTATCATTTGCCCCCATGCCTAGAGTCTAACAAAACTTGGAAGCGAGGGAGGAGCATGTCGAGTATGTGCGAGAGAGGAGCAGAGGACGCAAGAGGTGAAGAGGAAAGGGCGTTGGCGTTAGGAAGTGAGGTGAACGGGCGACGGGAGGCAAGGCAATGGGTGCACGTGCTAGCGCGAGGGTGCGCAGAAGAGTGCGAGGCGGCACTGGGTGCTTGGCTGTGGCTACTGGTTGGCGTTAGGCACTGGTGGAGTATGAGAAAAACATGAAAAAATGACAAAAATTTGAATATTCATAACTTTTCGCTCGATTGTCCGTTTGAGGTAATTTTTTTTAATCTAGGTATTTTTTCAAGATCTACTAGAATCAAACCGCCTACAGTAGTTTGGACACTGAATTTCCATACAAAAAGTCTGTTTTCCACTGAATTTGAATTTTAACCACAAATTAGTGAAGAAGTAGAATTTTCGTGTGTCATGTTCCATTTGTGGAAAAGGATAACCTTCATTTTGAATGGATGAAATCATAGTTATCAAGGTACTCTGATGAGAGTAGGTACTGAGAACTCTAATGGCGGAGAGGCAAACCTTCATTTTGAGTAGGTATTTTGTAAAACTTTTGAGTAGGCATTTTGTAAAACTTTTGTGAATCAATTTTATTTTATATATAAATTTATGGAATTGATCGTAATGTAACTTGTACAAGCCATATTTGGTATTGAAAACATTAGTAAACAGGTATTGGGCAATTGTGGGAAGATTTGGAATAAGTTGGAGGTGCAAAACAAGTGGAACAAGCAAAAATTGGGCAAAGAGTACAAGTACTGTGTACCAGTACAGTTCAGTACCGGTACTATCTCCAAAATTCTAAAATTTTAAAACTGTTTGCCATGTTTTTGGCATATATTTTCGTCATTTCTAAAGATACAACTGGGCATTAAATGAAGTGTATTAAGACCTATTGGACTTGGATGAATTAAATGATTAAAGGAATACGGGTTACATGCGTGAGTTAAAATCCCGGTTAAGGAGATTTGTTTGACAGGATGTCGGGAATTACGATAAACAATGTTATTTTCGCGGGTTGACGGTTGGTCAACGGTTAGTAAAGGACTCCTAGATTTTGGGGCGTCACAGTTGGGTTGGTCAACGGTTAGTAAAGGACTCCCGGATTTTGGGGCATCACAACTTGGTATCTGAGCCAAGGTATACGAATTACCTAGTGCTTGATGGGGCATGGGTCTAGACCATTGCATTTTATTGTGCATTACATATTTTGTGCTTAAATTGCTACATGTTATGTGGTATTTTTCATGTGAATTATATGCATTGAAGAGTCAAGTCTTGCAAAGACCCAAGTCCAGTTAAGATCAAGAGGGAGTCACGTCAGCTTATCTACATCATCAAGAGAGCATCTGAGTCGAGGAAACGGTCCCGGTCCACCCTCACCTCATCCTTGATTGCATCTCATAGAGAGCGCCTCAACCACCTCACACATTGGGATGAAGTTGTGAGCTCCACCAAAATAGTTGTTTAGTTGCTACAGATTCGCCCTAACCTGTTAGGGAGTCACTATAAATTGTAAGCCCCATTAACACTTGGGGGCATCACACACTTTGTTGAGCATAACTCTCTGCTCTCCCTACCCTTTTGAGTTAATAAAGCACCCGGCGACCCTAGCCATTCATAAATGGACGTAGGTCACAATTGAATGAACCACTATAATTCTTGTCGTCTCTCTAGTTTAATTACTACATTTATTTCCAATTACTTAACAGGTGGTGTACAAAGCTGATTTGTGCATCATCAGTTTGGCGCATTCTGTGGGAACTGACTGAATTCTCACTCCAAAACACTCTGTTCAACCTATGACAATCACTACCAGATTGATGAATCAACCTGAGGATAATCAACCACGAGAGGAGGAGATTGTTCCTCCACCAGCTAACCCTGTCCCGAATGCTCCATCTCCAAATCCTCAGCAAATGTTGGAGACCATGCAATAGCTGGTGGCCCAAAACCAGCAGATACTGCAACACATGCTCGCTGGACAAGGAGGAGCACAACTTGGAGAACCTTAAGGAGCTCCATGCCCTGGGCATCAAGGAGGTCCACACCTTGGTACTCCCCATCTAGGCACTCATGCACGTCTAGGCACCCCCTTGGAGTCCCCTTGTACGCTCCACACAGGGGAGCCCACCATGAGGGCCCTCTACATCCTCTTCCTCCTCGTGCTTCTCATGGTGAGGACCCTCGCCTCCAAGAGGAAGAGGGCGAGAACCAAAGCATGGAGCATGAGAGTCGTTTCCATGACCACTACAGAGGAGTACCCAATTTCTGGGATGAAAAAAATAAAGAGGTGCAAAATCAGCTTGGTGACGTCTTCAATGCCATGAAGGTGCAAGGACTTGAGACTGTGGACAATCTTGTTAGGTGAACTGACACGCCTTTTAAACCTGACGTGGCGAACTACCCCCTCCCTCAACAGTTTAAAATGCCATTCGTGGAGACCTTTGACGGAACGAAAGATCCATTGGACCACCTCAAAACTTAATAAACACTGATGCAGCTACACAATGTCCCCGACGAGATCATGTGTAAGGCGTTCCCAACCATCCTGAAGGGGTCCTCCCGGTAATGGTTCACCAAGCTTTTTCCAGCTTTTATTGCCTTATTTGCTGAGTTGAGTAGGTCTTTTGTATCCCACTTTATTAGAGGGCGCCGCCACCAGAAACCCATCATTCACCTGCTCAGCATAAAACAAGACAAGGACGAGAGTCTGAGGATCTACCTCACTCGTTTTAAGAAGGAGGTACTTCAGATCGAAGAACTTGATGACAAGGTAACTATGACTGCCTTCTTGGGAGGCTTTTTCTTGTCAAGCTTCCTCTTCTCGGTGATGAAGCGCCCACCAAGGAGCATGACAGAGCTGCTAGCAAAGGCCCAAAAGTACATGAAAGAAGAAGACATCACGAGGGCCAGGCCAGGTTAGTCATTCAGGTCAGGGGAGAAGAGAAAGGAAAGAGATAAGGATGACAAGAGGGAGAGTGGCAGCAAGTGCAGGACAGAGAGGGAGAGGATACCGATCAAAGACCGACTTGATCCTGTTCCTCAGAGAGACCGATGAGTCTTCACTCCGCTCAACGTTGTTGCTGGGCACATCCTATGCCAGATCCAGGATGACCCCACAGTGAAGTGGCCCGGGAAGATGAAGTCTCATCCGAACCGTAGGAACCCAAATAAGTATTGTTGATTTCACCACGACCATGGCCACGACACCGATGATTGCTGATGAGTGGGTTTTATACCTACGAATTGTGTACTTTCGGCTTGATGAAATTACAAGTTTTCAATTATTTTATGTTCATTTTTATTTGTTTTGTGTGTTTTGATGTTATTTGATAGGAATCATCATTTGGAAGCAAACAATATCATTTGGAAGGAAACAAGGTCGATTTGAAAGGATTAGCCCACTAGTTTTCCAAAGTTTTGACACAGTACCGCTATTTTTTCCATTTTTGAACATGGTCCACTTCGAATCTGAAAAAGCTCAAAACATGAAAGTTGTATATCTGGATGTCTTTTGTATTGTGTCAAAATTTCAGCTCAATCGGACGGTGGGATGAAGAGTTATAACAATTCTATGAAAATTGGTCTGGAGCAGAAAAAAAGAGAGCAGCGCTGAATCAGCGCCCCTGCGCCCACTTACTGTCCATGTAGCACTGTTTCAGTGCCGTTTCAGCGCAGCTGCGCGTGTGCTAGTCCGGGACGCGAAATTATGACTTGTTTTGACCCGAAATTGGACTCTAATGCCTCATATATGCTAGGGTTTGTGTGGGATAAAGAGATTCTGACTTTTGGATGCTGAAAACATCTAGAAAACACCAAAGAATTGGAATAAAATTGAAGACAAGAATCAAGGAATCGACACGAAGAAGATTGGACTTGAAGGCTGGAAAAGGATTGAAGATTGCACCTAAGTTTGCATTCCTTTTCTCTTACTTTTAATTCTTGTTTTTCTGAGATGTTGTTTAATTTGAGAAGGATGTTTTTCAATTACATTATGAACTAAATTTTTATTAAGATTGCAACGGAACTTAATGTTTAGTTAAATTGCTCTACTCTCGTTTCTAGTTCTTGTTGATCATACATGAGTTGTTTGTCATATTTTGTGCTTAATGTATGATTGTGTGGTCAACAATTAATTTGATTCTCTAGATGAAATTGGGAGATGAATTCTAGGGATAGATCTGAATATGATGACACGCGTCTAGTTTATTCTCCTTAGGGTTGAATAGCTGGGTTTGTGCATAGGATAGGAATGTACCAATACGCCGTGTGTAACTTTTATGAGAGTTTGAACTTAATGAATCTATTCCAACTTATTTTGCATAGGAATATAGCAATTTAATGGGGAGAGATATGCTTATCTAACTATCGGAAGAGGTTTGATAAATAATTTTGAAGTCTCAGTTAACAACTTATTTTGATCAATTTACTAGAAGGAAAGTAGAAAGATTTATACGAAGCATTAGGGGAAGTTGTAATCTTAATTTCTTTTATTCGGGAAATTCAACCCTTGATTATTAAGTTTAGCTTTAGTTTTATATTAGTGAATTCATAGTTCAATTCCAATTGTTTAAATAAAATTGGATTGATACAAAGTTAGTACTTGAAATTTATTAGCAATAATTCTCCGTGGGAATGATACTCTACTTACCACTTTATTACTTGTTGATCGTGTATACTTGCACATAAATTGTCAATACCAAATTCAGACAACAATTGCTGCGACCTCAAGAGACAAATTGAGGACCTCATTCAACGTGGTCACCTTCGCCAGTATGTTACTGGTGGGGGCATTCACCGCCACCACCTCATAATCAGGAAGATCCATAACCCATTGGAGAAATTGACACTATCTCCGGAGGGCTTGTAGGAGGAGGAGAATCTCTCTTCTCCATGAAGGCCCATGCAAGAAAGGCGTGGCACCTCGACGAAGTGCGCCCATCTAAGGCGCCCAAACATGGTGGCGACGAAGTCATATCCTTCTTAGACAAGGATTTAGAAGGAATCTAACACCCCCATGATGACCCTCTGGTGCTCACCACGGCCGTTGCCAATTTCCAGATGCGAAGGATTTTAGTGGACAGCGACAGCTCTGCGGATATCTTATTCACAGAAGCTTATGACAAGCTTAACCTGGACAAGGAGTGACTGTAACCCATAAGATCTCCACTCATTTGGTTCTCAGGGGAGAAGGTATATCCCCTAGGGTCCATCACCCTACCAGTCACAGCCGGAGTAGCACCTTAGAGCTCTACAGTCATGATAAACTTTTTGGTAATCGACTGCCCATTAGCCTACAGCGTTATACTGGGGCGACCTGCTCTTAACACATTGAGAGTAGTGACCTCCACCTATCATATTATCCTCCGCTTTCCAACCCTGAATGAAGTCGGAGAGGTTAGAAGAGACCAAGTTAGCAGCAAGAGAGTGCTATGTCTCCTTCATGAAGACCAGGAAGTCGCATGAGGCATTGCAAGTGGAGGTCCTTGACCTAAGAGATGACTCCACCATAAAAAGAGGAGAGCCAGTGCAGGAGCTCACCCTTATGGTCTTAGACAAGGAACATCTGGACAGAAGAGTGTACATTTGCTCTTCCTTTACTGAAAATCTAGTTTGCCAGCTAATAGACTTCCTGAGATGTAACATGGACATCTTTTCATGGTCACACGCAGACCTTGAGGGTATCGACTCAGAAGTTTCCACGCACTATCTCAATGTTGACCCGCGTCACAAGACTGTTCACCAAAAGCTAAGGGGCGCCTCCACTAAAAGGGCCCAAGCTATGGACAATGAGGTGGAAAAACTAATAGAGAATCAAGCGATCAAAGAAGTAGCATATCCAGAGTGGTTCTTCAATGTGGTAATGGTCACTATAACTAATGGGAAGTGACGCCTCTGCGTTGACTTCACAGAACTCAACAAGGTATGCCCAAAAGTCAGATACCCGCTGCCATGGATTGACTTCGTCATCGACGTCACTGTTGGACATGAGTTGCTCACCTTCCTGGACGCGTACTCTGGGTATAACTAGATTAGCATGTACCCCCAGACTAGGAGAAGACATCGTTTATTACTCTAAAAGGGTCCTACTGCTACAGGGTCATGTCCTTTGGATTGACGAACGCAGGAACAACCAACCAGCGGCTGGTGAACAAATGTTCAAGTCTCAAATTGGGCAAACGATGGAGGTTTACGTGGACGACATGTTGGTGAAGAGCCTCGTCACAGAGGACCACATTGACCACCCCTAGGAAACTTTCAATGTCCTGAGATCCTACCATAAGAAGCTAAATCCTGAGAAATGTGCCTTTGGCGTACGGTCAGGAAAGTTCCTAGGATTTATGGTCAACCAGAGAGGAATTGAGGCAAACCTCAACAAAATCAAGGCTATCCTCGACATGAGGTTGCATTCCTCTACTAAGGAGCTCCAACGTCTCAATGGGCAGATTGCAGCACTTAACAAATTCGTCTTCAAATCTGCAGACAAATGCTTGCCTTTCTTCAAGATCCTTCGAAAAGCTTTCGAATGAGAGCATGTGGCAATGGAGGTCTTCCAAAGATTCAAGGCCTATTTGGCTGCACCTCCCCTCCTTTCGCATGTAACACTAGGCGAGGTGTTATATTTGTATCTTTTTGCCTCCCCATCGACAATGAGCTCAGTCCTCGTCAGGAACGATGATGGAACATAGAAGCCAATCTACTATGTGATAGAGCATATCGGGGAGCAGAAGTTAGGTATTTAGGATTGGAAAAAATAGTGCTCGCCCTGTTCACAATGGCAAGACGCTTACGACACTATTTTCAAAGTCGCAACATAGTTGTCGTCATAAATCAACCTCTTAAAAGAATCGTAGGAAAGTCGGACGTATCCGACATACTTCTTAAGTGGGTAGTGGAACTTGGGGAGTTCGACATTCACTACCAACCAAGGACAGCCATCAAAGCACAAGCCCTAGCGAATTTCATTGCCGAGCTTACACCAGTAGAAGAAGAGAACTGCAAGGATACCCAGATGACCAACAGGGACACCTAGAAGCCTAGTAGAGACTCTCAAGCGCCCAAACTGGGCACCCTGGTCAGTTCAGGCACCTAGATCTCCTCCCTAGGCACCTAGCCTTCACCATCAGGCGATCCCTTACGCCCATGTAGCTCTTGTCGCCCAAGCCCCATTTGGTGCCTAGGTTGCTCCCATAGGCGCCCAGACTGCTCCTTCTGGAGCCTATGCAGCTCCTGGCACCCAAACTGGTGCCCAAGTAGCCCCTCTAGGCGCTCAAGCCTCATCTGGCGCCCAGGCTGCACCCCTAGGCACCTAGACTGTTTCCTCTAACGCTCAGGTTGCTCCCCCAGGCACCCAGGTTGCACCCCTAGGCGCCCTGACTGTACCCCAGAAGCCCAGGCTACTCCCTCTGGCACCCAAGTAGATTCCCCATGATCCCCTTGTGCCCAGTCTCCCACTTTGATTTCCAAGCCCTCATATCTTCTACTTTGGAAACTCTATGTAGATGGCTCCTTGACAAGTGAGGAGGAGCGGGCCTAATCTTGATCAGCCTAGATGACACGACTCTCAAGTATGCAGTGAAGCTTCACTTTATTTCTTCCAACAATGAGGCAAAATACGAAGTCCTTCTCTCTAGATAAAGATTAGTAGTTGAAATGGAAGCTCAACACCTCACCACCTACAATGATTTTCAGCTGATAGTTAATCAAGTGAAGGGAGAGTTCGAAGCCAAAGGAACCAAGATGCAAGAATACCTTGGCATGGAAAGAAACATGATTACAAAGTTTCACTACTTCCAGATAAGCCACATCCCCAGAGAAGATAACGTGGCCATAGACGCACTAGCGAGGCTCGCCTCATCCTTGGAAGCCCCACCAAGGGGACTAGCATTTATTGGTTATCATTTCGAACCAAGCAGGCTAGACATGGATACTGCAAACATCGACTGCACTTCGCCCGAATCAAACTGGATGACCCCAATAAGGGCGTACCTCCAGGAGGGCGCGTTGTCAGATAACCCCATGGAGGCCAGGAAGCTCAGGATGAGAGCCTCTAAGTTTATTGTCCTGCAAGATACTCTGTACAAAAGAGACTACTCCTTGCCATTATTGTGATGCCTCTCACCTGAAGAAACAGACTAGGCCCAGCGGGAGATCCATGAAGGAATTTGTAGAAATCACTCTGGAGGACGCTCCCTCGCCCACAAAGTGCTCAGAAAAGGCTACTTCTGGCCGAGTATGGTGACGGACACCCATGAATTTTCCAAAAAGTGACAAATATTAGCGCTTTTCCACTGTACCTAGGCAGCCACCGGAGGAGTTGACAACAATCGTGAATCCATGACCTTTCTCCAAGTGGGGCATCGACATCCTAGTTCCTCTACCTCTCAGTAGAGGACAATGTAAGTTCGTGGTGGTAGCAGTAGACTATTTCTCAAAGTGGGCAGAAGCAGAACCTTTGGCAAAAATACCAGACTCAAAGGTTAAAGACTTTATTTAGAAAAACCTGGTCTGTCGCTTCAGGATACCCCATGCCATTGTTAGTGATAATGCGAAGCAATTCGATAATAAGCTCCTCAACACCTTCTGTTCTAAGCTCCCAGGTATATTATGGGCCTACCGAAGTACACCAAGAAATCCAACTGGAAAGACTCCCTTCTTTCTCGCCTTTGAAACGGAGGTAGTCATCCCTGTGGAGATAGGGGTACACTCTTTTAAAGGTCCAACACCACGACCCCATCACCAACGAGGAAGGACTCCGCATCAACCTCGACTTGGTGGAGGAGGCAAGAGAGATGGCTGTAGTCCGTAACGCGGAGTACAAACGGTGTATGACGAGGTACTACAACTTGAAGGTGAAGCCTCGTTTCTTCCAACCAGGGGACTGGGTCCTCAAGAAGGTAATCCTCGCCACAAAGGATGCACGCGAATGAAAACTGAGACCAAATTGGGAAGGACCCTACCTCAAAACAAAAATAGTGAGGCCAGACACCTAGAAGATCTAGAATTCTGAGGGGAAGGTCTTATCTCATTCATGGAATGCTGAGCACTTGAAGAGGTACTACCAATGACACCATGAGAGAGTCAAAGTAGTAGAGTTGGGAATTTAGTTTTATTTTCTACCTTTTTTTGGGGAATTATTACCTAATATTCAATGTACTTTTTGGGGATTATTACCCAAAATTGCTTGACATAAGCAATCAATGAATAAAATTCTCTATATTTTACTCTGAAAAGATCTTTGCATTTTCATTCATTTTCAAAGGAGTACCAGTACAAAAGCAAGACTACAAACTGCCTTTTTAAAAAAAAAAATCAAAAGTCCAAAACACTCTAGTTACTCTCATGGTCCTCCTCATCCTCTTCCTCATGATCCCCAAATCCTTCATTATCCTCGTCAGGCGCCTCAGTTGGCAAGAAGCCTGAAATATCAATATCAGGAAAGGCAGCTAAGATTTTCCCTCGAAGGCATAAGCAAGGCCATCCTTCAAGTCCCTCTTAGCTATGGCAGCCCTCTCCTCAGTCTGCAAAGCTCTCTCATGAGCAGCCTTCACCTCTGCCAAGACAGCAGCCTCTCTGAGCATAGCCCTCTCACGGGTCTACACAAGCTCATCCTCACTGAATGTGGCCCTCTCACAGACCACCGTAAGCTCAGCCTCGAGCTTGGCCGCCCTCCCATAGGTCGCCAAAAGCTTAGCATCACTGAGCGTGACCCTCTTTCGGGCCTCAGCAAGCTCAACCTCGAGCTGGGTCACCTTCTCATAGGTCGTCGAAAGCTCAGTATTAAGGCCAATCACCCTTTCATGGGTCACCACAAGATCAACATCAGAAGCTCTACTAGCAGCTTTAAGCTCTGTAATCCTCCCCCGGGCAGCAAGAAGCTCATTTTGCACAACTTCATGATTATGTTTTAGTCGGTGATAAAGGACGGTTCTTAAGAACATACACATGCATGCAGTTATGGCTTGAAGTGAAAGAAAAAATACTGTTAGACATTTATGGAGGGATGAGAGAAAAGGGACACAAAAAACCCTTACCTGAGCCCAGCTTTTCAAAAAATAATTCAGGATTCCCTTAGTGCCCAAGGCACTAATTGCATTCACATCGTTGGTGAGCACAAACTTTCCTATCCGATCTCTGATGACCGGAGCATTACCCAACATAAAGCTGACCTGAGAAGGTACCTGAGTAAAACGGGTGGCAGAAGGTGTGGTCAGCAAAGGAGACTCTGCGGTGGCGGTCACAACTGAAGGAGTCTTCAATTGAGGAGGCACTACCACGAAGGTCGCTGGATGAGAACACACTCGAGGCTCTACCGAAGGGTTTGCTTGAGGAGAACTCATCTCGGGCTGCGCCATTGGAGAAGTCACCTTGGAGGCATCACCCATCCTCACCACTTTAGAAGGAGGAGGGCTCCTACTAGAGAGGTAGGATCCAATCGCTTCTCTATCTATCAATGCAAAGAAAGAAGAAGTGTTATAAGAGACAAAAAATGCCAAGTAAAAGAAGGGGTACCAAAGAATCAACTCACTCTTTCTCTTCGAAGAGGAGCCGTAGGATTTCGGGCAAGGAGTAATAGCCCTAGTATCCTTGGGCAAAAGAGCTCCCAAGTCTTTGCGAGGGCAAGCCCTTACGACATGTAACTTCCACTTTTGGTCCTCGGAGAGCCCATGCATGTCTACAAAGGGATAGTGAGCATGTAAAAAAAAGGGAGAATAAATGAAGGGTGTACCCTGTTTCTAAGCAACACCCCATCGTGTTGGTACCAAGGTCTTGTTAGCTTATGCAGCCCACTCTTCGCCGACAAAGAAGAAATGAGATTTCTAGTCTTGGCAATTGGAGTGTAATCTCGTGAGCATGTTCATACCATTTCTCATGGTAAAATAGTACTACCCTATGTTTGAAGCAGGAGTCTCACTCAAATTATAAGCTGCATGGAACTCCACAGGTGAAACATCCTCATGATGTACCCTCCTCCATAGTACAAAAAAGCCTATCAAGACTCTCCAACCATTAGGTGCCAACCGCCCCGGTGTCGGTGAAAAATAATGTAGAATGTGACAAATAGGACAAGACATGGAAACCTGAGTCCAGCCTCCAACATCTCCTCATAGACGATGATGTCACCGAAGGATTCATCGCAAGCAGTTTCATCCATTTTGGCCCAGCGGCACAGCGCAGTCGGAGGAATACAATAAGTTGAAATAAGCCTAGAAATATCGTCATCAGAATTGAGCAAATTGAAAAAGGTGCTCATCTTATACCCATCATCATCGGGTGCCACTTGGCCTTTGTTTTCTTCTTTTGAGGTCGTAAGGAGTGGCCTGAGCCACCATCTGGGAGGTCTTGGGGAGCATGGGCTGGAGAAATTACACTCGGAGGAGTCAGATCGCCATCACCAAAAATGACACCCAAAGCTTCCTTATTGCCTATAGTGTTTAGCCCAACTCCCAGAGAAGTGCTTGATGCTCTAAGTTCACTCGAACGAGGCAGCTCAAAGCCTAGAGAAGTGCTTGACGCTCCATGCTCCCTAAAAAGAGGCAACCTAGCACCTGGAGAGGTGCCTGATGCTCTATGCTCGCCCAAACGGGGCAGCCCAGCACTGCTTGAACCTCTAAAGTTTCACAAAATAGTCCCGAAGGTGCCCAGATCAGCACCTAGAGTGGCAGACCTGCCCTTGTGCCCAAGCTATTACCCAGCTGCCTTGCTCGCCCATTGTGCTCACCTGCTGCACGCCTGATGGACTGGTCAGTCCCTTTTTTGGCTTGCACGCGACTGTCCAACTCTTCAGTATGCACGCCCAAGCTACCTAGTCTGCCTGCCTATGTGCCCAAGCTGCTCGATCCACTTATCTGTGCGCCCAGGATCTCCAGCTCACCTATCTGTGCACCTAAGCTATCTAGGATAGCACCTCTAGAGCCTAAATGGCCCAGATCAGCGCGTAAGGTGCCTAGCCCAGTGCCTTGAGTGGTGCCATTCAGCGCCGTGAGTGGCGCATCATTTCCCTTGCGACCTGCTCGCCTACTGCACGGGTAGTGAGATTCTCCTTAATCCCAACTCCCTCAAGGGTACCCATCTTGACAACCTCCTTCACGGTGGCGTGTACGACGATATTAGCGGCAGCTAGATTGTTTTCATCCACTCCACCCTCTTCAACCTCTATCACTTCAAGGACTTCATAGTCACCTGTTTCGGCTCCAATCTCTCTATTCGCCGGGGTACCCATGGAGTTTTGCATTTCACCACCCTCAACCGACATGGCTTACTTAGAAACTCCCCATAAGAACCTAACCTATATATATATTCTTCCAAGATTTCAGGAAATAACACTCTTTAATGAGATGGAGAAAATGGGGAGAATAAAGAAAAATATTCTTACCCTCCTTCACCCTCTCAAGTTGCAAGGGAATGGTTAAAACTTAAACTCTCAAGGTTTTCAAGAAGGAGTGCAATATCCAGATGAAGAAATGGGTGAAATAAGGAAGAATATCCTATTTATTACCTAAAGCTTTCAAAGAGGGAAAAGCCCAAATCAAGAATCATGGGCCCCTTGAAAATCCTAGTGGAGAAGCCCAAATTGAAAATTATGAGCCCTCTTAAAAATCCTAGCAAAGTGGGAAAGACTTGAAATGTGCACAAAGGCAAAAATGCATCATGCAAAGAAAGAGTCATCTAGCAGGGGAAGTCTCCACCACTTGAAACTAAAGATGTAAACTAATGGACCCTTCTCCAAGTTCTTTGGGCAAATGATGGGTCAGGCCCAAATAACCCAATTAATGAGGAAAGCCCAATTTGTGTGGGAAACCCAACCTCAATTGAAGAGCCCAATCATGTAAAGACCCAAGTCTAGTTAAGATCAAGAGGGAGCCACGTCAACTTATCTACATCGTCAAGAGAGCATCCAAGTTGAGGAAACGGTCCACCCTCACCTCATCCTTGACCGCATCTCATGGAGAGCGCCTCAACCACCTTGCACGTTGGGACGAAGTCGTGAACTCCACCAAAATAGTCGTTTAGTTGCTACAAATTCGCCCTAACCTATTAGGGAGCCACTATAAATTGTAAGCCCCACTAACACTTGGGGGCATCACACACTTTGTGGAGCACAAATATCTGCTCTTCTTCTCTAAGCTTGTACTCTCTGCTCTCCCTACCCTTTTGAGTTAATAAAGCACCAGACGACCCTAGCCATTCATAAGTGGATGTAGGTCACAATTGACTGAACCATTATAATTCTTGTCGTCTATTTACTTTAATTACTGCATTTATTTCCAATTACTGAACATGTGGTGTGTAAAGCCAATTTGTGCATCATATATATATATATAAGCATAATTTTAATGCTAGCACAATTTTCAAGATATGAGTTGTTAATGCTAATACAATTCCCGATTTAGGAGTTGTTAGTTTTTTTAAAACAAGTTTTGACTAAATATAACTATTTAGGGTATTTTGGACAATGGAGATCAAAATGGACTTATCCCCAAATAAATTTTTTGAGTGTACTTAAATCCCAATAAGTCTACAAAAAGCGACTGGCCTCCCTAAACCCCAAGGAAGAAAAGAATGGGGGGAATAAATGTGGGTTTTATGTTGTGAAAGGTCATATTAGCAGAGCTGCATTGCCCCTATGATTTCAATCCATTAAGAACCAGTCCGTATTTGATTACATTGTTGAAAGTTATATTTTTTGCATTCAGATTTGAATTTGCTTTGAGAAACCAAGAGAGCAGTCCAGAATGCAACCATGTGAATTCAAGGGAATTGAATATTGGCTAAGCTTATTCTACTAAAGGTATAGGTAGTTTCCAAGAGAGCTGGGGCTAGGTTTTGGAAATTTTTGATCAATTTGGAACTACAAAAGTAAATGAGAGCAGATTGTGGTTTTTGAGATTACTTAAAAAGTATTTTGAGGATTTATGACTTCAATACATTTGAGCCAAATTAGTAGTATTCAGAACTACCTATTTCAATGTCAAAAGTAATTGTACTATATAAATTAGCCAAAAAAAAGGATACTTTCACTTCTCTAAAAAATTTTTTTTTACATAAAATACTTTTTGTTTTTTACATTTATTGGTCATGTACAAAATTGGATCTATGCACAATCAACAGTTGAGTGTATAATATTGAGTAATTAATGAAGCAATCAATAAAGCAATTAATAACAGAAGGTAAAAATTAGGTCAACATATAGATGTATAGTGGTTTGGTCAATGTGACCTCCTCCATTTTCAAAGGCGGTGACGGTGGCTGGAGAACTTTATTGATAAAGTAGAAGGTGGGAGAGAGATAACAAGTGTAAAATCTAGGTAGTTACGGGAGAAATAGCTGTGTAAAAAGGTGTGTACAGATGTGCCTCTCGTATGTAGAAGGCTTACAATTTATAGGCACAGAGCTTTAGTTAAGGCGGTGGCTTGAGGGACAGGTTATTAGCTTTTTGGGATTGGTACAATTAAAGATAGTCGTGATCTAGGAGAGTGGCTATCTCGGTAATCACTCCTCACACGGGCTTATTTTCTTGGATCCCTTGGATTTTGGACCGGGCCGAATCCATGCACTAGGCTTGACCTGCCTTTTAACTGATTTAGGCTTATCTCATTAATTGGGCCTGAACCAGTTAGAACTAGGCTCATCATTTATAACTACCAGGATTGCTGTTACCACCAACCACCATTAACTGCAACCACCCATTGAAATTTTCACCACCAACCCCCACCTGTCATCGCCTCCACCACCACCCACCGCACCACCATTCACCATAAACCACCTACCATTTAGTCACAACTCTTATCACTCACCACCTACCATCACAGCTACTTTCCACCTCCCGTCTCCACTATTGGCACCACCACCAGCCACCAACACCAATGACCACCATCATAATTGTATGTGTGTGTGCATTTGGGGATATATTACTTGTAATGTAAATAAATGCTTTTTATTTGACCTTCCAAATGCACTTGTCCATGAAGTACTTTCCATCTAAGTATTTTTTTAAACATCCAAAAAATTCATATGTAATAAAAGTGTTTTCCTTAAAAGTCATTCTAAAAAGTACTTATTTAAGAAGTATTTTTGTAAATTAACTAGTAATCTCAAACACCACCTAAAATCTAAATAAAACTAGAGCCACAGTGAGTGAGGGTTGGGCAAAGCTACATGAAGAGGTTATAATGATGGAAAATGAGTGAAAACAAAAACTTTTAGAGTAGGCTTGTCAATGGAGCGAATTTTAATTTGAATTTGATTTGAATTCAAGTCCATTTAACTGTGTTAGATAAATGTTTGTAATTGGTTAATTTCGTGGAGTCCATTGTAAATCTCAAACTATTTCATGGTGATGATACTATAAAGATTGAAGATCCAGAAGCATAACTGAAAGGAGGAGATCAAGTGTCAAAGTTACATCATTCACACTCCGTATGAACTTTCATGATTATGACAAAGGTAATGACCTAAAAGACCTAAGATGATCTCTTGGTTTAATAGACTTAGGAGGATTAGAGTTAAAATGGAATTAGAGATTAATCCATGTAAGGTTCCTAGGTGTTTTTAAGTGAAAACATTTTCTAAACCGTTTTGTGTTTTGAAAACATATTTTGAGCCATTAACGGGCCCTCTTACGCAACATCTTTTAGTGCTTAAGACGACAATTTTTTTTGCTTGGTTTTAGACTATAAAAACTAGTAAGAACCACCCTATTCTTGCTAGCTTTCACTAGAGTGGCCTATTTATGACTTCGGGAAGAAAAGAGAAAAAGACCAAATGGAGGAGATCAAGGCTCGCCCTCTGGGGTCGCTCAAGTGGTCCTCAAGGTCGCTTGAGTGGTCTGCTCTCCTATGTTGGTTTGAAACGTGATTGCCACTCCCGTGATCACTACCTTATAATTGTCCTCTCACCGATTAAGCAGTCATTCTTGAATGAGTTTTATTGCTGACCAAGATTACGTTTATTGTGTACCTATAAATATGGAGTATTTCTTTTTCCAGCTAGGGTAAGCCTCTTGTAAGCCTTTTGAGAGTAAAAACTCATCTCCTACCTACAAAGCTTCCATCACAACCCTTGATCCCTAAGACCGAAGCCTACCTTCTAAAGATTCTACCCAACCTCACAATTTGGAGTTAAGATCTTGAATGGTTTGAACCAAACCCTTTGGTGTGTGCATACCAGGAATTCTTAGCTTGCTCATGATTGCTCGAGGCCTAGAGGATCATTTGCGGAAGTGAATCCAAGTGAAGCCTCACATAACATTGAAGAAGGCCCTTTGGTGGACCGACATATTGAAGGAAGGAAGCGTCTAACCATGACATTGGTTGAGATATAAAACTCTAGTACTTGTATGTCTACTTTAGGGTAGTTGATTAGGTTTTGGTGAACTAAAAATGTTTTTGCTGTTTTTCTCGAGGATGTCATGCGTCAACAAATCACTTGTGTTCTTTATTGCTTATGTGGATCTTTCTTCATGAGCACTATATGTTTATATGAATGATTGATTGATATCTATTTCATCCATAGCTGCGTTTGAGTTTTGGGGTTTTAGATTGCTATGAGATCGAGTGTTTGAGATAATTAATTGAATACTAATTAACATCAATCTTCATAGGTGTAAGAGATCATGGTGACTAAAAGAGGTTCTCACATTAAATTGCTATATCTTTGTGTAAAGAAGTAATTGTGGTAGGTTAGGTTTTAATTTGTAATCGATTGTTCCTAAAATCAAAAAACCTATTTACCCCCTCTAGGTAGTGTCATGAGCTCCAAGTGTATATGTGTGAGGAAAGATCCACTTTATTTCTCCCCCCTCCCTAAATAAAAATTGGTATTAGAGCATGGTTGCCCTAAGTTGTACATAGAGATGACTAAGTGTTTTGCCTTCTAGAGATCTATTGCTACTACTAGTTAGTTTCAAATATAGTCTCAAAAAGAAGGTTTAATTGCATGACCACCTTTCTTTGATGGGTCCAATTTTTTTCATTGGAAAGCTTGCATGGGAGCATTTCTAAAATCTATAGATACGAGAGTTTGGTTGACTGTTCAAGAGGGTTGGAGTTCTCTCACCGCCACCACACAAGTTGAAGGTGCTGAAATAGTGGTTAAAGTGAAATCCCCGAACTCGTGGACTAAGATCAAGATTGAATCAATGGGGTAGAACTTGAAAGGCTTGAATTCAATATTCAATGTTGTGACACCAAATGAATTCTGAAGAATCGTAAATTGCAGGACCTCCAAGGAGGCATGAAATATTCTTGTGGTCTCTAACGAGGGAACTACAATGGTCAAGATGTCCCGTCTCCAAAGGTACACCTCTCAGTTTGAGACCTTGACGATGCAAGAGGAAGAAACATTTAACGTTTTTAATGCTAAACTGTGCCATATTATTAACTCTTCCTTTGCATTAGGTACTGAAATTGACGATCTCGCATCAAGTGGAAAATATTGAGATCTTTACTGGAGAGATTTCATGCTAAGGTGACCTTGTTAGTGACGAGTTTCAATATGGCTTCGGTGTTGGTTGAAGACCTAGTTGGGTCAATTTTGACTTTCAAGATGAACTTTCTTTAGGGGTGTTAAATGTGTTATGTCGGGTCATTTTGTGTTGTGTTCATTTTGGGTTTGTGTCAAAACTCTCAAACATGAACACACCATATTTAATTAATCATGTCGAGTTTTGTAAACACTAACCTATCCTGAGCATTAAACAAGTTACCCGAACCTGACTTATTTAACACATTTAATATATGGGTCATTTTCGGGTTAACACACAACACGACATGTTTAACTTGTTTAACACACATAACACGACTTGTTTAACACACATAACCTATTTCACACATGTTCATTACCATTAAATACACCATTCATCCAAAGTTCCAAATATTATTTTCACCAATAACAGATCATATATCATCTATGAAATTAACTAAAATGCATTCAAGATCCAACCCAAAAATTAAAGCGAGAACTATACGAGTATACTATCATAATAATGTTAAGAACTATATTGTCAATTGCAATGACTAAAGCAAGAACTAATAATGTTAAGACCATATTAGACATCAGATTTAGATCTACATAATAGGCAAACTATACTTCCATAATAAAACAAAAGCCATAGCAAATAAACAACAATAGCAAGTCAGTTTTGAGATCATATATATTCTCAAAACTAACTTGTTACTGATTTGCCACATGAAACTAAAACAAAATAAGAAGCTACAGCTCCTCCAGCAAGGCATGGTGCATTTGATGCCAAAACAAAACTTAGACATTTCATAGATCCTAATCAAAATAAGAGATACTTCAATCAGAAAAGGCAAACAAGATAGTCCAGAAAAGCAAATAAGACAAAGGCAAACTAGTAGATTAAACATTAAAAATTATGGTGTACCTTCAATCAATAATCATCATCAATCATAGTAGAACCATCTTGGTCAACATTGATATTCATCATATCTTTTATAATGTCATCCAAATCATTTTGTGCATGATCTAAATGAAACAAATATATATGCATAAGAATCAAGATTTCATTATTTTAAACAAGAATCACAAAGCAATCACACAACTTATGTTTACCTCTTTTCTCCAAACAACCAATCCTTTGTGAATATCAAAGCCTCAACAACTTCCAGCTTCAAAGAACTACGATATTGGTCAAGAACCCTATCACTAGTGCTAAATCCTGACTTTGAAGGTACCGCAGAAATGGGAACACTTAACATATCACGAGCCATTAGAGCAAGTTTCGGGTAATGGAATTGTTGAGTTTTCAAATAAGAAAGTACATCAAGTTTTTCATTTCTATCAACCGTAGGGTCATCTAAATACAATTGTAATTGACTTTTCTGTGCACTACAAATGAATTTTTTACTCTCATATGAGTCAAATTCCTATGTTCAATAAGAAAAGAACAAGTTAAAAAGAGAATCAATCATAATCTCATATAATACTAAGATACTGACATAATGCAAGTAAAATAAAAAATTATATCACCATAAGTTTAGTTTTGCATTGATTCATGCCATGATGTTGCTAACTACCACGAGAACCATGATCCACATCCTGAGAAATTGGTGATTGTGAAGAACTAGCCTTAGAATAATTATGCATGTACTCATCAAACAAAGAGAATAACTTCTCATGAACACGACTGAACTCAATTGATTCATCACCATAAAGCTTATTATAGGAAAATTCAACAAATTGAATTTATAACTAGGATAAACTATCACCGCAATAGCCAAAACCAAGCTATATTCTGATCAATACTTCTTGAATTTCCCAAACATTTGATTTGCCATTCTCATCATAAAAATATCCAAACTTTTCATCTCTTCACCTATTTCTTTCAAAACTTCTTGAACTATCAAATTCAGAATATGAGCACAACAACGGATATGAAACAACCTACCATCACACAACAATGCATCTTATATATTAAGTTGATTTTTAAGCAAATAAACCAACACATTATTTGCAGCTGCATTGTCTAAACTAAGTGAAAATAGCTTTTTCTCAATACCCCAACTATTTAACAAACTATAAATTTTCTCACACAAAACAACTCTAGTATGGGGAGGTGTCATGCAAGAGAAATTTATAATTCTCTTTGGTAGCACCTAATCTTTATCAATATAGTGTGCTATGAGACTCATATAACTGTTAGTGACAATAGAAGTCCACAAGTTAGAAGTCAAACAAATCTTACCAGACAATTCTTGCAGTGCTTGATTAATCCTCCTCTCTATCATACAACTTTGTAACATCTGCCCTAGTAGTATTCCAAGAAATTGGTACGACTTGTGGAAATAAGTAGGCGAATATACTTCTAATGTTATCGTAGTCAACAAATTGAAATGGAAGTTCATGTTTAACAATTGCATGAATCAGTAACTCTTTAAACTTCCTTGCTTCAAATTTAGAGTGTCTAGATCCCAAAGCACCATTGGATTGGGTTGTAAGTAGCTGACCAATCACATAGGTGGCTCGCTTTAAAAAAGTTACAGTTGGTAGCTTGAAATTACCAATCTCGTGCTTGCTATCAATAGAATATACTTGTTTATATTTCTTGCTTTTGCATCTCGACAATCCATCTGGACCTGGTTCAATAAAATTATAGCCTTTCCATACACCAGAGGTGAACCTCCATCGACATTTATTTGCTAGTTCATCAACACCATCCAATTACAGGCCATCCTTAGTATCAGACACAAGAGTTCATTCAGCAATGGCAACAACAATAGCTCACAGGTCAAGTCCATCAGTATGTTCATCATTAAAGGGTAGTGAATTCATCTATTCTCAACACAAATGCCAAAAAAATGTAAGCAAAATATAAAACACACACATATAGACATACTGCATATACAAGTAAAATACAAAAGGGTTAATAGCACTCGAGGTCCCCAAAGAATAAAGTTTGTCTCATTTTGGTCCCTAATGTTTCAATTGCATCATTTTGGTCCCTGAATTATTGAATATGTTTCTACACGGTTCTTTAAGCAGATAGTGTCTAAATTGCTAACATTTTTTATCATAAATTTTTCACGTGATACTTATATATGAACAAAAAAATAATTTGAATAACTGTTGGCCAAATTTTTACTCAAATTTTGTTTAAATAGCTACCTAAATTACATAGTTTTGATCTTGAGCTATCCAAATTTTAGTAAAAAAACTACCCATATTATATATTTTTTTATCAAGAGCTACCCAAATTTTGTTTAAGGGCTATCAAAATTAATTTTTGTCCATATTTAGGTATTACGTGACAAGTTTATGATGAAAAATCGTTAGCAATCTAGACGTTGTCTGCTTGAAGGACCATATAGAAACATACTCAATACTTCAGGGACCAAAATGATACAATTGAAACATTGAGGACCAAAATGAGACGAACACATACTTTGGAGACCTCTAGTGCAATTAATCCAATACAAAAAAATCACATAAACTTTGCTGATGAACATTGCCTCTACTAGGAAAGGAAAAAATTTTAAGTGCAAAATTAAGATTTTCACGCAAATAAACTCTGGAATCTCTAACTACATTAGAAATTATTCTTTAGTGTGTGTGTTGTATTCAATAGTTTACTGTCAACCAAAAATCAACAAATTTCAACAAACTTTCCTAACAAAAAATCATTGTGAACCAAAAATCAACACACTACCCCCAAAAAATCAACAAACATTCCCAACCAAAAATCAAAGAGATCTCTTAGAGCCACAAAACATCTTCCTTAGATATCTCCCTCAAGTCTTAATTCACTACAAAAAAATCACAAACACAAAACCCATAACCACAATACAAACCAAACCTCATGGTTTAAACAAATATAGACACAAAGAGAGAGAGAGAAAAAAAAAAGACCTCATGATTTAAATTTAATAGAGAGAGAACCTGGTTAAATGTTCACACATATACACACACCCACACACACACACATAGAGAGAGAAAGGTAGCCTTTTCTTTATGGCAATTGGACAGTAGAAGATAATTGAAACTTCAACTTCTAGATTTGAGCTGGAACCTCGGTTGGAGTGAGATGGAACTTTTAGATATGAGAGAGTCATGACTCGATAGCCTTGAGGAGTGATGAGGCTGAACGTGAACGATGCCTAAGCCCTAAGGATTGACACAAGAGCTGTGAGACGACAAAGTGAGGCCTTCATCTCCTCCTGAGCAACGGGTTATGTTTGTGTAAGTGGAAAAAAGAAAATGAAGTTAGGATTATATTTTTTTTTGATTTTATATACTTGGATAAATGGGTTAAATGGATCTATAATGGGTTAGGAAGGATTCATGTTCGATTCATGTCCACCCGTTTAAAATATATGGGTTAATCGGGTTAAAATCAAGGACCTGATTTTGACTTGAACCCGACATGAGTTTTTTTTTCATGTTTAAGCGTGTTGACCCTTTATTTTTCATGAACCCATTTAAATTCGTGTTTGACCCATTAATTTTGTATTCAATTCATGTCATGTTAAAAATTGACACTCCTAACCTTCTTCCACCCAAGGAAGTGAAGGGTGTAGCTTTAAATTCAAAACTTGAAGAAGGAGGTAAATTTGAGTCACCCCATTTAGGAGAAAAGGACATAGCCTATCTTGCACCAAAATTCAAAAGTAATTTTAAGGCTAATGGTGTCAAGTCCTCTAGGTCGAAAGAAAATCCAAGTAGACCTAAGTCTCCTAGAGAAGAAAAAGAAAGTGGGGGAAAAGCTTATCAAAACGAGGGTGTGATGAAAGGACAAGGTCTCTAATGCTATGAATGTCATGGGTTTGAACATGTAGCAGCGGAATGTCCAAGTGATAAGAGAAATGACATGCCCAAGGATAGGAGGAGACTTTTAAAGGCTAGGGTGCGTAAGGGTGAAAGTGAGTCCACAACGAGTGTTAACTCCTCTTCTCAAAGTGATGAAAAAAACTTCACAACCTTTGTAGGTTCACATGTCTCCCCCAAGGAAAAACTTCCAAGGATGAAGAAGAGGAAGTTGAGTCGAGTCCTATAATGGTGATAGATGACTTAGAAGTTGAAGTCTTTTAGGAGGTGAGATGGAGCATAAAATGCACTCGCCAAACGAATGGAAAAGAAAAAAAAAATCACTAGACCTTCTAGTTATATGGTTACTTCAATAAGCGGAGGTTGATGTGAAACGTAAGTTCATTGAGTTGATATTGGGTATCTCCTATGAAGCATTTGATTACGTAAATGTATTTGGGTGATGATTAGCTGGATAGTTCGGATATGTACAGGTATTTAAAGGGTCATGAGCGGGGATAAAACTAAGGAGCATGTTGAATTGATAGACTTTGCACTGTTTTGAAGTTTCCCATGAATTATTATTATTTGTAGTAACTTTTTGGGGCCATTATTCAGATTCATATTGATTCATTGTTTGAGTAGTTGGTTAATTAATTTTTATAGTTTTTGTTCTTAGTATTTTGCTTGAGGACAAGCAAAGATTTAAGTTTGGGGGTATTTGATGAGTGGGTTTTATACCTACGAATTGTGTACTTTCGGCTTGATGAAATTACAAGTTTTCAATTATTTTATGTTCATTTTTATTTGTTTTGTGTGTTTTGATGTTATTTGGTAGGAATCACCATTTGGAAGCAAACAAGATCATTTGGAAGGAAACAAGTTCGATTTGGAAGGATTAGCTCCCTAGTTTCCCAAAGTTTTGACACAGTGCCTCTGTTTTTCCAATTTTTGAACATGATCCACTTCGAATCTGAAAAAGTTCAAAACATGAAAGTTGTAGATATGGATGTCTTTTGTATTGTGTCAAAATTTCAGCTCAATCGGACGGTGGAATGAAGAATTATGACAATTATACGAAAACTGGTCTGGAGTAGAAATAAAGAGAGCAGCGCTGTTCCAGCGCCCCTGCGCCCACGTACTGTCCATGTAGCGTTGTTTCAGCGCCGTTTCAGCGCAGCTGCGCGTGTGCTAGTCCGGGATGCGAAATTATGACTTGTTTTGACCCAAAATTGGACTCCAATGCCTCATATATGCTAGGGTTTGTGTGGATAAAGAGATTCTGACTTTTGGGGGCTGAAAACATAGAGAAAACACCAAGGAATTGGAAGAAAATTGAAGACAAGAATCAAGGAATCGACACCAAGAAGATTGGACTTGAAGGCTACAGAAGGATTGAAGATTGCACCTAAGTTTTCATTCCTTTTCTCTTACTTTTAATTCTTGTTTTTCTGAGATGTTGTTTAATTTGAGAATGATGTTTTTCAATTACATTATGAACTAAATTTCTATTAAGATTGCAACTGAACCTAATGTTTAGTTAAATGGCTCTACTCTCGTTTCTAGTTCTTGTTGATCATACATGAGTTGTTTGTCATATTTTGTGCTTAATGTATGATTGTGTGGCCAACAATTAATTTGATTCTCTAGATGAAATTGGGAGATGAATTCTAGGGATAGATCTGAATATGATGACATACGTCTAGTTTATTCTCCTTAGGGTTGAATAGCTAGGTTTGTGTATAGGATAGGAATATACCTATACGTCGTGTGTAACTTTTATGAGAGTTTGAACTTAATGAATCTATTCCAACTTATTTTGCATAGGAATATAGCAATTTAATTGGGAGAGATATGCTTATCTAACTATCGGAAGAAGTTTGATAAATAATTTTGAAGTCTCAGTTAACACCTTATTTTGATCAATTTACTAGAAGGAGAGTAGAAAGATTTATACGAAGCATTAGGGGAAGTTGTAATCTTAATTTCTTTTATCCGAAAAATTCAACCCTTGATTATTAAGTTTAGCTTTAGTTTTAAATTAGTGAATTCATAGTTCAACTTCAATTGTTTAAATAAAATTGGATTAATACAAAGTTAGTACTTGAAATTTATTAGCAATAATTCTCCGTGGGAACGATACTCTACTTATCACTTTATTACTTGTTGATCGTGTATACTTGCACGTAAATTGTCAATACCAAATTCGGACAACAATAAGCTCCATGCGGATGTGGTGTTGGTAGTGTCGGACTTTCGGGATGTCTTCTCAGATGAACTACCCGGGTTACCGCAACATAGGGAGATCGAGTTCAGGATTGATCTCTATACGGGAACCGAACCCATATCCATTGCTCCCTACCGTATGACATCTTTGGAGTTAAAGGAGCTAAGGAAGCAGTTGGATCATTTGTTGGCCATTGGGTTTATACGTTTGAGTACTTCACATTGGGGAGTCCCGGTCCTCTTTGTGAAGAAAACGGATGAGACTCTACGGTTATGCACGGATTATAGGAGGTTGAATCGGGTGACCGTGAAGAATAAGTATCCGTTGCCACGAATTGATGATTTTTTTGATCAGTTCAGGGATTCGAAGTACTACTCCAAGATTGATCTTCGCACGGGGTATCATCAGTTGCGGATTAAGGAGGAAGGTATTCCTAAGACTGCTTTTTGTACCTGGTATGGTCACTTCGAGTATACGGTGATACCGTTCGGATTGACTAATGCCCCCGCAGCCTTCATGGATTTGATGTACAGAGTCTTCCGGCCTTACCTCGATCAATTTGTCATTGTATTTATCGATGACATCTTGATTTAATCACAGACTCAGGAGGAACAAGCTCATCATCTCTCTATTATGCTACAAACATTGAGAGAACATAAATTATACGCAAAAATGAGCAAGTGTGAGTTTTGGATGAAGGAAGTGAAATTCCTTGGCCATGTTGTGTCCGAGAAAGGGGTAGCGGTTGATTCCACGAAGATTGAGGCCGTGATAAAATGGGAACCATCGAAGAACGTGACGAAAGTATGGAGTTTCTTGGGGTTAGCCTGCTATTATCGTAGATTTGTGGAAGAGTTCTCCAAGTTTGCGATGCCGATAACTCGTCTTACAAAGAAGGAGGAGAAATTTTTGTGGACTCAAGCATGTGAACTAGCTTTTCGCACCTTGAAGGAGAAGTTGACGACGGCACCTATCCTCATTATTCCGAGCAGTGGGGAAGGCTACGATGTATACACCGATACTTCACTACGAGACTTGGGATGTGTTCTAATGCAAGGAGGGAAGGTAGTTGCTTATGGCTCGAGGCAACTCAAGATTCATGAGCAGAACTATCCCACTCACGACTTGGAGCTAGCCGCTGTGGTTTTTGCTCTTAAGTTGTGGAGGTGTTACTCGTATGGAGAGAAATTTCAAGTGTTCTCGGATCATAAAAGCCTCAAGTATGTGTTCACACAGAAAGATTTGAATCTCCGGCAGAGAAGGTGGATTGAGTACTTGGAAGATTATGATTTCATGCTCAACTACCATTCGGGGAAGGCGAATGTGGTCGCTGATGCTCTTAGCAAGAAGTCTCGGGGTGAACTCAATGCCTCTATAGGTAAATGAAAGATGAGGAATGCCCTTGGAGATTATGATCTATGAGTTGGAGCGGATGGATCTCGCCCATGCTTGTTCAACCTTGTAGCTCAACCTACTCTTCAACGTCGGGTGGTGGAGTTACAATGCTTAGATCCGGAACTCGAGTCGATTCGAGTCAAAGTGGGGAATGGAGAAACGATAGAAGGATGGACGTTGAAGAATGGAGAATTGAGATATGGTGAGAAGCTGTGTGTTCCCGATAATTCGTCCCTAAAGGAGGAGAAACTTGGAGAGTGTCATCGCTCTAAGTTTGCTATTCACCCTGGTAGCACAAAGATGTATAGGGACATGAAGCTTCAATACTGGTGGAGGGGAATGAAGCAGGATGTGACCAAGTATGTGAAAAATGTGCGGAGTGCCAGCAGGTGAAGATTGAGCATCAAAAGCCCAGAGGAGTCCTACAATCTTTACCTATCCCAGAGTGGAAGTGGGATCACATCACCATGGACTTTGTGTCGGGTTTACCACGGACATCGCGCGGGCATAATGCAGTGTGGGTCACTGTGGATAGACTCACCAAGTCCGCTCACTTTTTGGGTATGAAGACCACGGATGCATTCGAGACTTTGAGCCAGTTGTATATCCGTGAGATAGTAAGGTTACATGGAGTTCCGCTCTCTATTGTGTCGGATCGTGATTCTCGGTTTGTGGCGTGATTTTGGCAGAGTCTACAACAAGCGATGGGCACAGAATTACACTTCAGTACGACTTTTCATCCCCAAACGGATGGCCAATCTGAGAGGGTGATACAAATTCTGGAGGATATGCTACGTGCTTGCGCATTGGACTTCAAAGGGAGTTAGAGCGATCATTTACCATTGGTGGAATTTGCATACAACAATAGCTATTAGACAAGCATCGGAATGGCACCTTATGAAGCCTTATATGGAAGACCGTGTAGATCTCCTACTTGTTGGTTAGAAGCCGGAGAAAGTAGCTTGGTTGGGCCGGACATTGTTCAAGAGACTACGGAGAAGATCCAATTAATCCGGGAGAGACTACGCATGGCACAAAGTAGACAGAAAAGCTATGCGGATCGAAGACGAAGACCATTGGAATTTCAAGAGGGGGACTATGTGTTCCTCAAGGTGTCACCTAAGAAAGGAGTATTTCAATTTGGTAAAAAGGGAAAATTAGCGCCAAGATATACCAGACCCTTTGAAGTGATCAAAGTTGTGGGAAAAGCGGCGTATCAGTTACTATTACCAGCCCAGTTGTCAGGTGTTCACAATGTGTTCCATGTGTCAATGTTGAGGAAGTGTCAATCGGATACAATGCCGGTCGTGAACTTGGAGGATATAGAAATTCAAGATGGGGCAACATATGAAGAACAACTGACGTAGATTCTTGATGCCAAGGAAAAAGTGCTTCGCAACAAAGTTATCAGATTGATGAAGGTTTTGTGGCAACACCATGGAGCGGAGGAAGCTACTTGGGAACCGGAGCAAGAAATACGGGAGAAGTATCCATTTTTGTTCGCTACTTGAGGTAAGTTTCGAGGATGAAACTTTCTTTAAGAGGGGTGGATTGTAATACCCCACAGGTGTATAGTAATATACTAGTTTAGTAGTTCTTTTATATATATAATGATGTAAAAATGAATCACATAGGTTGAAACATTAGAAATAAATATTTGGAAAAGGTAATATGAGGTGCATTGGAAGCTTGGAAGTACTCCGGAATAAAAACACACTTTACGTAAATTTCGGGTAGAAAATATTTTGGACACCTCTTAGTATTTTGGCCAAAAATTTTTATCCTTATGTCCAATTGATCTGAAATTTTGACAGTAGATAGTAGACATCTAGGGATACAAAAGTGTATCTCATGAAAATATTTCAATTCGACCTCCAAATGGGTCAAAAATTCCTTGGAAGTCTGAGGAAAAATATGTCCACTGAAGCGTACCGGTACCGAGTACCGGTACTCCGATTCCAGTAGGTTTTGGGTACCGGTACCATATGGTACCGTTACCGGGTAATTCAGGATCGCGATCTAGGTCACATTTTTGGGCCTATAAATACTTTAGGCCACCTCCTTAGCCGTCAATACACCATTTCAAACCCTAGAAAGCTTAAGAGAGAAAGAGAGGAGGATCAATAACACACTCATTAAGAGATTTACAACCAAATTAGAAGATCAAACTCTAGGTTTCAAGAACACCCTTCCCCTAACCTTTCATTACACTCTTTCATACCCTCTCACCTATACATTTGGAACCCGAGGAGTCTAAAGGGGAAAGAAGGGAGAGGAAAGGAGTCTTTGAAGCTTGGGTATTTGACTAAAGCTCTTGAGCATTGAGGTAGGGGTTTTTCTCCCAATTGCTCATACATTGAGGTTAGGGTTGTATATATATATATATATGTAGGTCTTTCACTTGTCTTCACCTATATATGCTATTTACTACATGATTCTTGACACTTTTGCAATAAATGCCATGTTTTGAACATTTTGATGGTTGGGTATTTCGTTTTCCAACCTTGGTTTTAAGAAAAATGGGTTTTCCTCTATAAGGTACCAGTACCGAGAACCGGTACCACGATTCCAGTAGGTTTTTGGTACCGGTACCGTTCTGTTTCCTTATCTGAATTTCTTTATTTCTTTGCTCCCGAGCTACCTTCAAACTATCTTTTGAACTCCTTTCATCCCAAGTGGTATGGGAGGGTCTTTCAAATCCATATATACAAAGTTGTGTGCTAATCAGTGCCCACTTTCAAAACTTAGTGTTTGATATTATATAACAAAATGATGTTATGATGATCTCTTGTGCATTGTTCCTTAATTATTCTATGGTATTGTGAGTTGAGTATATTTTGGTTTCCTCATTTGTATGGTTGTTGTGATGGACTTGGATTGCCTTCGAGAGATGCCGTAGAGTGTTAGAGGTTAGTCTATCCCAGTGGGGGTGAGATGGTTTCCTAGCACTTGTAGTGGGTTGTCATTTGGTAATGAAGCCACTATCGTTCACTGGAGTTCGAACGAGGGATAGTATACTTTTCCTAGGAAGGGACTCGTCACTGCCATTGAGATGGTAGACGCCCTTTTCTAAAGTGCTTGTGATTGTGATTGTGATTGATGGACTAGGTATAATCGTTGGGTAGATTCATGAGAAGCAATCAACATACATAGTACGGGGATGAACCAATATACATGGGATTGTGAGTGGGTCGTTCTTGTCGGTGCAATGGTATGGGACAATGCATCAGAAGGCGCCCTTCTTAAATGACTTAAAGTTTGAAATTGTTATTGTTGCGAAATTTACTTTATTCTTTCCCGTTGATTATTGCTACCGATTAAACTTGAGATCTATTCAGAATGTCCTATTTTCCTTCAAAAAGTTATATATGATATTTGCGAAATGAGACCGACCGAATTTTAAATGTTTTCTAAACCTTGTTTAGGTTTGGGAGAAATTTTCTGCAGAGCTTCGTGCTCACCCCCTACTGCTAATTTTTCAGATTATGTACTTGAGGAGCCGAGGAGGCCGCCCCGTGGGAGACTCTAATTGATGGGAGTGTGGATCCCAAGGTGGACGCATAGAACGACCCCCTTTTCTTTTGCACTAGACTAGGATACCCTTTTGTATACTGAGAAGTCTAGTTTATTTTGTATTCCGCTACAAGATTTACTTTGATATTCTTTTAGAGATGTAAATGCCATTGTTGGGCATATTCTTTTGGATATTATTGTATATGCTTGAATGATGAAGTAAATCCTTTTGGGATATGAAGTTATGTAGTTGCTCTCATGATTGTAATTGGTCTTTAGAATGTAATGCCGTCCAAGGGTGTATTTGGGGTGTTACAGGGTTTGATAAATAATAGTAAATAAAAGGGCTGTTAAGAAAGTATTGGACTATGCTTGATTAATCATTCATGCATCAGTAGCATAATATCACATATTTTTAAATGATATGCATGAAACTTATAGCATTGTGTGTTAGGTGCAAAGATGACAACGCCAACGTTGAATTCACCTAAGACTACATAAAAGGATTGAGTTTGGTTTGGAATTTTACCCGAGGTGAGTGTGCTTTTTCATGTGGCAGACAATAATTAAAATATGCCTATGTTATTGTGTTTGAGCTTGAAGATTATTGATCTTTAAATGATTCATGGCTCTAAAATAGTGCACTTAATCGCTAAGACTGATACCAATTATTGGTATCGAATATATGGTGAGTTATTGATTAAAAATGATTATGTGACGGCTTAAAGCCTTATTAATGTGCAAAGAGCCAAATGGCTAATATAGCTCATGAAGGGGAATTGTTTGGCCTTAGCGGCATTATTGAGTCTTAGTGGCGAATTGTACCTAGATGGCAGATATGACCTAAATGACTAAGTTGTGGCCTTAGTGGTGAATAAATATGAATATGTGAAAGTAATGTGTGTGATGGTTTGTAAATGTTATCTGTTGAAACTTATAAGTTAAAATGCAAGGGCTTGAAGCATGTTTTCGTTATTATTTGTAAAATGAAAATGTACATTCATTGAACGTGTTGTGCTCACCCCCACTGTTTGTGATTTTCGGGGAGCTAGGAGAAGAATGAAGTCCATTGATGAGTCCTAGAGAGTTGAAAAATCTGAAGTTGCGATATGATGTCAAATTCTGTAAATGTTTGGACATGTAAATTTGTGTTGTTATCTGATGTTGAGTTAAGTATGTTGATTAGGGGTTGAGCATGGTTTTCTTGTAAATGTATGAGTTTAACTTTGTGTAAATGGGATATGTGAGTATATGCGAGTATGTCAGTTATTGTCTTTGCTATGGAATATTTAACATCTTATACAGGGTGATAGGTTGTTGATTGGTAAGCGGAGTCCACTCTCCAGGAATAGACTATATGTGTTCTATATCTGGGGTAGGGTGTGGCAAATTGGTATCAGAGCCTAATTTTATTAAGTTTTGTACACATGTGAGTCTAGGTAAGCAGTGGATGATCTCGGGTGTTTGGATGAGTGCTTGACTTATTCCGTCGTTCCTAATTTTCGACCATGATTCTGATAATGTGTATGTGACTTATACGGTTAGGTGAGTGTCACGCTCCCTCAGATGTCATACAAGAAATGAGAAAACATGTGTGTGAATGAAATGTTTGTATGTGTGTGAATGAAATGTGTGTATACGGTTAGGTGAGTGTCACTTTCCCTCAAGAATGAATGTCATAATGTCATGCCATGTTAAGTGGTGAGACTCACACATGCAATGCAACTCGAGCTTTCATCAGCTCCCATAACACATTCAATGCCATGCGTATGAATCCGTACATTCTAATGCCCCACCATTGATGTTACACATCCAATGACCATTGATAAATCTTTGGTCTTTCTTGGGGTGGGTATTTATGGATTTCCACCAACGGGTACTCAACCAACACTACATTTATAGACTTCCACCAATGGCTCCACATACACGGACACATTTTATGGACTCAATACCAACAGAGAGCGAATCCAAATCACCGGGTCTTGCACCCGTAGACTCGAGGGACATTCTAGCCCTTATTGCTAACCTCGATCCAATTTTCAATGCAAACCTATGCGACTCAGTCGAACCTTAGTCCAACCTTCCCGAACCCACGCATCATCCACCAAGAATGATGTTTGATCAAAACCATACATGCACTCACACCAATGTCACATGCCTACGAATGTGATGCTTCTCGTGCTTATGCAAGGTGAAACGCAATTGTAATTCCAATGTCATGTTGATCTTATCATGAGAATAGCATGACATACACTATTTTCACAGTGTTAATTATATCATGAGCATATAATTATACTCCATAATTTTCACCAAGAATGTTATAACATTTTCAATAAAACCAACAAGCTAAATTAACATAGAAAATTTACCAAACACCTTCAAAGCATTAATGTAAAGACATAACATGCCTAATCAAGACATTTCTCATGAAATTACCAAAACAAGCAATTTCACCCAAAATCCAATTCATGCAAAACTTGATTTTGCACATTTTTATACCATTTTCATACTCTAGTTACACTAGAAATACATTTAGACAAGATATTTCATCCCAAGTCAAGCTACCCATTTCCTACGAAACCCTAGGTTAAAAATAAACCTAGCTAGGAGAAGAATCCTATCTCTTGAAGTGTGATACAAGTAGTAGAACTCCATGAAAACCCAAATCAAGATCCAAGCCTTGATTTCCAAAAATTCCATCTTTAAGACTTCATCAAATTCCCCAATTTTTGGTACGTAGACATAGCTTTCGTCGAGTAGATGAACTTTAGTTCTTGGCCTGAAGGATTTTGACCAAAGGTTGACCCTAGATCACAAGAAGAAGAAGAAACCCTTGATTTTCTCTCTCTTCTTTCCCTCTCACTAACAAAATTCAACAACCATCTTAGGGAAAAAATATGATTTTCCCCCTTTTTATACCCATTGGATGCTTGGCCCACAACATCTCGCACGTCCCATCTTTTCCTAATTCGATTTGTCTTGAATCAGTTAAATCTTATCTCGTTTTAAGTTCAACATATTTTACTTGAACTAACTTTAAATTATTTTTCACTTTTCGTAGTTAGTTCTTGATCGTATTTATTTTGGTCTCATGAAACTTGATCACCTCGTAAAATGCAAAAAAATTATCTGCCTTGTAATTCAATAAAAATTGACTAGGTAACTAGATTTTGTGAGATGAATCCAATGGTGTAGTCCATTTCGTCATTCGAATTCTAAAAAAATTTAGGTTTTCAATCCGTACTGTGATGTCTAACTACCATTTTAACTTTTTTCATAAAAAAATAATTTTTCTTGGGTTTTACAATTGCAGTTTTACAGCTAAGAGATAATGGATCCTCTAGTGGATCAAGAAGCCATTAAGGGAGAGGGATCTCAAGCTCCATGCTCCTTCTATGGTTAAGGGAGGTGAGAGACATCAACATGGTGGTAAGGACGGGAAGCAAAATCAACTAGATATGGTATAGAGGACATTTGAAATGGTTGCACAAATGGCTGCGACAACAAATTAGTTGGTGGAGTTGCAAACAGAGATACAAGTAGCAACACGGGTAGCATCACCCATGCCACATATGGATCCACGTGGTACCATGCATGAAAGGTTTATGAAATTAAGCCCTCCCATGTTTGCGGGAATACTTAACCCTCAAGAAGCTAAGGACTGGTTAAAACGAATGGAATTATCTTTGAGGTTATAGAACCTAATGTTGAACAACAGGTTATCTTAGGGGGTTTTATGCTTACGGAAGAGGCATGAAATTGGTGGGGGGCACAAAGTGGTTGTTAACTGCTCCAGTTACTGGTAAGGGTGCTCAAGCATAGAGAAGGGTTATTAGGGACCAATGTGTAAGAGAATTTAACGCTTAGTTTTTTTTCTGGATTCATATTGCTATGAACAAGAACAAACTTTTATGACATTAAGTTAGGGAAAAATGTTAGTGTAAAAGCATGAGAAGAGGTTTACTACCTTGTCACCATTTGCTATAGCTTTTGTTCAGACAGATGAACCTAGATTTAAGAAGTTTCTGTGGGGGTTGGACTACTCGATCCGAACCCGATTGTCAGCTTTTGAGTTAAGGACTTATTCAACATTGATAAATAATGCTTTAGTGGTGAGAGAGATATTAGAGAGTTAGCTGGGTGGCACGAATAGTTTAAGAAGGGAAGATTGATAGTATATCATCTACGGGGTTTCAATTTATGGGACAAACATTAGGGTCAAAGAAGTAGGGACAACAAGTTCTCCAAAGTAGAGGTGTAAGCTATGGTATAGCAGTAGCTAGTACACGGGGTCAAATTTTTGCTAGATTTCCTATGGGGTAGTCAAGTAGAGGAACACTTAATAGTCGAGTAGTAGGAGTGGTATGTAATATATGTGGAGTAAAGGTCATATATCCCGGGATTGTGGAATGACATTGTCGAGTGAGGGATGATGATGTTATGGTTATGGGCAATTAAGGCATATATTATAGGATTGTTCGAGTGGATCTACCGGAACATCATCGGTGGGAAGTGTGACTCCTGGTGGTAGAGGTTCATACAGGAGTGAACAAAGAGGAGGAAGAGGAGCTACTAGTACCTCATAATCTCAAGGATGGGTATTTGGTATGACACAACAAGATGCTAGTGCTTCTCCAAATGTACTAATAGGCATGATTTCTATTCTTGGTAAGGATGCACGCATTCTCATTAACCCCGCACGCTAGTGGGTGATGTTGTGTATTTGGAAGATTAGAGTTCAAATAGAATTAGGGATTAATCCATGTATGGCTCCTAGGAATTTTTAAAAGGAAAATATTTTCTAAATCATTTGCATTTTGAAAACATAGTTTGAGCCCTTAGGACATAAAAAGGGGAAAAGACCACAGACGAGAACAGGGCTCGCTCTATGGGGCTCGTTTGAGTGGTTTGCTCTACTTGGTTAGGTTTGAAACGTAATTTTATTTCTATAACCATCACCCCATGACTGGCCTTCCACCGATCAAGCAGTCGTTTATAAATCTGAGTTTTCTTGTTGATCAAGATTACCCTTATTTTGAACCTATAAATAGGGAGTGCATCTTCTCCAGATAGGGTAAGCCTCTAGTTAGCCTTTTGAGATTACAAACTCATCTTTTACCTAAAGAGCTTCCACCACAACCCTAGATCCCTAAGACCCAAGGCTATCTTATAGAGATTCTACTTGCGCATACCGTGGATCATTGGCATGCCCATGATTGCTCGAAGCCAAGAGGATCCTTTATGGAGGTGAATCCAAGTGAAGCTACACGTAACATTGAAGGAGGCCTTTTAGCAGAGAGACATATTGAAGGAAGGGAACCTTTAACCAAAGTATTAGTTAAGGTGTGAGACTCGAGTCTTTGTATATTGACTTGGGGGGTAGTGGATTAGGTTTTTGTGAACCGATAAGGTTTTCCATAATTTTTCTCGAGAAGGATTTTCCGTATCAACAAATCACTTGGGTTCTTTGATACTTATGCTTATACACTTGTGATTGTTTGCACACATGTGTACTACTTGATTGTATATGTAAAATCCGGGAAAATTTAAACTTTTTTTGGAAAGGGCAAAATGGTCATTTTGCCACTATAATACGTATTTAAAATACTCATGTTCTAGACCTTGGATGAGGAAATGGAGTTCGCCATTGGACTCGTTTTGTGAAATCTAGTAACCTTGTCAAATTTCGTCAAATTCTGAGATAGTCGAATGTTTGTGCACGTCATTCGAGGCAACTAGAAGACGGATGACACCACAAAGGTATCCAAATATAATTATCTTAAAATTTAATTATAATTGGATTAAAATATCAATAAAATTAGTTTGAGCTAAACACGGAATGTAATAAATCATTTTGGGGCGAAATCAGACCCGAATAAGCGGGGGACACTTGGCACTGTAACACCCCAAAATACACCCTGGACGGCATTAGATTCAATAACCATTCATACCATGAGAGCACTAAGATAAACCATTACTAAAGAAGACTTCATAACAATGAGTCATAACCTTTACATCAATATCCCAAAAGAATATGTCATCTTTGGCCTTTACATTCCCAAATGAAAATTTACTATTATAGCGCAGCGGAAATTACAAAAGAAACTAGATTACACAATGTCCAAACGAATTTTCTAGTCTAGTACAAAAGAAACTACGACTCTAACTATCCACCTCGGGATCTAGGTTCCCCTCGAGTGGAGCCTCCCAATGTCCCGGCTCGTCGATACCGAGATCCTCCTCTAGCCCCAAATCTGAAAAATGTAATTGTAGGGGATGAGCACGAAGCTCTGTAGCAAAAATCTTCCCAAACTCAAACAAGGTTTATAAAAACATATAAAAGGGGTGGTCTCATTTCACAAATAGTATACATAATGTTTGAAGTAAAGCAAGGGCATTTAACAACGGATCTCAAGTTTAAATGACAATACTAACAGAAATATACCATAACAACCAATTCCCATAAACATCCATTTTCAAAATATTACTATTCTCCAACACATGATATACTATTGTTCTCTTAGGAATGAGCATCCTTACGAGGAACCTCTCACCCTCAAGGTTTGAGTTATTCAAGCATCCTTACAAGGAACCTCTTGATAATGTCACAAATTGTCCTCTCTTGGCATGAGCATCCTTACAAGGAACCTCTCATCCTCAAGGTTTGAGTTATTCAAGCATCCTTACAAGGAACCTCTTGATAATGTCACAATTGTCCTCTCTTGGCAAGAGCATCCTTACAAGGAACCTCTCACCCTCAAGGTTTATCCAACTAACCACACAAGCAATACATTATCCAATATATTCTCAAATACCCAACAATTTCACAAATTTCCAATTTATAAGCCAAATTCCCAAATTTATCATGTAACAATTTCAATAATTAAGTAGGTAAAATACAAGAGATCATCACAACTTCATTTTACCTTTCAATATGAAACACTAAGGTTTTAAAATCAAGGGTACATCAAAATTTAGAAAAGAAGTTCATCTCTCTTAAAAAACTAGGGTTTAATGGTTGGCCCACCATTGATATTGTCTAAAACATGTTAATGTTCATGGGGATTACAAGAATCAATGATTTATAGCATCCATATACAATTTAGAGTGTAAAGATTACATATAAGTAAACCTAGCCTCAATGTAAGAGAAAGAGAAGAAATCCCCTACCTTGTGTTCTTGGAAACTAGGTTTTTGATCTTGGATAACCCTTTTTGACTCTTGTTTTTCTCTTCCTTCCTTCCTCTTTTCTCTTCCTTTCTTTCTCTCTTAGGGTTTCTAATGTTGGAGTGGCCGAAATAGGGCCAAAATAGACGACCTTGGGTATTTATAAGGCTAAAATTGGACCAAGGTCGCGACATTAAATGTCCAGATTTTTATCGGTTGTATCGGTACCCGGTACCGGTACCAAAAACCTTCTGGAATCGGGGTACCGGTACTCGGTACCGGTACCCAGTACCGGTACTACTCAGCAGACAGATTCTTCCTCTGTCTTCCAAGTTTCCAATGCACTTCATGTTACCCCTCCCAAGGTTTTTTCGACCTTCCGGGTTCAATGGAAACATTATTTTGCCCTAAAAACATTTAGATTCTTATCTAAGAAACTAAATTCCACTCCTCAAACGTCTTTGAAGCTTAACTTCCCAAATTCATTTATTTTCCAAGTCTTCATTTCTAATGTTTTAATCTAGGTGATTCATTCTTACATCATTATACGCATTTTCTATTTCTACAATGATTATATTTCAGATAACTATATACATTTTTAAACGAAAATGCGGGGTGTTACAGGCACGATCTGGGCCAAGTCTCAAAAAATATAAATAGGACCTTAAATGGGATATTTCAATAGAAATATCCCATTGTTCAGCCCATTTCAGCTGCCCAAGAGAGAGAAGAGAGTTCTTCAAGCTTCTTTTTTGATTTCTCGGACATACGTCGCTCGGATTCCGTCGAGCCAAGAGAGGAAATTGATCTCCTCAACGAGGGCTACGTCTATGTACCAAAAACAAGAGATTTCACCAAAGATCCAAAGGAGGAGAATTGGGTAATCAAGGTTTTTGGAGTGATTTTGGAGTTATAAAAGTCTTCTACACTACTACTAATGTAGGGTTCTTCCTACCTTGGATCATTCTTTCTTTAGATGTTGGTAAACTAAGGGTTAAATTTATATATGCCTATGTATTGACTTGTATATATGTCTATGGTTATGGAAGTTACATGTGATTGTTCTTGTAACTTAGAAAAATCTTGAGGCATGCTATATGTTTTATAAATTGTGCCTTTAAGTTGTTTGATGAAATGCCTTGATTATTTTTAGATGGTTGTTTGATGCTATTGGAATAACATGTTGAATGTGTTGTTGACATATGCTTATTGATATGTTGTTTGTGAAGATTTATGGAAATTTATGCAAGGAATGTCAATTTCCATGGAATATTAGGATGTGTGAAAAATATTGCTCATGTAGTATTCAGTACATATTGGGCATGATCATGGCATCACACTCATAGGCTATATGCATGAGTGTGGGTGTGTGTGGGTGCATGGTTGATCAACACCAAACTTGGTGCTTGATGGGTGAGCTCAAAAAAATTGGATTGAAGGTCCAATTGAGTCGCACGGTTGCATGCATGAAAAACTTGTGTCGGATATAGCAAGAAGGGTTAGATACTCCCTTGGGTGCAAGACCTGGTTACTTGGTTCACACACTCCCCTGAGGTAAAATTCTGGAAAAGTGTGATGGCGTACTAAGTCGGCGGTGTGATTCCAAAATCCGTTGTCCAACAAGACACAAGATTTTATTTTATAAAACACCCATTCAATGGGTGACATCCAACAATGATTTGGTTTTACAAATATATGGTTTTTATTTTCATACAATCATTGGATGGATTTTCGTCAATTGACGGTTTCATTGCACAAGTGCATTACATTGCGCTGTGGGAGTCGGAAAGGGCTCGGGTTGAGTTGCATGATTGGGTCTCGCCTCATTTCATGGCATAACATGTTAAATTCCATCACTTGGTTGCAAATACTTGATTAAAATTGGGTGAATTGGTTATATGTTGCATGTGAATATTGTATGAGCATGAACATCTAAGGTGGGGTGTAGCCTCAGTAGGATCTACTCTACTGGGCATTGGCTCACCCTAGATGAGAACTCATTTCAGGTGTGGGTCATATGCCGGTGGATGGCTCCCACGTAGAGCATCAAGGTTGAAGGGGGCCAACTTGTGGCCTTTATATGGTTTTTAAGTGTCTTTGTAAAACATTATGTTCTGGGCTTATAAATTCATCGGAATTAATGTAATAGAACTCATATGAACTATATTTGGAATGTAAATATCATGTTATATGAGTTTAAGTTGGGTTGTACACGTGTTGGTTGGTTTGGAGAAGTGTTGAAATGGATTGAAAAGGAAAAACTATTGAAATATGCAAAATCTGGGTTTAACCAACGGTAGTCAATAGGTAGTAGTGGCCCAGAAGGCAACAACTACCGATAGTCAACAGGTAGTTGTGGCCTAGAAGGCAACAGATACCGGTAGTCAACCGGTAGTACTTTTTCAGTGGACCCGAACTACCGGTAGTCGATAGACACCTACTAGTAGTTAGTCCAAAAATCTAAAATTTTAAAATTGTTTTGCCAAGCTTTGGGCTTTAAATTTCTTTCCTTTAAATGACCAAATTGGACCCTAATGGGATATGAATCATGGTGAGTTGGACTTGGATTGGATTAAATGAATGTTAGAACTCGAGTTACATTGTGGGTTATAATCTCTATAAAGGGATGCTTTTGACGTGGTGTCGGGTTATGCGACATCCATGGGTATTTTTTTGGATTGACGGATTGTCAATGATTATATGATATATTTCTCTCTAAAAAATCAATCTAAGGCTTACCTAGCAGTAGGAACGACACTCCTTATTTATAGGCTCAGAATAAGGGAAATCTTGGTCAATAAGAAAACTCAAGGCAGCCATAGGGCAGTGGTCAATGGAACAAAAATCATGTTTCAATCCGACCAAGGAGAGTAGACCACTCGAGCGACATCAGGGACCACTCGAGCAGCCCCAGATAGTGAGCATTGTTCTCCTCCATTTGGGTTGTTCCTTTATTTTTTGCTAATGCTCTGTTTGGTAGGAAGGATGGAAAGTAAGAGGGATGGAAGGTGATTGACATCAATTAGGTGTATATTAGAAGTATTAAAAAAGTCGAATTAGTAGAATTACCGCACTAAAAAGTAGTAATTAAAGTAAATTAAGGTTAGTACGTGAATTATTAGTTTTAACAGTTTTTATCTAAAGTTGCAGGATAAATGCAGAAATAACCAAAGATGAAGGGTGCAATGTCAGGAAGATGAAAAAAAAGGAGGTCAAAGTGTAATATTCCAACATGAAGAGTCAACACTTCAGCAAGTTGCAAATCCACTTGCACCACCGTCTGGACGGCACTGCCACCGTCCGGACGGTCCTCTTAAGGCGGCCATGCAAATCTCTTCCTCTCCTGCTTCCATTTCTGCCTATAAATAGGCCCTTCTCCTCCCTTTGCATGCAGGCCGGACCAGCTACCAAAATTCCTCCAGAAACAAAGTTCCGAGAGCTCCCAAGACATAATCCAAGAGAGAGAAAAAAGAGATACAAAAGTGAAAACACGTTCCGGTCCGTGTTATAGTGTAGTCCAAATCCTGTACTTTTATTTTGTAATGACAACTGCTATCACTCCTTGCTCGTCTATAGCAATGGAGCGTGAGTAGTTCCGTATATCCTCCAGTGCGAGGGGAACATATGTACAATATTGGTTTGTTTATGGAATTGCTGATGTTTTATCTATACGTTTATTATATATATAAGACATGCCAGCTGGAATAACCCCGGTGATCCTATCGGTATGGCTCTGCTTCCGCCGGAACGCTGAGGAAGTTCCACTGACGCATGATATTACTATATATAATAATATTGCCTACTAGAATAACCCCGGTGATCCTATTGGTATG